>CM024756.1:47315616-47488099 GCA_014218235.1 Colocasia esculenta
CTCTTCTTCTTCGCTTGCCAGCCTGACTTTTACGACTTTGAGCTTGATCTTTTCTTGCCCTGGGGTCTCTTTCTTTATCTTAAGGCATGTGTCGGCGAGCGTCGCCGTTGAAGAGGGGGCAGAGTGCCCAGATGCGAGAACCCTGCCGTTGATGGGTCAGCTTCGTTGCAGGAGATCTATGACCTATTGGCCTTTGGGCCAGGAATAGGGCTGCTTGACTGTTCAGACTTCAATTTTGTGAGTCCGAGGGGAGGACTTGGCCGCAGGTCCTTCATAGTGCCAGTAAGTGCCTTTTAGCCTTTTTGCCTTATGGTTGTATCGCCTTTTCTTCTTTATTTATGCGGTAAGTGACTGGGGGGTCTTTCCTCGCCTATTTATTTTAGTGGCGATGCATGATTTTTTTTTTGTATCGCAGCTATGCACCCTCTCGGGATGAGGGTTCTGTCAGGGCTATGCTGCATAAACACGCGAACACCCTCTACGATGTCGATTACAACCCTACTTTTGACGGAATGCCATCTCCTGGTTGACCTTCCTCGGGAGTTACCGACTGAGCATGGTAGGGTGAATATTCACCTCTTCTTCTTCGCTTGCCAGCCTGACTTTTACGACTTTGAGCTTGATTCTTTCTTGCCTTTGGGTCTTCATTCTTTATCTTAAGGCATGCGTCGGCGAGCGTCGCCGTTGACGGGGGCAGAGTGCCCAGACGCGAGCACCTCTGTCTGCCAAAGGACCATGTCTGCCAAAGATTCTGGCGGCTGCTTGAGCTTGTCGCTTTGTTTCGCCCCTGGCTGTTCATCTGGCCCCTCTTTGAATAAAGGGGCTAGACGACCTTCCTCTGGGGCGGAAGTCTCATCTTTGTCCTTTCCAAGTGGGGTTAGACTTCTTTCTTCGCACGACCTTTTCCTCTGCCTCAGTTGCAGCGTTGATATGTCGCCACAATAGCTTTATCGGCCGGAGACTGCAGGCTTACAAGCGGTGGTATTGACACCATGTTGCAGGAGAAGTTCTTTAACATGTCTTCCAACTTCTCGATGGTGATTTCATCTTCCCTGTAGAAGATGGCCAGTTCTTCGGGCAGAGGCAGCTTCTCGCCTTCTTGTGCTCGTTGAAGCATTTGGTGGAGCCAGCTTTTGAGCCTGATTTTGCGCTCCATCTCTTCCCAAGGGATGTATTGTCCAAATGGACTCCTCTGGTGGGCTTGGAGGGGACATATTCCTCTAGCTCATCAATAAGTTTTTGTAATTTCTAGAGTGGAGTCAGCTCCAGTGGGGCCATCATCGCTGCCGCTTGTTCAGCTTGTTTCTTCAAGCGTCTTTTCAGGTTTTTTTTGCATGTCCTTGTTTCTTTGCTTATGCCACTTCAAGTGGCGACATCTCCTTTGCTTGTATAGCTGATCGAGAGGTATTCTCTCGGCCGGGGCGATTATGTGACCCTCCCCTTTTAGGGAATGTCAATGGAAAGCGCATCCTGGGGGCCACTGTGGTCCAGCCGGCTTCATCTAGCTGGTGCTGGAAGGTGGAATTAATTGCCTGCTTGATTATTTCGGGCGGCAATTCTTTGAATTCGGCCATATAGGGGCTTGGCTCTTGGACGACTGATTCCCTCACTGGCTTTTTGCCCCTGCGGTCTTCATCTTGACGCCTAGGATGCTACGAAGATTCTGGCAAGTCTCGGTTCTGCTGCTTTGCTTGGAAATGGGTCGAGAACGCCTATGTCGGACACGGCCCTCTTGGTTGTACACTGGGCTAGGCTCCTCACTTGGGGATAAATCTTCGGGGTGCTGCCCCAAAACCCTACCTTCTGAAGTTTGCTCGTGCGGAGATGCGACTTGGTGTTGCCGAGACCTCTTTTTTTGTCGAGGAGGTTGCCGCGGAACTTCTTCCGCCAGGCCTTCAATGTCAGCTGGAGACGGCGTCGGCGGTATGAGCCATCCCTGTTCGTCAACTTCAGGGGCCTTGAGATTTGCAAAGTACATATAGTCACTTTGCTCGAATTCCTGCTGAGCTGCTTCCTTGGCCTTTTTCAGAACCATGGAATTGCCTTCCGAGTCTATCTTTCTCTTTGTATGAGGGTTTCGATCCAATCTCGGACAATCAGACACCTGTCCGTGGGGTGCATCAGCATGGCATGGTACCGACAATACATGGGTGGTTTATCTCCTCCCCAGTATATGTTGGCGGCGGATTATGCGCCATTACATAGCCTCCTCTCAGTAGATTATTGAAAATCTTGCTAATATTCCCTATTGCAAAGGAATTTGGATGGGAAATTCGCCACCCTGGGTGGGGGCTGCACTGGAGGAGCCAACTTCCACCTTTTTCGGCCCTGGGAATATGAATGCCGTCGATGTATAGATTTCGGGCGGATGGATGACGTTGACCGAATGCGTAACAACGTCAGCTGGATAGTCTGCCCATTCGTGAATATGAGGTTGTGGCGGATTGACGCGGGAATTACCCAGGTCGATGACTCCTTGGTTGATCCAGGCTTCAACCTTGTATTTGAAGGCGTGGCAGTCCTCCAGATCATGTCCCGTGACTTGATGATATATGCAATAGTTCGCCGGGATGCTTGTCAGCGACTGGCAGCCTAATAATCCTCCCCGCAGGCAGGCACGGAAGAGCGCCAAAGTCCGATGGCGCGGGGAAGAATATAGCCTTTCGACGGTCTCCTCATCGGAAGGGCTGAAGATTCTTCTGAGAGCCATCCCCCGCATGGGGGACGAGTCGGAGGTGCCGAAATGGCCGCAGGAGCCGGGAGTATTTAATGGAGAGTGGTCAGGCGTTCATCCATGCTCCTCAAGTATAACAGTGCTTTGCGCTGACCGTGCCGCAGTGACTGAACCTGCCTTTCAAGGCTTTCACTGCTTCTGACAACGATCTCTGTCCGAGGGTTGAGAAATGATGGCTCTCGTGCCCATTTGGGACAGAGAATCCCATGGATTTGCTTCGGTCACCTCCGGACTGGGAATCGGCGCATTGACATGGATCACATTGCCAATTGCTTCGATTGATCCCAAGCATGGGGCTATGGAGGGTCAACCAAGTTGCCTTGCATTACAATGAGGCGGCTCTGGATCAGCTTCTGCAGTTCATTTTTGAACACATAGCAGTTTTCAATGGAGTGCCCCAGCATGCGGTGATAGAGGCAATAGTTTGGCTCATTCACCCTATCCACTTTGCTCGGCCTTTTTGTCCCCGGGAGTGTGATCAGGTGTGTTCATGCGCTCGGGCAACGATGTTGGAGGTGGCCTTCCTTTTGCCTTTTGCTTGGAGCGCTGGGGACCACAACTTTCTTTCCCTGGCCCGCTGGGGTGAAGTCCACAACATTGACTTCTTTGTCAGAGGCACGCTCTTTATTTGGCTTGTTTCTGGAAGAAGTATGGACTGGGTTGTCGGCAAAGAACATTTTGATCTCCGCAACAACTGAGTTGAGCTGGTCGAAGCCCTTGATATTTGTACCTAGCAGCTTTTCACTTATTTCGGCCGCCAGGCCCCATCGACAGATGGTTATAGCATCTTCCTGCGTTGGGGGATTGTCGCATCTCATGTTGAAGTCACGCCACTGCTTGATAAAGTCGAGTGCCGTTTCACCTTTTCTCTGCTTGAGGGAGCATTGCTCTGCTAACGACACCTTTCTCTCTGCCGTCTGAAAGTGGTCGATGAATTCTTTTAGAGGTCGGCCCAATGAACAATGGAGTTGGGCCTCAACCTCGAATATCACTAGAAGGCGGTACTCGTCAAGGACGTTGCAAAGTAACGAAGGAGATAGGATTCATCAAATGCCAAATCTCCCATTGCCGTTATGTAATAGGCCAGATGCTCATTTGGCGAGCCCTGTCCGTCGAATTTTTGTAACTTGGGTGCCTTGGGGCAATCCGGTGGCAGCTTCTTGAATTGATGGTGGACGGGATACGACACATTGTATAGATCTACAGTGGCGGTCCCCTCGCCTCGCTGGGCGAAAACGTCATCCACGATCTTTTCGATCATCCGCTGCTAGGCCACAATGTCTTCAGCTGCGGAGGCTTGTGAATTTATGCCTCGGCGCGGTTGTTAAGCCGGATCGACGGTGTAGTCATTGGGCGCGGCTGCCTGTTGGTTGACATCGGGCAAGTGGCCTTGTTGATGTCTTCTCCGAGCATTTTGATTTGCCGTCGGCATAATGCGGCGTGGCGTATTTGCGCCCGCTTGCTACCCCCTCTCTATCATGAGGTTGGCCATTTCAGCCTGCCAGTGCTGTATGATTTCATATTTGGCGTCGTCTGTCATCGCCTGAAAAGCAGCTCTGGTTGGCGGCATGAGGAATACTTCGGGTCGTCCTCCGTCAACCGGGAGCTGGTGATCCCGGGATGGAGGCTTGCAACCTCGTCTTCTTCCACTCCTTCAAGGTCTTCTTGGATTTGGCTCGGGAGTGACCTTTGATCATATTCGAGCGGCGGCTCAATAACTAGCCCCTGGTTCGAAGGCCCAGCCTGACCACTGTGTTGCCCTTGAGGAAGTCTTCTGGCAGCACTCTGGGTATATCGAAAATAGCGTCGCTTCCCCGGCCGGGTTCATCTACCCTGGCCACAACGGTGGGGACACCGGATGGCTCGGCTAAGTCTCTGCCGGAAGCATAGCAGGTGAAGATCTTCATTCCTCCACCTTCCTCAGGAGTCCGCACACCCTTCGTTTCTTTAGCTTTTGTGTGCCTGGGTGAAGTGCTGCCCCCAACCTGTTGAAGACCAAGGTGCTCAGTCTTTCGAAGACTAAGACCCGCGCGTGCGGGAGCTTCAGTACAACTTGCATCTCCCCCTGAAGTAGTAGGTCCGCTTGGGCGGGGACGAAGTTGGGCTTCCGGTAGACGCCTTCCTTTTCTGTCTACGAGGACGAGGAGGTTGGGATTCTGAGCTTTTTCTGGCTCGGATGGTGGTTTCTTCGGGTCTTCGGCGGGTTGGCCCGCTCTCCCCTGCTTGATTTGGAGAGCCTCCTACTTGGTGACCCATATTTGCCTCATTTTTGCGAGGCTGGTGGGGTGTTGAGTTGGACGCCTGCCCTGGTCGGGATCTTTTTGGGGAGTCCCGCTTGTCTTGCCGCATCCTCTGGAGGGGAGCGAATCGGTTGGAGGTTGGTACCGCAGAGACGTATTTGTCTCGTGGCATGATCGGCTCGCCTTCATCGAGCCGGATGCGCACGTCTCCGACGAGAACGGTCTTGCCGGAGTTGGAGATGACCGCCCTGGGCTTGCTGCCCCTGTTGTTCTAGTGTTGCCCCCATTTTCTAGGGACTGTGACACAGGAGATTGTGTTAACCGAGAAGACTCGGCCTTGACTTGGGCGGGGCTTGATGCCTCTGGTAGTTGCCTTGGGTGTCGCCGCCGGTGTTGCTTGAGCGGCGGGGATCACCCTCGGGAAGTAGGGGGATCCCACGACGGCAGGGAAGTCGTCAAATACCACAGGGGTGGTAAGGTAGCCACATTTGACGTGGCTGGGGACGACAAGCGGGGTAGGTGACCGTTGCCATTTGTTTAAATTGAGGTGGTTGCAGGTGGAGACGGGCTTTTCACGCCGGCTTCAGTTCTTGTTGTACCTGTGATGTGGATATCAGTCATCTTATATCCTATATTAGCATAAGGTCTTTTTACGTATGTATGAAAGGCTGAAACAGTCCCACCGGGCGTGCCAGACTATGGAACGTGGAAGAGACCTCCTCAAGGAGAGGGTTTAGAAATCGGATGATTTCAATGGGATGCCGGATGCGTGTACATCTGAGCATGGCGTGCCAGACTGTTTGAAATAAACAGACAAAAAGATTTTAATCTACAAGGTGCATCGGGTATAAACCCCAAGCCCTCAAATATTTTATTCTGCGCGCGTTGTTTATCAGACGATTGGGGTGGTCGTGTACTGGACCATTCCCCACTGACTGAAGTCAGTGTTTCATTTACATGGGTGAAAACCCACCTTTGATACGATACGTTTTTAAAAGACCTTGCCGAATTTAGGAAAGTTTAGATGACATTTAGGATTCCACAAATATCCTCAAACATTTATATATTTATGTCATTTGCATATATGTCCTCAATGGGGTGTATGTACTTCCATCAGGTGTATACATCAGTGTGCCTTCACATATGTGTTATTTTAAAACACGGAAGGACTTAATTACAAAAATCCACAGTCTTTGAAATAGACCTGTAGTGTCTTCTTCCTCCAACGTCACGGTCTTTTCACCGGAGTACGGGCGGAGCACGAGCGGACAACGGGAACTTGGAGAGGCATTCTCCCCAAAACTCCTCAAGTCTTAAAGCACAAACTTCTTGTTCTGAAAAAAAAAATTCTTCTAAGGACCAGCCCTTCTTCTTCAAACCACCTACCCCATATTTATTGGGCTTTAGAGTGGTGTTGGGAGGGGCTGCGGCCCCTTGGGCATTGAGCGCATAAAGCCCCCCGCTGGGGGGGGGGGGGGGGGTGCTGCGGATGGGTGCAGGGCCTACGAGCCACCCCCGGGGGTGTCCGCGCACAGAACACCCTGCGGGGGGGTGTGTCCCCGCGCGGACACCCCTTGCGGGGGTGCGCCATGTGCGCATGGGGTGGTTTTGGTGCCGGGACACCCCCGCAGGGGGTGTTCTGCGCAGAACGACCCCGCGGGGGGGGGGGGGGCTTCTGCGCACATCCACTCTCGTGGGGGGTGTCCCAGCCGTACAGGCTATAGAGTGGGTCCCCCGGGGGTCTTCTCATCCCATTTGACCGCCCGTTGACATGTGTTTGACGTGCGTTTGTGTCACGCCCCGCCAATTTAGCAGTGGAATAAATCGGGGAGACGTGAACAATGTACATAGTAGTGTAAAATGTACGAACAGTCAAGTAAATCAGAGCATCTAATAAACAATAATTGGAATAATTCTTCATGTCATTATAAATTTCACTAAGATTATTACAACCGCTAATCTAGAGCCAATATATAGGGCTCATTGACATCATTACATTGGAAAGGAAACCTAAGCAATATTTTACTGGACTCCATTGTACTAGGGTAACTCTTCATTTGACTCCAGGTCGCTCATCACTCTGGTCTGGTCCCTTTGGTACGTGTAAGTCCTCATCCGACTTACCTGAGACACAATAACAAAGAACGAAGGGTGAGCAATAACGCTCAGTAGGACTTAAATCTCATGAGTCAAGCAAGTTTTAAATGATTAATGCGTTAAAGAACAGAGTAACTAATGATAGAGCGAGTCATGTAAAGTCGAGAAAGTAATAGCACAAGTAATAAGTTTCAAATAATAGATGAATCAAGTATATCACCAAGAATATGATTAAAAATCAAGTCACGATAGAAAGTGATCGCAAAACGATAGCAAGTACATCATTTGTCAAACAATAGTAAGTAACACGTATAGCAAGGAGAGAGAGAGAGAGTAGTTGGCCATATAGAGAGTAAATTGCACTTTGATTAATTTCATCAATCGAAATAGTATAGCACTTTGATTAACTTTCGTCAATCGAGATAGCATTGCACTTTGGTTATCCGTAGATAGCCAAGAGAGAGTATAGCACGTTGTTTGTCAATAGACAACGGGAGAATATAGCACTTTATTTTGATTATCTTAGATTAATCTTGATAGTATGACACTTGGATGTAATGCCGACATCCTGATCATTGAACTCTCGCAGACAAATGGCACTTTTTGGGCGCACCTCCCAAGACCAGATCGAGCCCTATATTGCCTGGCATTGGTTATGCTTATTATCTTAGACAATTAATAGATGGCCAAATGGAGTACCAAGAATAGATGAGAGTAATTGAAGAAATAGACGAGAGTGTAGAGCGAACTTGAATGGATGAGCGAATAGAGAATAGATGAAAACTAGAGTTAATGTGCATAACACAATGTTAAACAAACAATAGTAACAGTTGCACAACACGCATTGGTGCTGACGCTCAGGTAGAATTCACAACCAACCAATGGCCATGCTTCAAACATAGTCCAGAGGTCCGGCGTGATCTCTTGATAAGAGAGAGCATTCTAAGGCCGTTTAGATTTTACTGATCCTAAAGGGTATCATAGATATTGAGGATACAACCAGCTCGTCGACCATGTGGGAATCCATGAACAGAGGAGTCTTACGGAGGCCTTGAACAAGGATTCACTAGTCCGACAGAAGGAATATCCGACGGAGAGTTTGTCTAAGTCAAGAGAAAGTGTATATAGAAACAAGTGTTCGATGTTTCAGAAGAATTCTAGAACAGTGGAGCGTCGGTAACGGTATTCTCAGAACATTGCGAGAAACGAAGACAAGTCCAATAAAAATAGAGTAATGTAATATACATTATTGAAGTAAATTATCAGATATATTATGAGATATTTTCACGTCAAGTCAAGTCATATGGATGGTTACAAGTATGTACATGTGATTAAGGAGATCGTAGATACGAAAAGGTCCTGTGTATGGCTTTTAAATTAATCAATATGTTCATATTATGACCTCTTTATTCACTGCGTGTAAGACTGTTAATATGAGGTATAATCACTGTAGAAAGACGAGCACCAAAATTTCAGGGTTTATGCACAAAAGTTCAGAAGGCGACGTACCACTGTAAGGATCACGACAGGGTACATCCAGAATGCGATAGAGTCCTTCAAAGGGCGACGGGTCGGTCAGGACAGACGGCCAGAACGCGACGCCAGGTCCTGTCGCATTCAGAACGCGACAGGGTTTTGGTCGCGATCAGCCCCTGAGAACACGGCCTATCGGGCCATCGCGTTCTCAGGTCCTGCGCCTGAGCCCGTACAGGAAAAGGATTGCCTTGGATTGTGGTCCAGGCTTTCCATGTTTTGATACAGGGTCATTCAAAAATAAAAATCTCGGTGTATAGATGATGAAAAATCATGAAACCAGATTTAAATGAAACTAGGCTTGTGAAGGTATACACAGTAAATAGGAATTTGAAAATAGCCATGATCTTGACAGGTTTTAAACAAGTTCATGCACAAAGAACACAGAGCAGTATACAGTGAAGGGAAAAGAACAAATTCGAGTAGTATACTGAATGAAAATTGGGGATTTCGGTGGCAAAAGATTCTTGACTACGAGCAGTTTTTTCAGTAAAAATTTCGTGGCATAGATCAAGTGTACATGGAGATCTAAATTAATATGAGGGTTGGAGATACGATGATAACAGAACTTCAAAAATCAAGATCTTAAGATAGTCGATGAAAATTAGAGAAACTAGAGGACTTTTGTTCCTGATGTTAGGAACATCCTACAGACGAGATTAATTAGGTTTAGCTTGTGAGAATGCCTACTTTTGGGTCGATTTATCTTCTAGGGCTTAGAACTCGAAGAATAAGGGGTAGTTCTTGAGCAAGTCTTCTCCCTACGAATTCTCCCTTCCTTTGGCCTCTTCTCCACGTCCAGCAAGCCTCAGCCACGCCGTAGGGTTGGCCATGAAGAGGTTGAGGTGTATTTAAGCACCTATTGTTTCCAATTCCTATTACAACTCTAATTTTTATTTAATTCTGAGTTTTCCCTATTTCTTTCAACCTTTCAGGCTTTCAACCTCCTAATTGGTTAGGTTGGGTTCCAAATTCGTGTCTAGCCGATTTGGGTAGGGTTAGGAGTCCAATTCCAACCCATATTAACTATTTTAATGATTTAATAGCTCTTTTCATTTTAGGAAACATTAGAGATACGAATTTAGGTATTTTCTTTATCCACCTTTTTAAAATCTCTATTTTGGCCCAAGAACTTTTACATGATCCGTTTAGCAAAGCCCATTACTTAATGGATTTTAACTTATAGGAATTTTCTCTTTTAATTAGGGAATAATAGCGTTACGGATTTTATTGTATTTTTCTTATTTGAATTTATTCATGGGCTATCAGGGGTCCATTGGTCCAATTTCTTTATGATGGACTATCAATACATATCGTTTGGAGTCTACTCATAATTTTATTTTAATATTAGAATCAGTTAGGTATATGTGTTAGTGGGTTTTGCAACTCGTTTTTTAATTATGATAATAAGTCACAAAATGCCGTAATCTTGACCAATCGGATTTTCCTTTGCACTCATTTCTTCGTGGGTCAATAGGGGATATTATTTAGAGTTGGATCATGATTTTTAATGAAATTTTCCAATTTGCTTTTTGTACATACAATAATGGTACATATGTTTTACTATTTCAAAAATATTGAATTTATCTTTTCCATTTTATTTAAAAATTTTAATTTACTGTTTTTTTTCCGGGGTGCTATAGTTTGCTTCCATTTTCGAACGTCGAGGCCGTTTCATTCGCCTGGACATGCGTGCATGATGTACGCTCGTTTGGACACACTCCTGGACGTTGACGTTGCCCAACAAAGAGTATATGTCCCGCCCTAACGGACCCTTGAACGTCACATTTAACACGTCATCCGAATTAAATCGGACTAAAATATGAACTCGAACCTATTTATCTCAGGTGTTCGACATGGGGGAGATCGGGGTTTTTCCCCAAAACTCCGTGCTTTTCTGGGCGGATATATTGCCCGGGTTTTATTTAAATCTCGGTATCTTTTCCGGGTTCAACACACAGTCAGTCATTAGATTGTGAACAATCATGTCTTAATGATTGTGACATAGTCCACAGTCCAATAATTGTGAGCAACATTAGAATGTGAAGCCTGAACTCTCCAATGTGTGGGTTCGCACATGTGGATTGATCTGTTGGATCAGGTCGTGCAGATAGGGGCCATGTGACCAATGGTTTTGGGGAACATCTGAAGAGGGAAAGATGGGATCAATACTTGGGATTAGGGTGGGGAGCCTTTTTTAGTTTTTTTTTTCCAATTTGGATCTCATAAGGGGTTGGGTGGGGTTATTGGGTCAAGGCACCAGGCGCACCAAGATGCCCACCTAGGCTGCCTTGGCACTTGCCTAGGTCACCATTTTGGGTGGCCAGAAGGTGCACTGACACCCAGTCCTTAGCTGATTGCCTTTCTGCTTAGGCTCCTGCCTTGACAACTATAGTAACTACTAGCCATTGTGTTATATTGTGGCCTTTGTGATGGGCTCTGAGAATGTGTGCATCTCAGCATGCATGCGCATCTATGTCCATGCACATGTGGAATATACTTGTTTGTCTTTTCACTTGTCTTTGTTCTTCTTTCTTCTGTCACCTAATCCTCATTTAATTTTCTGGACTTTTACAGGTGGCCAAGTATTGGCCTGAAAAAGGTGTCTCTGGGTTTACAGTCTTCAAGTATGGACTTAAGCGGCTGGAGGGACAGCCTGCCTTAACTACCAACCAGGTTTTTTTGGTTCATTTCAATACATTTCACATCTAAAGTAGCTTATTCAACTAAAGCTAATTTATCCTTCTTTTCATGATCAATGATATTTTGATTCCATATTCCTGCCTTTATGTGTTTGTTGCTATTCTTTTTACTTATGTTCAACCTTATAAGGCTTGTTATATTGACAATTGATCACATTGGGTTAAATTAAAGGTGTATTGTGATGATTATAACACATGAAATTGAAGATGTAAGAAGTCAATGCAATTATTTGATGCCAAAATTGAACATGCAATTTGAAAAATACCTTGTAGAGAAGCAATCTATTTACTTATGATTGCTCTGTCAAGATGTTCTCTAGGTGGATAGGCCACCATTGGATAACGGTTTCAATAGGTTTAGACTTTTCATAAAGTTTATAGGTTTATAGGTTATGTCGTCTTCTTGGAAAGTAACCTTCTTTTGCTTTTAATACTTCTAGTTATAAAAGGACCTAACTTTTTGGTTGAGAATTTGTCCAGCATCAAGACTGCTACTCCTCATTTGACGTTGAGACCTGGAATGAGTTTAAGGGAGGAAATTTTAGTTCTTTTAAGACTTATCAAATGTACATATAAAGTGGATTGGTTCAAGGGTTGGCTGGAGCTGTGTTCACACAATTCCTGGGCAGATGGAGTTTAACTTCAAAGTGGATCAGTTGGATAACAAACTGTAACCAGTGCATGGTCTCTTTTATCAGTAATGGCGAACAATGTGGTTACTTGAAGAGTTCTAGGGGCCTGAAGCAAGGTGATCGATTCTCTCCACTTTTATTCTTGCTGGTTGGTCAGGTGCTTAGTTCTTTATGGATGAAAGCAGTGGATAAGGACATTGTTGATGAGTTATTTATCAATAAAAAGGAGATGTGTTTGTTACACCTAAAATTTGCATACAACACTCTCATCTTTAGCTTAGTCAAAGAGAGGAAGCAAAGGAATATCCATCACCTAGTTACACTTGTGAAGTGCATTTTGGTGCTGAGAATAAACTATGAGAAGTCTGAATTTGTGGGAGTCAGAATAGATGATGACACTGAAAACATGGTCACTAATTCGTTAGGGTGTAAGAGGACAGTGCCCCATCAATTGTCTTGGTTTACCTCTTACCGATGGGGACAATGTGTTCAAATGGATGGAACCCACACATCAAAAAATTTGAGAACATGCTTGGAGACTGCAAAACTAATTTTCTCTCAGATGGTGGTAGGTGGGTACTTTCCAAGTCACTCCTATCTTCTCTTGCCAACTAGCATTTGCTATCTTGAAAATGCCCAAGAAAGTGATTAGAAGCATTGAAAATTTTAGAGGTTCAAGCTTTTGCAGTGGTGATATAAAATGACAGAAGGAAACTTTACTTTCTAAAATGGACGCTCGACAAAAAAAATGAAGGAATTTGGACTAGAATATAAGTATTAAATGTCTTAGAAGGGAAATGGAATGTTAGGTCAAACTCTCTGAACAATGTTTCAGTTGTATGGAGACAGATATTTAAATGTGCAGATGTTTTTAGTGCTTCCCTTGCTCTGCTTGTGGGAGATGGAGGGAATCTTCTTTTTCAGGAAGATGCTTGATGCAGTGCCTTTGACTAAAGTTATTTGAGAACCTCTACAGGCTGTTTAAATTTAAGAAGAAAACTGTCAAGTTTATCTATGATGTTGAGGGGACTTTGGAGATTGGATAATTCAACTTTGGAGGAATCTTACGGATTGATAGATGTCTGAATATATCCAATTAGAGCACCATTGGAGCCCATAAATAAAAATTTTGTTATCTTTCTATGGAGGTAAAAAAAATTTAACATCTCTCCTCTCCCTCTTGGAAAAAGAAGAGAGAGAGAGATGATATTTGTGGGCATGATTTTTATTTGGTTGCGGACATGCCAATCTGTTTAACAGACAAATTTGAAATTTGCTTGGTAGGGAAATTTGCATGTCTGTTTATCAGATGATTGCTCCTCTGTTTTGGTGTATTTGTTCCGCGCGTTCATTCTATCAGACGAATTGGGCTTCATATACTAGACCTTTCCTTACTGACCGAAGTCGATGTTAATTTATATCGAGATGAACTTTTCGTCTCTATTTGTTGTAAGTCTTGTGACACGATGATCTTGATGGTCGCCTTTTATGGGTACACACTCTTGCAAAGAAAATTAAAGACTTTATTGCTTGTACACATGTAATTTGAATTATAATTGGTCTTTCAAGACTTGTACAAGTGGTCCCTATTATATAATCTGGTCCTCAGAATCACATTCGGTCACAATCGGACCCTTTTGAATTTGCTTCTATCGCGATCAGACCATTGACTTGAATCTTCATCATGATCGGACCGTTGAATTTGAATTGGATTTCAATCAAACCGTTGGATTTGAACGAGATCACGATCAGACCATTGGATCTCCAAGATCGTTACTATCAGTCTGTTATATTTGCTTCGTGAACACCATTACACTTTTGACTGTGATAGGATTTTTAAGTGGTTTTACTGGGTATACTTGTAGCTCTTGACCCACTCTTGGGTGTTTTTGTCATTTTTCGGTATCTCCGAGGTCCTAGTAATTTATTGACTTCTCTGGGTACACTTGTCATTTATTGACTCCTTGGGGCTTTTGTTATTTCTTGACCTCCCAAGGCTTTTCAACCATTTCTTGGCATTGTCGAGGATTTCTGCCATTCTTTGACAATCCCAAGATTTGTAGTGCCCAGCCGTAAGTCAGACTCAAGAGAGCGCATACTGCTTCAGGGAAGTGACGTGGGTCCCGCTCCATCGAACTGTGCAAACGGCAAGTGCCAAGCTTCTCAGTCATTTGTTGACTTTGCTGGGTATTTCTATCATTTCTTGACCTTCGTTGGGGCTTCTGCCATTTCTTGGTCTTTTTGGACTTCTTCGCCATTTGTTGGCATTTCTTAGAATTCTTAGTACGCTCAGTCTTAAGCCGTACTCAAGAGAGCGCACATTGTTTCAGAGAAGTGGCGTGAGCCTTGCTCCATCGAGTTGGGTCAAAAGCTTGAGCCTTATGTGGTTTCCTCCCTTTGAGGGGACTTTTTTTGGAATTTTTGTCCCTCGAGGATACTTTTGCAATTTTCTTGATCTTTAGCGATGTTTTTTTTGCAACTTTTGTCCTTTTGAGGACACTCCAATTTTCCTTGATATCAGGGTATTTCTGCAGTTTTTCCTGACGTAGAGGTGTTTCTATAATTTTTCCAATAACGGGGGTGTTCTTGTAATTTTCCCTTAAACAGAGGCTTTTGACAATTTTTCTTTGAATGGGGCCTGTTTGCAATTTTCTCTTAAAAAGGGACTTCGTGGCAATTTTTTCTTGAATGGGATATATGTGTAATTTAACACACAAATTTCATGTCTTCAAGGGTTTTTGTGTAATTTTGTATACACAAACTCCATGCTCTCAAAGGCTTCTATGTAATTTAACATACACCTAAAAACCCTCTTAGGCCTTCTTGCCTTAGAAGGAACAAAACCAACAATCCCCCAAAGGGGGTCTTCCGTAGAGCCAACCTCTAAATATTCAAGCTGTAAAGCCCCACCTATTTGGGTGATTTTGCAACAAACTTTCAAGGGCCTTTTTATAAAAAGTCTACGAACAAACAAGAGGCTTCTGCTCTCTTTTGCTTTTAACAAACAACAAGGGGAGCATGCTCTAAGTTCCTAGCCAAAGTCTTCAGAAGTCCGAAAGATCCCTTTCCAGAAGTCCCTTGCCCTCCTTTAGAAGGGGGGGAGAAGACGACCATCTGCCCATTGCCACAGGCGGCTAACCATTGGTGGCTTTTAGCCACCCAAGAACCATCGGCCAAGTTTGGATAAGGCCCATCAGTGGGTTTTGGTATATTTTTCTAGAGGGGAAAATGTGGCTGAGGGCCTCTCCATGGGTGTACTTGCCTAAAGGGGGAAACCCCACCGAGGTCCCCTTTGGGGAAAACTACACTGATGGAGGATCCCCTCAGTGGGGTTTACCTGCCTAAGTGGGAACCCCACCGAGGGCCCCTACCATGGAAAAACCCTATCAAGGGTGTGGTACCCTTAGTGGGTTTTGCCCATCCAAGTGGGAAATCTCACACCCTCAGTGGGTTTGCCCACCTAAGTGGGAAATCTCACCTCTGGTTTGTTTTTTGAGGCAAGTTTTAGGGGATTTTTTGTGTTATTTTTGTGTGTCAATAGATGCTCCCCATAGAATGTGTGTTGGAGCGGAAGGCGAAGGTAGATGGGATGCTTCCCAAATTTTGGTCCCCTGATCTTAGTGACCTGGCGGGGACTTGGGTTGGAGACCATGACAATAATTCATGCGCTTCAACATTTATGTAGTGTCGTCAATAGTTTTGGATAATGTTTGTCGTAGTTTAGGCCGACGGCCAACTCTATTGTGCATTTTGCGCTGAGCCATTGGCCTCCACTTTTGAATATTTTTTCAACTCGGTAGTTTCTATGAGAGGACTTAGGAGAGCGCACATCACTTCAGAGAAGCAGTATGGACCCACTCCACCAAGTTAACCCTGCGACTGAGTTTCATTGAAGAATCACTCCTCGGCTTTGCTTGGAGTTGACTTCGGCCTTCTTCACCTGAGTCTTGTCTTTTCGACTTAGGATTTGACTTTGATGTCCTTCTGTGACTTGCCTTCCTAATTTTGCTCGAGATTTGATTCAACATCTTTCTTTTGAGTCCTACCTTTCTGGCCTTACACAGAGATTTGACTTTGATAACCTTCTTAGGAGACTTGCCTTCGTGGCTTTACTCGGGATTTGATTGGAGATTTGGCCGATAAGACTTGCCTTTCTGAGTCATGGTTTGCCGAAGCAGGGCGAATCGACCCTATTTGGCCGAATCAGTGCAAATCACAGATCGACATCACGGAAATGCCGATCAGTGATTTACTTGATTCGGTCGGTTCACATGCAATCCGGTCGAATCGAACAACATCGGGCGAATTGGGCCCGATTTGCCAGATGTGGACCCGATGCGTGTCTGATTCGGTCTACACGTTTAAGTGTCGGCAGAAACCTTGTGAAATTATATCTTATTTACATTTTATGATATAACATTTACTTAAATGATATGAAATGTAAATAAGGAAGATATAACATTTACTTAAATGATATGAAATGTAATAAGGAAATATCCCCCATGTGAATCCAATAAAAATATCAAAAAAATTATATTTTTTATAAATAAAAAGGTCAACTCTCCCATCAAAGAAGAAAATGATTCCATCAAAATATTGTTTTTCTAATCCTTCATAATTTGGCCTATCTAAAAATTTTATAATTCAAATAAACCCAATAGAACATTAAAAATCTAAAGTTCAGTAAAAAAAGTTAAACATGCATATGACATCTTCAAGAGAGTCACTCTCCTACTGACTGGGACCATGGTTTGGCAGAACAGATCGAATCGGTCTGATTCGGGCGAATCAGAGCGTATCACGAGATTCCGATTTTCCCGTTTCATGCGAATCAGACCGATTCCCATCTATTCCCATACGAATCGTCCCAATTCTCCTGAATCGGAGCGAATAAGAAAAAAATCGATTTGGGGCGAATCAGTGATGAGGCAAACCTTGACTGGGACTTAGTTGCAGTCAGTAGGAGAGTTAGTCCTTGGAGAAGTCATATGCATGTTTGACTTTTTTCACCGGACTTTAGATTTTTAGTGTTTTATTGGGTTGTTCGACGCGGAAATTTTACTGGGGAGAAATATGGATTTTGACCATGGAGGTGTTTTTATATGTGCGTGGGCGTGTCAATCTGTTATACAGATAAAAGATTTGAAATCCGTTTGATGCGGAGGATTCACATATCCATTTATTGGACGATTGCGCTAATATTTGGGATATTTCTTTCGCGCTTTTATTTGATCAGGCGATCAGGGTTTCGTGTACTGGACCCTTCCACACCGGCCGAAGTTCGTGTTAATTTACATCAGATTGAATCCGAACACCTTTGATAATATTGCCGAGATTCATCTTTTTGGCACAAAGTCCAAAAGAGGTTTGAAAAGATGTAATTTGGATTGCAATTGGTCTTTCAAAACCCTTACAATTGGTCTCGATTATATAATCGGATCTCAAGATTATATTCCATTGCAGTCGGATTTTTTTGAATTTGCTTCCATCTGCATTTGATTTGCTTCACGGTCATGATCACTCTTTTGCTTGTGATCAAACTTTTGGAGTTGACTTGATGTTCGCAAAGGGCATTTCGCACAGGGCGGGATATTTGTATATCTTTTAACCCTTCTTGGGTTTTACTGCAACTTTTACCCTTTCTGAGTATTTCTGCAATTTCTTCCCCTTTATGGGTATTCCTTTAATTTGACATCATTTTTGGGCATCTTCGCCATTTATTGACATTCCCAAATATTTTCGCCATTTCTTGACTTTCCGTGTTTCAACCATTTCTTGGCTTTCTCTAGCTCCTCTGCCATTTCATAACCTTTCTGGCTTTTCCTGCCATTCCTTAGCTTTCTGGAGTTTCTGCCATTTCTTGACAATCCTAAGAATGAAGTCGCCAGCTATAGATCGCGCTCAGGAGAGAGCACGCCGCTTCATAGAAGGATATAGGTCCCACTCCACCAAGCCGCACAAATAGCATGTATTGGGCTTTAGTCTTTTCTTTGACTTTGTCAGATACTTCTGCAATTCTTGGCTTTCTTGGATTTCTTTGCCATTGTAGGCATTTCTGGGCTTTCCTGCTGCTTCTTGATGATCTTGGGCTTTTATGCCATTCTCGACTTTTAGTCATAAGCCGAACTCAGGAGAGCGCACATTGCTTCAGGGAAGTGACGTGAGTCCTACTCCACCGAGTCATACAAGCGACATAAAATCGAGTGGCATGGTGACCGGAGACTTGGCCAATGTTGTCTTTTGAATAAGATTCAGACAACATTATATTTGAGCATGTCTAGGACTTCTTCGTAATTTCTGTCCTTTTGGAGGACTTTTCTATACTTTCTGCCCTTTTGAAGGGATGTTTATAACATATATTAAATGAAGAGCCCTTGCAACCCTTTGAAGGGCCTTCAACTTTTCTGGAGCTTTCCAAGAACCCACCAATGTCTTCTTCTCTTCTTTGGTTGATGGAGAACTTGTAGCACTTGATAAATGTGGATTTTCATTTAATACCCCTTATAATTGCTTGATGACTACAAGATGGATCTCCATAACATATGTAGTAAAGTCCACATGATTTTCACATGGAGAGATATACACATGAACGTGCCTCAGGTAGAATCTCCGCTTGGGCAGAGTCTCCCCATGGAGGTACACACATATGATCATATAAACATTTCATTCCCATAGAGTTCAATTCGACATGGAGGTTTGCCCATGAACATATGATCGTACCTCGGGCAAAATCTTCGCTTGGGCAGTGTAACGTCGCGTGCTTTTCAGATCTATGCGGATCGTGTGTGTTGTGGTTGTGATGGCCGTTGTGAGTTGGTTGTGTGGAATGTGTGGTTTGGATGTGTGGTTTGTTCAGGTGAGGTGCAGGTTTGGTCCTGAAATGAAATAGGACTTGCTGCAGTTGAGTTGGAGTTGGCGGCCAGGGGTAGCCGTTGACTTGTTGGCATCCAGGTAAGATGCCGTTGACTGCATGAACTTGGCGGCATAAGATGTGGACGTTTATGGTGGCGGTTGCTCTAGGCGGCAGAGGGGTTGACGCCAACCTGTGAATTCTGCAGGTTATAGGGTCACCCGAGGGCAGGTTTTCCACCCTGTTCTCTCTTCCCCTTGCCCCAGCTTCACGCCCCCGTGTCCCTGAAGCTTCCAACAGGTTCAGGAGAGTGGTTGGAGGATCGTGGGACGTGTGGCGTTGCCGAATCGCGCGAGGAAACGCCGTGGCGTGGTGCAATTGCCGTGGGAGCTCGCGGAGGGTTCGGTGTGAACCGGGAGATTTCGGGAGGTTTAAGCATGTTCTAAGGTAGGGAACGAACCCTGTTAGCTCCATAGGATCATAAAACACGACTTAATCACCTGAATCAACAGGTTTAATGCATTTTCGGATTAAGTTGTACCATGTGGGGATAATGGGTGGTTTGATGAATTTGAGTAGAAAACATGTTGTTATGGCTTAATTATAGTGTATGGATATTAGAGAACTATTCCTGCATGTTTTTCCGTTGTTTTAACGATTGTAAAACCTGTAGAATCGGTTTAGGGTTTCTGCAGGAAATGGAGCTGAAGATCTTGGCGTCAACATCGATTGACGCCAGGTTCATCAGCTGGGATATAAACGGCCAGATCCTTTGCCGTCGACTTCCCATAAGCGGCAGTCGATGTTGCCGCCAACTTGTGTATAAGCAGAAACAGCTATTTATGGTATTTATCGATAATGCATGGTGCGTTGGCACCTGTGGTGCACTGAGTGCACCTGGTTTTGATATTTAGCATACGGGGTATGCAGGTTGTTACTTGCTTTCGAGGCTGCGTGTTGTTCACGCGAGTACAGTTGGGTTCACGTGTAGTGGCCATTGTTACTTAAGGTTTACGTGAGGTTTCACGTGGTTTGTGTGTGACGGATGTGGTTTTGTGTACGTGGCGAGTAGTACGACGCCTACCATGGTTACCTCTCCAGTTGGGTGCCCCAGGTTCTTTGTGAGCCAGGCTGTTAGCTCGGGGCTTTGTCCTGGTACTTGTGTTGTACCGTCGAGGTCTGTGTCGTCTGACCTGGACACCCTCACTCCTTTGCTTGAGTTGTACGTCCGGCTGAGGGAAAGACGACAGTGGGACAGTGACTGCTGTACTTGTCTTTTAGTCACTTGTAGCGCGCTCGTAGTTGGGGGTACGGACACCAGTAGACGTACTGGACCCCAGCTAGTCCTTTTCCAGTGCCTCACTCTAGAGAGTCCAGGCCAGGATCTCCAGAGGTGCCAGGCATGGGCCTGTGACCGTGTGGTTCGCAGGTGGTGGTGTTTAGTTGGTCTCCACAGTTGCTTGACTTTTTCACGTGGAGCGGCAGCTGGACCTTTTGTCCGTGGCTACGAGACTGAGAGGTAGACCTGTGTTGCTTGTCCGATCAGTCTTTGGTGTCGCGAACTAGTTCACGTGACTCGTTTGGCTGTCTCTACTTAGCTTGTACACCTGTACTGGTTTGCGTTTATTATTACAGTTGTTTTTCGTAGTCGGCAGACGGTGAGTACTTTACAACTTTATATCATGCTTAGCTGTTCTATAAATTGTTGGTATTGTTTACTGCTTTCGTACCTGTGGTTTGGTTTTGCTCGGTGTTGGGGGAGTTCCCTACTGAGCCAGTGACTGAGTGAGGCTCACCCTACCCCCACAGGTGAGAGCGAGGAGGAGTTCTCGACCATCGTCAAGTTCAGAGCCGCGTCGTAGCGGTGCAGGGTCAGTACCTCCAGCTGTGTAGTAGCAGCTCCAGCAGTGTAGTGTAGCTAGTTTGTTTATTTTCTTCAGTTGTACCTCGGGGTATGCCCCAGGCTCTTGTACTTCCTTTCAGTTTGAGAAATTATGACTATGTAAACTTGTGAAATATTATATGAAATGGTGTGTCCTTGTGTGTTACACGGACTGTGGTTTGGTATCCCTTGCGAGGCTTCGAACCCGTTCGCAGGAGGCGGACTCGGATCAAGTACGTTATCGGTTTAACGGACTTGGCCGAGGCGTTCGTCACAGGCAGAGTCTCCCTATGGAGGTACGTATATATGAACATCTAAACATCTCCATGGAGTTCAACTCGACATGGGAGGTTTGCCCAATGAACATTATATGAACATATGATCGCGCCTCCGGTAGAATCCCTGCTTGGGTCGAGTCTCTCTATGGAGGTACGCTCATATGAACATATAAACATTTCATCTCCATGGAGTTTAGCTCGACATGGAGGCTTGCACATGGGCATTGACATTTTTATCTCTATCGAGTCCAACTCGACATGGAGATTTTATAAACATTTATATTTCATCCCCTATGGAGTCCAGCTCGACATGTGAGGAGATATACACAGGACACGAGCACTTTATGTGTGTGTAAAGAGTATTAAGCATTTTGTGATCGTCACACAGTTTTAGCACTTTTCTTGGTAACCTCATGAGTTATGCATCCTAGGTCAAATTGGATGAAACCAAAGCTATAGGTTCTTCTTCTCCAAGTTTCCAACAAGTTTCATGTTGAGGATTTCGTTTAAAAACCCATAGAACCTTGAGTTTCGATCCAAAACACGAGATCGCACAACCCAGTCCGCGATTTGTCTGTCTGTTTGAATCGCGACCAATCCATAGGTCACGATTCAGTGCCTTAAATTGTGACGATGAACCTGTCGCGATTTGACATGTTTTTGATGATGTCCCACTGACCCAACGTGACTTATAGGTTGACCCTAACCCCTATATGTTTCGTTTTACGTGCTATTCGATTTTCGGTCATTTGTGAACCGCGACGACTCAACTGTCGTGATTTTCAGTCGGAACCACTTTACGTCCTAGAAAACCATATTTTTCTGTATAAACCATGGAGATCCGCGACGATTGAACCCGTCGCGATTTCTAAAGCCTACCAAGATTTTTTAGTCAGTTTAGATTGTATGTCCTGGTATGTTATGATTGTTAGGAAGTAATGTTCAGTTTGTCAAGTGGTTAAAGTTATCAATCCATGTAAAAGCTATAATAACATGAAATTCTATTCTAATTGTTCCTAATGAATTGCTTGATTTCACTATTATGTGATTGCTACAGTCTATCTTCATGATCTAGCTTGATATTAATTGGAAGTATATCATGTTAAAAGTGCAGAAATCATGTTATTGAAATCTGAATTGTTCCATGTCATGCATTCATGTTAGTGCTTTCCGCTAGTTTTAAGCCAGTGGATAATGGATCTCGAGACACGTTCTACCGACACGTTGCACACATAGGCAGCCCTTCTTGGAGGATTGGTGTGACGGCCCTCGTTGTTCAAACCCGTTAACCCAATAACGTGCCTAGCACGAGTCCGCCTCCCGCGACTGGGCCGAAGCCTCGCAAGGGATATCAGATTACTAGTCCGTAGGAATGTAAAGGAACCAGCTCAAATATATATAAGATTTGCCAATCTCACAAATATTTATTAGAAATGTACATAGCCATAGCACAATTGTAACCAAACTACAACAACAACCTGAGGCATACCCCGAGGTGTACAACAGAAAAGTAAATTACACTGTCGGTGGTGCAGACCTCCGCTACGATGCGGCTCAGAACTAGACGACGGGTGTGAGGTCTCCTGCTCTCCCTCACCTGAAAAGTAGGGGGGGGGGGTGAGCCTATCGAGTCACTGGCTCAGTAGGGAAACTCCCTAGAAACCGAGTGAACTAACAATAAATAGTAAAGCAGGAGATTATACTAATAATTCATAGAACTACATAGTAAGATATAAAATTGTAAATACCACTTACCACTTGTCGCTAACAGAACCAATAATGATAAAGAAACGACAAACCTAAACAAGTGTATGAGCTACAGTAGGAAAACGCCTCACTCGGGCCACGTGGACTGGCTCGCGACACCAAATACTGACCCGGACAAACAACACAGGACTACCTCTTAGTCTCGCAGCCACGGACGGAAGGTCCAATGCTGCTCCACTAAACCAGTACAAAGAACTGTGGAGTCCAACTAAACCACCACAACCTGCAGGTCGCACACCCCGTAGGCCCATGCCTGGCACCTTTAGGGACTCTGGCCCGAGCTCCCTAAAGTGAGGCACTGGAAAACAGGACTAGCTGGGGCCAGTACGTCTACTGGTGTCCGTCTCCCCCAACTACGAGCGTGCTACAAGCGACAACACAACAAGCTCTCTCTAGTCGCTGTCCCACTGTCGTCTTTCCCTCAGCCGGACGTACTACTCAACACAAGAGTGAGGGTGTCCAAGAAGACGACAAAACCTCGACGGTACTCGGTACGGGACAAGCCCCGAGCACACACGTGCCTGGCTCACACAAAACCTGGGCTCCCAACTGAAGAGGTTATCCACGGCAGGCGTCAAACTACACACCACGTACACGGAAACCACAAGCACGTGAAACCTCCACATAAACCACGTGAACACCACGCCAACCACACACACACATGCCCCCGAGCGTTGAGAGTGCCAATGCACCTCTTACCATTGCCACACATACACATATGATAATCCGATAATATCACACTAACATACCCATGCATAGAACAAGCCTCAGCTGTGATCGCGACGGGGTTTAGTGTCGCCTTCAGAACGCGACAGCTCGATATGTCGCCTTTAAAAACAAGAACGCGACGTATCGTTCTGTCGCGACCTTGTCGCGACGCCCAGGTTTGTCGCCTTTACAGACGCAAACCCTAATCCGGAGTCCATCATCCAGATCACCCCCAAAACCCCTATAATCTATGGTTTCCATTCCATTTACATGCTTTAATGTGTTCTTACACATGCTATCTACTGTTTAGAGAGCTAGAAACACATCATCACAACACACGAGCAATCCACGGATCAAATACGGGAAATCTCCCTACCTTCGCGAAGCAGGCGAAGTACGGAGCCCACACGACGTTTCCCCCTCCACACATCGTCCTCGCGGCGAGAACACGTCAAACCAAGTTCAACAAGTCGAGTCGCCCAAAAATCCTCAACACAACCCCCTGGCCGAGCAGAGCTCATGTGAGCTCTGTTCTGCTGGGGTTCAATAAAAACACTTCACAGTTAAGATCGCGACGCCACACTGTGTCGCGACCTGAACGCGACACACTAGTCCGTCGCCTTCAATAAGTCGACGTCAGCAAGCTCGCCCTATGCGCAACACGTGGCGCGCATGCAGACGAAGATCAAAAACAGCGGTTTCATGAACGTGATGCCCAGGGATGTCGCGTTCAAAATGCGACGCCCTTCACTGTCGCGTTCACAGACAGTGAATCAGTGAGCACTTTGGGCCCAAATCTCGGCCCACAGAGCCTCACCACCTGCGGAAAACAACGCTACACACTGGCCTCCATACACACACGAAGACGATCCGAACGGCCGGAACGTCACATTACTATCACCTAAAAGGAAATTTCGTCCTCGAAATTTAAAATAAAAATTGAACACCGAAAACTTTTTAATTCAATCTATATAACACTATCACCTAAAAGAATTAAAACTTACTCAAACAAGTATGGATACGCTTTCATCATTTCTTCTGCTAATTCCATGTATCTTCTCCACCTTATTGTTTTCCCATCTGACTTTCACTAATTCAATCTCTTTATCCTGAGCTTCTGAGTTCTGTGGCCCGTAATCTGCACTGAATATTCCGGCATTGTCATGTTGGGCTTCAGATCATCTTTTTGATAACTGACAACTTGGGATGGATCTCTGATATATTTTCTCAACATTGAGACATGAAACACATCATGTGCATCAATGAAATTGCTGGTAAATCTAACTTGTAAGCTGCTTCACCCATTCTTTCTTTTATCTGGAATGGCCCGACATATCTTGGGCTCAACTTGCCTTTCTTACTGAACCTCAGCACGCCTTTAGTAGGAGAAACCTTTAGAAATACATAGTCACCAACTTCAAATTGTAAAGGTCTACGTCTGACGTCTGCATAGCTTTTCTGACAGCTCTGGGCTGTTTTCAAATTTTCTTGAATAAATTTTACTGTCTCTGCACATTGTCGAACTAATTCTGGACCCAAAACTTGTCTTTCCTCCTACTTATGCCAGTTTAGTGTTGATCTACACGGTCTACCATATAAGGCTTCATATGGTGCCATCTCAATACTTGCATGATAACTATTATTATAAGCAAACTCAACCAATCCCAAGTGGCGCTCCCAAATACCTCCCCACACCAAACAACAAGCTCTTAGTATGTCTTCAAGCGTCTGGATTGTCCTCTCTGTCTGCCCATCTATTTGTGGATAATATGCTGAACTGTACCTTAGCTCTGTACCGACGACTCTCTGCAAACTCCTCCAAAAACCTGAAGTAAAACAAGGATCTCGATCTAAAACAATGGTGATTGGAATACCATGTAAAGGCACGATTCTTTCTACATACAGCTTGGCTAATCTGTCCACTGACCATGTTATACTGACCGGCAACAGCCTACAAACCTTAATTAATCTGTCTACAAAAACCTAAATTGCATTATGACCTGATGATCTGGGTAAACCAACAATAAAATCCATTGCTATATCATCCCACTTCCATTGTGGAATAGGTAGTGGCTGCTGCAACAATCCTCTTGGCTTCTGGTGTTCTGTTTTAATTTGCTGGCATACTGCACAAGAGCATGGTAAGTGGTATTTTATCCGATGAAATAGGCTTTTGCAAAAGAGCATGGACTCCATTTGTGAGTTTAACATGCATTTTGAATAAATGGGTATACACCCAGGGATTTATTATTTGAACGAGTGATATTTTGGGAAGAGATTCCGCATGGGCAGAGTTTCCACTCAAATACACACACAAACATTGATGAAACTATGATTGTATTTTGGGCAAGTCTCCGTATGGAGAGAATTTCCCAATGAAATACGTGCATATGAACATATATTTTTATGAACATATGGACAAGCCTTTGGACAGAGTCCCTGCTTGGGCAGTGTGTCTCTTAAAAGACGTATACATATGAACATAAACAATTTTACCCTCGCGGAGTCTTGCTTAACGTGAGGGAAATAACATAGACATGTTTAAATGTTATATCCATGGAGACTAACTCGACATGGAAACATTTGAACATGAGAACGTAATGATGTTAAATATCTTATGCCCATGGAGACTAACTCAACATGAAAGATATTTGAACATCGAAGCACATGAACATGTTTAAATATTTTGTATCCATGGAGACTAACTCGACATGGAAAATAATTAAACAAGGGAATACATGAACACAATCATTTACAATTTGATCTCCATAGAGACTATCTCGATATGGAGATGTAAACATGTATTTGAATTTTAAAACCCCCCATGGGGACTAACTCGACGTGGGGGGAATTTATAGAAGCTTTGTGGTCGGTAGGGGACGACCTTGACTTGCTGAGGGCGAGTACCTTCACGCCGAGCATGAGCAGAGTCTTCCCCAATAAGCTACTTCTTCTTTTCAAAATCCGACCCTCTTGCCATCGGGCTACATGGGGTATTTATAGGGGATTTTCCCCTTTACATGGAGGAGAGAGACATAATCGGGGGAAGGTCCCCCCGGTTATGATGAGAGAGTCATAATCGGGGGGAGGTCCCCCTATTGCGCCTTAACCTTCCCCCGGTTAGGGACCTTAACCGGAGGGGGGTCGCTCTGATTAAGGGCTCCCCACCTTTACCGAAGGGAGATCCCTTCAGTTGGGGGTTTTAACCAGGGTTTCTTCCCCTGGTTTCTATAAATATCCACCCTCGGGCTTTACGAGGGGTGTTGATGCCGTGAGGAACCTTGTATTTCTTGGAGATCCTCTGACGGAGAGTCGTTTGAACTTGGACTTTGCAAGTGCCTGGTGCTTCCTCTTGCAAGTGTGTTTTTTGAGTTGTAATTTCCTTCGAACTCTGGGTCTTATTAACCTCGTGCTGCCGAAGATTCTTTATAACTTGTCTTTTCCGAAGCGTTGTTCTTCCTGAACTTGTACTTCATTGAAGGGTTTGATGTTGACTTCATCAACAAGTCTTCTTCTTTAACTTGAAAAGGATTGGATCCAATATTACCTAAGTAACCATAACATTACCTAAGTAACCATTAGACCAATATAAATAGCTTCTGGCATCCCTTTGTGGATATACATTGCAAACTTTTCGGGTTCAACAGCCATATACCATGATTTCTAGCAATCAAGGTTTGCCTCACAGTGAATGTCCTAAGGACTTTGAAATTTCATGTTCAGCTGCTTGCCAGGCATCAAGCATCTTTAAGGTGGTGTGAGACACCTGACCAAAAATAATCATAGGTCTAACATGATATGTACAAAAGACATAATACATTTGCTGATGGTTTTATTCCCATTGTAACATGTGCATGACTGTGACTTTCAGTTACCCTTCTTTGGCTTATCTGTTTATCACTTCACACTTGCATAACTAAACTGGTAATACGCCACTGGATTTGTTGATGTTTTGTCTTTGGAAGGCATGCTATCCTGATGCTGGATAATTAATTGATTTTGTGTCAAATAACATGCAACGGTATACACTTTGACCATACTGACTACTCCTTTTGATAATAGGTGCAATTTATTCGAGCACAGGTTCCTCAGGCTCTTTCTGAGATACGTGGGTAATTCACACTCTCAGTGATGGTGTTAGGTTCTTTTGTGTTATAATAATCAGAACTAGTGAACATCTCTATTTCACTTGTTGTATAAGGTTGGTCTGTGAAGACATTGCTGGAGGCCAAGAAAAGTTTCCTATACCTGCAACCAATACAGTAGATGAGCCTCCTTTTCCACCGACAGGCAAGTGCAATACCAAATTGACCACTATTTTTCTGCATTCTTAAAGAACATGACTAATTTTTGCAGGCAGCTAGAAATATTAGTTTCAGATTATAGATTACTGGGAGTTACTGACAGAGGGAAGAGGAAAGGAAAACAAACAGCAATGAGTCTGAAACAAGGGCTACCAACAATAACAAGGCCAGCCACCACAACCATCCTATCTATGTGTGGGGTTGGACCCATGACAGGAATAAAAATTCATAAGAGATAAGAAAGAGACAGAACTATTGCTAGCATGGAATGCAGGATCAGCCGATCCGGATTGGGATCAACTGATTCCGTATTGGATCGACCGTGGCCGAATCGTCCCGATCCAGATCGGGATCGGTCCTAGCCGATCCAGGGGGCCGATCCAATTCTGTTTTCCATGATTACTATCTATATTCCCTCTTAAGCTGAGCATATATGATGAAGATGCACAATAGCAAAAAGAGAAACAAACCAATCTTGGATGACCCCTTTGCAAACACGTCAGAGACTTGGCCAGCAGATGAATATAAGCCAAACAATGTTATCCTGAATCAAGGTTTCCCCATATGAAATTGATCTTAATTTGTTTTATCTTGTCCTGTTAAAGCGGATTGTTAGCAATCTTAATAGCAGCTTTACTATCTCAAATAGAGCATCATAGGGATGTGAACTTGGACACCAAGATCCTAGTCTCCTACAAGAAGAGACTATAGTTGTCAAGGCAGACGCCTAGGCGGTGCCTAAGTGCCGCTTAAGTGCTAAGGCGCTTCCTTAGCTGCTTTAAAACACCCCGCCTTTTTAAGAGTAGAAAAGGCGCCCCAAGGCGCCGCTAAGGCGGCCAAGGCGCATGCCAAGGTCGCTTGGGCGCGCCTAGATCCGTTAGGGGTCTGCAATATCCCGCTTAGACAGTAGATTCAGCCCGATTTCAGGGTACATCTTATTTACCTGAATATCATTTAAATAAATGTTATAATTTGTTGTTTCATTTACTTAAGATATTACATGTAAATAAGGAAGTACCCCCTATTTGAATCCAATAAAAATATCAAAAAAATCATATCTCTTACAAAAAAATCAACTCTCCCATCGAAGAAGAAAATCACGATTTTGGTGATTTTAGCAAAATGCTAACTTTCTAATCGCTCATAATTTGACCTATCTAAAAATTTGATAATTCAAATAAACGTTTGACTTTTTTTACTAGACTTTGGATTTTTACTGTTCTATATGGTTTATTTGAATTATCAAATTTTTAGATAGGTCAAATTACGAGGGATTAGAAAGTTAGCATTTCGCTAAAATCACCGAAATCACGATTTTCTTCTTCGATGGGAGAGTTGACTTTTTTTTGTAAGAGATATGATTTTTTTGATATTTTTATTAGATTCAAATGGGGGTACTTTCTTATTTACATGTAATATCTTAAGTAAATGTACAAATGATATTCAGGTAAATAAGTATGAAGAAGAAACCGTGTTCCCCTATGGGTAATATACACACACACACATATATATATACATACATACATACATACATACATACATAAATATAATATATATAATAACCCTATGCGAATCGGTCCGATTCCATGCAAATCGAACCGAATCAGGGAGAACCCGATTCGGTCCGAATCGCCGATCCATCAAACCTTACTCCAAGGGATCCACTCTTCTACTGACAGCACTTAGTCTGTTTGAGATCTCTCAGGATTTGGTCAAACTTAAACTATCATCACCCAAACAAATGAGACTTGTCATTTTCTTGTTTCTTTTCAATTTTTAGATATATTGTGGGATTATGTAATGAACTCATTTAGTTTTTACTTGTTTTAAGTGTGTTAAAATATTGCACTTTCTATTTTTATTTAACATATTCACATGTATGTGTATTACTAGTTTGTTTTAAAAGTTGGAAATTAGTTTTCTGATGATAGAATGATATTTGCACTTCTGTTCTTATTTAGTGTGCTTATTTATTTGAAGATGTCTATTTAAACTTTTTATGACTTTATGATATATAATGTGAGTTTGTTTACTTGTAGTTTAATTTTTGTTGCTTTCATATGATTTTGACCTTTTTGTTGTGACATTTTATTTTTTTGCAAGTATTTTTTTTGTGATACATAGCTATTATATATATTTCTCAATTTATGTATTATTTTAATAATATATCTGCCATATTATGATATGTCATTGTCTTTATGTCTGTCATATGATGATATTTTTTATTGAATTTTCATCATTATATATATTTATAGATACATAAATATCATGTAAGAGGGTCACTTGAAAACAACTCATATTTGGTTCCGTCCTAAATGCCTAGGCACCGCGCCTAAGCGCTTAGGCGATCCGAGACCCCAACTACGCCTTGGTCGCCTTGACGCCTTGACAACTATGGAGGAGACTCAACCACAAATTTCATTAACACAAACTGTGATAATCTGATACTCAGCAAAAAAAACTTTAGCACTTAATGGTTCACATATGATATGTTTCTTGCTCCCCTAGGGCACCAAATTACAACTAAGAAAGCCACAACATCTAGTAGATGCGCAATCATTATGGGAGCATGCCAAATCAGCACCAGTAAAGCATTTAATATTCATCTATGCTATCTTGGTATGTAACAGAACTTTACTAGAGCAAGACTTCACATGCTGCAAGATTTGCTCCATGATGTACATGTCAAGCATCCCCGGAGTATTCATAAACTGATTAACAGTGCTTCGAACATAGACACTGGTTGGTAGAGTGAATAATAGATAAACCTCTGCACAAGGTGTTAATATCTCCCCTTCTTAACCTTAAAAGACAATCACCCATGGAGACACACGGCCCATGATTCACCAAAATTGGAGTATGTGTTGGGTTACCTGATCAATTAACCATTTCTTTGAAAAGGTTTAATACATAGTGTTGGGTTAAGTGATCAAGTCACCATTTCTTTGAAAAGATTCAATACATACTTCCCCTAATAAATATAAATATCTTGCTGCTGGTTGGCTACTTCTGTACTAAGAAAAGTATTTCAGCTCTCCGGGGTCTGTGATTTCAAATTACTTGGCAAGATTTTCCTTTAATTTGCTGATTATCCATTGTAATCAGATGAAACAATCTTATTAACTTCATAAGCTAGTAATACCACAATCTTTCCATCCTTCCATTTTGTAAACAAACCATATATATCAAAAGTGCCTTGAACGTAACCAAAAGCAGTCAAGCCAAGCTCTTTGGTCTGTTTGAGTCCTTGTAGAGCTTTCTTAATTGACATACACTTCCCTTGTCATTGAATTTGTCTGGCAGGTGTATAGATCTCTTGTATACATGGAAGGCAGGATCGAAATTGGATTGGGATTGCTAAGGTCCGATCTGAGCTGGATTGGGATCGGATCGGGAGATCCAACAGATCCAAGGGAAGTCTCGTCGATCTTGGATCAGCCAGACTAAAAAAAGGTTTTTTTTCTTGATAAATTGAGGAAAATTCAGAAAAAATTCTGAAAAATCTTATAAGTTGAAAGAACTAACATTTGCATTAAAAATTAATCATACATGCATTCATAGTATATGAAACATGAAATTAAAGACTTTGTGTATTATTACTACTATAAGAACACAAGAAAAACATAAAATATTAAAGATTTTGTGTATTATTTACTTGAATATCATTTAAGTAAATGTTAGAATTTGTAGTTTTATTTACTTAAGATATTACATGTAAATTAGAAAGTACCCCCATTTGAATCCAATAAAAATATCAGAAAAATCATATCTCTTACCAATAAAAAGTCAACTCTCTCATCCACAAAGAAAATTGCGATTTTGGTGATTCTATCAAAATAGCGACTTTCTAATTCCTCATAATTTGACATATCTAAAAATTTCATAATTCAAATAAAATTGCGATTTTCTTTTTAGATATGAGAGTTGATTTTTTATTGGTAAAATATATGATTTTTTTGATATTTTTATTGGATTCAAATGGGGGGGGGGGGTACACATGTAATATCTTAAGTAAATGAAACTACAAATTCTAACATTTTCTTAAATGATATTTAGGTAAATAAGTAAGGGAATCAACTTGGATCAGTCTGGATCGGACTGGAATCGGCCGACCCAGCCCGATTCTAGTCGACTTCGGCCGATCCAACTGGATGTTTGGCCGATTCAGGGCCTTTCCCCTGGAGTCAGATCCCCATGCTGCGATCCGATCCTGGATCGGTCAATTTTGGGCCGATCCCACTGATTTTGCCTTCCATGCTTGTATGTCACCACTTTTTTTTTTGGAAAAGTGGATGGTACTACAAGTATATTAATAATAAGAGAAAGAATGTGCAAGTATAGGCCAACAAAATACCCCAAAAAATTCCCCTACCCGTCTATACAACACTATCTATCCTTGAATGGATTGCTAATCACCGTCCTCCAACATAACAAAAGTGTAGAGTTACCTGATTCACATTACAAATATTTGATACCCGTTCCTTAACTCTACTACAAATCCCAACAAAAAGAGTCTCAACATCACAAGCAGCCCTCGAAAAAATGTGCCTATTCCTCTCCCTCAGATCATCCATAAAGTAGCATGCAGTATGAGCCACCAGACTGTCCTGTCACCTTTGGTAGGCCATTGCCTTTTCCACTTAGCAATCATCTGCCTGACCTCAAAATGATAGGGGCTGGTGCAATGAGTTCTTACAGCCATCTCCCTCCAAACTCTGTAAGAATAGGAGCAGCCAGAAATAATATGATGAATAGATTGATCCTCCCCACTAAGGACACACGTGGTCTGGTTGGCAGACAAAAAACGGTGTATATCACCATTAAGGAATACATTCCTGACAGCTAATTCATGAATCTTCCAAGAGAAATGGACAGCAAGAGACATTACTACATGCATGGATTTTAACTTAATCATTGAAGCTCATGTCTCAATGTAATTGATGCCAAATGTTTGAGGGAAGCATTAAGCCACCAACCTTGTTTTGTACCCCTGCTTAGTACCATTTGAATTGTATTTGATGGCATACATCCACCTTGACCCACTAATCTCTTGCCATTGGGCAGTGCCCAGTAATTCCCAAGTATCATTCTTTGTTGAAGGCCATCATCTCCTCATCCGTGGTAGCCACCCACTTAGGAAACTTTGCAGCTTTAGAAAGAAGATATAGGAACATATCCGTAGAGATAGTAGACAAAAATAATATTAGGAAGATCAAACATAAAAATTAGAAGACAAATTGAGATCTTGAATGACATGTACAAGTGCTAGTATCCTGTGGGCAAACATATGAAGGTAAATTAGATATATGCACGTTAGACAGCTCTTTACAGGAGGAACCTGGTATGCCATTAGCTGCATCATGACTGATAGGCAAAAGGATGGAGGGAAACTCATGAGAAACAAATAGAGATTGCCTCTCCTTGGAGAGAGAATATGGGAATCAATTTCAGATAATGTGACATCTTTATAGATGTGATGTTTTCCAATTGTTACTTTCAAACAATCCTTATGTGTTGGCAAATGCCCTAGACTGTTACCACAGAAAGCTTTAGAATCCAATTTGTTAGACATCCAAAGATTCCAAACACACGAATGTTGCTCAAGCTATGGAGACCTTGAGGGGTGAATGTGTCTTAATTGGATTAGCGAGAATTAAAACTGATAATGATAAAACTACGTGCAAGCAAGCAATCACACAAATGTACATAAGATTTTATGTAACGACCCTCTTTACTCCGATATGGCAACTCACATCGGAATTAAGAGAGACGCCACAGTGGGACATATATCCAACACAACTAGCAGGTAGAGATGTACACAAATAACAAGTAGAATAGCAGTGGAAAAGTAAAGATCTTATTCCATCGCTACAAGCCAATCTCACAGTCTATATAGTACCTAAAGAATAATAATAAGTCCACAACCATAACAAGTCCATAATATGAAGTCCTTAGCCAACCACAAACGTGTCACATACTAAGTAAAAAGAAGTAAACAAAGCTCTAAGCAAAATCTCTCCACGCAGAGACGACTACTCGCACTCGGAGTCAGTCCTTGCAACCTCCTCCGCCTCTAACTGATTTGTATCACCTGTATCATTAGCAAGTAAGAGTCTATGCAATAAACCCAACAAGCAGCTCATGCACACACTTATCACATGCATTCTACATGGCATACATATGATAACAACTTAACATAAACATGGCCAACTAACAATTTAACACATTTGACACGTGAACGTGCTTTCACTTCTACACATGATGTACACTAAGCACATGATACTCTTAACATGATTCACATATATAACACGGTTCATAAAAACTACTTGGTAGTTGGTAACATGATCACAATTTAACATAAACCTACACATGATGCTATCATGATACACTTCTCATTAACTAACACATTAACATGCTTTACTCATTCATGCCACATGCATAAATATCATTACGTTGCCGTTTCTTACACACTCACATTACTTTCACATAGTTACACATATTTCACATGATTCCACATAGCCACATTACTTTCACATATTCACATTCACATGCACATGACCACATTGCTTATCACATTCACTTTATTTCACATAGCCGAGACACAGCCAAAACCACCATAAAAAAAGACACATCACACACATATCACATACCCGTCACCTAGGAATTAAAGTGACACATCTTGGTAAGTACGTAGAATCGGGAGAAGCACTCTCCACTCTAACCAGTGGTACTTGTCCACCTCTAGGATTTTACCCTAAAGCTCACAGGATATCACATAACACATTGAGTCTTTGTATAGTGAATTCTCTACAGTATGGCTCCACAGCCTTCTATGGTAGTAGTTTCTTATCGACATATTATTCCACATGAATGTCATTAATTTACACATATTCCATATGCATTTTAGTAACATGCCTAAGTATCCATGCATATGACATGAACTCATGCTTTAAATTTAACAGTGACTAAACATGTTTAACAAAGTCTAAACAAGGTACTAATGCACATGGTTTGATCACTTTTAACTAAATCATGCTTAAACATCGTCATTAATGCTTCATAAAATCATAACAGTAAAAATCTGAAATCAACACATGCTCAAATTTTTATCACCAGTCATATACATGGAATGTCATATGTCAAAATTTTCAAAGCAATGTAACTATTTATCTAATTTAAAACAGATTTCTGGTAATTATTGCATTAACTCCTGAAAATGGAACTAACAGAGATAAAATGATTCTAACAGTCTGTAAACATGTCACAGTCAACTTAATTCCAGAACAAAATATTGCAATCAACATATCATGGTATATCTATTATTCCAGAATTAAATCTAACCTAGCCATGCTTATTTCCACATAACAGAGATTACCGAAAATTACTGTAATACCCAGAAGATAACCAGGCCAAATTGAAGATTTTGGGCAATGTCAAGGTCCGTTTCTTCGAGGACTTGTTGGTGGCCATCATTGTGGGCTTCGGGGCGAGCATGTTGTCATTCGACGTTGTGTTCTTTAGGAGGTGCAGCGCCCACCGCCATCCTCACCTCCCAAGGGCAATAGAAGGCCTTGTTAGAGGTAGAAGATGCATTGTTAGTGGGCGATTCATTTTTGAATCGCGGATGTGTACAGATCTAATCAAACAGGGCGGATCTAGTCAATCAGGTTACTGGGGCTTCAGGAAGGACAAATTGGCTTGCGGATCTGGCGACAAGAGTCCCCTCTTAATTAGTCGGACAGGGCACTTGTGTTTGGCCGGACATGGTTACCCGTGACTTACCTGATATTTGGGAAGTCATCATGCATACCGTGTCCCCGAGACCCAGTTTCAACCTTCTTCCCTACATGACCATAACTTTTGAGCAGGGACCTCCTGCGTACAGTAGCCTGCCCGCTGCCCGCCATCTCTCCCCTTGTTGGACTGTCGTCTTCTCCTCCTTTGGCAAGACTGAAGGATAGCGCATTGCCGAGAGGAGCCAGAATCTCTTGCAAGCCCTGCAGCGGGAGCCTCTGCCTCTTAGAGCCCACGCGGTCGTAGGTGTGTTGTCACTCTGGGAGGCCTCATCTTCAGGTGCGTGGCGGGGGGGGGGGGGGAGGAATCAGGATTGCCAGGTGATAGTCTCTCAGGGAGGCGGGATTAATTTTCCTCCTGTCCCCATGCCTTTGGTGGTAGACGTGTGGTGGCTTCGGTAGGAATCACCATCGATCTTGTGGGCTCAAACTCAGAGGCCTTGCAAGATTCGGAACAAAGGGCGATTGTCTTGCTGCAGCAGAGTGAGGATGTTGAAGGGCTGTTGATGATTAGGGAGGCTCAAGAAGATGGCGATGAAGATTTCCCTATGCAAGATGACATTGATGGGGTAGGGGAGTCCTGCCGGAGAATGTAGGAGTGGAGAGCTATTCTCAAGGATGTGGAAGCAATGTGCATTGAGCAGGGTAGGGAGGTGACGAGCATGGTCAATATCTCTTCTACGACTGGTGAAAAGGACCTCAAAGGGGCTTTCTCTAAAATATATAGACAGTGGAGTGCCAGTATTCGGTCGTGTGAGAGGTTTCAATAGAAAGGAGGAGGTGTATTGGAGGAGGAGAAGGGTGAGGAGGAAAACTTATCATCCCAATGAGAATTCTCTCAGAGAATGTTAGGGTTTGCGTGAGGCGGAGAAGAGGAGGGATGTGAAGGATGTCGTTGTGGTACGCGGAAAATTTTCGTTTCTTTTTTATTTTTATTTGGTATTGGAGTTTGGGTTGATTTTTATTTGTTTCTTTTACCTTGCGGGGCGCATGGTTTGCTGGAGCGCCGATTCGGGGTGAATCGGATTCGCCCTGATGCGATTCGATTCGGCCCGAATCGAATCGAATCAGGTCGATTCGGGTGGATCCGGCCCGAGTAGTGTTGGTTCTGCCCTACAGCCCCAGGTTTGGCGAGATTCGCATGGATTTGATGTTTCTTTGGCTGATTCTCAGTTTAAAACCTCCTGTGAAGAATTTCATGTAAAATTGATGATATTTATGCCATGTAATACTACACAAACATCCATTGTCATTCAATTTTATTAGAAATTGAATACAAAGTACAAAGTATAAACATGACACTCAATTCTAAATGAAAAATACAATGAGACTCGTAAAACTACAAACATCAAACTCAAATCCAAATACAAAATACAACGAGTCTAGTAGCCCCAATATCCCTGTTGATATGTACCCCACTGTGGCTGGACAGACTCATCTGACTCTCAGGGCAGCTCCCCAATAAGATGATAACTTTTGGTTTGAGACACAAATGTACGAAACTCATCCCAAGTCATCATGGTGTTGTATCTGGTCCGAAACTCCCTCACAAAGTGGTCCCACACCTTGCATCCAGGACGAACTATCCTCAAACTCGCCATTTGTACATCCTCTGCAGGAGCATAAATCTGCTGAACAGGAACATGAACATGTATAGATGGAGGTGGATGAAAATATGGTGTAGGGTAGCCTGTGGTGGCGTAGCCACTATAGCCACTGGAGTAGCCTGTGTCGGACTCTGGCTGATAACTATGTCCCCCATAGCCATAGGATCCCACATACTCATGTGTGCTCATTCTTTCAAAATCAGATATCTTAGTGTTATAGCTATCACTATCCACTGCTGAACCTTCTGCACAACCACCTTCCCTAAACTTCCGCCTTCTATTGTACTGCACTGGGCCACCATGATCGGTATCTTGGGTGCAATGGCCACCAAAATGCTGCTCCGCTGTGAAATCTATCCCACCACCCTCGCCCCTCCCCCTCTCCATCATTACCACCGTCCCCTCCCCCATCTCCATCACCTCTCCCTACAGACCCACCCGGTGAACCAGTTGTCATGGAATCATGGGAGCGGCTGCTGGGTAATCGTGGCGAATCCTCGGGAGGTGTTTCTTCTACATTTGGATCCATTGTTTCTAAATCTGCAATATCAAGTGGATCCAAAATAGGGGCAGCCATTTTTTCCCTTTCTTGGATCCTCAGGAGAACCAACTCTTCTTTTTTTGTGTTGGGGTGGTTGGCTCTCTAATGACAATGCCTTTGGCTAGGCCACCTGCTTGACCTATGTCCTTCCCCTTTCCTTTCGTCTGTTGGGATGTCGCCACCGCCTTTCCTTTTGCAGCTTGGGATGGAGCAGTAGATTGCGTATGTGACCCCTTCCTTCTTGGTTGTGAGGAAGCAATTGCAGGTGCTTCTCTCATAGACTGTGAGCGGGCTGTAGGGCCTAGCATCAATCTTTCAAACTGCACATCATCATCAACGTTTGCACCACCTGCAATAGTCCCCAACATAAAAAATTATGGTATAGAGAATCACAAAATAATGAATGAACATCTTTAAGAAATGATAACTACTGTCTCACCTTCTGCACGTATGGATAAGTCGCCAAGAAGATCCACCTCATCTTCTTCTTCGGCCCGAAATTGAGAAGAATGTGGTTGTCTCCCTCCTCCCACGTCTCCATCACCTCCCTCCTCTTCTGCAGCTTCTATAGCCCTAGCTAAAAATGTGTTTGGACGAGGTGGATCTTCAGGATCATCTGCCTCCTCATCTAACTCGTATTCTCCCCGCTCTGTGGTCGCTTGTGCAACCCATGCAACCATTGGGTCTTCATCATCTCGTAGAAACCCAATGTCAACCGGATCATCCTCCACCTCCCCCCTCTTTGGATCCTCTGTTAAATGTTTCACCCTCAACCTCATGTTGTAGTGCACATATACCAAATTGTCCAACCGCCTATGTGACAACCTGTTCCGGACTTTGGTGTGTATCAATGCAAAGGTGCTCCAGTTTCTCTCACACCCACTGGACGAGGAGGTCTGCGACAGGATTTTCACTGCAATTTTCCTCAATATGGGTGTCGAGTGCCCAAAGTTGAACCACCAATCAGCTGTAAAAAAAATAGTGTTACTCAAATAGTCAATCGTTGAGTTTACTAATATCCAATAAGGAAAGGGAAAGCACATTACCGCCGTCAATGCGGTCCCGACCAGCAATGGCAGAGGCTCCGCAAAACTCCCAACCCCTTCTCGAAAGCTCTTCATCTGCCACAATGAAGTTCATTAGCAATAAATTAAACTTGTAATTGACAATTTGACATATTGTAGGGAGATTAATGCTCGCCTGATCAATAGCATCTGCTGCATCCGCTGGACTCCTTGATAGTCTTTCAATAACCCGCGTAAAGGCGGCCGTCAAGTCATCATTATATGATAGCTCCAACGCATAATGGTAAGCATAATGGAGATAGTAAGCTGCAATTAGGGTATTAAATAAATTAAATGAAGCTACTAAAATCAAAACCCCATTCAAGTAAAATTTTCTCACCCGCCATATGTAGATCTCGACTCATTTGTCGGTCCCACCGATCCTCAACAATGTCCAACACCAAGTGTGCATAGCGAGGGGACACTGCACGGATCTTGTTCTTCGCAGCTTCAATTTTTGAATAAACCAACCCTATGGTTGGTCTCCTATCCCCATCAACCACCCTCAAAACCTCATAAAGAGGTTCAATGATTTGCACCAGCTTGAAGACTCGGTCCCAGAAATTAGCGCTGCAGACGATCCCTTCTACCTCTTTACCATCAGAAGTCCTTGCAAAAGTGCTGTGCATCCATCTGTCTGTCCTAAACATGCGTTTTAGACCATCTTTGTGCTTTAGGAGACTTTGTAAAGTAATGAAATTAGTTGCAAAGCGGGTGATAGCCGGCCGCAACAACTCTCCACCTGTGGACTCTCTCATCCACGCCAACACAACATGATGATTATAAATGTACCTTGTGATTTTCTGCCCAGCCTCCACCACAGTCCTGACAGGTTGCAATGTGCCAATCTCTTTCAACATCAAATCTACACAGTGTGCTGCACAAGGAGTCCAGTAAAGATGGGGATAAAGAAGCATCAACTCCTCCCCTGCCTTCTTGTATGCAGAGCCATTATCGGTCACCACCTGCACAATATATTGCTCTCCTATCTCATCCACAACCTCCCGCATCAAACTCAAAATGTACTCAGCATTGTGCACTCTATCGGATGCATCAACAGATTTGTGGTAGAACACCTGTCTATCACAATAAACAAGGAAGTTTATAAGGCTGCTCCTGGTGGTACCCGACCAACCATCACATATCAATGTGCAACCATATTTCTCCCACTATTTTTTGAAGCTTTGGATATATGACTTGATCTCTTGCACTTCTTCATCTAGATATCTCCCTGCCAAGTCTCTTGAGGAGGGTGGTTGCACATAAAGCCCTTGTTTTTGTACCTCCTGGATCATAGATTTGTAATATGGGCTGTTAGCTGCATTGAATGAAATGCCCGAATGATGCCACCATTTTGCCACTGCACGACCCACTTATATCTAGGCCCTTGCTGGTTGTATGCATCATCAATTCTGGTTTGCTTTCCATGCTTCCGAGAATTTATATTAGGATCCACCTCTTCTAAGGTTACACCTGTGGATCTCTTCCTTTGCCCTTGATGTTGGTCTGGGATTGGGATGTCGGTTAGAATATGAGTGAAGTAATCACCCACATTGGAAAACCGACAGGACTGCGCCTCACCCCCAACTCTGGACACACTGCCAACCTCAAAACTCCCTCTCTGCTCAGGGACATCAGGCACATACTCTGCATGAATTTGTGGCTCATCATCGTCGTCTTCATCTCGTTGCCTTTCCGAGATGATCCTCTCCTGCATCTCCCTGTCCGCCTTCCTTCTTTGTGACTTGGCCCGAACACCTTTCAAGTGTTCAATCATGAGCCGCTTCACTTCAGCAGGCACCTATTTACAACCTTTGACATCATGGTACCCTGCAAGCCGCCCACCTGCAAGGTGCTTCTTTAGGCGAGAGACGCCACCTCCTTGTCCCGTATGGCCGCAGTAGTTGCACTTGTAATTGTGCCTACTGCCCATTGCAGTCCCATGCTGCCACCCAATGTCCTCACTAGCGGCTTTCTTCGGTGCCATCTACATAAAATAAATATTCATTAACTTTCAGGAAAAAAAAACATTTTATGTTGGTTTCACATACGAACAATTTCTAACAACACATTAGACATTATTAGTGAACACTAAACACTTGGAACATCATGGTTCCAATTTCTGTAATTTTTTTAATAATTTCAGAAATATAGAAATTAAAGAAAATGGCCAAATCTATATGAAAATTTTGTAGATTCAAGGGAGAAATGGTTGCAAGTGAACATTAATCACTTGCAACATCATGGTTGCAAATTCTGATTTTTTAAAAAATAATTTCATTGCAATCCCTGTTTTTTTAATAATTTCAGAAAATAAAAAATGGAAGAACATGACTAAATGTATGTGTAAAAAATGTAGAATCAAAGGTAGAAATGGTGGACAGTGAACACTAAACACTTGGCCATCATGTTTGAATTTGTTTTTTTTTTTAAATAATTACAAAAATTTGAAATTAGAAGGAAATGGGCAAATCTATGTAAAAGAATTGAAGATTCAAGGGAGAAATGGTTGCAAGTGAACATTAATCACTTGCAACATCATTTCTCAAGAATATACTTCCCATAAATCAATAAAAAATAGCAAAAAATGGAAGATACATGGAGAGTTACATTCAAAATAGTGAAATGGATGAAGAGAGGGATGAGAGAAGCCCCAAGAACGCCTCCAAGCACCTTCAATCCCACGTAGGAAGCCTCCTTGGGTCACCTAGGATATAGATCTGGGGTTTCCTTGAGGGAGAAGGGGGAAAAATGGGGGAGAAAGGGGCTGGCGGCGAGACACCTGCGAATCGAGACTACACAGTCTCGATTCGCATGGCGTCGTGCGAATCTTAAGGACTGGGGCGTCTCGGATCGTGGCGGATCCGGCGAATCGGGCCGGATCAAATCGAATCCGGTCAATTCGCCCGGTCCGCGGCCGGGCGGCGGATCTATGCGGATCACGCATCGGGCCGGCCCTGATTCGCTCCGCTTTGGGCGAATCGGGCAGATTCGCCTCGCCTTGTCAAACCCTGGCGGGGCGTGCCAGCCTGTCTAACAGACAGAAGTTAAAATCCGCGCAGTGCGGAAAGAATATTTGATGTCCATGGAATGGACAAGTGCACCACTTTTATTTTTGAACTTTATTGGTTCCACGATTTTTATTCATCAGACGATTAGCGTAGCGTGGTCTGGACCCTTGTCTCCATCAATCGAAATCGATGTTTTGTTTACATCGGATTAAAAGCCTTTGATGTTATTTTTACATCAGTTTTAACCCGAATACCATTGATAGCAAAGTTGAGAAATTATGCATTTTGATTTGAAAGAAAGGATTTGTTCCCTTGAAAAAGGTATTTCATTTTTAAAAAGAAGGATATTTGTTTTGAGAAAAGAATTTCATTTTGAGAAGGAATATGGACTTCTTTTGGGTTTTGAAATATAATTTGGGAGGTGTGCGGGTGTATACCCGTGATTTCATTTGGTATTAATTTACTTTAGAGATGAAAAGGAATTTTATTTTGAAAAGGAGTATGAGTTCCTTTTGAGGATTTGACATATGATTTGGAAAATGAGCGGGTGTATACCCGTGAATTTGTTTGGGATTTGAGTATATTGTGAATTTTGGCAGTGCTCCCGCATTGGCAGAGTTATCGCGCGGATATATGAGTATGAACTTGATGGACATATGATTGTATTGACTTTTAGGGGAGAGTCCCTATATGGACAGGGTGTCCCCATGAAATACGCGCATATGTACATTTATATTTATGGACATATGGATATGTTTTTAGGCAGAACCTCAGTTTAGGCGGAATCTCCTTTAAAAGACATATTCATATGAACATATTATTTTGTGAATATATGGATATATTTCTGGCAGAACCTCTGCTTGGGCAGAGTTTCCTTTAAGAAACATATACATATAAGCACAATATTTGTGATTACATGGATATATTTCTGGTAGAACCTCCGCTTGGGTAGAGTTTCCTTTAAGAAACATATACATATAAGCACAATATTTGTGATTACATGGATATATTTTCGGGCAGAACCTCCGCTTGGGCAGAGTTTCCTTTAAGAAACATATACATATAAACACAATATTTGTGAATATATGGATATATTTCCGGCAGAACCTCCACTTGGGTAGAGTTTCCTTTAAGAAACATATACATATAAGCACAATGTTGTAAGCATATGAGTATGTCTTCCTTTGGAAAATGCATACACATACGAGCACAAACACTCGCCCATCCCGAAGTCTTGCTCGACGGATGGGGAGAACATGTGCATCTAAATACCCATACCCATAGAGTCTTGCTCAATATGGAGGTATTTAGAGCACGAGAACAAGGGTATTTAAATATCGTATGTCCATAGAGTCTTGCTCAATATGGAAGGTATTTAAACCCCGAAGGATATCTCCCCCACAGAGTCTTGCTCGATGTGGGGGTATGGACCGCATTATGACTTCTTTGGGAAACCCCTCATGGAGACTAGCTCGGCACGAAGGGGGATAGGGGGAGAGATGTCAATGTCGTATAGAGACGATCTCCTTTTCTTCATGCTTGCCAAGAGCGGAGGCTTTGCACCGAACAGGAGAAGAGCTGATACCTTCACACCGAGCGGGGATCTTTGAAGAACAAGCGGGAAACTTTGGGAAAGAACTTTTTTTCTTTTGCAAAAAGGCAGTATGAGAGCTTCTCTTTCAGCAAAAATCCCTTTTCAGATTTCTGAAAAAAAAAGGTCCCAAAAGAAGAGCCCCCTTCTATGGGGGGATACATGGCAATTTATAGGGGTTTAAGCCCCTTTACATGCGTGGGATGGGAAGAGACCCCCCCGCCTTAACCGATGGAAGGCCCATCGGTTAAGGGCCTAACCGATGGAGGGTCCTTCAGTTAGGGGTTAAGGGGAAGCTCCCCCCCAACCAATGAAGGGTTCATCGGTTGGGGGGGGGGAGACCCCTCCCAACCGATGAAGGGTCCATCGGTTGGGGGGGAGACCCCTCCCAACTAATGGACAGTCCATCGGTTGGGGGTGTATGCCCCTCCAACCAATGGTCCTTCCATCGGTTGGGGGTGTATACCCTTCCAACCGATGGGAGGCCATCGGTTGGAAGGGTATACACCCCCAACCGATGGAGGTCCCATTGGTTGGGGCTTGAGGGGTTTTGCCTATAAATAGGCCCCCATATCCCCCATTATAGGGGTGTTGGTGCTACTGGAGCTCTGCCTCTTTCCTCGGAGTTTTGCTCGACGAAGAGTTGGATTTGCAAATCCTTGGAGCTTCTGTTGCAAACGTGTTCCTTGTACTTATTCTTCGTACTTGGTCTTACCTTGTGCTGTCGGATTTCTTCCATGCTGTATCTTCGTTGAAGTGTTATTCTTTCTTGAACTTTTGGCTTGCCCGGAAGGCTTGCTGCCAATTCAATAAATGGGCTCCCTTCCTTAATCTGAAGGGCATTTGAAATCAATATTACCTAAGCAACCATGGGGTTACTTTAAGCAATAATGACCTTCACTTTGTCTTCAAGTCACCCCTTAAAGGGAACTTCACCCTTATTACTTAAGCAACCAAAATGGGCTACCTAAGTAATCTTTGGACCACTATAAATTGACCCCGGTATTTCTTCTAGTAGATATCCACCACAACTTTTTAGGGTTCAACAGTCGTGTGGAGATGTAAGGTGGATCTCCTGTGTGTGCAGGAGACGAAGTGGGATGGGGATGGGACTTGGGAGTGTCCTTATAAAGGAGATTAGGGGAGTGAGGTTGATGAGGGGTCTTGCTTCTTTGGCAGGGGGGAGTTCAGGGGGTATCCTTGTCTTATGGAACCCTTGTGAGTTGGAAGAGTTGGTGCTGACACTAAAAATATTCATTAAATTCCTTTCAATATTTTGGTGATCAATAGAATTAAATATGGAAAAAAATTGCTAATCATGGCATAAAGCAGTATACAACCGTAGCCATGTGACAAGGGCGAATATTCCAAATAACCCAAACATCCAGAAAATCTTGAAATATCAAATTCTTAGGAATTATTAGAAAAGTCCAGCAATATCAAACCTCCAAAGACTCTGAAATTCCTGAAAATTTCAATTTCTTGAGAATACCATATTTTCAGAAAATCCAAAAATGTCAAATTCCCAAAATCCAAAAACACCAAAGTCTTAGAAAATACCAAAATTTCTGAAATATTCTATTCCTAGAAATGCCAAAACCCTTACATCCAGAAATTCCAGAAACTCCCAGAAAACCCCAAAATTCTTGAAATTTCCAAATTCCAGAAATATCAAACCCCAAAAATCCCAAATCCCAAAACTCCAAATAACCAGAAATCCATAAATCACGAAATGTCAAATTTCCAGAAATACCAAGCTTCCAGAAAAAAACCCAGAAATTCCAAATTCCCCCAAAACTCCCAAATTCTAGAAACTCACAAACCTAAAAAAGTTTGCCCACCGTGGAGGGGGCGGGCAAACCCCACTGAGGCAACCCACCCCACTTTTCCCACCATGGGCAGAAACCTCCCTCGCCCACCTTTTCCTTCTCTCTCCCAATAAAAAAATATAAAAAATTAAAAAACCCCACCGATAGACCTTGGCTTCCAAACATGTTCGATGGTCTTGGGCTTCAAAATGCCACTAAGGGAACCCCCCCTCCCCCCCTGGTGGGGTTTGGCTGCCTGCGGCTATGGGCCGATGGCCCTCCCTTCCAACTCCTATAAGAGGAGGGCAAGGGCCAAGGCGAAAGGGGCTTCTTTTGCACGACTGGGATAGGCTGCATGCCTCTTCTTTGTTCATGGACTTTTTGGAAAAAAAAGCCCTTGGAAGTTATTTGTAAAATCACCCAAAGTGTAAAGGAAAGCATGCATTGTCATGGAGTCTTCTCCTGAAGAAATACATGAGTACTTGTTTGTCCGCTCACATGTTTTGATGGACTTATGTTCTGCATGAAGTTGCAAATTGCAGTTATACCCAAATCTTTTGTATGATTGCATAAAGATCTACAGAAGTTGCAAGAAATCAGAAAATTGACATGTTGTGAATGCCAATGTTGAACACCTGTCAAGAATTACAAATCAGCCCCGTTGTGGGGAACATGACACATGAGCCCCTGTTTTAAGTAGGATTACAAGGGTGCCCCTGTTTGAGGGAAGAATTGCAAATCAGTCCCTGATTCAGGGAGAATTGCATGTAAACCCTGAAGGATAGAATTTGCAGTAAAGTCCCTCTGAGGGAGAAAATTGCAGAAAAGTTCCTCCAAAGGGTGGAAGTTATAGAAAAGTCCTCGAGAGAATGGAAATTATAGAAAAAAGTCCCTCAAAAGTGTAGAAATTATAGAAAGACCCTGGAAGGGCAAGAAATTGTAGAAAAGTCCCTCAAGGGACAAAAAATGCAGAGAAGTCCCTGAAAGGGCAGAATTTGCATGAAAATCTCTCAAGAGGGCCCCGAAATTGCAGAAATACCTTCTAGAGGGTAGGAATTACACTAAAACCCTTAGAAAGGATAAAATTGGTTATGCTTTCTCAAAATGATCGAAAATTATGGGAGAACCCTTGGAGGGGATAGAAATTGTAAATTAGGTCCTCGGAAGGACAGAAAATTACAGAAGGGGGAAATTGTAGAAAAATCCTTGGAAGGATAGAAATTACATATATGTCCCTGAAAAGGACATGAAGTTGCAGAAACATCCTTGAAGGATAGAAAATTGCAGAAACATCCTCCAAAGGATAGGAAATTTCCGAAAAGTCCCTCGAAAGGTTAGAAATTGCAAAAAAGTCCTGGAAAGGCAGGAAATTGTAGAAAGGTCTCTCTGAAGGGCTGAAATTACAGAAAAGGCCTTGGAAAGGCACAAATGCAATGTTCATCGAATCTTTTCCAGATTTCTTCTTCAAAAGACATTGCCCAAGTTTTCAATTCTTTGATCCCCTAGTTTCATGTTGTTTGCCCAACTTGGTGGAGCAGGACCCACTCCATTTCTCTGAAGCAGTATACGCTCTTTTGAATTTGGCTTAAGACTGATCATACTAGGAACCCTCAAGGATGCCGAACATGGCATAAATGTCGAAAAATGCCAACAAATGGCAGAGAAGTGCGAGAAGGCTAAGAGATGGTAGAAATCCCTGGAAATGTCAAGAGATGACATAAAAGTGTAGGCAAAGTCAAGAAATGATAGAAATGCCTAGCAAAGTCAGCAAATGACTGGAAAGACCGTAGGGATGCCACAAATTGCAGAAATACCCAGAAAGGGAATCAAACTGCAGTAAGATCTAGAAATGGTAAAAAATTACAGAAATACCAAAAAAGGGTTTAAAACTATAGAAATGTCTGGAAAGGGTGGAAAACTACAGAAAATACTCATAAAGAATAGAAAATCCCAGAAATTCCCCCAAAGGGTGGAAAATTGTGGAAATGCCCAGGAAGGGTATAAAAACTACAAAAATGCCTAGAGAGGGCGGAAAATAGCAAAAATACCCATAAATGTTGAAATTTGCTAAAATACCAAAATGGATAGGAAATTGCATAAATACTGAAAACTGGTGCAAATTGAAACAGTAAAAAATTGCAATATACCTAGCAAGACCACTTAAAGATCCTATCATAGGCAAGAGGATGATGGTGACTATGTAGCAAATACAATTGGTCGACAGTGACCATTTTGGCGATCAAACAATCCAATCGTGGTAAAGTTCAAATCCAGTGGTCCAATTGTGATGAAGTTCAAAATCAACTGTCTAATCATGATAGAAGTAAATTCAAAAAGGTGTTGTCGTGGCCGAATGTAATTCTGAGGATCCGATACATAATTGGGGCCATCTGTAAAGGTCTTAAAAGACCTATTGTAATTCAAATTATATATGTACAAGCAATAAAGTCTTCAAGTTTCTTTGCAAGAGAAGGAATCATTCATGTCACAACGAATGGAGACAAAAGACATTCTTTGACAGAGACTCGAAGGTGTTCGGAGTCACTCCGATGTAAATTAACATCGACCTCGGTCGGTGGGGAAAGATCCAGTACACAAAATGCAAATCGCCTGATAAAATAGCCGCGTGGAATAATACACCAAATTTGGGCGCAATCATCCAGTAAATGGACATGTAAATTTCCCACATCAAGCAGATTTTAAATTGTCTGTAAACAGATTTGCCACACATCTTCTTCTTCTTTATTATGAAATTTTGCATGTTCCACAACTGGATATTGATAGGGTGGTTAGCAGATGGGCCATATCTCTACATTTCAAAGGGGTTAATGAGAACTTTTCTTGGGATTTTGCTGGGGGTTTGTAAAGGCTACTTTGGGAGGAGCTCATGTAGTTCCATCAGAATTCAGAAAGACTGTGGTGCTTGGTTGGAGATTTAATGTTGTTGCTCTTCCGTTGGAGAGGACCTATGTTTCTTTCTATCGTGATGGTTGTATGTAAGACTTTTTAGACTTTATTTTGGAGGCAACATCGATTGATGTTGGAATGTCGGGTGGCTTCTTCACTTGGTCCAACATGACAACAGACGCCGCATGCTTGAGGTTGGATAGATTTCTTATTTAGTGGACTGTGAGGATCGGTTTTCTTGTGATCAAGTGTCCTCGATTTCTAGAGTTGTGTCAGATTACAGGCTGATACTTCTGACGACCAACTGTGTTCATGAGAGGAGGCATTGCTTCAGATTGGAGCTATTTTTGTTGCATGAGCGAAATTTTATGGAGGTGGTGGTGAGGGCATGAAATGGTATGGATGTGGGGTCATCTGCTATGGGCACCTTAGTGAGGAGGTTGGGGCACACTACTGTCACTTTGAGAGCCTGGGGGGCTAGGAAAACATTATCAGGAAGAGAGGTGAAGTTAAAGATTCTGTGGCAGATAGATGAATAGACAACTTAGAGGAGGCATGTTTACCAGATGAGGAGGCATGTTTACTAGTTGAGGAGGAAAGGGCTGCCAGGATTTCTCTCAAAATGCAGTATGAAAATATTCTTTCGAAGGAGGAAATCTATTGGAAGTAGAGATCTAGAGATAGGTAGGTCAAGGAAGATGATAGAAACACATCTTATTTTTAGAGAATTGCTTCTAGCAGAAGAAGAGTGAACTCCATCTCTTGCATCAAGGTGGGGAACACTACATTTGTAGAGGAGGGGGACATTAGAGGATAGGTGAAGGACTTCTACTTTGGGCTTTTTACGGAGGAGGATTGTAGGAGGTTGTGTGTTGATGATGATCTTCCACTCCAGTTGCTTCCTGGCAGTAGCGAGGTGCTCGACCAACTTTGCTCAGAGGAGGAGGTATGTCAGACGGTTTTCTCTCTTCCTAGAGATAATGCTCGAGGACCTGATGACTTTCCAATAGCAATTTTCCACACTTGTTGACATATTATGAAAGATGACCTTGTGGCTGTAGTTAGGCAGTTCTAGGAAGGGAAGGGTCACTTGAGAGGTATAAGTCGGACGTACATTGTTCTCATCCCCAAGGAAAAGGATTCTAAGGAGTTCATTGATTTTCGGCCCATCAGTTTGCTTAATGGTTCTTACAAGATTATTTCGAAGATACTACTAAATTGGTTGCAGTTATGGATAGGCTAGTTGATCACTAGTATCAAGGAGCTTTCATTATGGGAAGACACATTCTTGACAGCTTTTTGGTGGCTCAGGAGTGTTTGATTGCCTTAAACCAGCGGAGGGGGAAGGTTTAGTCTTGAAGTTGGACTTTGGTAAGTTTTATGACAGGATCAATTGGGATTGTTTGTTGTATTGCTTAGAGAGGATGGGCTTTGGTGTGAGATGGATCTCGTGGATCAAGGCTTGTGTCTCTTCTATTGTTTTTGTTGTGCTTATGTTGGCACTAAAAATATTCAACCCAAAAAACCCTCAAAAACCCCAAATCTCCAGAAAAAGCCAAAATCCCATAAATTCCCCCAAAAAATCCTAAAATCTCTATTTCCCAAAACTCAAAACTCTAAAATACCAAATTTCCTCAAAACCCAAAATTCCCAATTACTTGGTTAATCACTCAAAACAGATACTTTGGAGGCTGTACTGCAGTATGCAACCTGCAACAACGAGAAATAAGAGGAAACAATGGGGTGGTCTGGGCAATGAAATTGTATTAGTCCAAATTCTAAACTACGTCCAAGGCATTTGATTGAGGGATATGAGGGGAAATACCTACAGATATCTGATATGGGACTTACTCTCAATGTACAAGTGTTGGAGCTAGAATCAGTAGTGGCTATGCTGGTTTTTACCTTTGGTTATAGGTAATTTGACCTCTCCATGTTTTGTTTAGCTCTTTCTGGAGCTAACATGACATAAAAAAATTAAGTATTTCTATTTTTTTTTATAATTTGTGTTTTTAAAATCTATGAAAATCAGAAGATTGTGAATATTGATGGTTATGATGTAACCTTGTCTTAGTTGCCATATTTGCGATAGATGAGGTGAATTATCTCTTGTTAGTATAAGCAACAGTACCAGAATTTTGACTCCACTGGTATACTGTTTGATTGATGTGACCTATGTTGGAGATTATCGTGATCATGAATGTAGAGGTTGCACTTGCATGTAGATTTTACTAGGTGGTGAACTGTCATGGTGCCACTTCTGTTGACAGAACAAGTGGGTGGAGTGTAGGTTCATCAACACAGTAAATGTGTCCAATGCCTAAGTATGAGGATGAAAATTGTTTGAAGTTGTGGCATGGTTGTTTTTCATAGCTCATCACTATTTCAGTTATTCTACCTAGCTTTTGAAATTTATAGCACGGAGATCAATATGATATTTCTTTGTTTCTCCTAAGCTTTGTGCTTGGTCATGGAGTTCCTTCTTGTTTAATGGGTTTTGGTTGCATCCAGGTTAATGCAGTAGTCACATGACTGTTCTGAATGTTTATTTCAAGATAACTTTTTTTTTACGTAGCTGCTTTTTTGACAAATTACATTGTGTAGGTTATGTGTATTGCAAATCTATCCAAGTTGCAAGTTATCTGAAGCTTCCACTGAATGCTGAAGGTTGTCAATGCAGAGGTGATTGTACCAATTCCACAATGTGTGCGTGTGCTAAGCTTAATGGCTCTGTTCTTCCATATGTACGGAAGGATGGTGGAAGGTGATCAACATGTCATTTTATTTTGCATAAATTAGTGTATTAATTGTTTAAGCAAATTGGTGTTATAGAAAGCTAATGCATAACATTAGTTGTGGTATTTCGTTCTCTTTTGTTACTTACAATGTTGCTCTTTAATTTTCACATTTTGTTTTCTTGATGTGATTAAGGAATTTCCATTATAGTTGGTCTTTATTCAGCTATATTGAAAAAAGTATTGTAAAAGAGAAATCAGCTTCAAGAAGCTTTTCCCTTTTCGATAGGTGTAAAGGATGGTGCATTGATGATGAGATAGTTTTTGCTCTTTTGTGTTTCCATTCTGATGTAAAACTAGAACATAGGGAAGAGGAAGAGGGGAAGGTGGATGATCAGATAAGCCATGGGTGGATGCTGTATGTCGCCGAGAAAACTGCAGCCACCCCTTTTTATATCACTGTTTAGGGTTATTAATAAAAAAAGGATTACAGACTAATATACCCTTGATAAGAAAGCAAAATAACAAACCCAGCCATGCCTACTACTTAACTAACAGGGACAAAACTGCCCTTCTAACCACCACTACGGCTACACATTCTATTATGTTCTAAGGCAGTATAATTTATTGTCTGTTCTGTATATCTGTCTACTGATTTACAGTCTTTGAAATCCTTGAGAGCTTCCTAGACACTCATGTATGTCAGCCCAATTTGTACAGCCTTCAGAAAAGCTTCAGAGCGAGGGAGACGGCTGAGAGAAAGAGAAGGCATAGTCTCTGAAACTGGAAGAGATGGACAGAACAAGGGAACATGGCCTTTTTGACCCATATATATATATATATATAAATTGAAGAAGAAATAATTTGGTGTCCTAATGAGGGTATTTTTACTCTAAATACCCTGTGCAAGACTGTTATCGTCTATGCGGTTTGCACTCCCCCTCAAGCTGAGCATAAATGTCTCTAATGCTTAGCTTGGACAAAATCAAGGAAAATTGATCATGAGCTAGCCCCTCTGTATAGACATCGGACACTTGTTTGCTGACCGAATATAAGACAATCAAATTTCACCACAGTCCAACTTCTCCTTAATAAGTTGGCTTTCAATCTTGATATGCTTCATATGATCATGTTAAGCTGGATTTTTAGCAATAGCTTCCTTATTATCACAATAAAGCTTTATGGGAACAGGAACTTGAAGCGCAACATCTTGGAAGAAGAGTTTTAACCATAACATCTCAGTGACTCAATGCACCATACCTGTATACATTGCTTCTGTACTAGATGTGGCATGCCAAGTAACTGCTCCACTAAATGCCAATTATGATTGTGCTGTAGAGAACTCATCTCCTCCTTCATGGCTTCCTTTCTTTTTGGATGTTTCACTGCCTCAGAAAATGAGTTAGGATCGTCATATGTAAAAATCATGGAAATAAATGAATAATAGGAGGGTGATAGGTGAGACTAGGAAAGAAAATTGGAAATGGAATGACGAATACATGCTTGAACACCTTTATGAATGGCAATGGGAAGATCAAGATTTAATGGAGAAGCACAAGGAGAGGAAGAACCACTTACAAGAGGATGTGTAGTGTCTTGACCTACAAGTGCAGCAGGCTTTTGAGATGATCGATCTATTAGAGGTCCTGGCTTAAGCCATTTATGCTTGGAGTTCGTAAGAAGATCTAGGGTTGCCGCATCTAGCCCAAGTGCCCAACATCAGAGGAGATTGGTGCTTCTTGTGGTTTAGCCCCATATTGGAAATCCATGGGAGTTTCACCTTCGATATATGTAGAGGATTCCCTCAACTTAATTCCTAGGTTTTGGCTTAGAGTTCAGGCCTTTAACATGGTATTAGAGCTAGTTTATCCATTGGATCATCTTTTCGTATGTGGACATTTGTCCCTACCTATGTTGCTTCCCAAACCGGTTGGTTCAGCGGGAGGGGCGGTGTTATGGTTTAAATCCATGGGAGTTTCACCTTCTATATATGTAGAGGATTCCGTCAGCTCAATGCCTAGGTTTTGGGTTAGAGTTTGGGGCCTTCGGGCCTTCAACAGTGCTGAATGAGAGAGTCAGAGACAAGTGCTCAGACTCCAAGAGCTGGCAGTGGCAGAGGAATAGTAAGAGAGAGAAAAATTGGACTCCCCTTGAGACGAAGGTTGAGAAGAAAGACAAGGTTTGGACTCCAGGAAGGCAACATTCTTACGGACCCATCTTCTACCTGTCGTGCAGTCTAAACATTTATACCCTTTGTAGATAGGAGAATATCCACGAAAAGCACCACCAATAGCACAAGAATTTGACATTGTTGACCAGGAGAAAGACAATGAATAGAGCAAAGGCAATAAAAAATATGAGGAAGCAAGGAAAATAATGGATGGTCAGTAGACAAAAGCAGAAGGGGATCATAGTGTCCAAGTGGTTTTGATGACATATGGTTGATGATGTACGAGACAATCAATACAGCATTGGCCCAAATTTTATTGGGCAAATTGCAATAGAAGTGCTCAAGCAATTCCAACAAATGGTGGTTCAACAATGCCATTTTGTTGTCATGTGGACATGGAGATTCGTGAAGAATGCCTCTGTCTTCCAAGTAAGCATTTAGACATTGCTCAAAATGTTCACATGCATGATCATATTTGAACCCGTGATATGTGCACACAAATTGATTTTCAATCATTTCACAACACTTGAACAATCCAAGGAACCTCCTTGTGGGTTTGTGAGAGTTGAATCCAACAACAATGAGGAAGATCATCAATGAAGCTAATGAAATGACAATGATCATTTCTGGAGGGAACTGGGAAGGCACTTGCACATCAGAAATGCACAAGTTGAAAACGTTAGTCTTGTTAATTGAATAAGAAAAGTGGTTTGACAATGTTTAGCTAACTAACAAATAGGAAATTGAAGGGACTTGGCATTTATTTGTGGAAAAAAAGTGAGGAAACAAAACTTTCAACAACATGAAAGACAAATGACCCAAAGGATGAAGCCAAACAAGGACATCAGTTATTGACTGCTGAGAATTCTCTATAATGCTAGACTAGAAAGCAGAACCGACTCTAGGCTCAAAATGGTACAGGACTTCCACTTCATGACTAGTCCCAATTCCCAATCACCCACTCAGTCCGAAGATCTTGAAGAACACAATGAATAGGAAGACAGGTGACTGAACAGTTCAAAGATTTGGTAATACTACCAACAGAAAGAAGATTGATGGGAGAGTATGAATATGGAGAACAGAGGGCAGAATCAAGGACTCAGCAAGGGGACATCATCCTTTCCTGCCACTTGTGCCATCAGAAATAGTGACCTTATCCTTTCCAGAACTCAATGAATAAAAATGAAAGTGGAGATCCCTGTGATGTTGTTAGTGGTACCTAAATCAATGACCCAAGGAGTGTGAGGAACATTGGAAGAGGCACTCTGTATGATCCCTGGAGTACCTGTGGAAGTATAGGGGAACAAAAGCAGTGAAACCCAGTTGGGGAAGGATGCACTGGAGTTGATTAATATTAGCCAAGGAGAGCACAGGCAGTTGGGATGAAGTAGAATGAATGTTTGGAATTGGGAGCGGTCCCTCCACAGGCTGAGCAACAATAACATGGCGCTTAGCAGTCTGCCCTTTTGTTTGGGAACTTCTGTGGCTTCTTTACCGGATAGAGATCCCAATAATTGTCAACATTATAAGTATCTTTCCCACAGTGTATGGTGACAATTCCTCATGGATTTTTCCTTGCTAGAATATGTACCAGATTTTTGCTTAGCCTTGGACATAACAGGCACAAGTGCAGAGAACTCACCAACCTCCCATGTCCCACTAGGCAGACATCCGGCAGTCATGCTTTCTTGCACCCTTCCTCCAGGATTTTAAAATAAATTTGTTCAAGAGTGGGTAATAGGTAGATGCTGAGAATCTGTCCTCCAGGATTTCTGCTGAATACCCTAAATGTTTCTGCAGTACAAGGCCATTTTTGAACTGAATAATAGTCAAATTTCCTCTGATTTGCTCTTCAGAATATTGTAATTTGCTGACTCCCCCATTTCCTTGCTTAAGATCCTGGTTATTGGCAATGAGCTGGTAGATGCATGGGATATCTCAGCATTGCCTATACATTTGCTCCAAAATTTTGTACATATCCTTCACATACTTCCTTATCATACTTGTTTGATTTCCATGGTTAATTGTGTCAAGTAACTAGCCCCTGATGAGATTATTAGTGAGATCCCACTGCACATAAAAAGGATTATTGACTGTTGGATTTGGATCTTTGATGCCAGGATGGTGGTGTCGTCCGATATGTATTAGTATCGGATGACACGTATCAGTATCAGACCCCTCCAATCCGAAGCCGGTCCGATAAGTTAAAGAAAATATTTTTTAATGGTTTGGGCGACACCCGAAACCATTTTGCCCGGTGTCGGCCGAAATTGGACGAAGTTGACCGAAACTGAGGGATTCATGTTCTGATGCCCTTGATATATATAATATGTGTTATGGAATCCCTTCAGGCCCCTAATATATACATAGTGTTTTATTTACCTGAACATCATTTATGTAAATGTTAGTATTTGTAGTTTCATTTACTTAAGATATTACATTTAAATAAGGAAGTACCCACTATTTGAATCCAATAAAAATATAAAAAAATCATATCTTTTACCAATAAAAAGTCAACTCTCTTATCCAAGAAGAAAATTGCGATTTTGGAGATTCCATCAAAATAGCGTCTTTCTAATCCCTCATAATTTGACTTCTTTAAAAATATCAGAATTCAAATAAACCCAATAGAATACTAAAAATCAAAAGTCCGATGAAAAAGTCGAACATGCATATGACTTCTCCAAGGGAATCCCTCTCCTATTGACAACAACTAAGTCCTACTCAGTAGGAGAGTGACTCCCTTGAAGAAATCATATGCACGTTTGACTTTTTTTCACCAGACTTTTAATTTTAAGTCAATGAAACTACAAATACTAACATTTACTTAAATGATGTTTAGGTAAATAACCATACCTCGAGGTGACGTTCTGGTAAACTGCAATTTCTCATTAATCTAATTTATTTAGATTCAAATGCATGTCCATTGATTTGGTGATGTATTGATAATTTTTCTGATTTTTAATGGGTTTTTGCATGTTTCGACCGAATGCAAAACCGATAGTAAATCGGTTTCGGAACACCCCCCACCCGACACCCCCATCCTTGCTTTGATGTGCCCATCAATATAACCGCATTTTCGACAACAACCATGAAAATACCTGTGAACACTGACCACAACATAAAATCAAGGGGTTTTTTGGCATATATACCCCTGCAACCATCGCTATTTGCATGAATACCCCTATTCTACATCAATTGTCTGAAATACTCGTGATCTACCGTAATGGTTGCAACTATACCCTTATAGGTACACATGCAACAGTTTTTTGAGTTTTTTTTTGCACATGTAAGCCTGAAAAAGGGTATAGCTGTAACCATTACTGCAGGTCAGGGGTATTTCAGACAATGATGTAGATCATGGGTATACATGCAAATTGCAATGTTTGCGGGGGTACATATGCAAAAAACCCTAAAATCAACTTATGTCAACTTAACATAGGTCATATGCAATGAAAACTTATCTATCATGGCAGAGCAAAAAATCTTTGACATTGACGATGCAACCTTTTGAGTGGATGTACACCATTCATTGACCATTGGAGTAGTCTCGCTGCTTGTAGATGAGACAGTCTTCTACACAATGCAACAAACCGAATGAGGAGAAGGAGACGCCCTATACCAAGATTCAAAAAAAAAAAGGGTGCAATCTCCAAGAAATCAAGGTCAACAGGATGTGAAACTAGAATACATTGACCTGCAATTGCTGTGAAAACCAACCAAACCCTACTTGCACCTTAGAGGAAGATCTTTTGAACTGTGGTCGACCCAAAGAGCCTGTTTCTGCTTGCAGGAAACTGAATAGGTCTCTTACGACTTGAGGAAGACCCTACCACGAAACAGGTCACTGGAAGATGAAGACCTGGTGCAAAGTGAAGATAAGCCAACTGCACCATTCTTTACAGTATCTGCTCCCCCTCCTGCTATGAGACTGCACTACAGTAGCTGCAGTTCTACAGTGCCACACTGAAGCAATTTTGTCGCTACGATACTGTGCTACAGTACCTGCGAAAGAGAAGGGCTGTTACCTGAAGAGAAGGGAGATTGATCACCACTTTGATACCATGTAGGGAGGAGACAAGGCATTGTTTTAGGAAGAGGAAGTGATGGGTGGAAAAAGGGAGCACGGCGTATGTATGTATATATATGTGTGCCTATATGTATATAAATGTGTGCCTGTGTGTGTGTGTATATTTATGTGTATACTTGAAAAGAAATACTTACGAGTGTGCCACCGAATCACCGTAAATACGCTCAATAATGTACATAATGACTTAAAAATACCCCTGTACAAGACTGCTGTCTAAGGCTGTATATGCAACGCAAATGTTGGCAAAGAGGCTCATCAATATTAGTTAAGCGTGAATCACTGTATGGTAGGTGGAGGCATGGGCACAAGTAGCAGAGTTGGGAATGTTCCTTACTGCGAGAGGGACCCCTTGTCAGCTGGCTTTGCAAGATGGGGGCTTGGAAAATCCAGGTCAAATTTGGGAATGAAACTTGCTGGAAAGAACTGGAGCATTCATCTTACCTTACCATCTATAAGTAGGGTCATTAATTCCAAAAAGGCTTGAGCACTCTCCATATGCGCTTCTAATTGAATTGGTTTGTCCAATAAGCCTCTGAATGAATCAAATATCTTGTAGTGCCTGAGATTCAATTAACTGTAAGCATGGATATGGAACTGAAAAGTTCATGGCTCTATGCTTCTGTTGGTAATTGTTGCACCCCCCAGCGTGGTCAAATGGATCCCTGAGTGTCAAGCAGATCCCACGGGGTCCATTCCGGTTTCACCCCTGTGGGCTCCACCGTGGTAACTTCACTGGGGTCAAAAGGCCATTTTTGGCCCTGTTTCACCTTGGTGTATCCACTGTGGGTAAGCGCACCCCGGAGGAACTCCACCGGGGTCAAAAAGGCTTTTTTTCATCCATCCGGGATCAAATGGCCATTTTTGTGTCCCAGGTTGTCAACTTGGGGTCCGACCACCTCTATAAATAAACCCCCTGGTCTGAAGGATTACAAGGTTCAAGAAGGTGACACAAGGTGGTTCAAGATTGCACAAGGCTGGTTCAGATCGAGGCAAGTTGGTCCAAACTGAAGTTGTTGCTGGTTCATGGGCCTGTTCGTCCATTCTGTTTGTTGGTGTGAGCCTACTAAGGGTATGAAATTGTATAAATATCCTTGAATTTTTACACTAATGCCCCTATAGGCTCAATGATGCTCGTCAAATGCCCTCATGCCTTTTGAATGGCAGAAGTATGTGACTCTCAGAAATTGCGAAAATGCTCCTCCTTGTTGGCTGAGAATGCTCAAGTCCCCCAGATGGCAGTTATGCCCAGCATATTTCCAAAACTGTGGTTGTACACTCATCCTCCATGTTAGTGGGGAACCTTATTTTGTACAGTCAAAAACATGACGACAACTCCTTGTACTTGTACAAATGATGAATACCAATGGGATGTTCCTATTTTTTGCATTCATTTGGAAAATTGCGCATATACCCTACAATCCAGAAAATTAAAAAATGACCCCAAACATTAAAAAATTACCTCAGTGCATTCGAAAGTTAGGGATTACATCAAAACCCATTTGCCAGTCCAGAACTTGTACCAAGTCCCTTGGCTTGGCATAAATTACCAAACTACCCTTGCAATCCAAACATAGTCAAATGACTCCTAAACCTTCCAGAAATTGCCTCAGAGCTCCCGGAAGTTGGGGATTGCACCAAAACCCCTTTCCGGCCCAGAACTTGTACCAAGTTCTTCTGGAGTCTGGCCTGCCAAATTACCAAAATACCCCTAGAACCCAAAAATTACCAAAATACTCGTGGAGTTCAGAAACCCCCCAAAACTCCCCATAATGCCTATGGATTTTGCATATTGCACATATTCCCTCTGATTATAGGGTTATGCCCAATGTGGCCCTTACGAAACCCTATTTCTGTCAATCTTATAGTGGTGAATGAGATAGTGAGCCTTGCAAGTGAGTTTGCCGTTAGCGTTAGAACCCACGCAAAAGGATCCTAAGACTTCTTTAACAGTCAATCAAGGTGTTCAGATTTTATGCTGATGTAAATTAACACTGACTATGGTCAGCGGGGTAAAAGGTCCCGCACTTGAATTATCAATTTTTTAGATAGGCCAAATTATGAGAGATTAGAAAGTGAGTATTTCGATAAAATTATCGAAATCACGATTTTATTCTTCGATGGGAGAGTTAATTTTTTATTGGTAAGGGATATGATTTTTTGATATTTTTATTGGATTCAAATGGCTGGCAAGAACAGAAAGCTTGTCTAACTTTTGAGGAATGGGTCTACATTCCTTGTGTGGGGCAGATGGACATGCATGGCTCGATGTTGGTAATGGTTGCAACTATGTAGCCATTTGGGATGATGGAATTGCTTTTGTTTTTTCCTCTCCCTTATGGTGAGTATGTTCTTGTCGAGGAAAACTTGTACATCACAGTTTATGATTAATTTTAATTTGGCCTGTCAGACACAAGGAGCATAACTTATTTTGGTTTACTTTATCAGATTGATAGAAGCTAAGGCAGTTGTTTTTGAGTGTGGTCCAAATTGTGGCTGCGACCCTGGATGTGTAAATCGAACATCTCAGCATGGATTGAAATATCGTCTCGAGGTTGTTACAAATTTTATTAGTTTATCTGTCCTTGTCTATTCAATGGAGACCATTTCTTTCTGCTTCGGGTTGACATTTCTTTTGTGCTTACTCCACCGGACTTAGGTTTTCCGAACTTCTAAAAAGGGATGGGCTGTCAGATCTTGGGATACTATTCCTGCCGGTGCACCTATATGCGAATACACTGGAGTACTCACAAAGACTGATGACATAGACAACACCTCTGAAAACAATTTTATCTTTGACATTGATTGTCTGCAGACCATGGAGGGTCTGGATGGTAGGGAGGTGATTCCTTTTCAGAGTTCTTTATGTCTCTTTCCATTTCCTTTTTCTGTTTACTATTTATCCTGCAGAAAACACTAATGGATTATTATCTCTCAGTTTATGGATATTGAAGTTGGAATGCCTGTTTGTGGATGAACTATATATTCTATGGCTTAAAAAAGGATTGTTTTCCCATTAATATCATTGAGAGCTGATAAATAGTTTTAAGTTTTCGAATTTTCTTTTCCTGTTATGAGTTTTTTTTCCTCATGTCTGCCATGTGTCAAAAGTGCTTATATCTTGGTTTATTGTTCATCGATTTGGGAAGTCTCTCCTTCATTTTATTGGTTGTTCTGGTTCTTGTATCTTATATATGTGATCTTGTACCTGATAAAGATATGTCCTATGATCTGGAATGTCTGTAATTGCCCAAGGTAGGGCACTGTTCCTTGGCACTGGCGTTTTTTATGATGAAGGTACATTATAAACTATATCTGCTCATTCCAAAGGGCTTTGGCTTATTACATATGTAAGAATACCCTGAAAGTTTGTCGACAGAATTAGAACTATGGTTACTGAGATGGTTAACTTGGGCCCATGTGTACAAATAAAAGAAAGTGGGAAAGATTGCTGCAAAATGTAAAGGCAGATCTGACATTTTGTAGTGGTCATGATGTTAAACATGTAGGTAATAACCATGGCTGTGTACAAGGGCTGTTTGATCCAATGGTTTCTTTGTTATATTGTGTACAGTTTCTAACCATGGACGTCTAAATACCGTGATAACCATGGATGTCTAAATACCGTTTCTAACCCCATAGTCAGCAAAGGTCTTTTAACAAATATATCGAGACAAAAGTATTCGAGTTCGACTCGATGTAAATAAAACACCGACTCTGGTTGGTGGGGAAAGGTCCAGTACACGATCACCCTAATCTTCTGATATAAATGGATGCGCGCGGAATGCATACCTCATAAGATACACATAAATGCCTGAGTGTTTGGACACATAAACTGCTTGCACCTCATAAAACATAAACTTTGTCTGTTTCTTAAACAGTTTGGCATGCCCATGCACCCCACACACGTCGACCAAAACATATTGGGCGTGTGTGCACGTGTCCCCGCGCATCCGTCCCACAATCTGGCATGTCTGGTGGATCCTTCCTACCTTTCATACATATGTACAAAGATCTTATGCCGCTATGGGTTATGTAACAGTTGACGTCCCTGTAGGATTAAAAAGCTGAAGTCGGCGTGAAAAGTTTGTTTCCGCTTGCAAGCATTCGAACCAAATCAAATGGCAGCAATCACATATGGTCCGCTCGTCGTCGCCAATCATGCCAGATGCAGCTACCTCACCACTCCTTTGGTGTTCGGCGACTTCCCTAGTTGTCAAGGCGTCAAGGGACCAAGGCGTAGGTGGGGTCTCAGATCGCCTAAGCGCTTAGGCGCTCGCCTAAGCGGTGCCTAGGCGTTTAGGATGGAACCAAGTATGAGTTGTTTTCAAGTGTCCCTCTTACATGATATTTATGTATCTATAAATATATAATGATGAAAATTTAATAAAAAATATCATAATATGACAGACATAAAGACAATGGAAGCAACAAAAATTAAACTCCAAGTAAACAAACTCACATTATATATCATAAAGTCATAAAAATCTAAATTGACATCTTCAAATAAATAAGCACACTAAATAAGAACAAGAAGTGCAAAATCATTCTATCATCAGAAAACTAATTTTCAACTTTTAAACAAGCAATACACATACATGTAAATATGTTAAAAAAATAAGAAGTGCAATATCTTAATACACTTAAAACAAGTAAAAACTAAATGAGTCCATTACATAATCTCACATATGCCTAAAAATTGAAAAGAAACTAGAAAATGACAAGTCTCATGTGTTGGGTGATGATAGTTTAAGTTTGACCAAATCCTAAGAGATCTCAAATAGACTAAGTGCTGGCAGTAGCAGAGCGGCTCCCTTGGAGAGTCATATGCACGTTTGACTTTTTTTACCGGACTTTGGATTTTAGTGTTCCATATGGTTTATTTGAATTATCAAATTTTTAGATAGGTCAAATTATAAGAGATTAAAAAGTTAGCATTTCGCTAAAATCATCGAAATCGTGATTTTCTTCTTCGATGGGAGAGTTGACTTTTTTTTGGTAAGAGATATGATTTTTTGATTTTTATTGGATTCAAATGGGGGCTACTTCCTTATTTACATGTAATATCTTAAGTTTACTTAAATGATATTCAGGTAAATAAGATGTTACCTGGAATCGGGCTGGACTCAGCCTTGAAAATCAACTGAATCTACTGTCTAAGTGGGATATTGCGGACCCCTAAAGGGTCTAGGCATGCCCAAGCGCCCTTGGCGTGCGCCTTGGCCGCCTTAGCGGGCATTTTCTCCTCTTAGAAAGGCGAGGTGTTTTTAAGGCGGCTGAGGAAGCGCCTTGGCGCTTAAGCGGCGCCTAGGCGCCGCCTAGGCGTCCGCCTTGACACTATGGCGACTTCCCTATTGTTTTGGGCTCCCCTTACTTCTTGGGGGTGGTGCCCGCCGTCAAGATAACGTCGGTAGTAGCACTAAATCCAATAGCTACTGGGGCATCAAGCCCTTGTTTTAAGTCAGAGGTTGAGTTTTCTCAGTTAATACTATTTCCTGCGTCGCAGTCCCTACAAAAATGGGGCAGCACTGGGGCTACAAGGGTAATAAGCCCAGAGCAGCCATTTCCAACTCCGGCAAGACTATTCTAGTCGGAGATGTATGCATCCAACTCGATGGAGGCGAGTCGATTGTGCCAAGGGATAGATGTGTTCCTACCATACCTACCTCCAACAAATTCGCTCCCCTCTAGGGGATGCGGCAAGGCAGGCGGGATTCCCAGAAAGGATCCTAACTTGAGTAAGCGTCTAGCTTGGCGCCGTACCAGCCTTGCAAAATGAGGCAGATGTGTGTCACTAAGTAGGAAGCTCGCCGAATAAAGCAAGAAAGAGCAGGCCAACCCGCAGAAGACCCGAAAAAACAACACATCGAGCCACATGAAGCTCAGAACCCCAAACCCTTTCGTCCTCACAGACAGAAGAGGAGGGGCATTGTTGAACCCTGAAAAGTTTGCAATGACTATCCACAAAGGGGTGCCAGAAGCCATTTATATCGATCCAATGATTACTTAGGTAATGTCATGTTTACTTAGGTAATATTGGATCCAAGTCCCTTTCAAATTAAAGGAGGGGACTTATTGGTGAAGTCAACATCAAACCTCTTCAGTGAAGCACAAGTTTGGGAAGAACAACGCTTCGAAGAAGATGAGTTATGAAAGAACTTCGGCAGCACAAGGTCAACAAGACCGAGTTCGAAGGAAATTATAACTCCAAAAACACGTGCAACCCGGCGTGGTCTCTTCTAAAAAGACGTGTAGAATAAGAGGATTTGCTCTAGATGGATAAACGCGATACTCGGACCTTTAATTACTCAACCATCATTTAAAATTCATCATTGACTCTTAGATGTGTGAAACAGGGGTTAGACATGCTTAGGTGGTGCCTTCACCCAAGGTGGCTTTTGGCGACGTTCTCTATAGTTGATCGTTGCGTTACCTTGAACTGGGACATACTGATAAGGGAGGAAGGAAGATGTGATTTAGAAAGTCTACCAATGGTTGGGCGATCGGGGAGACACTTATTCCTCTGCCTTACGCTCATGGGGGTTCAGTTTTGGCTTGTGGTGTTTTATAGTACGCTTACGATCAGATTCATTTGAATCTTTGCGGGGACTTTGCCACTCTTGACGTACTTTTTAATTGTGATTTGCCTTGTTTTGGCTCTTTTGATTTTGATTTGCCGTGTTTACTTTTCTTTTTCCCCTTTTTGGCCATGACACCTACCCACTAAAGCGTCGAATAGGTTAAAAGGTCAATCCCACAGGTTCCTACCACTATTGGCAGATCGAAAGGAAGATAAACGGTGGTGTTTTGGGCTCTTAGCTAAGCATTGATTTTCCTTAGATTCCGTGCTTCTAGATCCTAAGGGTGGGGCATGTAAGTGTGTGAGAGTGTCGATATCTCTGGTTAACTCACCAAGAATGAAGAATGAATTAGAAATGACGATGTTTTCGTTTTTAGGGTTCGTGTACCATGTAAATCCGTACATCTATCTAGGGGTAGTACTTTTTAAGATATAGCCCATTCTAGGGGTGAACAAGCTCTTCACCCTCAGCATTCACTAGTCTATATACGTTGCCTGGATATGCTTCTTTTATTACGTACGACCCTTCCTAGTTTGGTTAGAGTTTTGAACAAGGCTTACCAGGTTTTACAAAGATTCTTTTGATCACCATTTCACCCACTTTGAATTTTCTCTCAATCATTTTCTTTTGGTAAAAACGAGTGAGTCTATTTTGATATGCTTTGGTATATTTTGTGGAGACTAGACGCTTTTCATCTAAAAGTTTCAGTTGTCCAAGGCGCGACTCGCGACGCTTATCAATTGACAAGTCCTTGTCAAGTTGGACTCTTAGTGAAGGGATGAGAATCTCATATGGGACTACAACCTCCATTCCATAAGTAAGGGCGAACGATGTTTGCCCTGTCGGAGTGCGGATTGAAGTGTTGTAGGCCTATAAAGCTTCTACAAGCTTGTCTGCCCAGTCCAACAATTTGTTAGCCTCACACATGTTTTTTATGATCTTGATTAGAATTTTATTTGTGGCCTTTGCCTGGCCATTGCCTTGCAGATAATAGGGAGAGGAATGATGCAATACAATTTTATACCTGTTACAGAGGTCCTGAAGCTCCGAAGAGATGAATTGGGGCCCATTGTTGGTGATGATGGTACCGGGGATGTCGAATCTGGTGATGATGTTCTTCATGATGAATTTGCATAGTGTTGTTGCCTTGACTTCCGCATAAGCTTCGGCTTCCGCCTATTTGGTGAAGTACTCCATTGCAATGAGAATGTATGATTTTGACTTATTTTGGGTGTTAGGATCACCCAGGAGACCAATAATGTCGAAGGCCCACATTGTAAAGGCCATGAGAAAGACATAGGGTGGAGTAACGATGATGGAGAATGGATTTTAATCGGCGTGTAGTTGGCACTTAACACACCGACAGACATAGATAGAGCAATCCTCCTCTAGAGTGGGCCAGTTAAAGCTTTGCCTAAGGATTTTCTTGGCAAGTATTTGGTTATTTACATGACCCTCACACACACCTGAGTGACCTTCCTCGACAACTTTCCAAATTTCATCTTCATCCAGACATCTTAGCAAAACTCCTGTGAAACCTCTTCTGTAAAGGACATTGCCAACCATAGTGTATTTTTGGGACATTCTCCTTATGGTTCTCTTCTCTTTAGTAGTGGCGTCCTCAGGGTAGGATTGATATTACTAGTATAGCTATCTCATAAAACCATGGTTTTCCTCATCTTCTAATTCTTCTTTTAATTCCAATAACATGATTTCGTTCTTCTTGCCTCTCTCCATCTTCCTAGATACCTCCTCTTTGACCATAAAGAAAGAAGGATCTTGAGTAGCAGGGGCGAAACGTCGACGGATAAAGATAGATTCAAAACTTCTACTGAGAGGAAAATTTGGGGATTGAAGCAAGAGAAGCAAGGGCATCAGCTAGAATATTTTGGTTGCGAGGAAAATGGACAAAAATTAGCTTGGAGAATAGCTTAGCATAGGTGTGGAACGCGGAATATCTTTTCGGATTTGGTTTCGCCTCGGAGGCTTTATTTTCGGGCGTGCCAATGTTTACAAGAAACAGACAAAAAGATTTATTTCGTGAGGTGCATTGGGTGTAGCCTTGAAGCCCTCGAATATTTCATTTTTTTATTTTGTCCGCGTGCGTCCGTGTTTTCAAGTGATTGGAGTGGTTGTGTACTGGATCGTTCCCCACCGACCGGAGTCAGTGTTTCATTTACATCGAGTAAAAACTCGAACACCTTCGATGCGATACGTTTGTTAAAAGACCTTATGCCGAAATTAAAGGAAATAGACGATAAATAAATTTCCACAAATATGCTCAAATGCGTTCATAACATTTACATTTATGCCTTTTAATGGGGTGTTTATACCTCCATCGGACGTTTACAAAACATATCATTTCATTTACGCTCGCAACGGAGTGTATGTGCCTTCGTTGGGCGTTTACAGAACTTCTCACTTGCATTTGCACTAACAACGGGGTGTTTGTGCCTCCGTTATGCGTCTACAAGTCATCATTTCATTTACGCTCGCAACGGGGTGTATGTGCCTCCGTTGGGTGTTTACAAAGCATGACGAGTACATTCATGTCAATGACGGGGTTTGTACCTCCGTCGGACAGTGTGCCTCTACACGTGTTATTTTAAAACACTGGAGGACTTATGTACAAAATTCCAGGTACCGGGTCTTATATATATTGACCTGCGGTGGTCTTGGCACGAACGGAGCACGGGGTGGCCCGGCGTACGTGCGAACAGACGAAGGCTTCATGCATGGAGAGCTCAGGCGAGTCTCCTCCATACACCACCCGGGAAGAACGTGACTTCTCCAAGAGACTCAGGAACTCTCGTGGAGCGCTGGGAGCGTTGCGGGGGGATTTCTTTCCGGGAATACGCGCACACCATTTCCTGACCTTCTTGGACATCCCTGCCGTTTTCTGGTTTTATGGGACATTCTTGTCATTTTCTGGCTTTCTCAGACATCCCGGCCGTTTTTTGACTTTATGGGACATCCCTATCATTTTCCGCTTTCTCGGACATCCCGTCCGTTTCTGGCTTCATGGAACAGTCCTGTCATTTCCTGGCTTTCTCGGACATCCGGTCGTTTTCTGGCTTTATGGGACATCCCTGTCTTTTCTGGCTTTCTCGGACATCCTGGCCATTTTTTGGCTTCATGGGACATCCTTGTCATTTTCCGACTTTCTCGGACATCCGGCCGTTTTCTGGCTTCTTGGGACATTCCTGTCATTTCCTGGCTTTCTCGGACATCTCGGCCATTTTCTGGTTTTATGGGACATCCCTGTCATTTTCTGACTTTCTCGGCCGTTTTCTAGCTTTATGGGACATTCCTGTCATTTGGTGACATTTCCGAGAACTCCCCTCGAGTCCGGCTTCAAGTCACACCCAGGAGAGCGCACGCCACTTCATAGAAGCGACGTGGGTCCCGCTCCCCGGGTTGGACAAGAGGCGCGAACCGTCAGGCTATCTTTGCCATTTTCCACGCCGTAAGGACGTATCGGCAATTTTTCAGGCAGTAAGGGTACTTTTGCAATTTTATCCTTCATAGGGATATTTCTGCAATTTTATCCATATTTCTGCAATTTTATCTTTCACGAGAATATTTTTGCAATTTTCTCAGAAGCAGGGGTATTCCTACAAATTTCCGAGACATTTCTGTAAATTTCCCCATAATCGTGACAACTGTGCAATTTCTACACCTTTCAGGGACCTTTCTGCAATTTTCTGGGCAGCAAAGGGGCTTCCTTGCAATTTACATATTCGGGGATTTTTCTGCAATTTTTACTCTTCCCGAAGGCCTTTATGACATTTCCCACAAATCAGGGACTTCTGTGCAATTTTACAGAAACTTGGGCCCGTGCACGGGGTATATGTGCAATTTTACACATATGCACAAAATTCCTCTCCCCAGGAGCCTTTGTGTAATTTTACACAAATTGGGTCCCGCACAAGGGGTCTTTATACAGAGAACGAACATGCCCCCGCCCCAAGTTTTGCCAGAGCGGGAGAGAGCAGGAGCTCCTTGGGCTCGCTCCTTCGGGCAATATGCACGAGAGGGTTTTCTCAGCGTGGAGAAGGCTCCTTTCTTCATGACCCCTACCCCGTATTTATAGGGGTTTGGGAGTTGTCCGGCGGAGGTGGACGGTCCGGCGTGGGTGGAACCGAGGCGCGCGGTCTGGCAGGGGTGCATGGTCTGGCGAAGGTGGAACTGGCCAGGGACGCCAGACCATCAGGGGCGCCAGACTAGTGGGCCCCGCGCACTGGCCAGGGGCGCCAGACCAGCGGGCCCCGCGCACTGGCCAGGGATGCCGAACCAACGAGGGCCGGCGGACCAGTGCGCAGGCAGGCCCCGCACGGGTGGCCCGACGCGGGTGGCCATGCGCCTGGCCTTGCGCGTGGGCCCCCGCGCCTGGCCTGGCGCGGGTGACCACGCGCTTGGTCTGGCGCGGGTGGCACCCGCGCCTTGCCTGGCGCGGGTGACCCCTGCGCCTGGTCTGGCGTGGGTGGCACCCGCGCCTGGCCTAGTGCGGGTGGGCCCCCCCGCCTGGCCTGGCGCGGGTGACCCCCGCGCTTGATCTGGCGCGGGTGGCACCCGCGCCTGGCTTGGCGCGGGTGACCCCTACGCCTGGCCTGGCGGGGGTTTTCCTCTTTTTTTTCTCTTCTTCTTTTTTTTGGATATTATTTTTGGTGTCAACAAATGCCCCCCACGGGATGTGTGGCACATTCGATGGTGAAGGCATACGTCCCGTGGCGATTTTCAAACTGTACCCCTGGTCTCAATGACTTGGTGGGGAGTTGGATTGAAAACCACAGCAATGCGCTTCGACATTTGTGCAGCGTTGCCAGCAACTTGAATAACGATTTGTCGTTGTCGTTTGGGCCGGCGAACAAGCCTGCTATGCTTCTTGTTCGCTCCCATTGTCTGCATATCTTTCGTATTTTTCCAACTCAAGAGCTCCCACGAGAGGACATAGGAGAGCGCACATCACTTCAGAGAAGTGACGTGGGCCCGTTCCACCAGGTCAACTCTAGGGGTGAGTTTCATCGAAGGGCTGCTCCATGATTTTGCTTGGAGCTGCCTTTGGCTTTCTTCATCCGAGTCTTGTCCTTTTTTGACTTTACTCAAGAATCTGATTTCAGCATCCTTCTTCCGAGGCTTGCCTTTTTGGCTTTGCTCGAGAACTTGATTTGACTGGGGATTTAACCGATGAGACTTGTCTTCGTGACTTTGCTTAACGACTTGATTTGAGCTTTTTCCTGAGACTCGTCTTTCTGACTCTGCTCAAGGTTGGGTTGGAGCCTAGCTGCTGAGCCTTGCTTTTCTGGCTTCCTTCAACGACTTATCATTTAGTCGATGAGGCTTGCCTCGTTAACTTTACTCTTCGACCTTCTTCTCGAGATTTACCTTCCTGACTTTTCTCAGGATTTCATTTAGCATCATTTCCTTGAATTTTATACTTCTGGCATTCTTCAAGATCTGATGCAACCTTTGGGTGTTGGGGCTGGCCTTCTTGGCCTTGCTCAGCAACTGCTTCATATCTGGATTGTTCAACGGATATGACCCATTGGCTTGAGTAGCATCAGCTTGAACTTTGCATTTCTGGCATTTTTCAAGATCTGATGCAACATTTTGGTGCTCTGGCTGGCCTTTTTTGGCTTTCTCCAGCAACCTGACTTTGGTATTTAGTCGACAAGGTTTGGCTTTTCTGGCTTTGCTTCTCGACCTGCTTTCGTATTTCTTCTTTCTGAGATTTGCCTTATTGGCTTTTCCCAGGCTTCTTCTTGGCATCTCTTCTTGAATTTTGCAATTCTCGCATTCTTCAACTATCTGATGCAAGAGTTTAGTGTCGAGGTTGTCCTCTTTGGGCTTGGCTCAACAACTGCTTCATGTTTCAAGTCGTTCGACGGGTATGGCCCGTTAGCTTGGGTAGCGTCAGTTTGAATTCTGCGTTTCTGGCATTCTTCCAGATTGATGCAATATTCCAACGCCGAGATTGGTCTCTTCGAATGATATTTCCTTCCCCTCAGAGGGGTCGGTTTCATTGCATTCTTTCATTTTTCATTTTTTTTTTCACATTATCATCCCAAGCGCCCTATCGGGTTTTCACCGGGGATGGCCCCCTCTATCTTTTTTCGGTGCGCCCTTTCGTGTTTTCATACCGAGGGGTTACCCATTTTTGCCTGAGGCACCCTTTCGGGTTTTCACCTCAGTCGGGTTTGGGGCCTTTTTGTCCTTGAACATCCCTTTTGGGGAATGATCAAGTCTGCCAGGACATCTCTATTTTTAGTCCCTTTTTTTATTTTTATTTTAGGGCCCAGGGCCGGACCCTGGGGCAATTGATCATGGGATCTGCAACTTGGACTTAGCTGACCATTGCGGTTTGCTGGCTAAGGAAATTCTGGTTAGCCTACCACTTTAGTTTGCTGGCTAAAGGGTGTATAGGGTTAGCCTACCGTTTTGGGGTTTGCTGGCTAAAAGGTTTTGACTTGACCGACCACGGCGGTTTGTTGGTTAAGGAGGGGGATAGCCGACCTTCTTGGGGTTTGCTGGCTAAGGTTTAAGTTTGACCGACCACGGAGGTTTGTTGGTCAAAAAGGGAATAGCCGTCCTTCTCAGGGTTTGCTGGCTAAGGTTTAGGTTTGACCGACCACGGAGATTTGTTGGTCAAAAGGAATAGCCGACCTTCTTGGGGTTTGTTGGCTAATGGTTTGAGTTTGACCGACCACAGGGGTTTATTGGTCAAAAGGAATAGCCGACCTTCTTGGGGTTTATTAGCTAGGGGTTAGGTTTGACCGACCACGGAGGTTTATTGGTCAAAAGGAATAGTTGACCTTCTTGGGGTTTGTTAGCTAGGGGTTGGATTGCCTTCCGAGTCGATCTTTCCCTTCTGGATGAGGGATTTGACCCAGTCTCGGACAATCGGACACATGTCCGTAGGGTGCAGCAACATGGCATGGTATTTGCAATACATGGGGTGGTTTATTTCCCTCTCCGTGTATGTTGGTGGCGGCTTATGTGCCTTTACACAGCCTAACTGCAAGAGTTTTTCGAAGATCTCCCCAGTCTTCGTAGTCGCAAAGGGATTCGGAGAGATTCGCTATCCGAGATACCACAGGGCGGGGGCCTCGTCAGAGGAGTCAGCTCCCGTCATTCTCGGATCCTCTTATTATATATTGAGGTGGGCTGCTCCTTCAGGGATATGTTCCCGAAGTGCTGCCCTAGGCTCGGGCCTTCAATGTTGGCTGTGGACCGCGTCGGCGGTATGAGCCATCCTTGTTCATCAGCTTCGGGGGCTTTGAGGTTCTTGAAGCGCATGTAGTCGCTTTCCTCAAATTCCCGCTGGGTTGCTTCCCTGGCTCTCATCAGGACTATGGAATTGCCTTCCGGGTTGATCCTCCCCTTCTGAATCAGGGACTCGATCCAGTCCCGAACATCAGGGCACTCGTCTGTAAGGTATAGCAGCCTGGTGTGATATCGACATTACATGGGGTGATTTAACTCCCTTTCGGTGTATGTCGGCGGTGGTGTGTGGGCCATCATGACACCTTGCTGCAAGAGCTTTTCGAAGATCCCCCCAATATTTCCAGGCGCCAAGCGACCCTGGTGGGAGATTCGCCACCCTGGATACCACCAGGTGGAGGCTTCGCTAGAGGAGCCGGCTTTCATCGTCTCCGGGTCGGGGAATGTGAAAGCCACCGGTGTGTAGATCTCCGGCGGGTCGATGACGTTGACTGTATACGTGACAACGTCGGCTGAATGGTCTGTCCATTCGCGAATGTGAGGCTGCGGCGGTTGACACGGGCGTTGCCCAGGTCGATGACCCCTTGGTTGACCCATGCTTCAACCTTGTCTTTAAAGACGTAGCAGTCCTCCAAGTCATGTCCCATATCTTGATGATATATGCAATAATTTGGCGGGATGCTCGTTGGAGGTTGGCAGCCCAATAGCCCTGCTCGCAGGCAGGTGCGGTAGAGAGCCAACATCCGATGGTGCGGAAAAGAATGTAGTCTTCCGGCGATTTCATCATCGGATGGGTTCGAGGACTCCTCCGAGATCCATCCCCCGCAGGGAGGGCGAGTTCGTGTTTGCAGGCACCGGGAGTCCTTGCTGGAGGGCCGCCAGGCTTTCTTGCATGCTTCTTAGGTACGTCAGCGTTTGGCGCTGACCTTGCTGCAGTGATTGAACCTATCTTTCAAGGTTTTGTACCGTCTCCGAACATGTCCTGTGCTCTGAGGCAGGGGGATGATCACATTCCCGTCCATTTGTGCACTGAGCATCCCAAGGATTTGCCTCGGGGTCTTCTGGCTCCGGGGTCGGCACATTAACATGAATAACATTGGCCGATTGGGTTGATTGATCCCAAGCATGGGGCTGTGGAAAGTCAACCAAATGATCATGCATCGTAATGAGGCGGCTTTGGATCAGCTTCTGTACTTCATTTTTGAAGACGTAGCAGTCTTCGATGGAGTGCCCCAATATGCGATGGTAGAGACAGTAGTTAGGCTCATCCACTTTATCTGCTTCACTTGGTCTTCTTAGCCCCGGAAGCGTGATCAAGTCATTCTTCATGCATAGTTTGAAGAGCATCTTCGTATGGTCCTTTTTGAAGGAATACGGCGTGCTCATATGCTGTGGTAATGATGTTGGAGGCAGTCTTTCTTCCGCCTTCTTGCTTGGAGCGCTAGAGGCCGCGATCTTCTTCCCCTTACTTTGCGGGGCGAAGTCCACAACATTGACTTCTTTGCCAGCGGCGCACTCTTGCTCGGCTTGCTTTTCGAGGGAGCTTGCGCCGGGTTGTCGGCGAAGAACATTTCGATCTCCGCCACGACTGAATTGTGCTGGTCGAAGCCTTTGATATTTCTTCCCAGCAGCTTTTCACTTATTTGAGCCACCAGGCCCCTCCGACAGATGGTTATGACATCTTCTTGTGTCGGGGGATTGTCGCACCTCATGCTGAAGTCATGCCACCGCTTGATAAAGTCGAGTGCCGTTTCTCCTTTCTTTTGCTCGAGGGAGCACAACTTTGCAAGCGACACTTTTCTTTCGGCCTGGCCTGGCGCGGGTGACCCCCTCGCCTGGTCTGGCGTGGGTGGCACCCGCGCCTAGCCTGGTGCGGGTGGGCCCCCCGCGCCTGGTCTGGCGCGGGTGACCCCCGCGCCTGGCCTGGCGGGGGTTTTCTTCTTCTTTCTTTTTTTTTCTTCTTTTTTTTAGATATTATTTTTGGTGTCAACAATAGGCTGAGGAGAGTTCTTGGTAAGGCTTGAGCTTTGGATCGTGTGTGCGATATTTGGTGAGTACTTGGCGAAGGATTAGTTGACTATCACTTACAATTTGTAGATGGGTGACACCATGGAAATGTGCGGCGTCAAGTCCGTCCAACAGGGCTTCATATTCAGCTATGTTATTGGTGATAGGAAATGCCAACTGAAAAGCCTGTGGAATGGTGACCCCTTCAAGTGATAGGATAACAATTCCGATACCCTTACCGTGAGAATTCAAAGCTCCATCAAAATGTTATGTCTATATAGGATCAGATTGACTAAGAGACATTAGTTCTTTATCTGGGAACTCTGAATGGACAGGATCAAATCGAGGGATAGGGTGGTGAGTGAAATGTTCAGCTATGGCATAGACTTTGATTGACTTTTACTGAATGTAGGTAATATTGAATTGAGAGAGAAAGCTTTGCCAACGTACTAGCCTATTATTGAGAACAAAATTTTCAAGGAGGAACTTGATAGGATTTATGCGGGCTATAAGTTGGACTTCGTGAGCAAGAAAGTAGTGCTTCAGTTTCTGTACTACCCAGACGAGAGCGGCACATGTTTTCTCCATGGTTGTGTACCTTTGCTTGCAGGGGTTGAGAAGCTTAGACAAGTAGTAAGCTGCCCTTTCTTTGTCTTCTTTATCCACTTGTGCAAGGACAACTCCTATGGAGTCTTCCAGGATAGAAACATATAGAATTAGTGGTTTTCTGGAGTCGGTGGCCTCAGGACAGGAGGATTAGTTAAATACTCCTTTAATCCGTCAAAGGCTGCTTGACACTTCTCATCCCAATGAAATTTGACTTCCGATTTAGTTAGGTCGTAGAAGGGTTTGCACCTCTGTGAATGTTGGGAGACAAATCGGCGAATAAACTACAATCTCCCAATTAATTCTCGAATTTTCTTCAAATCTTTGGGAGGTGGCATTTCCCTTGTTACCTTCGCCTTATTGGGATCAATTTCAATACCCTTTTTACTCACGATGAACCATAGGAGTTTACTCGATGACACACTAAACACATATTTCATGGGGTTCATTTTCAATTAAAATTTTCTTGATCTTTGCAACACCTTAGTTAGAACCCCAAGATGCTTAGCCAATGTTCTAGATTTAACCACCAAGTCATCCACCAAGTCATCCACATCGGGCCGATTCGGGCGAATCGGAGCGGATCAGGGAAAATTCGATTCGCGATTCGCCTGATTCAGTCCGATTCGCATGTATATATATATAATATAATATATGTATATAATACATATATATGTATATGTAAGATATATATACATGTCTATATGTAACGCATGTATGTCAGATATGAGAATGGGCTGAGGAATTCACATGGTATGACATGAAATTCATACTTTATTTACATTCCATATCATTTAAGTGTTTCATTTACTTAAGATATTACAAGTAAATAAGGAAGTACCCCCTATTTGGATCTAATAAAAATATCAAAAAAATCATATCTCTTACCAAAAAAAAGTCAACTCTCCCATTGAAGAACAAAATCGCAATTTTGATGATTTTAGTGAAATGCTAACTTTCTAATCTCTCATAATTTGGTCTATCTAAAAATTTGATAATTCAAATAAACCATATGAAATACTAAAAATCCAAAGTCCAGTAAAAAATGTCAAACGTGCATGTGACTTCTCCAACACTTTTTTCAGTAGGAGAGCGGCTCCCTTGGAGAAGTCACATGCATATTTGACTTTTTTTTACCGGACTTTGGATTTTTAATGTTCCATATGGTTTATTTGAATTATCAAATTTTTAGATAGACCAAATTATGAGAGATTAGAAAGTTAGCATTTCGTTAAAATTACCGAAATCACGATTTTCTTCTTCGATGGGAGAGTTGACTTTTTTTTTTTTTGGTAAGAATATTATTTTTTTGATATTATTTTTTGCAACCAAAAGAGGGTACTTCCTTATTTTCATGTAATATCTTAAGCAGGGTTTGGCGCATCGCCGATTCGGACCGAATCGGGCTGTGCCTGATTCGATCTGATTCGACATGGATTCAGGCAGAACCCCTGTTTATGGCCCATTTTTTGGCCGATTCCTTTGAATCTGGCCTTTTTTTGAATAATTGTGTGGTTTAGGCCTCTTGTAAATATCTTTCATCATATTCCATGAGATTTATATCATGTAATTGCTATAAAAACATTTATTTTCAATAAAAAAAGCATTAGAAGAGTGAAAATAAATTGAAACTCATTAATTGAAAGATATTTACATTGCACAAAGTCAATACAACTATCAAACTCTCAATTCCAATACAATACAATGACTTACTCTAATATCCCCATGCCCTTGTTGATATGGATCGTATGCATTCCATTGGGATTGGATAGGCACGGACTCTGACTCATCTGACTATGAGGGAAGCTCTCCAATAAGGTGATGACCTTTTGTTCGAGACACAAACTACGATACTCATCCCATGTCATCATGGTATGGTATTTCTGACGAAACTGACTTAGATATGGTCCTACACCTGGCTGCCGGGACAGATTACTTTCAGTTGTGCCATCTGTACATCCTTCACAGGAGCAAAAACTTGAACTGGAACATGAACAGAAAATGCAGGAGGAGGATGCATATATGGAATGGACCAAGGTAGCCTGCTGTGGTACTGTACCCACTGTACGGTCCGTACCCACTAGAGTAGTCTGTGCTAGTGGACTCGGGGTGATAGCTATGGCCGCCATAGGATCCAACAGACTCTTATGTACTCATCCTCTCAAAGTCTGATATCATAGTGTCATAGCTATGGGAATCCACTGGTGAACCTCTTGCTTGACTGCCAGGTCTAAACTTCTGCCTTCTATTGTACCGCATTGGGGCACCATGACTACCATCTTATGTTACACCCCCATAAAATTGCTCCTCTGTGAATTCCATCCCACCACCTCCTCCTCCTTGATCATCGTCACCATCTCCTCCTCCCTGACCACCGTCACCACCTCCACCTCCACCGTTACCCACCGTCACCTCCACATCTGAAGAAGAACCACCTGCAAATGCAATATAATTTTAAGATAGGTTAGCACAAATACAAATACATTTGAGGTAATGTGCAATACAAAATGATGACCTACCAGTAGTCATCGAATCATGGGAGGTGCTATTGGGCAATCAGGGTGAATCCAATGGAGACGGTGTCTCATCATCTGCATTTGGATCCAAAGTCTCTGCATCGTCAATGTCAAGTGGATCTTCAACAACGGTAGCACCTTTCTTGCCTTTCTTGAATCCCCAACCAGAAAACCAACCCTTCTTTTTTTGTGCTGGGGCGGGAGGTGGCTCTCGTATAACAACTCCTTTACTTGACCGGGACTCTGTTGCACTAGTTTTTTTTCGGCGGGATTCTGTTGCTATTTGCTTCCCTTTTGCCAATTAAGATGATGTGGGAGTCCTTGTAGATTGTGAGGGAGGGGCATCCTGGGTAGATGACCCTCTCCTTCTAGATTGTGTGCGGGGGAGGCCTTCTATTAACCTATCAAAATCATCATCATCATCACCATGTCCTCCACCTGCAATAGCCCCCAACATGATACATTAGCACAAATGTAATTGATACAATATGTAAGATAAATGAAAGAAATTACTCGCCCACCTCCTCTGCGCTCATGAAGCTCCAGTTCTATGTCCCCAAGAAGATCCACCTCAGCCTCTGGATCCATCTCATAATGAGGGGAGTATGGCTGTCTTACATTCATACGATCTCCCTCCTCCTCTGCTATTGCTTCTACTACTCCCTTGCTAGAAAGTGTTAGGGCGAGGTGGATCGCCAGGATCATCTGCCTCCTCATCTAACTCATACTCCCCCCGCTCTGTTGTTGCTCGTGCAACCCATGAAACCATTGGGTCTTCTTCATCTCGTAGGAACCCAATATCAACAGGATCATATTCCACCTCCCCACGCTGCTTTGGATCTTGTGTGAGATGTTTGACCCTCAACCTCATATTGTAGTGCACGTACACCAATTGGTCCAAGCGCCTATATGACAATCTATTCCGCACTTTGGTGTGTATCAATGCAAACGTACTCCAGTTCCTCTCACATCCACTAGATGAGGAAGTCTGCGATAAGATCTTCACTGCAATTTTCCTCAATGTTGGCACAGTATGCCCAAAGTTGAACCACCAATCAGCTGCATCCAAATTCAATTATCTCAATCAGACCTCAACCATCAAGTTGCAATGATAAAAAATGAAATGGGAAGCATATTACCGCCCTCTACACGCTCCCGACCAGCAATGGCAGCGCAAAGGTCCCAATAGCTTCCCGAAAACTCTTCATCTGCATTTAATAAATTGATCATCATGCATATGAAATTCAAGTATTTGTTTGGATGGAAGTTGATAATCCTATAGTTGCCTCATCAATGGCATCTACCGCTTGCATAGGACTTCTTGACAATCTTTCAACAACCCTTGTAAAAGCAGCCGTCAAGTCATCCTCATATGCTAGCTCGTGCGCGTAATGGTATGCATGGTAGAGATAATATGCTGCAATTGACGTATAAAATATCAATGGTTGTAAAATACATTAATACTTAGTGCATTACAAAATATAAACCATTTCTTTACCCGCCATATGTAGATCTCTACTCATCTGCCGGTCCCATCTATCCTCAACAACATCCAAGACCAAGTGTGCATGCCGAGGTGAGACTTCACGGATCTTCTTCTTCGCGGCTTCAAGCTTTGCATATACCAATCCTATAGATGGTCTCCTATCCCCATCAACCACCCTCAACACCTCATATAGAGGTTCAATGATTTGAACCAGCTTGAAGACCGGTCCCAAAAATTGGAGCTGTTGACGATGCCTTCCACCTCCTTTCCATCAGATGTTCCAGCAAAATTACTCTGCAACCATTTATCACCCCTGAACATGCGTTTCAATCCATCCTTGTGCTTCAATAGGCTCTGTAATGCCACAAAATTTGTTGCAAAGCGGGTGACAGCCGGTCTCAACAACTCTCCACCAGTGGACTCTCTCATCCACGCCAACACCAGATGATGATTGTAGATGAAACGTGTTATCTTCTGCCCTGCATCCACGACCATCTTTACGAGTTGCAATGTCCCAATCTCTTTAAGCATTAAATCAACACAGTGGGCAGCACATGGGGTCCAGTAAAGATGAGGATAAATCTTCATCAACTCCTCCCCTGCTTTTTTGTATGCAGTTCCATTATCTGTCACCACCTGCACAATATATTGCTACCAATCTCCTCAACAACCTCTCGCATCAAACTCATAATGTATTCATAGTTGTGTACTCTATCAGATGCGTCAACAGATTTGTGATAGAAGGCTTGTCTATCACAATACACCAGGAAGTTGATGAGGCTGCTCCTGGTGATGCCTGACCAACCATCACACATCAGTGTGACACCATATTTCTCCCATTTCTTCTTAAAATTGTCAATGTAAGACTTGATCTCATTAACTTTCTCTTGCAGATATTTCCCAGCCAAGTCCCTAGCTGTAGGAGGCTGCACATGTAGGCCTCCACGTTGAACCTCCTGTATTGCAGTTTTGTAATAAGGACTGTTCGCTGCATTAAATGGTAACCCTGTATGGTGCCACCACTTTGCAATTGCTCAACCCACCTTGTATTTCGGCCCCTGCTGGTTGTATGCATCATTAATCCTAGTCTGCTTGCCATGCTCCCTAGGATACACATAAGGGTCCACATCCTCAATTTGCACACCTGTGGGTCTCTTTCTATGCCTGCCTTGTTCTGGTACTTGTGTTTGTGTGGGAGGGGGCCGAGTGAAATAATCTCCCACATTTGAAAATCGACGGGAGCCACTGCCACCTACCGCTGAGCCACTACCACTGCCAACCTCATGCTGAGTTCCCTGAAAACTTACTCTGTGGGTAGCCCTTTGATCACCTTCCCATGCCTCAGCCCTGCTCTGTGCTCTGGCTAGCCTTTCCTGCACATCAGGATCAGGCACATATTCTGCATACATTTTAACTTCATCATCAACGTCTTCATCTCGTTCCCTTCCTGATATAATCCTCTCTTGGATCTCCTTATCTGTCTTCTTTCTTGCTGTCTCTGCCCGAACCTGTTTAAGGTGTTCAATCATAAGCTTCTTAACTTCTCTTGGCACCGACTTACACCCCTGCACGTCATGGTAGCTTGCTAGTCGACCACCAGCAAGGTGCTTCTTCAAACGGGAGACCCCACCTCCTTGTCCCGTAAAACCACAATAATTGCATTTGAAGTTGTGCCTATTTTCCAACATGATGCCATGTTGCCACCCAATATCATCAGAACCCCTTTTCGGTGCCATCTACAAGGACAAAAAAATAATTAATAAATTAACAGTAAATTAATTTCAATCTCAGAATTTGAACACTAAAAAAAGTGTTCTTACTTCTTAATTGTTATATGATATTTTTTTTATATACATAAACACATGATCACAGAAATCCATTCACACCTCCATATATATTTTCTGTAATCAACTTCTTACTTCTTAATTATTAATAATGTAAGAACATAAATTAATTCTAACTCAACTTCTTATGTAATCAACTTCTAACCATGATATAGAAGTTATACAACATATTCCTATCAATTTTTGGTTGTTTACACTTTTTTAAGAATTTTTAAATTATTTTCAGAAAATATATTTTAGGGGAAAGTGTTGTTATATGATAAATTTTTTCATAGACATGAATCACATGATCATACAAAATTACAAATACATTCATACCTCCATAGGCATTTTCTGTAAATTCAAGTTTTATTTATTTTTTTAATTTTAATATAATTATTAATTAAAATTAATTATACCTAAACTTCTTATGGAATCAAGTTCTAACCATGATATAGAACTTATACAACATCTTCCTATCAATTTTTGATTGTTCAAAAAATTTCTAAGATTTTTTAAATTATTTTCAGAAATCATATTTTAGGGAAAATCTTCAAATATACATGAAAAACTTGTAGATCTTGATGAGAAATGGTTGCAAGTGTACACTAATCACTTGCAACAACATTCCTAACAAGATCTAACCCATACACCAAGAAAAAAATAGAAAAATGAAGAAAAATGGAGGCTTACCTTCAAAGCCCTGTAGAACCTCCAAAAAACTTGAAGAAGAAGGGTGAATGCCTCCAATCCACCTCCAAATGGATGCAGACTCACGTAGGAAGCCTCCACTTGTGGATTGGCATGCAAATCTAGGGTTTTTTGTTGAAAAAACCTGAAAAGGGGGGGGGGGGGGGAGAAAGGGGGCTGCGGTCTGCTGCACTGCGAATGGAACTGTAGAGTCTCGATTCGCAGCGCATCGCCGACACCCTTAAGGGTGTCGGGCGGATCGAACCCGATGTGCCAATATCGGGCGGATCGTGGTGCATCGGGTTTGATGCGCCTGTTTAAGGGTATCCGCCCGCATTGCCCGAGCCGCGCATCGGATCCTCTGTGATGTGATACGCTCGAATCGGGCCGGCTCGATCCGGCACGCCAAACCCTGATCTTAAGTACATGAAACAACAAATTATAACATTTACTTAAATGATATGGAATGTAAATAAGGTATGAAGAGGAAACTTTGTTCCCCTATGTGTAATATACACACACACATACATAAATATAATATATATAATAATCCTATGCAAATTGCCATGCGAATCGAACCGAATTAGGGAGAACCCGATTCGGTCCGAATCGTCGATCCGTCAAACCTTGATCCACATACACCTCAATATAGATGTGAATCATGTCATGAAAGATGACCATCATTGCTTTTTGGTAAGTAGCTCTAACATTTTTGAATTCAAATGGCATGACCACATAACAATATGTGCCCCAAGGTGTGGTAAATGATGTCTTCTCTTAGTCTTCCTCAGCTAGTTTGATCTGGTTGTACCTTGAGAAGCCATCTATGAAGGATAGAGTTTTATACCCGGCCATGTTATCAATTAGCACATCAATGTAAGACAAGGGGAAATCATCTTTTGGACACGTGCAGTTAAGGTTCCGGAAGTCAATACAAATTTTGACTCTTCCGTCCTTTTTCATGATTGGGGCAATATTTGCCACACAATTTGGATAAAATATGACTCTAATAAACTTGGCTTTGTGGAGCTTGTCGACCTCATCTTTCATTTTCAAAGCCATTTTGGGTGGAAACATCTTAACCGCTGTTTAATAGCGACGGATCCCGGCTTAAGTGTAAGGTGATGTTCAACAAGCGCGGGATCCAGTCCTAGGATATCCTCATAGCTCCAAGCGAACGTGTCCTTATAATAAGAAAAAAATGTAATGCACGACTATAACAAGAAAAAAATGTAATATAAGATAAAATTGATAAAACATAGCTTGCAAGAGAGAGAGTATTTAGATTCAAGAATGAGTGTGCAAGCATGAGTGCCAATAAAAATTATTTTAGAAATAACAAGAATGTTACGAGATTGTACACGAAGGTTAGATCATGAGTTGACCATTTCAAGATAGCAGGAATTAACTTTCAATAAATCAAGAATATCAATCACTTTTCATCAATCGAGCAACTCAAGGTAACTCTGTCGAGATATCATTTGGACAGAGTAACGATGTACTTTCTTTAAGTTTCAATAGTTCATTAATGTCTTGACAATATGTTTGTTCTAATGTCGAGAAAGTAAGATGAGAGAGGGAAGTACACGTTATCTCTAGAGAATTTCAATGGTATAACTAACTCAATCTCCATGAGGAAATCTACAGAGTACGGAGGCTTACAGACGTTTTAACAAAAAAGTTTCTAGTCTCCCAGAATGGAATGGCTAATAGAGGTTCCAATTTGTGAAGAAAGGTTGCCTAAATTGTGTAAGTGTGTGAGAATTGGAAACATACCTAAACAAGCGGTCAATATAAAGCAAGTAAATCATGATAAAACAAAGAAATAATGATATAAGGCAAGTCAAAACTAGGAAGTCTGATTAGGACAAATATCAAATAAAGAAATGTTAAACGAATCAAAAATCATTGATTGATAAGGCAAGTATGTATGTAGTGACATGACTATAAAGATGGCATTATCATGATGTTCACGATGACATTACTATGATCATTAACATGTTGACAAACTTAAGTTTTCTGTTTTTATCAAGCAGGAATATCAGGACATGATTAGAAATAATCACATGATGAGAAAATGATCAAAACAATAGATTCAATAGGATATCATTCAGGTTGATTAGAGTCTTTACATGTGGTTGGTAACTTTTAGGGTATTGGACAGACCATTATTAACGACAACAGAACATTAAAGTAATTGCATGATGATCTAAGACAAAGGGATCAACAAAATCTTAGATCACTATCAAACAGTAAAATCTCATCCAATACAATTGACGCTATTCCAAAAAGCTCAAAATATCAAAGGTAACTTTTAAAACATTGTTCTCGGGACAAGATCGCTCTATTGCAATTCACATCAGATCATCTGGACGCCTATATAAGGAGACGTGAAACTCGTAAGACACAGAACACACGCGAATTGAGAAACGTTAAAAAAATTGCAAATTCTCAATTGGCATCCATTTGAGTAAACGCTAAGTGGACGCCCTTTAATCCTTAAATGGCGTCCCCTATAGTGGACGCCCTTCAAGACACCCAGTCCCGTGGCGACTAGTTCGCACGTAAAAATCGTGATTCCGTATTTTCTCTTTAAAAACTGGCTTCTAGACATTTTTAACAAAGCTTTCAACATAAAACTTGTCATAAACTTGAATTAGAGGATTTTTATACCTTTTGATTGAGTTAAATAGGTCTACGAATGAAGAAATCAAGTTTTTATAATAGAAACCCTAAAATTGCAGGTCGAACAGAAAACATTTAATACTCTTAACTCGATGCATAAAATTGGGCAAGATACATTCAAAGCATTCTCGATTTGATAAGGATTCAGATGGTGTAGGTCTTGTTAAGTTTGAGCCTGAGATCAGCTATCTTTGGGGGATGCCTAGTCCAGGTTACAACAAGTTGAGACAAAACTCGAGTTGGGGAAGAAAACTTGGGTTAGGGGCAATTTCCTCCTCTTATGATGCCCTAGCATGCCTCCACTCGACCCCAACAAGATGCCAACTTGTCCCCCAAGGGTTGCGAATTTTTGCTCTAGTTTATGAACTTCTTGGATTTCCTTGCTTAAATAGAATTGATGATAGTTAGGAAACATGCTTATGGTTAAAGTTGGTCTTGGACCAATTTAGAAGCTCAATAAGCTGAATTCTAACCCTAATTAGCCCTCTTAAAGTATGCTCAATTGCAGGGTATCAAAATTATTTACCTGAACATCATTTAAGTAAATGTTATTATTTGTAGTTTCATTTACTTAAGATATTACATGTAAATAAGGAAGTATCCCCCATTTGAACCAATAAAAATATATAAAAAAATCATCTCTCTTACCTAAAAAGTCAACTCTCCCATCTAAGAAAAAATCGTGATTTTGGTGATTCTATCAAAATAGCGTGTTTCTAATTTCTCATAATTTGGCCTATCTAAAAATTTCATAATTCAAATAAACTCAATAGAATACTAAAAATTCAAAGTTCGATGAAAAAGTCAACGTGCATGTGATTTCTCCAAGGGAGCCACTCTCCTACTGACAACAATTAAGTCCTGGTCAGTAGAAGAGTGACTCGCTTGGAGAAGACACATGCATGTTTAACTTTTTTATCGGACTTTGATTTTTAGTGTTCTATTAAGTTTATTTGAATTATGAAATTTTTAGATAGGTCAAATTATGAGGGATTAGAAAGACACTATTTTGATGGAATCACCAAAATCGTGATTTTGTTCTTGGATGGAAGAGTTGACTTTTTATTGGTAAGAGATATGATTTTTTTGATATTTTTATTGGATTCAAATATGGGGTACTTTCTTATTTACATGTAATATCTTAAGTAAATGAAACTACAAATAATAACATTTACTTAGGTAAATAAGATATTATACATCTGTATAAGGGGTCGATCCAGCCAGCCTTGGGTCAGCCAGGATCGGCACGGATCGGCCGATCCCGGATCAGGATCGGCCGATCGGATTGGTTTTTGGCTGGCCGATCCGGCCAATCCCCTTGTTCTTGAACCTTGCTCAATTGAGCTTTACAAATATCTGGGAATTGGATTTTATTCATGGCCCAAGAGACCTCTCTTGGCCCAATTTTCTTTATGGGATGTTGGGAGATATTATTTAGTCTCCAAATATAATTTTTATTTTGAGTTTTGATCGAGTTTTACACATGCGATATTGGGCCGTAAGCATTATAAGCTTATTCATCTTTTGGGATTTTGCTGAGCCAAACGTATGTGTCTTGCCCCGATTTGTTTGTTAATCTTTGTAATATGATATCTATATTACACATAAAATTTCATTTGATTTCGTTTCTATTTTTCACTTGTGATAATAACTTTTATGCATTATTAGATCTTTATTCATTAAATTCCCCATTTACCATTATAATAATATACATTTATTTAATTTATATTGTATTTTATTATTTAAACTTTCTAGCATGTTATGGATCCAATAATGCAACAGAATTTTTCGAGCAATTTGTGAACATTTTCCTTCAGAACTGTGGCATTCTTCACGAATCCTTTTGTGCCTACAAGCCATAGCAGGATGACGTTGCTGAATGTAAAAACTGTAATCTTCTGGAAATTGCTTGGGTTTTGCTTCTACTACATAACTTCCCTAGAAATTTTGGGCGATGCTATATTAGCCGTTGCATACCTTATTAATCGCATGCCATCTCACACATTTGGACAATTCATTCCTCTTCAGCTTTTGGTGCCTAACCATCCGTTGTTTTCCTTGCTTGCTCGTGTCTCTGTTTTGTTCATTGTTTATGTCCTGGGTCAATAAAGTTGGATTCTCATGCTATTTGGGCCATTTTTCTTGCCTACTCTATGACCTTAAAGGTGTACAAATGTTTTGACCCCAAAACCAATTGGAGATATGTCTCGAAAGATGTCAACTTCTTTGAGCATGACTCTTATTTCTCTTCTCTGTCTTTATTCAGAGGGAGCCAATTTTTCCTTTGCCTATTCCAGTTTTTGTATCTACTCTTGATTCACATTTGTTTTAGTCTCCTCCCTTTAGAGTTTTGATTGATGCGCCTGCCCATGATGTCCTTACATATTTCCGCCATAATTGACAATTTGGCATAAATAGGGACCTATCATGGGTCGTCCTTCTTAAGAACCTGCTGCATCTTTAGGTCCTAACACTTCTTTGCCCCTGTATGTGCCTCTCCTTTTGATTTGGATCTCCCTATTACTGTTCGCAAAGGTCTTTGGTCTTGTACTCATCATTCCATTTCTAATTTTGTCTCTTATTCTCGTTTATCATCGTCATATTATTCTTTCCTATCTGCCATTTCTACATATCATGTTCCTAATTTTCTCTCTGAAGCGGCGAAGGATCCTAAGTGGATCACCTCCATGAATGAGGAGATGAGTGCTCTCCAACAAAATCATACTTGGGACTTGGTAGAGCTTCCTACTTGGAAGAGTGTGGTTGGCTCTCGTTAGGTCTATACCATCAAGTATAATTTTGATGGGATTGTTCTGCGATATAAGGTGCATCTCGTTGCTCGTGGTTTCACACAAACTTATGGTGTTGACTATCTTGATACTTTTGCTCCGGTTGTTGAGCTTAAATCTATGCATGTTCTCTTATCTCTGGCTGTCCAATTTTCTTGGGAGCTTTACCAGCTTGATGTTAGGAACGCCACCCTTAATGGTGATCTTTATGAGGTCTATATGTAGCCGTCCCCTAGGCTCCCTACAAAGGGGAAAGTGTGTCGTCTGAGGAAGGCACTATATGGATTGAAATAGTCTCCTTATGAATGGTTTGAATGGTTCCGTGCAGCTATGGTATGCTTTAGGTACTCACAAGGTAACTCAGATCACACCTTATTCACTAAGTGGCAAGATGGCAAAGTTGTTGTACTTGTTCTCTATGTTGATGTTTTGATTATTACGAGTGATCATGTTTCTGAAATTAACAAGCTAAAGGATCTGGCAGAGGAATTTGAAATCATGGATCTTGGTGAGGTGAAGTATTTTTTAGGCATTGAGGTTGCCAAATCCAAACAAGGGCCTTATTATGCTAGAGGAAGTATGCACTTGATCTGCTCAAAGAGAGAGGTAAATTGGGGTGCAAACCAACGCATACTCCTATTGAATTTAATCAGGGGTTATGTGAGATTACAGGTGATGTGTTATCTGATCATCAAAAGGGGGTGTATTAGCATCTGGTGGGCAAGTTGTTGTATTCGTCTCTTACAAGGCCGAACGCCACTTATGCGGTCAACGTTGTTAGCCAGTTTATGCATCCCCTCGCACTTTTCATATGCAGGCCATTGAGAAGATATTGAGGTACATTAAGTCCTGCCCGGGTCAAGAACTATTGTATTTTAAGGCAACCCTCTCAGTGTTGAGGGTTATATTGATGTGGATTGCGCCAGTCTTCGAGATGATAAACGATCTACTACTAGATATTGTATGTTCCTTGGAGGTAATTTGGTTACTTGGCGAAGCAAGAAACAAACTATGTGCATGTGCTCAAGTGCAGAAGTTGAGTACCAAGCTATGGCTCAAGGAGTTACTAAAATGATGTGGTTAAAGCTGATCTTATAGGACATTGGTGTTCAGAACCATGTTCCAATGCAGCTCTACCGTGATAATAAGGCAGCAATTAGCATTGCTAATAACCCTGTCCAACATATGGTTGTAGGTTTTGCCCAAAACTGAAACCAACACGCCAAAACGTGTCGGTTTCGGCCTAGGGCGACACGAACTCATGAGAATTGTCACTTTCTAGTCCTTTAAGTGACAATTCTTATGAGTTTGAGTGATGATAGCTTAGGTTTGACCAAATTCTGAGAGGTCTCAAGTAGACTAAGTGTTCTCAACGGGAGAGTGGTTCTCTTGGAGAAGTTATATGCACATTTGATTTTTTTTACTAGAATTTAGATTTTTAGTATTCTATTGGGTTTATTTGAATTATGAAATTTTTAGATGTGCCAAATTATGGGAGATTAGGAAGTCGCTATTATGATGGAATCACCAAAATCGCGATTTTTTTCTTAGACGAGAGAGTTGACTTTTTATTGATAAGAGATAATTTTTTTGACTTATTTATATATAATATTTTAAGTAAATGAAACTACAAATACTAACATTTACTTAAATGATGTTCAGGTAAAAAACCATGCCCTAAGGTGTTGTTAATATGCATCTAATATTCTATTAGCATGTCACACACATATATCTATCATTTAATCTAATTTCTTTCAATCTTATATGCATGTTTACTTGTTTTTTTTGGTGGTCTGATGAATTATTATATATTTTTTCAGATTTGTTTTAGTTTTTTCTTACAGTTTTTATGGTCTTTTATAGGTTTCGATTCTGAATCAGTTTCAGACCCACCCGAAATCGTAACTGACTCCCTCGTCCTTGGTCCAACATGATCGTACCAAGCATATTGAGATTGATCGTCACTTTATTCGTAAAAAGTTGGACACGAGCGAAATTAGCTAGTTGTATGTTCGGTCTGCAAATCAACTATCAGATGTCTTCACCAGGGATCATCGTACCATGGCAATCCGCCGTGGTACATGCAAACCGGCCTGTGCTTGGGCTCCGGCGAGTCCAGGCACTGTCGAGTCGGCCACATGTGCGACTCGGCTGTACCGCGGCGGCACGCTGCTGTCCGGTTCAGTTCGGTTCGGATCGTTCCGTAGCAGACCGTGTGTATCTGTTTTTTTTTCCTTCCACTCTCATGTCAGATATATTTAAGGGGTCTAAATAGTGTCTAATTGAGATGAAATTTCAAATATAAGCTAATTAAGAGATGATACAAATTTTAATAATTTTAGTTTAATTTTTTAAATTAATGTTTTGTCAAGTAAAAATTGTCCCAAAAATCATTAGGTCGACTTAATCTCAACATCTATACATCAATAATTTTTGAAATTTATATTTTTAGAATCAGTATATTTTTCTAGCAATTATGATGACTTCAGATTTGACTTTATTTTCGGACCGAATGTCGTCTCGTCGAAGTGCGCACAATCAAAGATAGTACCAGAATTCAAGACTTGCCGTACCACGACAAACCGCCGCAGTACATGCGAACCGGGCCGTGCTTGGGCTCTCAGGAGCCTAGGCACGGTCGGATCACCCCAATGGGGTGACCCGGACATGCCGCGGCTGACCAGTACAGTCCGGTCCGTTGAACATGTTTTTTTTTCTACCCCTCTCATATCCGTGCATCTAAGGAGTCTAAATGATGTGTAATTGAGATGAAATTTCTAGCATAAGCTAATTAAGAGATGATATAAATTATAATAATTTTATTTTGATTTTTTAAATTATTTTTTTGTTAAGTAAAAATTATCTCAAAAATTATTAGGTCTACTTAATCTCAAGATCTATGTATCAATAATTCTTGATATTTATATTTTTAGAATCAGTACATTTTTCTAATAATTATGATGATTTCAGATTTTACTTTATTTTCGGAACCAAATGTCGTCCCGTTGAAGTGCACAGAGGGTTCGCCGTATCACAACAAACCTTGTGTGCACATAGGAGGTCTAAATGGTGTCTAATTGAGATGAAATTTCAAACATAAGCTAATTAAGAGATGATACAAATTATAGTAATTATAGTTTAATTTTTTAAATTAATTTTTTGTCAAGTAAAAATTGTCCAAAAAATCATTAGGTCAATTTAATCTCAACATCTATGCATCAATATTTCTGATATTTTATATTTTTAGAATCGATATATTTTTCTAGTAATTATGATGATTTCCGGTTTGACTTTATTTTTGGAACCGAATGGCGTCCCGTCGAATTGCACACAATTAAAGATAGTACCAGAATTATATTAATAATATGAAAATATTCTAAAATTAAAGATAATTATGTTGTATATAAGTGATCATGTCTTACGTATAATTTACTCTCTCTTTTAATTTCTTATTGTCATATTAGTATTTTATTATAAATTTTAAGATGTTACGGTTTTGTTTCTGTTTTCGGATTCTTAGTGTTGATCTAATGGAATATATTGGTCATATCATGAACAACTTTCATGAAGAGCCTAAAAACTGGATCACCCTCGTTCAGGCTGTAGAGAGGCTGCACTCACTGCTAGTTTGGATCGCGATATGAGAGAGAAGGTCAAGAATAATCCATTGTATCTTTAAGCACAGACCTTCATTTGATGTGATTCTAGTTGGAGCTCGTAGAGGAAGTTGTGGGGAACAACTTTCATGAAGACGTCTCGAAAAGATATGCCCTTGTTTGAGATGTGGAAGGCATGATAATCTTGTATATGTAGATCATGATATGAGAGAGAACGTGAAGAATAATCTGCTATAACTTTGGACACATACTACCAGTTGAGGTGATTCCACTTCGAGGACGAACCTAAAGAAGAATAGAACAACTTTGATGAAGACCTCGTGAGCATATCAGCCCTTTTTCAGGTTGTAGAAGGCGTGATATCCTTGATGGTTCTTGAGGATATGAGAGAGAAAGGGTGCAACGTTGAGAATGACTTCTCCTCTGACTTTGGGGTGATGGGACTTGGTGAGCAGAGCCTCCAGAGGTCTCTTCACATGGTGGTAGTCTTTTCCTATCCTATAGAGTCCTAGGATAAGTTTAAGAGAGAGAGAGAGTACAATCTCGAGTTAGAGAGAGAGTCCATACATAAGAAGAGATGGAGAGTCTATCTTGAGTTTGGATGGAGAGTCTTCTTTTGAAGTTTGCTTATTTTAAATATTCATGTAGTCACAAAAAAAAAATCAAACAAACCCTTTTCCCATCGTATCCACGGAGAATGCGGCACGGTCGATCCGGGTGGTACGACAAACCTTGGTCTTCACTAAAGAGTTGTCTCGAGAGCTATTTTCTTCTGTTTTGTCCAAGTTGAACATTAGAGATATCTATGCTCAGCTTAAGGGGGAGTGTAGGCGATAAGGATGGCTGTGTACAGGGGTTGTTTGGTCCACTGGTTTCTTTGTTATATTGTGTGCAATGTTGGGGTGGTTAAGGCATCATGTCTTAATGGCATACTTGTAATTTCCTGGGGTCTTAACCTCTCTATATATTGATTGATTAGGGATTTGCCTAGATTACTGGTAATCTGCTTTTCTCCTCAGAAACCTGCGCATGCCTCTTCCTCTTCTTCTCTTCATCTTTCTTTAAAACATAATATTATTGGGAAGGGGGATGAATCTTTCTTTGTTATTATGGTTATTTTCGTTTATTTAGTATAATTGCCTTTCTTTTGTCATGGACTTTAAAAATAGCCATCTTGGAATAGGCTCACAAGAAGGTTCAAAATTTGTAGGCTTAGCTACTAATTGCAGGAACCTAAGTGCCTCTCTCTGCAGATTCATCTTTGCCTATAGTTGATGCACATTTTTCACTTCGCAAGCAAGGATTGGAACTTGGAGTAGGATTCCATAGCTGGATCTGTTGCAAGTAATTTTGGATTTCATTCTATCAATGCCAAAGATAAGAGGTGTTAATGTTGTTATAAGTACTTTTGAAGTCACTTCTGCGGATCCTGTTGTTTCTTTTTTTCCATACAACCTATAGAACAGCAGTGACATTCCCCAAGAATTGGTTTTATTACGCCCCGACATGGAATATCAGAACGTGAGGTAGTTGCAAGTAAGCGAATATAGAGCGTAGAATAGACAACAAACCATTGGACATTTAAATAATGCGAAAGCAAATGTCTTTCATTGATAATTCAACTGTTGTCTATTACATCAACTACTCAGAGCCATAACATAGGGCCCGATTGACTTTAATACATAAAAGGAAATAAAAGACTAACTAAGACATCTAGGATAACTTGGTGACGTCATGGCACTCGTGAATCACTCCTGGTCCTCCCCATCCTTGTGAGTGTATTCATTCTCCTCAGCCTCACCTGAGAACACAATGACAAATAACGTAGGGTGAGCGACAACGCCTAGTAGGATTTATATCTCATGATGCGAGCATCTTTACGGTCATGTTTGGTATCAGGATAAGGCGGGAATAGCGGGGTGATATCCCTATTCTTGTTTGTTATGTTTACTATTCACTGGAATAAGAGGGGATAAGGGGAATGAGATTATCTCCCTAACCCGGTATAATTCTGGGGACAGGCCATTCCATGGGGACCCATGGAATGGCCTATCCCCATTTCTCCATCCCCGAAATGGCTTCCCGAGGCGCTGTCACATCACCCTCCACCCACACCTTCGCCTTGGCTCTACTTGGTGCAATTAAGCATGTTTTTGTTAAAGAAATTACGTTAACTGTTGTGCAAATGTCTATATTATTATTTTGTGATGGCTACTTATCAAATATATACATAAAATGTGAATTTTTTTTAGTTGCCTCATCCATTGCCACGTCAACATGTTTGAACTAACTGTGTAAGAAAAATGTATATTCATATGAGTATAGTTATGTAAGGATAATATACACACAAATATGAACGAGTGTTAGAAAAGATAAATTTCGTTTCAAAAGTGTTTAAATTTGTATAATGTGAAATGGAAGTCCTAATGTTGTATATCAAAGAATTATATCTGTTGATTTCTAAATTTGTCAAAGAAGTTAGAAATTTTTTATTTACTCTTCACCATATATACAGAAATTAGCTTTTTTGTTTGTTTCATCAGCCTCAATAGTCCAAAATATTTTTTATTTCAAAAGAAGTAAATTTAATTATCACCATGTACGTAAATGATGTATTTTACATTTCTTTAATTTGACCCAAGGTTTAACATTTTTTTCAAATATGTAATTTTGTGATTTAATTTTCATCATATGTACAAATATTCTACTTTTATTTAGTTTCATCCGTTGTAGGAGAATCATAAATTTCTTATGTCTAAAAAATTTTATTTTACTTTTCACCATAAACACAAATATTTCTTCTTATATTTGATTAATCCGTCCAAATAGTTTCAAATAAAAAACCAAGTGTACATAGTTTTTATTTCTTTTGTACCATATACAAAAAATTCATTTTTATGTTACTTTAATTTGGCCTAAAAAATTTGATGTTAAATCCATAAAGTGTTTCTTTACATGTCATCATGTACACAAATATAATATTTTATGTTTGTTTACTCCATCCTAGACTTCCTTTTTATGTTTGTTTAATACTTATTCTTAGTATTCACTTGACCGTTACCAAACATAGGATGGTGGATGCCCTTGGCAATGAGGATAGTAAGGGTAATATGGTCATAAAAATTGATATATCCCCCTTCCCATCCATGTTTCCACCAAACGGAGAACACAATGAAAAATCGATTTAACCTCGCATATACCAAACGATATAAGGTTAAAGAATAAGCATAACTTATTCTGGAATGACTTACACCTATTCCCTCCTACATATAACCCGATACCAAACATGACCTACATGATTAATGTATTAAAAGCAGAGTCGCTATATGATATACGAGAGAGTCAAGTAATGTAAGAGATAGCACGATAGTAAGAAACAAGATAGCACAATAGCACGTGATTGAGATAACAAAGTTTCCAAATATAACACAGAGCAGGATGACCATAGCACAATAGCATAAAGTGTAAAAATAACACAACGAGTATAGTATAGCACTTTGATTGTCATTTAGATAGTCGAGATAGATAGCATTTAAGTGTAATGCCAAACACTCTGGTCATTTAACTCCCGCGGGCAAATATCACTTTTGAGCGCACCCCTCAGGACCTGACCGGGCCCTTTATATATTGCCAGACATTAGTTATATTATTTATCTTTAGATAATCAGTCAAATAGCCAATAGAGAGTACCAAGAATTAGATGAGAGTACTAGATGAATAGACGAGATAGCAGAGAGAGTGTGAATAGATGAGCGAGTAGAGTATAGATGAGAACTATAGGTCATACACGTAAAACATCGATTAAACGGACGATAGTAACAGTTGCACAACACGCGCAATTGGTGTTGGCAGTCAGGTGGAATTCACTACCCTTCCATTGGCCATGTTATGCACATGGTCCAGAGATCCGACGTGAGTCAAGATAAGAGAGAATTTCTAAGGCCATTTGGATCGTATTGATCCCTAAGGGTGTTATGGACGTTAGGGTACAACCAACTCGGTCTCCATGAGGGAATCCACAGAGTACGGAGTCTTACGAAGATCTTAACAAAAGGTCCCTTGTCTGCCAGAACGGAATGTCCGATAGAGAGGTTCCAACTTGTTAAGAGAGTAGTGTGTAGAGGAAACAAGTTGCTCGACGTTCTAGAGGAATTCTAGAACAGTGGAGCGGCGATATCGGTGTTCCAAAACCACGTAATAAAGCGAAAACAATGTCATTATTAAAATGGGTAATAATGTGCAATTATTAAAGTAAATTACTAGATAAATTATTCAAGTATTTTCTGTATGATTTTATGGGAAGGATGTAAGTTTAGTGTGTGCATGTGCATGAAATCATGAACATTGAATGATCGTGCATATTTACATTTAAATTAAAGAATTATGTGACATAAAACAAATTTTAATAACATGATGGTTTACTGTTACTCCACTTTACAAGGTATACACATGCTTAATTAACCCAAATAATCACTTAAATAAGACAAGGTACGCTGCTGGAATAATGCATGAGAATCGCGTCGGGTGTCATGGTCGCGTTTATCAGGCGACCAAAACACGGCGACGGAGACCGTCGCATTTAGGAAACCCTAAATATTTGAACGGCGCGCTTTCCTAGAGGCGGGAAAACATAGAGAAATGCGTCGACCTTAGCGGTCATGTTTTAGCGGTCGTTTGACAGGTCAATGGCACACAGTTTGTGGCGCAGGATGCGCCAAAACGCGTCGGTCTTGGTTGACGCCTTTCTGGAAATCGCGACAGCCAAGGCCGATGCAGTACCAGTCACTTGAATCGCGTCGCCTGGCGCAGTCGCGATTCAACATTCAAATCGAAAACGCAGAAAACGTAGGAACCTTGTAACGAACATCATGCAACGCTTATATCTCTCAAAGTAGGGCACATGGGACAAAGTGATGAACATGAAACTTGTAGAGGATATCAAGATGAAGAGTTCTATGCCTTTGGACCGAATCATTTGGTCTCGTAAGGCATGTAAACAAGCATGAACAAGAAACGGGACAGACATGCTCGTCGATGGGAAAACGCTTATAACTTGATGGATTCATGATAGAATTTGGGCAAATCACTTGCAAACGAAAGTAGACAAGATGCACTACAAGATAGGATGAGTTAGATTCTTCTTTGGTTCGAGAATACCTGTCTTTGTGAAGATCAAAATCTGGTGTGTGCACAGGTCGCAGCAGAGCACGGTTGGTGAAGAAGCTCCATTCTCCAGCCGTTCTCCTCTGTTCCTAGCGCCCTGGCACAACCTCTCACGACCCCAACACAATGTAGAACCTTCCCTCTAAGTCTTAGGTCGAGTTCTTATATGTTTAGGGTTTATTCCATGTCTTATTATAACTAGGAAACATGGGGTGCGGTTCTAGCTGGCTCCCTTCCTTGTTTTGGTGATCTCCCCTCCCAATTGGAGTGGGATTGCCATTAGATGATGCTTGCCATGGAGGGTCACGAATTTGATTTCCTTTCTTGACTATTTACCATGGTTTCAATCCCTCATTTACCCTTTTCTATTTTCCCCATAATTATGGTTACGAATTTCTTGGGTATTTTTCTCTTAACCCATAATCCAACTCCTAATTTGGCCCATTAACCTTTAAGTGAGTTAATATAACAAGCCCTTTACTTTTTAATGTTTATTGGGTTTTTATTTAATTTATTTCTTTTATTATTTTTATTTATTTATTTATTAAAAATATCAGGTTGCTACAGGTTTTCCCCTTACATTTGTAGGTTATGAGAATGCTTAGGGCATAGGTCCCTAGGCTGGCATGTGTAAAAGTTGTGGCTAAAAGTGAAACAGGTATTTTGGAATTATGCACTCGGTAGCAGAGCCAGATTCATAGGAGGTGGGATCAGGTTTAAAAGAACAGTCTTTATGTATCACAAAGTTGAAATTTAAAGTTTTTGACATAAAATCACCTATAGAATGACTATATGAAACCTATTGTTTTAGCATAAATTGTCATCCAAAAATTAGTCATTACAGTTCATTATCATGTCACCTCGGTCATACATATGATTGAGATCAAACTGTAGAGCATCAGTGAACATCACTGTGGACGCAGAAAGAGAAATTGGAGTTTTTTTTTGTTTGATTTGATTTTCATTTTTTGTGAGGGCGTGTTAGTCTGTTTAACAGACGAATTTGAAATTTGCTTGATGTGGGAATTTGCATGTGTATTCATTGGATGATTGTGCCTATATTTTTGTGTATTTATTCTGCGCATTTATTTTGTCAGGCGGTTAAGGTTTCGTATACTGGACTTATTCCCTATCAATCGAAGTCGATGTTAATTTACATTGAGTTGAACTTGAACACCTTTGATTCTTTGTCAATAAAAGTCTTTTGTCTCTATTTGTTGTGACAACGATGACCTTGATGGTCCCCCTTTGTGAGTACACTCTTGCAAAGATAGATTGAAGACTTTATTGCTTGTACACTTGTAATTTGGATTGCAATTGGTCCTTTAAGACCTGTACAAGTGGTTTCGATTATATAATCGGGTCTCAGGATTACAGTCGGCCACGATCCGATTTCTTTGAATTTGCTTCTGTCGCAATCAGACCATTGACTTGGATTTCCATCACGATCGACCTGTTGGATTTGAGTTTTACCACGATTAGATCGTTGGATATGAACTTGATTACAATTGGGTCGTTGGATCGCCAAGATGATTACTGTCGGCCCCTTGTATTTGCTTCATGGTCACCATCACCTTTTTGAATGTGATAGGACCTTCAGGTGGTATTTCCGGGTTTGTATCTTTTCTGGACATCGTGAGTTTCCAGCATCCCCGAGGTCTTTCCAGTCATTTGTTGACTTCTCATGGTACACTTGTCATTTCCTGACTCCCTTGGGATTTTTGGTCATTTCTTGACCTCCCAGGGCTTTTCAGCCAATTCTTGGCATGTCTAGGGATTTTTGCCATTTCATAACAATCCCAAGACCTAGAGTGGCTAGCCATAAGCTAAACTCAAGAGAGTGCATGCTGCTTGAGGGAAGTGATGTGGATTCCGTTCCACCGAGCCGTGTAAATGGCATAAATTGCACTTGTCGATCATTTCTTGACATTCCAGGGTATTTCCGTCATTTCTTGACCTCCTTGGGTGCTTTTGCCATTTCATGGCCTACTTGGATGTGGAACGCGGAATTTTTCCTTTTCGTATATTTATGTTCATATTTTTCTCTTTCGACGCACAGATATGCGTAGAGTTTTTGTGTTTCGGGCGTGCCAGACTGTTTACAGGAAACAGACAAAGAGTTTTATTTGCGAGGGGTACCGGGTAAAACACTAAGCCCTCGAATTTTATATTTATTTTTCGCGCGCGTCCGTATTTTCAGGCTATTGGAGTGGTCGTGTACCTCCACTGGGCGTTTAATGGGGTGTTTGTACCTCCATTGGGCGTTTACACAATATGTCATTTACATTTACGTCCGCAACGGGGTGTTTATGCCTCCGTTGGGCGTCTACACGATATATCAGTTGCACTTATGCTCACAACGGGGTGTTTGTACCTCCGTTGGGCGTTTACAAAATGTATCATTTGCACTTACGCTCACAACGGGGTCTTTGTACCTCCGTTGGGCGTTTACAAAATGCGCCTCGACGTGTGTTGTTTTAAAACACCGGAGGACTTATGCATAAAATGTCGGGTCTTATATAATGACCTGCGGTGTCTTGGCACGGACGGAGCACAGGGAGCCCAGCGTACGTGCGGATAGACGGAGGCGTCACGAATGGAACTCAGGCGAGTCTATTCCAAACGCCGGGGAGAACGCGAGAGCTTCCGGGGCTTTGCACGTGTGAGAGCGAGAGAATGCCCAGAGCTTGTAAGCCGAGTGAGAGTTCAGTGGAGAGGGGGAATGAAGGCCCTGCCCCTCTATTTATAGGGGCATTGGTAGGTGGTACCGGTGCGGGTGGAAGGCCCGGCGCATGTGGAGCGATCCGGGGGCGCCGGACCAGCAGGGCCGCCGGGCCAGTAGGGCCGCCAGACCACGCGGGTGGGCCCCGCGCATTGGCCAGGGGCGCCAGACCAGCCGTTGGTTCGGCGCGGGTGGACACCCGCGCTGGTTCGGCGCGGGTGGCACCTGCGCGCGGGCCCCACGCTGGGCTGGCGTAGGTGGACACCCGCGCTAATCCGGCGCGGGTGGCACCGCACGCGGGCCCTACGCTGGCCCGACGGGGGTGAACACCCGCGCTGGTTCGGAGCAGGTGGACACCCGCGCTGGTCCGGCGCGGGTGGCACCTGCGCTGGCCCCTCCCTATGGCCCGCCTATAAAAAGGGTGGGCCTTCCATTTCCTTGGCCATTTCCCACAGGCAGCAGAGCGAGCTTTGGGGATTTTGGTTGTTTCTTCACGGCCGTGCGGCGCTCGTGGTTGCGCGTTCGCCTGTGTGCATCTGACGTGCGTTTTCGCTCGTTCCACGTGCGTTTGTCCCCATTTTTTGGAGGTGAAGGACATCTGACCCACTTGAACACGTGCACACCGTGTGCGGTCTCGGACGCACCTTCGGACGTTGACTTTTGCTTGCCCGGGGTATACGTTCCATCCTTAACGAACCCTCGAACGTCACATTTCGGGTGCACAATCCGAGTTGTTTCGGCTTAAAATATGACCTCGAACCCGTTCATCTCAGGTGTTCGAGTGGGGCGGGTCGGGGTTTATTCCCGGACCCTCTTAGCTTTTCGGGCGGTTTTGCTGCCCGAGGCTTGTTTAGATCCCGGTATTTTTTCGGGTTCAACATTGGACTTCCCTGCCATTTGTTGGCATTTTTGAGAATTCTTGGTATGCTCAACCTTAACCCGAACTCAGGAGAGTGCATGTCTCTTCAGAGAAACGACATGGGTCCCGTTCCATCGAGTCATGCAAAAGAGATGAGCCTTGTGTGGTTTCCTCCATTTGAGGGTACTTTTTTGCAATTTTTGTCTACTCCAGTGGTCTTTTGTCTAATTCTCACCCTTGGAGGGTTCCTATGCTATTTTGCACTTTTGGGGGGCTTTTCTGTAATTTTCTGTTCTTCGTAGGAGCTTTTCGATAATTTTCCCAACTCACGGGGCATTTCTGCATTTTCCTTGACTTCAGTGATATATTTGCAATTTTTCTTTTACATCAGGATATTTCTGTAATTTTTCCTCATGCCAGGGTATTTTTGTAATTTTACCCTTTGCAGGGGTACCTCTGCAATTTACTATCTATCAAGGGTTTTTCTTCAACTTTTTCCCTTGGGCAGGGATTGATTTGTAGTCCTTGACATGTATTCAATGTTGTATTCATAACATGTCAATTTACAAACTTCCAAAGACCTTTTTACAAAAGATCCATGAAAAAGGAAGGGGCATGCGGCCTTCTTTGCTTTTGCAGACCAAACAAGCAGTAGGAGCAATGGCCTCTCCAAGCCCCAGCTGTGCAGGAGAAGTCCCCCAAAGATCCCCCTTTGCTCCTTGGCCCTTGCCTCCTATTTATAGAGGTTAGAGGACCCAAAGAAAGGCCCATCGGCCAGGTTCTCACGCTCTCGGCTGAGCCCTCCCTCCCCTCGCCCTATTTTCATCTTCAAGATAGGTTGAGGGAGGTGGCGCAGGGGGCCCCTCAGTGGGGTTTCCCCACCTTTTGGTGGGGAACCCTCGAGGGGGGTCGCACGGCTGGAACACCCCCGGGGGGTGTGATGCGACAGGAAACCCCCCGTAGGGGGTACTTCGGCTGGAAAACCCCTCGAAGGGGTGGGGCTTACGACTGGAAACCCCCCCAGGGGGGTGGCTTCGGCGGCGGCTCCAAGAGGCCCCTCGTGGGCGGCTCCCGCAGGCAGCACCCTCAGTGGGGTCTTCCCACCGCGGCTGGGGGACCGAGCAGCGGCAAAACACCACCACCCCCCCCGAGGCATGGATGGCAGAGTCGGATCGCAGTGCTAGATCAGATCCAGCCGACCCCGAGTCGGGTCAGATTGCAGGATTCGTCGGATTCCATGATCTTGGATCGACCAAGTTAAAAAATGAAGAAAAAAATGTGAAAATGAAAGAAAAAATCAGAGAAATTTCTTAAAAAACATATAATAATAGAACATTTTGGGTATATCCATAGTCTATTTGCACATATGTTCATATTATAATACAGAGCAACGATAATTATGATACCTTATTTACCTTAACATAATTTAAGTAAATGTTATATTTGTAATTTCATTTACTTGAGATATTACATGTAAATAAAGAAATACCCCTCATTTGAATTCAATAAAATTGTCAGAAAAATCATCTCTTATAAATAAAAAGTCAACTCTCCCATGCAAGAAAAAAATTGCGATTTCGGTGGTTCCATCAAAATAACGATTTTCTAATCTTTAATAATTGACATATATAAAAATATCATAATTCAAATAAACCTAATAGAATATTAAAAATCTAAAATTCGGTGAAAAAAAGTCAAACGTGCATATGACTTCTCCAAGGGAGCCACTCTTCTACTAACAGCACTGAGTCTGCTTTAGACATCTTGGGATTTGGTCAAATCTAAGCTATCATCACTTAAACTCAAGAGATTTTTATTGGATTCAAATGTGGGGTACTTTCTTATTTACATGTAATATCTTAAGTAAATGAAACTAGAAATATAACATTTACTTAAATGATGTTCAGGTAAATAAGGTAAGTGGAGGGGATCAGACGTAGCAAAGGTAAGCTGAGGGAATCAGGCTACATCAAATGGAATCGAGGTGGACTCGGACTGGATCGGCCTGATCCAGTTCGATTCCGTTCGATTCTGCTCAATCCACCCCGATCCCACCTTACATGTCATGCCCCGCCAATTTAGGAGCGGAATAAATTAGGAAGGCATGAACAACGTGTATAGTAACGTAAATTGCGCATACAGTCGGAAATATCAGAGCATCTAAATGAACAATATTTGTAATAAATTCCTTATTTTATTGATAAATCAACTAAACTATTTCAACTACTAACTCTGAGCCAAAACATAGGGCTCAATAACATCATTACATTTGGAAAGGATTAAATAAGTAAATATCTAACTATACTCTAAGGCACTAAGGACACTACATCGCTATGACTCCTGGTCGTTCATCACTCCAGTCCATTCCCGTTGGTGAGTGTAGGGTCATCATCCGACTTACCTGAAACACATACAACAATGGCGCAGGGTGAGCGATAATGCTCAGTAGGACTTAACATCTCATGTAAACAAGCTTGTTTTAGATAATTAATGTCTTATAAGACAAGATAACTAAAGAGAATGATCAAATATAGCCAAGAGAGTAATGGAACATGATGGCAATAGAACGGTTAAACTTTCAAACGAAATATTGCAAAAACTAGTATGATAAAGGATTGGCCATGTAACGAAATAGTGTATATGGTTGCACAACAATGCACTAGTAGAGATAGCACCTCTGGTCGAGCATCTTGTCAACCCAGAGAACGATAGCATAGTGATTGATATATTGATTGTCATAGATTAAATTGTGATTGTTATTAAATGGCGTTGGATGCATGTCGTATACATCCTGATCATGTTACCCTTGCGAGGAAATAGCACTCTTCGGGCGCTCCCCCCAGGACCAGACCGGGCCCTATTGCACTGACATATAGTATTGTTTGTTATCTTAGACAATCAACTGTATGGCCAAATAGAGTACCAAGAAGAGATGAGAGTAATTGACGAAATAGATGAGAGTATAGGGTGAAAGTGAACAGATGAGAGTAACAAGATAGTAGATGGGATAGGGGTATAATCGTAAAACAACGTTAAACCACGATGGTAACAGTTGCACAGCACCAAGTCGGGTAACGGCAGTCTGGTAGAAGTCACATCCGCCCACTAGTCGTGCTACAAACACAGGCTAGATGGTCCGGCGTGATCACAAGATAAGAGAGAACACACTAAGGTTGGTTGGATCGTACTAATTCCTAAGATGTAACGGGTATTAAGGGTACAACCAGCTCGTCGGCTAAGAACGTGCGCCAAAGCCAAGAAGACTTACGGAGGCCTTGACAAGGATTCCCTAGTCCAGTCAGGAGTTTTCCCGGTGGAGAGGTGGTCCATGCCAAGAGAGTGTGTAGAAACAAGTGTCCGTCGTGCCTCGAGTGCTCGAAGGCCGAGGGAAACAATAACGGTGTATAAAATGCACGAGTGAAACGATGACAAGTGTAATTATTTAAATAGGAAATTTAGTAACTTATTTCGCTAAATTACCAGATATATTATTGAATAATTTAGTAGAGTTTAATGGCAAACATGATGGTTAAGTGTGTGCAAGTGTAAGAAATCAAAGAGTATGTATAGTTGTGCACATAACTTTTAGATTAAATTCATGTAATAATACCTATTAATAATTAACTGATCGTAATTAATCATGACAGTACTTAGTTTGGGTTTAATAAAGTTTAATAGACATGTATAGCAGGGTTAAAAGGGTAAATATCAGGTTCTGGTCGCTCTGTTGCTGTCGCGACAGGGGGTAGTGTCGCGTTCAGGTCGCGACAAGAAAGGGCGACGCGATGGTTTCAGGTTGCGACGGCTTAGTCCAGCGCGTTAAGGTCGTGATGCACGGACAGGCCGCGACAAGTTGAACTGGCTATTGAGGCGAATCGGGGGTCAGGTCGCGACCAGTCGACCCATTGCGTTCAGAACGCGACGGTTCTCCTTATCGCGATCCTCTCCTGAGGTCGCGACGCATCGGGCGGTCGCGATCTCGGGGGGTGGCCGAGCCCAGAAAAGGGGGATTTGCCCTTTTTCCAGATAGGGCACCATTGATACCAGTCACTTTAAAAATCCGTATCAAATCACAGAAACCTTTAAAAATCATGAAATCAATTTTTAATGAAACTCGACATGGAGACTTGGTCATGATTAATTAGAAAATAGTCATGTATAGAGCATGCTTTGACTAGGATACTTTTCGTTAACCTAAACATGCACAGTCAAGAATAACGATTTAATACGCCACGAATACAAGATGAAAATTAGGGTAAATAGGGGCGTTTGAAAACTAAGATCATGTAGTATTTATGAGAATAAATTATAGGCATGGGATCATGTACAAACGAGGATTGAACACAAACATGATGGTTCGGGCACAACATGTTAACAGAAGGTTGGGCATTTAATTCGCCCTCATGGAAGAACGAAATAGAGCGAATCGCAGGGCTTTCAAAGAGGATCATGTGGGCTACCTAGGGTTAAATTTACACGATTTGTGCTTGAGAGATTGCCTACCTTTCACGCGTTTAAGATCCTAGGGTTTGAAACGACGAAATAGAAGAAATCTCTCCCTGTTCCAGCCTTCTCCTCCCTTGCTCCTTCGTCCTCAGCCTTCTCCCTTCGTCCTCCAGAGCTCCAACAGCGTTCTAAAAGGTGCTAGGGACGAAATGGTGGTGTTTTAATGGGTTTAAGAGTCCTAATTAGTTAAAACTCTTCCTTCTCCTTCAAACTCCGAATTTACATAATTATCACCTATTTTCTAGCCATTATGTACCTAATAGGATAGAGAGAGGTCTAATTTCGTGGCTAATGGGTTAGGATGGGATGCTGACTCTTTTTTAGAATAATTATGGTTTATTTAATGATTATCTTAACCCTTTTCCATTTATTAATATTTTAAGTACGAATTTAGCTAAATTATTCCTATCCCAAGCATGGAAGGCAGGATCGGAATCGGGATCGGGATCGACCAGGCTCGATCCGATCCTGGATCGGATCGGATCGCAAGATCCCATGGATCCAAGGGAAGTCTGGCCGATCCTGGATCAGCCAGTCTATAAAATGGTTTTTTTTGGAAAAAATTCAGGAAAATTCAGGAAAAAAATAGAAAAAACAGCAAAAATGAGGGGAAATCTGATAAATTGAAAGAACTAATATTTGCTTAAAAAACCAATCATACATGCATTCATAATATATGAAACATAAAATTTTGTATTATTACTACTATAATAATACAAGAAAAGTATAAAATATTAAAGACTTAGTGTATTATTGACCTGAATACTATTTAAGTAAATGTTAAAATTGTAGTTTCATTTATTTAAGATATTACATGTAAATAAGGAAATATCCCCCATTTGATTCAATAAAAATATTAAAAAAAATCACATCTCTTACTAATAAAATGTCAACTCTCCCATGCAAGAAGAAAATCACAATTTTTGTGATTTTATCAAAATAGCGACTTTCTAATCTCTCATAATTTGACATATTTAAAATTTTATAATTCAACAAGTCCAATAAAATACTAAAAATCTAAAGTCCAAAAAAAAAAAAAAAATCAAACGTGCATATGACTTCTCCAAGAAAGCCGCTCTCCTACTGACAGCACTAAGTCTACTTGAGACCTCTTAGGATTTGGTCAAACTACGCTATCATCACCCAAACTCATGAGTGTCATGAGTTGGGTGATGGTAGCTCAATTTGACCAAATTCTGAGAGGTTTAGATGATGATAACTTAAGTTTGACCAAATCCTGAGAGGTCTCAAGTAGATTAAGTGTTGTCAGTAGGAGAGTGACTCCCTTGGAGAAGTCACATGCACGTTTGATTTTTTTTACCAGACTTTAAATTTTTAGTGTTCCATGTGGTTTATTTGAATTATTAAATTTTAGATAAGCTAAATTACGAGAGATTAGAAAGTTAGCATTTCGCCAAAATCATCAAAATCGTGATTTTCTTCTTCGATGGGAGAGTTGACTTTTTATTGGTAAGAGATATAATTTTTTTGATATTTTTATTAGATTCAAATGGGGGGTACTTCCTTATTTACATGTAATATCTTAGTAAATGAAACATTTACTTAAATGATATTCAGGTAAATAAGTAAGAGAATCGACCTGGATCAGTCTGGATCGGCCTGGATCAGTCTGGAATCGGTCGATCCCTGCTTGATCTAGCCGATCCAACTCGATTCTGGTCGATCCAGCTAGAAGTTTGCCGATTCAGGGACTTCCCCCCCATAATCGGATCCATAGCCGCCGATCCGATCCAGGATCGACCCAGAATCGCCGATCCGATCCAGGATCGACCGATTCTGGTCGATCCTGGCGATTTTGCCTTCCATGATCCAAGATGGCCTCTTCTCATTTGGGCTCATTCTTTTATGCTTGGACCATTAATACAACCCATTTCTAATTTAGCTTAATGGGTTTTAGTTTAATTCTATTTATTCACCCTTTATTCTAATTTAAATCTATTATCACACTTATTCAATAAATTTCTTATTTTAATTCATTTTACAATTATTTATGTCAATATTTCTTACCTTCATCATTTGGGCTCTTACTCTTGGCCCAATAGTTTATGTGAGCTTAATTGTACAACCTATATTCTAATGGGTTTTAATTATCTTCTTATTAAAGAATTTATTCATGGGCCAAGATTGTCTATTGGTTCATTATCATAATGGGCTATCAACCCATATATTTAAAGTCTACCCACATGTTCATTTTGATTTTTAATTCACTTTGGCTCATATAATAAGGGTTCTCCACTTATTCCTTAATAACGATACTAAGTCACATAAATTCTTAAACTTGGTCCAAATGATTTTTCTATGCCCAAAATTCTTGATGGGTCATTAGAGAATATTATTTAAAGCATAACTATTATTTTTTCGGCATTTTTATATGGGTTTTTACGCATACGATAATGATCCGTACGTCTTTTAACTAGTTTGAATTTATTAATTGATAAAATTTCAATTTATCTTTATTTTTGAATTAATGAATTTTTCGGGGTACTACATTACGTCATGGGATTTTTGGGTTTTGTAGGTTATTTAGAATTTCTGGAATTTTGGGGATTTTAATATTTCTGGGCTTTTGGAAAGATGGTATTCTGTGAAAAATAGGACATTTACGAAATCTTGGGATTTTCTAGAAATGTGGTCTTTCTGGATTTTGGGTTTTTGATGTTTTTTGGAAATTGAGAATTTTTTGGGTTTGGAAATTTTTGGTGTCAACAATCGCGCATATAGGATTATGGTCTATGTGAACTTCGTCAAGAAGCAAGCTTGTAACATAAGCATTCTGACATTAGAGGTACCAATTTCCCTTTTTCTATTTGTGTAAGTTGCCTTTTCTGATAAAATTTTTTCTTTGCCATATTAGTCTCTTCTTTGCAGTCTCCTTTATGTACTGTAGATCCTCCTCTAGGATGAATATGGATGTAGGGCAATCATCCAACTCCTTAGACCATCTAATCTTTACTTCTTTCTCTTGGAAGAGTTGTTTATCTGTTCCTCTTCCTCTCTACATGGATAGAAGATGAAACTGTTTTTTGCTGATGCGATTGATCTCATAGCATAGTGTGCTGACGCCATTGATCTCATAGCATAGTGTTTTATCAAAACTCTGTCATTTGACAATATAGTATTGGCAACATCATACACTTGAACCCCATTTCTGAAGCGTTATGCCCCAGTGGAATGCTAGTTCTTAATTTCAGAACCTCTGGAGGTAAATGTGGCATGTATATTTGTGAGCTTGTTAGGGTGATAATTCATGATTAACTAATTTTTTTGATCATCTTCTTTGCGTGAACATTGTGCTTGACTCATTTTTTCAAATTTCCAGCCTTCTCAAGTTCTTGGTGGAAAATTATTCTGGCTGTCGCATTTCCACGAATCTCTGATTTTTCTCCCCAATTTAGATTCAATGATTATATATCTCAGCAGATATTTAAATGCATGGTGTAAAGAAGGATTGCATAGTGAAGGCTACATTGTCCTAATTTGCAGAAACGGCTTGGAGATGTTGCATTGCTTATGAATGTCGATGAGAAGAAACTAGAAAATCCGGAGTTCTGTATAGATGCAGGGTCAATTGGTAATGTTGCGAGGTTCATCAACCATAGCTGCCAGCCAAATTTGTTTGTCCAATGTGTCCTTAGTTCGCATCAGGACATAAAATTAGCCAGAGTAATGTTGTTTGCAGCTGACACAATTCCTCCTTTGCAGGTGTGATATATTCCTCTATCTCTGGTTCCAACATGTGTGTTCCTGTTGGTTACTTACCATATAGATAAATGCATGTTTTACTCAACTTTGCCCAAGCTTATCAATATGCTATGGTTAGTGAATTAAAAGGAAAACTTGATATAGACCACACTTTTGTGGTTGGTTTCTATGGAATTTCCCTCTATTTCTTGTCATTTCAGAACAGCCTTATTTGTAGCTTTGTGTGATATATCCATGATTTTCAATTTCCCTGGAATCTCTTGAGAATTTCTGTTTCTTCAGCTTGCCAAGATATGAAATGCCCAAAGAACACACAGCCTATGACACAAAGTTTGAGTGAAGTCTCACAACTATCATGCGATTTTATTGGCTAGTTTGCTTTTATTACATTCTACTGCTGATCAAGCCAACCCTGATGCACAATACAAAGAACATGAGTAAGAGAAGAAGATGGAAGAAAAAAAAAGAGGAAGAAGAGGAGGGAGGAGAGAAGCTCCTAGCCATGGTCAACTTTTTCATTGGCCACTTGCAAGTTAGAGGATCAGGTGACCTACTTCACTTTCCAATATCCCTGAGATTATTTTGAGATCTTTCTCAGTTCTCTCATCTTCAACTTTCCTGATATAATCCAACAAACCATTTGTTGGATATATCCATATGATATCTGCATTGCTGTCACACATGGCACACTCATTTTGGAAAGCAATTGGCTTTGGCTTCATTTGGACTGACCCAGAAAGGCACACCAACCAGTAATAGACTGTCTAGTATTAGGACAACCTCCCCAATGAGGATCAGTATACATAGACAAACATAAAGTGACCCAGTAGAAAAGAAAAGCCCCGAGATAGAGGTACCCTTGAGGTAGAGAGTAATGCGATTAAACTGCAGCAAGATGTATATGCCGAGGGTTGGTCATGAATCAACTCCGAACAAGATGAACTACATCATAGGCAATATCTGGTCTAGGGAAGCTGAGGTAAATCTGACTCCCCCAAGTTTTTGATGATGTGTAGGATCAGGGAGTAGATGTCCATCCTCTGAAGTTTGAGATTTACTTCCATGGGCCAACAGGTGGGCTGTTGTGCAACTGAGCAAGATAAATCAAATCCTCTTAACAATTTATGTTGATTCGCATGTATGCCTTTTTCTGTGTGATATGCTCTACACCCAAAAATTAATTAAAATGCGCAAGATCCTTCATCTGAAATGACCATTCCAAGGTGCCTTAAATGTGCAGACTCTTTGAGAATCATCTCCTGAAAACATATATCATTGTTGGACCCTGGAGGTTTTTTTCTTTTCTTTTTAAAGAATATTTGTTTAGGTTCTAGCAAAATATGAAGTCATACATGTTCATAGAGGCTTGTAGTGTATAGAAGAATTAAAAAAATATCTTGGGAGTTGCAGTATCTGGTCAAACCAGTCAAGAGGTCTCTTTTTGAGTTGGCCAAAATCCTCTTTGAATTCTCCAAGTTGGCCCTCTTCTCCACATGTTCATGGTACAGAAAACAAGAAAAGGGGGGAGGAGTGGCTCTATTTATAGAGAAGGAAAAGAGAGAAAGGAGAAGAAAAGAGGAGGGGAGGCTACAATCCAAGTCAAATTTGGTGGGAATTTAAAGAGGGAAGGTTCGCTCATTCCCCCTCCTTTCTCTCCTTCGGTCTCTCTCTACCTCTCTATCCCTATTACTCATAGTTGTCAAGGCAGATGTCTAGGCGGCACCTAGGCACCGCTTGAGCGCAAAGGCGCTTCTGTGCCTGCCTAAAAAAAGCCCGCCTTTTGGAAGATGAAAAAAGCACCCCAAGGCCCCTCTTAAGGCGGCCTAGGCCACGCCTTGGATTGCTTGGTGTGCTAAGACCCGTCAAGGGTCCGAGAACCACTGTTCGGATCCCCTCTTAAAACAACGCCCATCCCGATCGACCATCCCATTCTCGCATTTCCCAACGAAGTAGCAGCAGCTAGCGTTCTCTCTGGTCTCCTCATAGTTGTCAAGGCGGACGCTTAGGCGGCGCCTAGGCGCCGCTTAAGCTCCAAGGCGCTTCCTCAGCCGCCTTAAAACACCTCGCCTTTCTAAGAGGAGAAAAGGCGCCCCAAGGCGCCGCTAAGGCGGCCAAGGCGAACGCCAAGGGCACTTGGGCGCGCCTAGACCCTTTAGGGGTCCGCAATATCCCACTTAGACAGTAGATTCAGGTCGGTTTTCAGGGCTGAGTCCAGCCCGATTCCAGGTAACATCTTATTTACCTGACTATCATTTAAGTAAATGTTATAATTTATTGTTTCATTTACTTAAGATATTACATGTAAATAAGGAAGTACCCCCCATTTGAATCCAATAAAAATATCAAAAAAATCATATCTCTTACCAAAAAAAAGTCAATTCTCCCACCGAAGAAGAAAATCACGATTTCGATGATTTTAGCGAAATGCTAACTTTCTAATCTCTCATAATTTGACCTATCTAAAAATTTGATAATTCAAATAAACCATATGGAACACTAAAAATCCAAAGTCCGGTAAAAAAAGTCAACGTGCATATGATTTCTCCAAGGGAGCCGCTCTGCTACTGACAACACTTAGTCTATTTGAGATCTCTCAAGATTTGGTCAAACTTAAACTATCATCACCCAAACACATGAGACTTGTCATTTTCTAGTTGCTTTTCAATTTTTAGGCATATTGTGAGATTATGTAATGGACTCATTTAGTTTTTACTTGTTTTAAGTGTATTAAGATATTGCACTTCTTATTTTATTTAACATATTTACATATATGTGTATTGCTTGTTTTAAAAGTTGAAAATTAGTTTTCTGATGATAGAATGATATTTGCACTTGTTCTTATTTAGTGTGCTTATTTATTTGAAGATGTCAATTTAGATTTTTTATGACTTATGATATATAATGTGAGTTTTGTTTACTTGGAGTTTAATTTTTGTTGCTTTCATTGTCTTATGTCTGTCATATTATGATATTTTTTATTAAATTTTCATCATTATATATATTTATAGATACATAAATATCATGTAAGAGGGACACTTAAAAACAACTCATACTTGGTTCCATCCTAAACGCCTAGGCACCGCTTAGGCGAGCGCCTAAGCGCTTAGGCGATCCGAGACCCCACCTACGCCTTGGTCGCCTTGACAACTATGGGTCTCCTTCCTCGCATGTTCCTGCTGCGACTCCGGCGGTTGGCCCTCCAGTCATCGGCGCAGCCGCCTCCAGTCGCCTCCAATCTCCATTGACATGATCTCCTCCGTCGGTATGTGTTGTTTCTCCTTTCTCCCTCTCTTCTTGATCCCAGTCTCTCTCTCTCTCTCTCTGTCCCAATCTTTCTCTCTCTCCCATCCCGACCCCCTTTCTCTCTTGGCTCAGTCTCTCTGTGGTAGTGTCGCGGTCTCTATCCTCTGTTCAGTCTTTCTCTCTCGATCTCCTTCCCCGCGTGGGCGTGAGCAAGGAAACATAAAATGACGGAGCACGCCAATGGACTGGTGGTGGAAAACACGACTCAATGGTACCCGGGTGATATGCTGGTTAAACGCAAAGATTTGGATCTAAAGAAGTATGTGGAGGGGAGGGGGATCGGGAACTTCTACAAAGCTAAGAATCCTTGCTTATCGAAGGCCAATGTGCCTCCACAAGGGTCGGACCCGCAGTCTCGGAGCCGGACTAGAACAGTGTAAGTAAAGCCGACTATCAAACATAAACGTATGGACACGATGCCATTTCTCACGAGGGTTGCCCCGGAATCTTAAATGTGCTCCAAGTGCATTGGCGTCATGCGGAAACATGGCACAAAGAAAAGGGAACCCGATGTATGGCTGTTGAACCCGAAAAAATCGGGGCTTAAAACAAAACCCGGGCGACAATACGCCCTGGGGGAACCGGGAACAAACTCCCGATCGCTCGCTCGGACATCGAAGACAAGCGAGTCCGAGTGCTCGCGTCAACTCGGGGTGATCCGAAAGGGAGATCCCCGAGAAGTCCATCGACGGCGAAGAGTACGTATCCTGGGCGCCAGAAACTCCGCGTCCAGATCAACAGTCGAGGCCGCGCCCGAAGTCGAAAGGCTCGGGAGAATCAAATGCACGTGCCCCTCGAAAACGGGGACAAACGCACGTGGGACGGCGAGAAGCACGAGCGGTGCACGTGTGCACGTGCGCGGCACGGCCGTCAACCAACAACAAAGCACGGGAGGCCCACAGAGCTCTCTCCCGAAAAATACGCAGAAAACCGTTGAGAAAAGAAGGCCCCACCCTCTTATATAGAGGTGGGCCAAGGCAAGCCCCCAAGAGGGGCGCCGTTTCGACCCCCCGCCAGTAAGGGGGCCGCCGGTCCGCCCCCCAGCAGGGGGCGCCGGTTCGGCCCCCCGCCAGTGGGGGGGGGGGGGGGGGGCGCCGGTTCGCCCCCCTAGCAGGGCCGCCGGTCAGCCCCCCACCAGCAAGGGGGGGGGGGGCACCGGTTAGGCCCCCGCCAGTAGGGGGGCCGTCGGTTAGGCCCCCGCCAATAGGGGGGCGCCGGTTAGGCCCCCCGCCAGCAGGGGGGGGGGGGGGCGCCGGTCAGGGGGGCCGCCAACAGGAGGTGGCGCCGGTCAGGGGCCCTGACTGGCGGGCACCCCCGCCAGTCCGGCTTCTCGCGCACTTGTCTCCGCCGGTTCGCTCCGCCTCGACGCTCGTGCCGTCCAAGCCTCCGCCGGGCGGGTACCCCTGCCGGTATGCCCCCCCCAAATGCTATAAATAGGGGCGCATACCCCCATTGCAAGACACGCCGAGAGGCCTACACGCCCATACACACCACTGTTGAAAGGGCTGTCCGTGCGCGAGCTTAAAATAGGCCGCACGTGCTGGGGAGAAAGTTCTTGGCGTCCTTTGGTGTTCTGTCCTCCGCGTTCGGGCCCTCCTGCGCCTCGTCCGTGAGAAGACACCACAGGTTGTCATATGACTCCTAGCATTTTCGTTCAAGTCCTCCGTCGTCACTAAACGACGCGCGTAGAGGCAATGCTGTCCGACGGTGGCACAAACACCCTGTCGTGAACTTAAAGGAACAAATTGTTGGTGAATGCCCGGCGGAAGCACAAACACCTCACCGCGGGCATCAAAGACTCGACACTTGAACTGTACATCCTATAGACGTCCGACGGGGGCACAAACACCCCGTCGTCGACGCCCATGTACACTTGTGTTGATATACACCCAGTGGAGGTACAAAACCCATTAAAGGTGTAAATGTAAATGTCATAAATATAAATGACATGAGCATGCTTGAATGAAATTGTGGAAATTTACTTGTCATCTGTTTTCTTTAAATTTCGGCATATGGTCTTTTAACAAACATTATGCATCGAAGGTATTCGAGTTTTGCACTCGATGTAAATGAAACACCGACTTCGGTCAGTGGGAATGGTCCAGTACACGACCACTCCAATCGCCTTGAAAACGCGAGCAGCGCACGCGAAAAATAAAATAAATGAAATGAAATTCGAGGGTATCAGGGTTCGCACCCGATACCCCCTCGTAAAATAAATCCCTTTGTCTGTTTCTTGTAAACAGTCTGGCACGCCCGCAGAAGCGAAAGACAATGGACGGAACCCTCCGGGGCGAAATTCATTTCGAAATCAAAATTAAAAATAGAAAAGAAAATATCCGCGTTCCCAATCTGGCACGCCCGGTGGGACTGTTCCTGCCTTCCATGCATATGTAAAAAGACCTTATGCCGATATAGAAACAAAAGATGACCAATTTCCACATCACAGGTACAAGGAGTGAAAGTCGAGGAGAAAAGTCCGCTTCCACCTGCAACTTAAGCTTGCTCGATGGCCGCCGTCACCTACGGTCCTCTGGTCGTCGCGTGCCACGCCAAGTGTGGCTACCTCACCGTTTCGATCGTGTTTCGTGACTTTCCTGCTGTGGTGGGATCCCCCTACTTCCTAGGGGTGGTCCCCGCTGTCCAAGCTACTTCAAAGGCGGCGCCCAAGCTACAGCAACCAGGGGCATCAAGCCCCGCCCAAGCCAAGGCCGAGTCTTCTCGGTGAATACCATCTCTTGCGTCGCAGTCCCTAGAAAACGGGGACAGCGCCAAGGACGCAGGGGCAGCAAGCCCTGCGCAGTTGTCTCCAACTCCGGCAAGACCGTGCTCGTGGGACATCCGCGTCAGGCTCGATGGAGGCGAGCCGATATTGCCCCGGACAGAAGCGTCCCTATGGTGGCAATCTCCAACAAATTCGTCCCCTCCAAGGACGCGCCAAGAAAGCGGGACTCCCCAAAAGGAGCCCGACAGGGGCAGGCGTCAAGCACAGCACCCCCACCGCCTCGCAAAATGAGGCAAATGTGGGTGACCAAGCAGGAAGCCCGCCGAATCGAGCAAGCCAGGGCGGACCAACCTGCCGAAGGCTCCAAGAAAGCGGTACCTGAGCAAGAAAAGGCTCAGGAACCCGAGCCCCCTCGTCCCCGCGGACACAAACGCAGGGGCATTTATAGGAAGCCCAACTTCGTCTCCATCCAAGCGGAACCCGCTGAAGGGGGAGCCGCGAGCCATGCTGGAGCTTCCGTACCTCGAGTCTCGGTCTTTGAAAGACTGAGCGCCTCAGTCTTCACCAAGCTGGGAGCGGCAATCCGTCAAAGCACTCAGAAGCCCAGGAAGCGGAGAGTGCAGCGGATGTCTGAAGACGGGGGGGCATGAAAATCTTCACTTGCTATGCTTTCGGAAGGGAAGCAGCTGGGCCATTCGGCATCCCTACGGGAGCGCTCAGGATAAACGAATCTGGACAGGACGACGAAACTGTCCTCCGGTACATGCGGAACCCTGCCAGAAGACCTCTCCAAGGCAGCAAGGCAGTCAAGCTGGACCCTTGAATCTGGGGCAAGTTCTCGAGCCTCCACTCGAGCATGACCAAAGACCCCTCCCGGGACAAGTCCAGCCGGACCTCAAAGGAGGGGAAGAAGACGAAGTCGCCAGCCTCCACCTCGGAGATCAACAACTGCCGGCTGATGGAGAACAAGCTGAAGTATTTCTCATGCCGCCGACTAGGGCCGCCTTCCAAGCAATGACGGACGACGCTAAGTATGATTTCATACAGCGTTGGCAGGTTGAAATGGCCAATCTCCTGACGGAGCGAGGACAACAGGCAGGGGCAAATGCGCCACGCCGCCAAGTGCCGACGGCAAACAAAATGCTCGGACAAGACATCAACAAGGCGACCTGTCCAATGTCAACCCACGCACGGCTGTGGTTAATGACTACACCGTTGACCCGGCCCAACAACAACGCAGGGGCATAAACTCCCAAGCCTCCGCGGTCGAAGATATCGTGGCCCAGCGGCGAATGATCGAAAAGATCGTGGACGACCGCTTCGCCCAAAGAGGCGAGGGGACCGCCACTGTAGATCTATACAGTGTGCCATACCCCGTCCACCATCAATTCATGAAGCTGCCACCGGACTGCCCCAAGGCGCCAAAGTTGCAGAAGTTCAACGGACAGGGCTCGCCAAACGAGCACCTGGCCTACTATATAACGGCCATGGGAGAGTTGGCATTCGATGAATCCTACCTCCTCCGTTACTTTGCAACGTCCCTGACAGGTACCGCCTTCCAGTGGTACTCAAGGTTGAGGCCCAATTCCATTGTTGACTGGGCCGACCTCCAAAAGAAATTTATCGACCGCTTCCAACGGCCGAAAGAAAGGTGTTGCTTGCAGAGCTGTGCTCCCTCAAGCAAAAGAAAGGAGAAATGACACTCGACTTCATCAAGCGGTGGCGTGACTTCAGTATGAGGTGCGACAACCCCCCGACGCAAGAAGATGCCATAACTATCTGTCGACGGGGCCTGGCGGCGCAGATAAGCGAAAAGCTGCTGGGAACAAACATCAAAGGTTTTGACCAGCTCAATTCGGTCGTGTGGCAGAGATCGAAATGTTCTTCGCCGATAACCCGATGCAAGCTCCTCCGAAAAGCAAGCCGGGCAAGGAGCGCGTCGTTGGCAAGGAAGCCAATGCTGTGGACTTTGCCCCGCAAAGCAAGGGGAAGAAGATCATGGTCTCTGGCGCTCCAAGCAAGAAGGTGGAAGAAAGACCGCCTCCAACTTCACTGCCACAGCGTATGAGCACGCCGTATTCCTTCAAAAGGGACCATACGAAGATGCTCTTCAAGCTGTGCATGAAGAATGACCTGCTCACGCTTCTGGGACTAAGAAGACCAAGTGAAGCGGATAAAGTGGATGAGCCGAATTACTATCTCTACCACCGCATGCTGGGGCACTCTATTGAAGACTGCTACATCTTTAAAAAATGAAGTACAGAAGTTGATCCAGAGTCGCCTCATCACCATGTATGAACATTTGGTCGATCCTCCACAGCCCCATGTCTAGGACCAATCGAAGCAGTCGACCAATGTCATCCATATCAACGCGCCGGCTCTTGAACCAGAAGACCCCGAGGCAAATCCTTGGGACGCTCATTCCACAAACGGATGGGAAGGGGATCATCCCTCCGCCTCAGAGCACAGAACATGGTCCGAGACAGTGCAAAACTTGGAAAGACAGGTTCAATCGCTGCGGCACGGTCAGCGCCAAACGCTGATTTACCCAAGGAGCATGCAAGAAAGTCTGGTTGCCCTCCAGTAAGGACTCCAAGTGCCTGCGAACACGTCTGCACCCCGGACACGCCCTCCCTGCGGGGGGTGGATCTCGGAGGAGTCTTCAAATCCGTCTGATGATGAAATCGCCGGAAGATTATATTCTTTCCCGCGCCATTGGACGTTGGCTCTCTACCGTACCTGCCTGCGGGCGGGACTATTGGGCTGCCAGCCGCCAACTCGCCCGACCTGAGCAAGACTATCGTCTTCCGAGGAGAAGAACCTCAGCCTGCCCCGAAGTGGAGGTACGGGCGAACTCCTTCATCTTTGACCCATCTGACGAGGGAGAAGAAGAGCAGCAGGATATCGCTAGTAGGCTCTCCGACCGGAGGGCCACCCAGCCAGTCCTCTTCGTCCCGTCCGACGAAGAAGAGTCTGGGGGATGGGCGATCCCCAATAAACCCTCCAACCGGAAAGCTCCCGAGTCGGCCGACTGGCCCACTCCACCTAGAACTGGCAAAGAAGAAACTACCGCCCCGGAGGAGGATAGCCTGAGCTCGTTGTTCGAAGAAAAGCCAGATGAATAGCCAGGGACAAGACGGGTCAACCAATTCGGGCAACCGATAAAAGCCCTGGAAGATATTGTCCCGCCATTGGATCAACTCCGTGCCCGGGCTGACCGCAAAATCATACAGCATATGAAACGGTTCCCGACCAACGTCACCATATGGGACGCTATCGCCTGAAGCAAGGATCTAAGGGCGGCACTCATCAAAATACTGCAAGAGTCTGAGGTCTACGAAGCTGACGTGACGGAGCTCCAAGCTCAAGCTCTGGATGCACTAGCGGCGGAGGTGACATTTTCTGACGAAGACATGTTGCTGCCAACGCTATTCCATAACCGCCCGTTGTATATGCAAGGAAAAGTCAATGGGCACGAGCTCAACTGGATCCTGGTTGACCCTGGGGCGTCGATCAACATCATGCCCCTAAAGACCTTCAAGTCTTTATATCTCACACCCTACTTGCAAAGGGTAAATGACGTCAGAATTGCTGGGTTCAACCAGAATTCTGAAAATGCCTTGGGAAGGGTGGAAGTACAGCTGGCCATGGACGGCTTCACCACCAAGGTCGTGTTCTACATCATAAATGCGAACACGTCTTACAAGGCTCTCTTGGGAAAACTCTGGCTCCATGAAAATCGGGTCATCCCCTCAACTCTCCATCAGTGTATAAAAACATCAAAGAAGGAGAGCAACACACAGTCTTCGCCGATCGGGCCCCTTTCCGTCCGAACGAGTGTAACTTGGTAGATGCCCAGTTATACTTCAGTGAGCCTCCTAGCAAGCCAACGACTGCATCGAAAGGCAAGGAAAAGCAAATTGCCGATGCGGGCCAAGCAAGCCGAGGCCAAGACAAGGAGGAGCTCTTCACGGTCAATAAAGACCTCCTTGAAGCTCACCGACTCGGCCGCCTCGTCGAATCTACCGACTCAGGGCCTAGTTGCCCAGAAAGGCGTGAAATCAGCTATGAAGCAAACGCCGTCGGCGAGATCATCAACCGAAGCATCTCCTTGCTGCCGGCGTACATGCAGCTGCCCTTCCACAGGGAGGAGCAATGGGTAGAATGACTAAAGACATTCATTGTCACCCATTATAGAAATGATAGTCTCAAGAAAGGCGAGACACCGAAGCCGATCATCTTCTATAAAGGAGACCCACTCCCGTATGGGCCCCTCGAGATGACCTCGGCTGGAGCCAAATGACTCAAGTCGCCCCAGAGCCCGTCCAAGAAATGGACGACATGCCCGAGCACATCAAGCAATTGTGCCAAAGGCAAAAGATTGCACAAATGCAAGATCCCTCTCGACGGGAGTACTTCCATCAGCTGTGGTACCCGAAGCAACTCCGAGGACAACCCCCTTACTGTGCAAAAGACACTCGGGGGCTGGCTACGGTCAGGGGACGGACTCCGAGGCCTATTACACGGTAAATACCGTTGGGCTGGTTCCCCTATCTGATCACTGCCCTGCCAGTGGGCAACCTCCTGCATCCTCCACGAGCAGCAGGAGGGAGAAGCCATGCATGTCCTCTCAAACGGAACGGCGCGTCGAGAAACACCTCAAAACGAGGAGTATAATTTCTGGCCAATCATCGAGGAATGCTTTAAATATTACGACGTCCACGTCGCCGACTCCGATGAAGAGAAAGATTTCATCGACCTGCAGCCGGCACCCCCGAACTCGAAGACGGCGGGCAAGCTACCGTGGACGAGCTGGTGGAACTTGACCTCGGAGAGCCAAAAACCTCGGTTGATCTTCGTTAGCGCCCTCCTCAATGTGGAAGAAGACAGTTATATCGGCAACTCTTGCTGGAATTCAAGGATTGTTTTGCGTGGACGTACAAAGAAATGCCGGGCCTCGACCCTTCTGTGGCTGAACATGAGTTATTCATACTCCCCACGGCAAAGCCGTCAAGCAAGCCCAACGGCGTAGCGCCACGAGCTGGAGCTGAAAGTAAATGCCGAGGTGGAAACTTCTCCAAGTCGACTTCACCGAGCCATGCATCTATCCAACTTGGCTGGCCAACATAGTGCCAGTAAAAAAAAGGAATGGCCAGGTCCGAATCTGTATCGACTACAGGGATCTGAACAAAGCCTGCCCAAAGGACGACTTCCCGGTCCCGATTACAGAAACTATGATCGATATGACCACAGGGCATAAAGCACTATCCTTCATGGATGGGTCGTCAAGCTACAATCAAATCCGTATGGCTCCCAAAGATAAGGGCCACACTGCCTTTAGGTCCCCCAAAGGGATCTACAATTACAAAAGAATGCCATTCGGCCTGAAGAATGCCGGGGCCACTTACCAACGGGCCATGACCAAGATTTTTGGCGAAATGCTCCACGGCTTGGTCGAGTGCTACGTTGATGATTTGGTCGTCAAGATCAAGAGGCGAGAAGACCACCTAGGCGACCTACGCCAGGTCTTCGAAAGGCTTCGCCCGCATCAGCTGAAGATGAACCCGATGAAGTGCGCCTTCGGCGTTTCGGGCGGCAAATTCCTCGGCTTCATCATCAAATATCGCGGGATAGAAATCGATCCCGTCAAAATCAAAGCCATCAGAGAGCTGCCGCTGCCAAAAACCTTGACAGAGCTAAAATCACTCCAAGGAAGGCTGGCCTACATAAGGCGGTTCATCTCCAATCTCGCAGGCAGATGCGCCCCCTTCAGCAATTAATGAAGAAAGGAGCTCCATTTGTATAAGACCAAGAGTGCCAAGATACTTTTGAAGAAATCAAAGAGTATCTCCTTACTCCTCCCGTCTTGGGAGCCCCAGTAAAAAATAAGCCGCTCATCCTCTACATCGCGGCCACGGAAACGTCGCTGGGAGCGCTCTTAGCACAAACAAATGAAGAAGGCAAAGAGCAGCCGCTATACTACCTCAGCAGAATGCTGGTGGGTCCGGAGCACCGATATTCCCTAGTGGAGAAAGTGTGTCTGGCACTGGTATTCGCCGTCAAAAAGTTACGGCACTATCTGCTGGCCCATCAAGTCAGCCTCATCTCGAGGATAGACCCGCTAAAAGCGCTCCTCACCCAACCTGTGTTGTCGGGAAGAATGGGAAAATGGGCCCTTCTCCTCATGGAGTTCGATATTACCTTCGTCCCGAGAAAAGCAATCAAAGGGCAAGGTATGGCGGACTTCTTGGCGGCGCATCCGCTTCCGGCTGGTTCTCCCCTCGAGTTCAACCTTCCAGAGGAGGAAACCCTCTCACCCCCTCAGGGGAGGGGACCAACAAGAAGAAGTCCCCATTCAAGAAAGTGGAAATACTCTCGCCATAGAGTTACCACATTGGGAACTCTACTTTGATGGCGCTTCCCAGGTGCTTAAACAAGATGATGGCACCACAACTTATACCTCCGGAGCGGGCATTGTCCTGGTGACTCCACAAGGGAGAATACTGCACAACTCATGTGCACTCATGAAGCTGTTGACCAACAATCAAGCTGAATATGAAGCGCTGATCGTGGGACTTCAACTGGCTGCCGAAATGGGCATCAAATGCATAAAAGTCTACGGGACTCACAGCTGGTCATCCGTCAAGTGCTGGGGATTACGACGTTCGATAAAAAGGAACTGATCCCCTATCATGCCAAAGTGATGAAGCTCCGCGAGAGATTCTATTTGTTCAAAATCGGACACGTCCCTAGGGGGCAAAACTCTCAGGCGGATGCGCTAGCCAAATTGGCGTCTGCTCTAAGCTCCCTCCTGAAGGAGAACTGGGCATAACCGTCCGACATAGGAGGCTGATGCCCAATGTTCTTGAGGACGACTCAGACCCAGAAAATGCAGAGGTCAACGCCCTTGAAGAAGAAGCCAGCCAAGAAAAAGACTGGCGCCAGCCGATCACCCAAATAAAGAACGGTTGGCTACCCCCGGATCGGGCTGAAAGAGTCCAGCTCCTGCGGCGGGCCATGTCATATCAAATAATTGGGGACCAACTATATCGGCTTGTCCATGAAAAAGACAAGTCTGTCCTCCTTCGATGTCTCTCCCCCAGAGAAGCCAAAGTCATCATGCACAAAGTCCACTCCGGACTGTGCGGAGCCCATCAAGCGGGAGACAAGATGAAAATCAACATCAAGCTAAAAGGCTTCTTCTGGCCGACCATGTACACGGATTGCGTCCAGTACGTGCGTGCATGTCACCAATACCAGATCTTCAGTTCGGTGCCAAGAAAACCGCCGAACGAATTGCATCCAACTGCCCCTACGTGGCCCTTTTCCGAATGGGGAATGGATGTCGTGGGCCCTTCCCACCATCCTCTGGCGGCCACAAGTTTATCCTGGCAGCCACTGACTATTTCTCCCGATGGGCAGAGGCCATCCCTCTCCGGAAGTCACCGGGGTAGCTGTTGCAAAATTTGTCAAGCAACACCTGATTTACAGGTTCGGCACCCCTCATCGGATCGTATCAGATAATGGTACGCCTTTCAAAAACAAAACGATATATGCGTTGGCGGCCAAATTCCAGATAGATTGGAGGACGTCACAGTCTACAACCCTCAAGCCAATGGTCTGGCTGAAGCCTTCAACAAGACCCTTTGCAAGTTGCTTGCCAAGATAGTCGGCAATCGCAAATGTGATTGGGGGGAGAAAGTGCACAAAGCACTCTGGGCATACCGAACGGTCTACAAGACCCCTACGGGGTGTTCTCCCTTCTCTCTGGTGTACGGAGCTGAAGCCATGCTCCCCATCGAAATTGAAATGTCATCCTACAGGGTAGCCGTCTATACCGGTCTTCAGCCCGAGGAGCGACAAGAAATTGAAAGAAGGTTGGAGGAATTGTCCGACCTAGAGGGCAAAAGATTGGAAGCGTATCAACACCTCCAATCCTATCAAGCCCGCATGACTCGAGCCTACGACAAGTTAGTCAGGCCTCGTGTCTTGAAGAAAGGTGACCTTGTCATGGTCAAGCAAAGAGAAGTCATGGCAGGCAAATCAAGTGGTAAACTCCAGCCAAACTAGCGCGGACCGTACGTGGTCACTGGAGTCTACGAAGGTGGGGGATACAGGTTGGCAACACACACTGGCGACCGCCCCTTTCCACCACTAAACGACAAGCATCTTAAAATGTATTTTGCCCCTGAGCATGAATTCCACAGGCAGCAGCCCTCTGATCCCCTTATAGCCGAATCAGGCTAGGGTTGGCATATGCGCCCATGTCAAAAAAAAAAAAAAAAAAAACAACAAGGAAGGGACTGAAAATAGAGATGTCCTGGCTGACTTGGTCGCTCCCCAAAAAGAGTGCCCAAGGAAAAAGGCCCAAAGTCCGGTTGGGGTGAAAACTCACGAGAGTGCCCCAAGCAAAAATGATAACCCCTCAACGTGGAAGCCCATAAAAGGCACGTTGGAAAAAGGCAAAAGGGGGCCAGACCTGGTGAAAACCCGAAAGGGCGGCAGGCCTGGTAAAAAAAAAAAAGAGAAAGAAAAAGAGGGAAAAAAAGAAAGAAAAATTCCCCCCCCCCTCTATGAATTATGTTCTCCTTTTTGGTCAGCAAACCACCCTGGTCGACCAAGTCAAATCCCTTAGCCAATAAACCCCAAAAAGGTCGGTTAAAACTCCTTGGTCAGCAAACCATTCTGTCGACCAAGTCAAATCCCTTAGCCAATAAACCCCAAAAAGGTCGGCTAAAACTCCTTCTTGGTCAGCAAACCATCCTGGTCGACCAAGTCAAACCCTTAGCCAATAAACCTCAAAAAGGTCGGCTAAAACTCCTTCTTGGTCAACAATCATCCTGGTCGACCAAGTCAAACCCTTAGCCAATAAACCCCAAAAAGGTCGGCTAAAACCTTCTTGGTCAGCAAACCATCCTGGTCGACCAAGTCAAACCTTTAGCCAATAAACCCCAAAAAGGTCGGTTAAAACTCCTTCTTGGTCAGTAAACCATCCTGGTCGACCAAGTTAGACCTTAGCCAATAAACCCCAAAAGGGTCGGCTAAGCAATACCCCCTCAGCCAGTAAACCACCACGGTAGGCTGTGCCATCTTTGGCCCACTACTCATAATGGTGGGCTAAAGCCAAACGGCGAATCCCCTAGTCAGGGTTCTGCAACCTTGCTTCGGTTTTCCGAGCTAAAAAGAAAGAGGGACTAAAAATAGAGATGTCCCAGCGGACTTGGTTACTCCCCAAAGGAGTGCCAAGGGTAAAAAGGCTTAAAATCCAGCTGAGGTGAAAACCCGAAAGGGCGCCTCAGGCAAAAATGGATAACCCCTCAACGTGAAAACCTGAAATGGCGCGTTGGAAAAAGCTAGAGGGGGCTGGCTTCTGTGAAAACCCGAAAGGGCGCAGGAGTTAGTAATGTGAAAAAAAAATCATCATCATCATCAAATCAAAATCAATCATTACTTACCAAGGCATGTTTCGCGCGGCCAGCAGACGAAATGCTAGGCTGGGCCCCTGTTCAGCTTGATAAGTAACCAAAAATGGTGGATCAAACCATTTCCTCCCTTTGACCAACAAACCCCTGTGGCCGGTCAAACCTAAACCTTAGCCAACAAACCCCAAGAAGGTAGGCTATCCCTTTGACCAACAAACCCCTGTGGTCGGTCAAACCTAAACCTTAGCCAACAAACCCCAAGAAGGTAGGTTATTCCTTTGACCAATAAACCTCTGCGGTCGGTCAAACCTAAACCCTTAGCCAGCAAACCCCAAGAAGGTAGGCTATCCTTTTGACCAATAAACCTCCGTGGTCGGTCAAACCTAAAACCTTAGCCAGTAAACCCCAAGAAGGTCGGCTATCCCCCTCCTTGACCAACAAACCGCCGTGGTCGGTCAAGTCAAAACTCTTTAGCCAGCAAACCGGAGTGGTAGGCTAACCGAAATTCCTTAGCCGACGAACCGCAATGGTAGGCGAGGCCCAAGTGGCAGATCGCATGATCAATTGCCCCAGGGTCCGCCCCAAGCCCTAAAACAAAAAAAGAAGAAAAGAAAAAGGGACTAAAAATAGAGATGTCCTGGCGGACTTGATCATCCTCCAAAAGGGAATGTTCAAGGGCAAAAAGGCCTCAAACCCGGCTGAGGTGAAAACCCGAAAGGGCACCCAGGCAAAAATGGGTAACCCCTCGGTGTAAAAAACCCGAAAGAGCGCACTGGAAAAAGCTAGAGGGGGCAATCTCCGGCGAAAACCCGAAAGGGCGCTTGGGATGGTAATGTGAAAAAATGACGAATAAAAAAGAAAAGAAGAAAAAATGAAAGAATGCAATGAAACCGACCCCTCTGAGGGGAAGGAAGTGTCGTTCGAGCTAACGGGTCACACCCGTCGAGCGACGTGAAATATCAAGCGGTTGTTGAGCCGAGCCCAAACAGGCCAGCCTCGACACCAAATTCTCGCATCAAATACTTGATGAATGCGAGAAATGCAAAATTCAAGAAGCAGATGCCAAGAAGGAAGCCTGGGAAAAGCCAACAAGGCAACTCCCGGAAAGAGGAAATGCAAAAGGGCAAGCCGCTGGGCCAAGCCTCAAAAAGGGCCAGCCCCAGCACCCTAAAATTCTGCATCAGATTTGGAAGATAGCCAGAAACACGACATTCAGGCTGATGCTACCCAAGCCGACAGACCACACCTGTCGGACAGACTAAAGGCTGAAGCAGTTGCCGGGACAAGCTAGAAGGGCCAAGCCTCGCGACAAAAGCTCACGCCAAATACCAAAGAGTGCCAGAAATACGGCGCCCAAAGGGGGGAATCCAAACGAAGCCCCCTAAAAGGTCACCTGAATGCGGATGGGAGTTGCAATAATGTCAAAGAAAAGCATTGGCAGCAACCTGTAGTTTGTCATTCAACCAAGTGTGAAGGAGCCCGAGACAAGCCCTTGGGGTAGCTGGTGAAATATATACATCGGCTACAAGCGAAAAATGAAAGGAAAGAAGAAAACTACAAAGCCCCTCCTCTCCTGGAGTCCGCCAAACTGGCCCGGAGAGCAGAAAGTGCGGCCTGGGAATCCGTGCACTCCGCTCCACGGCGGTTACCTCCGCCTCGGCTGCCGCCACCCCCTCGGCCAACGCAAGAGACGCGGCCTCGCGCTCAATGAGGCGCGACGAGACCTCCTCAAGTGTCCGTCGAAGAGCAGCGATATCCGCATGACAACCGGTGTGGCTGGCCCTCAAAGACTCGGCACGGCTGACCGCGCCCCCTCTTCGCGAGCGAAGAGCCTCGAACCTCTGCTCCGCCAAGGCAATCTCCGCCGTGAGCTCCTGGACCCTGTGGCGTGCCGCCTCCTGGTGCCTCCGCCTCACCTCGCTCCAAAGCGATTCCACAACAACCATCCAGGGATCTCGGGAGCAGCCCATCAAGTGGTAAGCGACGGTACTCCTCTCCAGGAAGTCCCGCACCGCGTCAACAAATGGGGGGCTACCCTCCTCCATGACAGTATGTGCAGACGCCGTGAAGAAGTCGAGCATCCCTTCAACCCGCGCGCCTGACCCCTCTGCGGAGCGTCGGGCCAGGAGATGCCATGATCCGGAAACAGGAAGGGTCCCTCAAGCGGCGCCTCGCTCGAAGACGAGGGAGGTAGACCATCACCGACAGCTGCCCAAAAAAAAAAAGGGTAAAACACAGCCCAAAGAAATGAGGGCGCGCGATCACAACACATAAAGGAAAGCAAGGGCCGAAGAGCATAAAAGGCTTGGGACCCGGGTCACTCACCCTGCGTGTCAGATGGCAAAGAAGCGCCATCCCCACCCCTCGGGAGAGGTAGGGTATCCGCTGCGAAAGAAAGAGCAGCCCCGGGAGGACTTGTTTCCATCATCTCCGCCGCAATTTCGGCGCCATCTGTAAAAGAGATGGAGACAAACATTAAGTGTGAGGACACTCGCCTTCCCGCTCGCCGGGCAAACGTCGAGTTAAAGAAACAGAACGGCGAAAAACTTGCTATCGTGGAGGAACACCCACCATCGGCGTCCCTGGCAACTCCTTGGGCGACCTCGCCCTCTTCCGGCGGAGAAGCGGTAGGAAGCACCCGCAGAAGTAACCGCCACTAAAATGCAAAGAGGGCAAAGGTCATTTGCTGCATAAAGAAGAAAAAGCAGAAGCAGCAAAAAGGCGGGGCCAGAAGAGTGGGGATCGCTTACTCGCACTGTGAAGGGCTCGCTGCCACCCCTCCCCTCGAGTATGCCCGGAGCAAAGTCAGAAAAGCCGGGCAACTCCATCTCCGACCCAGACAGCAACAGGTCCTGAATGGCCTGTAGCGAGGGCGTCTCGCCTGTAACCGGTGCAGCCTCAACCGGGTGCTCAATGCCTCCGCGGCAACAACCTTCACCGAAATGTACCATGTAAAGAAACAAGGGCGAAACAGACTTAAGCCACGTATGAGCACCATGCTGGCCAAACAAGCAAAAAGGGCAAACAAAGCCGACTCAAGAAGATGGTGCGCATCCTACCTGGCTCGGCAGAAGCTACCAGGGAATGTCTGCTCCCTCAGGAGAGGGCGTCCCATCAAACGTGGGATTGTAATCGTCGTCGCCCTGAGGAGCCACATCCTCCTGCGGAATGCTCTCCGCTAACTCGCCGCCCCCAGAGGTCGACGTGCATGTGCAAAAAAAAAAAAAAAATGCAAACGACAAATCTCTCGTTAGAAAGAAAAGAAAGAGGGGAAGAAGGTGAAGGAGGGATGTGAAAACCCACACGCTGGGGTGAATGCAACAGAGCCAATCTTGCGAAATGAAGCACCTGGCGCAGCATGGTTGGAAGACGATAAACCCGGGCCTCCCTGGCCTCCTCCACCCAAGGCCTGAAGTCACGCGAACAATAGGCAAGGTCATGCCCCGGCTGCTCGGCCGTCGGCACAAAAGAAAGTCGTCGACGCGCCTCGCTCAATTGCTTCCGCTGCTCTCGCTCCGGACGGTTCCGGAACATGAAGATGAGTGGCATGGAGGGGCTCTCCAGGCTGATATTGTAGCACAACTCTGGTAATAGAAGACCGGCCCAAGCACCTAGATAGTGCGTTGCCAAAGTGACGTTTCTGTCGCGAGGAGAAGGCTCGTGGTAAGATCGCCCAGGCCGTGAAAATGTTGGCCAGAGCGTCGGGGCCAAAGCCAGCCGCACGCCGCCAGCCAAGACGCAGGCCGGATAGATAACCTCCGGTCTGATGTTCCCCTCCTCCCCAAACGGAGGACAAAGGTGCACAACCAATATACAAGATAGGCTGCCAAGTGGGTACGGTCCGGGAGCCGCCTCGAGTTCCAATTGACACCCCGAGGCGCGTAAAGATACTTGGCGTCACCGTCAAGATTCACTGTCAACTGCATATAAGCTGCGGGATCGTAGCTGTCGCCGGCAAATTCCTTGTGAAAGCAAAAGGGTCTGTTGTAGAAGAAACGGATCCAGGCGTCGCAGCTCACCCGCACTGTCCCCTTTGAAGCACTGGGACAGTCACTCCTCCCACATTTGGCCAAGTCACGCCAGACCCTCGCCAGATAACGAAAGCTGTGGGACTGAAGATAGGAGCCAGAACCGGAAGATTGATCCCTGTCTAAGTCATTCAGGCAGACTTCCTCGTAAAACTGGCCAGAAATCAGGAGGCCGGAGATCCTGTGCAGAGCCCACAAGTCAAGGCATGTCTCCCCCTCTGCGACACCAAAGGTGTTAAACCTCCGGTTGAACCTCTCCGCAGGGCCTACAGAAGCCCGGGATGACAAGGATAGCCGTGGAGAGCAGCAACGACGGCCTGAAGAATGCCGACCCGTTCAAGCATCGTGTGGTAGTGGTATAAAATCCCATCAACCACTCCGTCGCGCCAAAGCGGAAACGGTGCGACGAAACAACGGACCACCGTCCATACCAGCTGGCGGCCCCTCCACTCAGGATCCGGTCAAGAAAGCACGACCGGTCATAGCCATCCTGCACGAAATCGCGGCTCGAAGGCGGCAGAGTGTGCCCGGTAAAAGAGGCGCCGGTCTTGGGAACCCGTGCACGCGGCGAGCTGGTTCGGGTCCACATGACCCCAGCAACGCCGCGTCAGGGAAATGCGCCTGCGCGTCGTAGCCGAGAGGAAAGCTGGGGTAATGCGAGCTGCAGGTCCCCATCATGCTGTCGCGACCGGCCAAGATCGCCCGCTCCAGTTGTCCCGCTCAATAGCAAGAAGGTCGGCGGGGCCGTCCCAGTTGGCCGGCGTGAAGTTCTGAATGAACGGGAAAAGATGCTCGCGCAGGAAGTGCTTCGGGTAGTCAGCCCCCTCTGGTAGCGATAAATCAAGCCGCTACGATCTATTCGGCCGACGTCCACCATGCCCTCAACGGGCGAAGGCTCCTCCAGTGGACCACGGACGCACGGCCCAGCGCCGCCCTCAAGCCAGTCCAGGTCCTCCTCCCGGACCGGAGAAAGGGTGAAGCACGGCATGGGGTCGTTCGTTCGATCGACATCGTTCTCCGTGCGACGCGGCGCCTTGCCGCTCGTGCCACTCTTGCCGCTCTTGTCACGACCTTTGCGAGGCATCGTCGACCCTGCCAAACAAATAACGCAACCGTCAGACAAAAGGACGTTGCAACAAGACAGGGAAAAGCAAATGCAGAAGAAACAGATGCATTTCAGAGGCACCACGGGATACCCGCCGTCGCCTCCGTCTCCGACGGATATCCCGTGGGGGGCATTTGTTGAACCCGAAAAAAATCGGGGCTTAAAACAAACCCAGGGCGATAAATACGCCCTGGGGGAACCGAGAACAAACTCCCGATCCCTCGCTCGGACATCGAAGACAAGCGAGTCCGAGTGCTCGCGTCAACTCGGGGTGATCCGAAAGGGAGATCCCCGAGAAGTCCATCGACGGCGAAGAGTACGTACCCGGGCGCCAGAAACACCGCGTCCAGATCAACGTTCGAGGCCGCGCCCGAAGCCGAAATGCTCGGGAGAATCAAATGCACGTGCCCCTCGAAAATGGGGACAAACGCACGTGGGACGGCCGAGAAAGCACGGGCGGGCACGTGTGCACGTGCGCGGCACGGCCGTCAACCAACAAACAAAGCACGGGAGGCCCCAGAGCTCTCTCCCGAAAAATACGCAGAAAACCGTTGAGAAAAAGAAAGCCCCACCCTCTTATATAGAGGTGGGCCAAAGCAAGCCCCCAAGAGGGGCGCCGGTTCGACCCCCCGCCAGCAAGAGGGCCGCCGGTCCGCCCCCCAGCAGGGGGCGCCGGTTCGCCCCCCCCAGTAGGGTGGGGGGGGGGGGGGGGGCCCGGTTCGCCCCCCTAGCAGGGCCGCCGGTCAGCCCCCCACCAGCAAGGGGGGGGGGGCGCCGGTTAGGCCCCCGCAGCAGGGGGGGGGGGCGTCGGTTAGGCCCCCCGGGGGGGGGGGGGGGGGGCGCCGGTCAGGGGGGCCGCCAACAGGAGGGGGCGCCGGTCAGGGGCCCTGACTGGCGGGGCACCCCGCCAGTCCGGCTTCTCGCGCACTCGTCTCCGCCGGTTCGCTTCGCCTCGACGCTCGTGCCGTCCAAGCCTCCGCCGGGCGGGTACCCCCGCCGGTATGCCCCCCCCCCCCAAATCCTATAAATAGGGGCATACCCCCATTGCAAGACACGCCGAGAGGCCTACACGCCCATACACACCACTGTTGAAAGGGCTGTCCGTGCGCGAGCTTAAAATAGGCCGCACGTGTTGGGGAGAAAGTTCTTGGTGTCCTTGGTGTTCTGTCCTCCGCGTTCGGGCCCTCCTGCGCCTCGTCCGTGAGAAGACCACAGGTTGTATATGACTCCTAGCTTTTCGTTCAAGTCCTCCGTCGTCACTAAAGGACGCGCGTAGAGGCAATGCTGTCCGACGGTGGCACAAACACCTGTCGTGAACTTAAGGAATGAATTGTCGATGAATGCCGGCGGAGGCACAAACACCTCACCGCGGGCATCAAAGACCGACCAAAGACACACTAACTGGACATCCTATAGACGTCCACGGTGGCACAAACACCTCGTCGTGAACATTGATGTAATCCCATGCTAGTAGCGTCAACGGTGGCACAAACACCCCGTCGTCGAGGCCCATGTACATGACTTTGTTGTATATACACCCAGTGGAGGTACAAAACCCCATTAAAGGTGTAAATGTAAATGTCATAAATATAAATGACATGAGCATGCTTGAATGAAACTGTGGAAATTTACTTGTCATCTGTTTTCTTTAAATTTCGGCATATGGTCTTTTAACAAACATTACGCATCGAAGGTATTCGAGTTTTGCACTCGATGTAAATGAAACACCGACTTCGGTCAGTGGGGAATGGTCCAGTACACGACCACTCCAATCGCCTTGAAAACGCGAGCGCACGCGGAAAAAATAAATAAATGAAATGAAATTCGAGGGTATCAGGGTTCGCACCCGATACCCCCTCGTAAATAAATCACTTTGTCTGTTTCTTGTAAATAGTCTGGCACGCCCGCAGAAGCGAAAGACAATGGACAGAACTCCGGGGCGAAATTCATTTCGAAATCAAAATTAAAAATAGAAAAAAAATATCCGCGTTCCAACAATGGCATCAAACACAACCACGGGGTATGAGGGCCCATATTAGATCACTTGGAGTACCAGGAGCATACCCATTTATTGGGCAACTTCCAGAACACCAGATCTGGAGTAAAGGCTTGAAGTACATTTACCATGCATAAATTAACCAGAAAGCTGTCGGATTGGCATGGAGTGACACCAAGGTATATGGAGGGGGATTAAACATGAAATAAAATGGTATGCACATGGACCATCAACACATATGGCATGGGTGGGTCATATAGGGGAAGGGGTTTAAACATGAATTAAAGTGTTACAAGTGTAAATAAGTATCATAGCATGAGTCGGTCATGGAGGGAGAAGTTCAAATAGAAAATTAAAGAAGAAGCCATGCATCAGACATGAGGAGGGAATTTTGTGCACAAAAGAAATATCACAAAAACAATACCTCACAGCATATAGGAGAGCATAACAAGCCTGAAATAATTATGCACGTTTGGTTCGAAGCATGGGGAAGGGGAATTAGTGCAGAAATAAAAAATGTTAGAAAAATAGATGACATGAACGTAAAGAGTGCTTAAACAGTCCAAATGTTGCATTTTCAGATCTGAACTATCATATACATGAATACAGAAATATGGTGAAGACGAGGGAGAGGATGACCCTCGCACGCTCACGGTGGGTATCACTCTCTCTCTTTTACACGGTGAGGAGGCTCTCTTCTCTCCCTCTCATTGGAGTTGCTCAGCAGCAGCGAGGTGGAAGGCAGGTGGAGCACAGCAGCAAGGTGGTTCTCCCCTTCTTGGTGCACACACGACCCTACAGCTCAACAGCGAGACGGCAGACCGGCAACACTTCAAGCCCTTTTCTCTCTCCTCTCGGCGCCGCAGCAGAGTCTCCCCGCCCCCCTTTGTCAAATCCAGCAGACTGGATTGATATTTATAAGCATTGCGGGGGCATCATCCGGTGCACGTAGGGGCTGCAAGATGATCCGAAGCAGGGTTTTGGTCAACCGGCGCTGCTGTTTGGTTGATTCGGCGCTGGCTGAGGTAAAATAGTATTGCTTTTTGGGTGATCTGACTCTGCTCCTTGGTAATTGGTGTTGCCTCCTTGGTGATCTGGCACCACCTTTTACCTTTTTCTTCTTATCCGGTGCCAAAACAAAAGGGTGATATGGCGCAGGTCTTGGGAGTCATCTGATGCCAATTTTACTTGCTTTTGAAACGGCGCTTGGAGAGGTGGGGTGGTACGGCGCCAACCCATGCCTCCTTTTTTCTTCCATTTCACCCCTTTTAGTGAAGAAACAGCGCCAATATTTGGGGTGTGCCCATGCTTTTTATGCCATTTCCCTTTGTCTTCTTCTATTTTGTCTTGTTGCATGCTACTTGAATGCTTTATAGAGCGGCCATGTAGCCGCCTCATTCACTTTCCACCATACCATGCTATTCCTCCATGTGAACACATTCTATGCATTTGTACCTAGAGATAACTCAATTTTATTATCCTGCATTATTTTGACCATTTTATTTTCTATAATGTGCATGGCATGAGGTCTCATACTAGCATGGAACCGATCTCTTGATCAGGCTTCATAATAATAATAATTTTTTAATGAAATGGTCAAGCTTTCATGTGTGAAACGACATCACTATGTCTTCATGATAATAATAATTTCTTGATGGAATGTCCATGACCTCGTGTGAAATGAGGCTATGGGTGGCTGATTGGGAGTTGATCCAGTGCAAGGGCCAAATGGTTCCTACTCTAGACGACGCCATTGGCCATATGGCACTGGGGGTTCTTTCTGGCTTATTGTACGACTGTTGTCATTGGACTTGTTGTGTGCTCACGGGTCGTCACGATGCCATGGCCTTCGGGCTTGATATGATGACATGTTTGTAAGTCTTGTTGCATGGTTGTTGGCGCTAGGCTCGTTGGTCGACTTCTTGTAGCATGACTATTGATGCTTGGCTTTGACTTCAACAGTGGTGCAGGTCTTTGACTTGGTTGCTCGTGCCGTGGTGGTGTTGGCTCCTTAATTTGAATTGTCACTTTTTGAGTGTACATGTGGTCATGTTGGATATGATTATTGGGAATCTTGATGGCTGCCTATTTGCTGCAATATAATTGTAGTGGAAGAGCGAAGGTGATACCAAGGCCTTGTAACAAGAGTTTTAGCCATGCCATGGCCTCGTGTTCAACATTAACACTTGAGTAGGCACATATAGTCTGCTTCTTGCTTTGCCTCACGACCAAGTTTTGACAAAATAAACACAATAGCCAGTAGTGGACTTGCAATCATCCCGAGAACCAACCTAATCAACATCAACATACCCAATAATGATTAAATGAGATGACTTAGTGAATAAGAGGCCTTTTCTCAGATTGGTTTTGATATACCGAAGAATCCGATCCACAATTTGCATGTGTATTGTGCGGCGAGCATGCATGAACTGACTCACAATGCTGACAGCATAGGTAAGATCATGGTGAGGGTCAAGTACAAGAGGCGAACAACAAGGCGTTGATAATGACCCTTTTCTTCTTCAGAAAGAAGATCACCATCCATGTTGTTCATATTGTGATTTACCTCAATAGGCATTATAGCTAGCCGACAACCCAATTTTTTTGTTTTTATCAACAAATCAAGAGCATATTTCCTCTGACAAACATAGGTCCCCTTAGCAGAATAAACCACTTCCACTCCAAGGAAATAACGAAGCATACCTAAATCCTTTATTCAAATTCACTAGCCAAATTAGTCTTCAATTTCTGAATTTCCTCAGTATAATCTCCGGTTATGACCATATCATCAACATAAACAATCAATATGACAACCTTGTTGTCCTACCGTTTTACAAAGACTAAGTGATCAACATTGCATTGAGTATACCCAAAATGATGCATGGCTACACAAAAGTGATGACTTTCTTTAACTAATATACTTTCCTATGGTTGGAAACATTGGAGCGGGCTGCATGTAGCCCTCTTCTTGCAAATCACCATTTAAAAAACATTCTTAATGTCCAATTGAAATCATTTCCAATAGTATTGGGCAGGAAGAGAGATAAGAACTTTAACATGAAGATGCGGTAGTTCTGATACCAATTGAAGATACGATAGCTCTGATACCAATTGATGAATAGATCGCGACAAGCTAAAGAATTAAGAAGGGGGGTTGAATTGATTCCAACCAAATTAAAATGATCTCACCTAACTTTGGATTTTCCTAGACTAACAAGACTAACTAAACTCTTATTAGGACATTAAGCACGATGGACTTCTATCCTAGACACGTGTAGAACGGTGGTAGAAGAAAATGAACAAACCACACAAGAGAACATATTGGATTTTTAGGTGGTTCAGTTACACAACCGTGCTATCTTCAGCTTGTTTGCATAGTTGTCAAGGCGGACGTCTAGGCGGCGCCTAGGCGTCGCTTAAGCGCTAAGGCGCTTTCTTAGTCGCTTAAAAACACCTCGCCTTTTTAAGAGTAAAAAAGGCGCCCCAAGGTGCCGCTAAAGCGGCCAAGGCCACGCCAGGCGCGCCTAGACCCGTTAGGGTCGATTTTTAGGTATCTGATCCGGCCCGTGGTAACCTTGCCGGGGGCTGAGTCCAGCCTGATTTCGGGAAACATCTTATTTGTAGTTTCATTTACTTAAGATTTTACATGTAAATAAGAAAGTATCCTCCATTTGAATCCAATAAAATATCAAAAAAATCATATCTCTTATCAATAAAAAGTCAACTCTCCCATCCAAGAAGAAAATCGCGATTTTGATGATTCCATCAAATAGCTTCTTTCTAATCCCTTATAATTTGGCTTAACAAAAAATTTCGTAATTCAAATAAATCACATGGAATATTAAAAATTTAAAGTTCGGTGAAAAAAGTTAAATGTACATGTGACTTCTCCAAGGGATCCACTCTCCTATTGACAACACTTAGTCTTGCCTGAGACCTCTCAGGATTTGGTCAAACCTTAACTATCATCACCCAAACTCATGAGAATTGTCATTTTCTAGTTTCTTTTCAATTTTTAGACATATTATGGGATTATGTAATGGACTCATTTAATTTTTACTTGTTTTAAGTGTGTTAAGATATTGCACTTCCTATTTTTAATTAACATATTTACATGTATGTGTATTTATTGATTTGTTTTAAAAATTGAAAATTAATTGTCTGATGATAGGATGATATTTGCACTTCTTGTTCTTATTTAGTGTGCTTTTTAGAGACATAAATATCATATAAGAGGGACACTTGAAAACATCTCATACTTGGTTCCGTCCTAAGGCACCGCTTAAGTGATCCGAGACCCCGACTATGCCTTGGTCGCCTTGACGCCTTGACAACTATGCTTGTCTGTGCTCGTGTATCTCACCATTTATTGTCTTGATATTGCTCATGCTGTGCATATTTTTAGTCAATTTGTATCCTTGGTTCCATGTCCTTCGCGCTTTCTTTATGTTGGTACTCCTATGTCCTTCGTGCTGTTTTTTATGTTTTTGTTTTTTCATCTTGCATCCTGATTAGTTATTGTAACAGGTGTAGATTAAAATTTGTTATTAGAATTGAATGACAGGTATTGCTTTGGGGTGTGACAATATGCGTGCAGACCATGTTCTTATTCCCTTGTGTTTTTCATGTAAAAGTTTTTGCTATTATCTTGCCTCAACTTCAAGAACCAAATTTCTTGGCGCTTTACTCCTGTTGTTGTGGATACAGGAACTCACATATGACTATGGATATGCCTTGAATAGTGTCATTGGACTCGATGGAAAGATCAAACAGATGCTATGTCACTGTGGGGCTCCTGAGTGTAGGGGCGTTTATATTGAGCGTTCTTGGTTCCTATCTTCATCTCTTGCCCTCTTCCTTGAAGGAGGCTGGAGGGAGTGTTGCAGGCCTGCAGCCAAATTCTTGATTTTGCTTCACCTTCAGTGTTTGTATGCCTCATTTTATATCTGATGGATTCTTTGATTGAGATGCTCGTTGGCTGTCCAAGACCTTGTTAGCTGTTCTGTAACTACAAAATTGTACGTGCAATGTTCTTCGATATGATTGCATCCTTATCCTCCATTGAAAGGATCTGGATATTATCACTGTTGGTAAAAGGAGAAGAAAAAGGAATAGATCCCTAGAAAAGTTATCGCAAGCCTCACTCAATGATGAATGACCCGGTACTTGGTTTCTACTTTAGACTTTTTTATGTTCTTGTCACAAGCCTAAAATTTCAGAGCTGTTGCTTGGTTTTGTCTTCTTGGTGAGAAACCTACTTATTGTAGCTATTCAAGATAATCCTAATCTAGATTGCCATTAACGAATGACATGTGCTTAAGTTGTCAGGCTATCTATGAGGATTAAGAGTGGTTCTATACCAGAGGAGTTCTACACTAAAGCACTTTTGGTTGTCCACATTAGTTGTTGATCTTTTGTTCCAAGTGGAAAAGAAACTTCTTTCTGGAAGTGACCTCAATGCAAATGGCATTGGTGTTTGTATATTGTCTTTAGGGGTATCTAGAAGTTAATACTCTTATTTGTGTAACTGCATAATACCACTACATAATATATTAGATAAATTACTATCAATTTCTGAAATATGGTAAACCAAGTCCTATATCCATCTTTATCTATTCTATTGTAAGATTTCATGGGTGTGCATTTATACTTTTAACCATAGTGCATAGGGCTTGGGGTTGTCTAGGTCAACTGTCGTACTTTCGATTTGGATCAAATTGGAATCTTGTGGGTGGTATGGTCAATGTATTGTATCTATTATTGGTTTGACTTAAATAGCCTATTTTTTTGTTGTTAGAAAATTGATTTTTAATAGAATTTTAAATTTAAAATATTTTTAAAGTTTTTATTTAATTTCACATGTTGTACACATATCACATGATAATAGGATTGGATGCTTCAATGACAAAATATCACTAAATGTTAAATTATAAATAACATGAAAAACATAGTTTCAAATTTTCAAAGTGTTTACAATGTAATACATGATAATAAATATGCATCCTTGTGAACTATGGAGTCTAAGTTAGATGAAAATAAATTTTAGTCATCGTCCTCTTGTGCATATTAATCTTGAATTAGATGTCTACATAGGTGGGTATTAGTCTGTGGGCAACACTTTAATCATGTCAACAAATGAAGATAAATGAACTATAATAGTTGGGATGTGATCTCTGAAGAATCGTCTAATTACATCAATGGTTGTTTTGAACGAGGGGAAAGAGAAAGAGGTTGTTGTTTGAATGAGAAGAGGAGGGAACTGGTGGTGTGGCATCTCTGGATGTAGATAAAACTTGCCTCATGGCATTAAGGGTGCCATTTTGCAAACTTTTGTGGAATTGAAACTCCTTATGCTTAGGAATTGAGAGATAATGTGTGCACTCTGCCAAGATCAGCTAGATGCTTCGAGAATCGATGGATCTTGGTGACATAATGTCTATAATACATGTAATGAATATGTCAGTCACCATCTATGTTGTGGAGGCCTTTTCTTGTTTGGGCCGAAACCGAATGGGCCTACACTCAGAGAAAAGGGAAGATGATCGCCGGTAGTGGGCGCAGGCCTGCAAAATTAGAATAGGATCAGGGGGCCTGGTTGAAGAACCGGGGAGAAACTTCCGATGCCTAAGTCAATAGCGGACTTGAGAGGAAGGGAGTTCTCGTGTGTGATGCCGTGGCTGGTGTGAGTAAGATTGCGTGATTACGCATACCTTTGCATGGCGCTGTACCTGAGCCTTTTATAGGCATGTGCACTGGGGAGAAGGGATGAAACGTCCCGGGATCGTGCCTGAAAGGTCGCGCCGGTTGGCGCATCGTTTGTGGAGTTACGCATCGGAGCGCCCGTTGGGGCGCTCGGTAGTTATTGCTCCTCTTGATCGTGGGGCGCACGGCCTGCAGCCGTTATAACCGTCGTAGGACGTGAAACGACCTGCTCGGATGCCGTTGGCCATAGCTCCCCGAGCAGGTTGCCTGTATGGGGAGCCGGGCCTGCCGTTTAGTAACCGCAGTGGGTGCTCAGTGCGACTGGTCCTGTAGTCCGGAACCCACGTAGGCCGCTCTGGGGCTAAAGCCTGCTCCTCGAGGGGGTCTGCTCGGAGTGGGATTCGAACAGACCAGGGGGCGTCCGGGGACGGCCCTGCGCCGAGCAGTCATCCCTGGGGTCGTTGGAAACGGACGTCTGAGGGCGCATGGTGTCCCAGGGAAAGGAGGAGCCCGTTCACTCTGCCATGGGCTATACGGGCACAAAAAAGGGGCCCAGGTGGCAAGAATTGACCACCACACTTGCCCCCCACCCATTGAGCCGGCTCGGGAACCGGGGCGCTCAAATGGCGTAGGCCAATCGAACGTTCTTCCCGCATTAAATGCGATGGCGACCTCGGACGCGTGAACGGCGGTCGGCGTTGACGCTTCGTACTGCTTTCTTGAGAGTGGCGGAGGATTCATGATGAAGGGGGGTACTGTGGCGAATCAGGAGCCTCTTGACACGTCCAAACGGTCACCTGAAAAGAGAGCGCTTGTAGCTTCTAGGTTTTCTCCGCCCTCTCTTCCTTATAAGGAAGGGGAGAGACGAAGGCGGGGAACTACGCCTTCAAAAAATCCACTACGAAGAGCCTTTCTGCCGCCCAACTCTCTTGTTCCTCTGCTTCCTTCTTCGTCTCCGGCCATGTCGCAGAAGGGTAAAGCTGTGGCTGGTGCCAGCGGTAGCGGCGGGGCACCGGACGCCTCAGCGGACGAAGTACCGCTTTTTCAACGGCCTTCGTGAGAGATACCGCATCGGGCCGGAGTATGACGTCGTGCTCGCGAGGGAGGAGGAGCCTTACTGGCAGGAGAAGGTCGGTTGCATAGCGATATCGCACGACATCCTAGAGGCAGGGTTCCGGCTGCCACTGCCGGCAGTGGCGAGGGACCTGCTGAACACCTGGGGGATAGCCCCGATCCAACTGGTGCCAAATAGTTGGAGGACAATATGCGTTTTCTGCATATCGTGCAAGGTGCGGGGCATCGAGCCTACCGCCAACCTCTTCAGGAGCCAGTTCGCCCTGACAGCCTCACCGGGGACAAGCCAGAACGTATACTACACAAAGCACCGGTCGGATCGGATGAGGATCGAGTTTTCTCGCGGTTTTCCAGCCACAAAGGTGGACGAACCGGATCCTCTTCCTCGCGAGGAACGCGAGGACACCGGAGTGGGGGTTCCCTATAAGGGTGAAAGACCCACGTAAGGATGGTTACCCCTTCATGGCAAGGAGGAGGTGGCGCTTTCAGAGCGTCTCAACAACGTCTTCGTCGAGAAGGCGGAGGAGAACCTCACCGAGGCCCAGCTGGTCAAGCACGGGCTCAGCCGAGCATGGAGTAAGTGCCTTCTGCCTCCTCTTTCTCTCTTCTGATCTTCAGGAGTCACCTTTAGTAACTTTTCTCTCCTTGTACAGCTGCTGAGGAGCTGGAGGCGGGCATGGACATAGAGGACATGACCCTTTACACCTAGCAAACCATCGTCACGGCTTATGTGGCGGTTGTGGGTAAAGAGCACCCTCCTGATGCCGCACAGGATCATCCTGCCAGAACGCGGGGCAGAGCAAGTTCGCGGGTCCCTGAGAGGGGGCCCGAGAAGATTCGGCTGAAGAAGAAGGCCACAGCGAAAGTGGTCTCAAGGGTGATAACCTGTCCCCTTTCCGAGCAGGAACTGGTAACTGACGAGGCCGAAGAGGAGGCGGCAAGAAGTCCCCTTCTTGTCAAGAAGAGGGGAAGGTTGACGAAGGCTGCACGACCGTCGGCTGATCAGGAGTCCGAGGAGGACGTCGAGGACGAGGATACCGAACCGCTACTTAAATGGAAGAAGCAGAAGGCGGCGGGGCCGTCTGAGGAAGGGACGCCCCAGGCTCCTTTCATGTCACGCCCTGAGGTCGCTAAGAAGATGGCGCTCGACCTCGGGCTCGTTGAGGTGAGCTCCGCGTCGGGGGGCTCTACCACTGGATGCGTGGAGCGGGAAGCAGGTGACAGTGCTGCTGGCGAGGGGAACACCGAAGACCTGGACAGAGGAGCAGGAGGGACTTCTGCGCCTCATGGGGCCGCCTGGCCTGCCGATGTCGCACCTGGGACAACCACGGCGCCTGGTGTCGGCGAGGCAGTTCTTCCACCGGAGGATGCCTCGCGAGGAGATGAGCAAGTCCTGCCCCCCATGCCCTCCACCGAAGTGATTGCTGAAGGCTGTTTAGTCAGCGGGAGTGCAGCCGAAGCAATTACTGAGGTAAATTTAGTCGGCGAGAGTGTAGCTCGCTCTGGGGAGGTAGGGTTTCAGGGCCTAGCTGGTGCCGAGGCGGGTCAGGTGATGACCACTGACGCTAATGCTGCCCAAACCAGTAAGGGAGCACGACCTTCTATGGGGCAGGCGCCGTTGATGTCGAGGAGGGGAGCTCTGGGGAGGACTGAAGACCTCTAACTGAGGTACTGAGGAGGGTCGTTCCCGAGTTGCCCTCGCAGGAGGCACTGGCGGCCGCACTGGGGCGCTTGGAGGGTCAAGCGCGTAGGGAGCTTCCTCCTTGCCCCAGCGCGTCGTAGCTTGAAGTGCTGGTGAGGTGCCGGAAAGTGAGCCCCGACCAGACCCGGAGATCTCTAGCGGGGGATATCGCCCGGAGTGCCAAGCCCAAGACGATGGTGCCGACGACGTCGACCTCAAGGCGCTGATGGATGGAGGTTGTAAGTCGCTGGAGGTGCTGCGAAGGCTTGCAGCTCAGGCCCAGAACCACAAGCCCTAGTGGGAGGCCCAAAATGCCTTCTGTAGGGACTTGGTGGCGCAGCACGAGGCTCACGAGGCCGAGCTGCAAGGTGAGGTTAAGGACCTCAAAGCTGCCCTCCAGACCGCCGAGCTGAATGTCGCCGTGGCCCAGGCCGAGAAGGAAGCCGTCGCCAAGGTGCTATCGGATGCCAAGGCTCAAGGGGTAGTGGAATACAAGGCCGGGGCCGAATTCAAGGCTGACCTGGAGCAGTTTGGGGCTCAATGTTACCAAGTGGGCCTCAAAGCTAGTCGGGAGCACGGGGAGGGACTGTCTTGGCATGAGCGTGCTCGGGAGGCCTTTGAGGCAGCTGTGCAGGAGTGCCGACGCCAAACAGGTGACGCCCATCTGGACGATGTTCGGTTTGCCCAGTTTCAGTCTGGGCGAATGCCTCCCGCTGATGACTCTAGTGGTCCCGAGCAGGAGCCTTAGTGACTTCTCCCCTTTTGCTGCTTTTTGTAAACCTGGCCCAAGGGGCCCTTTTTGTAAAAGAAAACTGTGAATGAATCCCCTTTCAAAGTTGGTATATGGCCTCGCTTTTTCTATCTTCTTCCCTTAGCATTGTTCCTGTTCGAATCGGAATTCACTGGTTTATAAGCGTTGCATGTACCGCACAGGTCAACGAGAACCGAACAGGGTCTAGACCAGGGGTGAATTCTGAACACTTTGCGCAACCTGGAGGGTCAACATATCCCTTTCAAGTTGAAAAACTTTGAAGTGTGGATAATTTCAGACACTACTCTAGGCGTACCATAGGAACGGGGAGAAGAGAAGTAGGATGCCGAGCAGAGGCTTTTATAGATAATAAGCCTTGAGATGATACATTCCAAGCCCTAGGTATGGCTCCGCCGCTAGGAGTAGCAAGCTTATAAGACCTTTCCCGAGGACCTGAATGACCTGATAAGGTCCTTCCCATTTGGGCGCGGGCTTGCCGACGGCCCTTCGGGGGTCCGAAGCCGAGCAGCGCCGTAGAACCAAGTCGCCCACGTAGAAGTGCTTTCCCGAACTCGAGCATTGTAATACTGCGCGAGTCGTTGCTGATAGGAAACAAGACGAATGCTGACATCATTCTGACGTTCACCGAGCATGTCAAGGTTCTCTCAAAGAGCACGGTTGTTCGCAGCTCATCGAAAGGGGTTGTTCGGAGAGTGGGGAGAGCCACCTCTAAAGGCACCACAGCTTTCGAGCCGTATGCCAAGTGGAAAGGTGTTTCTCCCGTTGCCACTCGTGTTGTTGTTCGGTGGCACCAGAGCACATTGGGGAGCTCATCAATCCACGAACCTCCTGCGGCCTCAACTCTTGTGCGGATCTCGTGCAGTAGTGTCCGGTTGGCGTTTTCGACCAAACCGTTTGCTTGGGGATGCGCAACAGAGGTGAAGTGGTTGTAGATGCTGATCTCGGCACACCTTTGCTTGAAAAAGGTGCTATTGAACTGATTTCCGTTGTCGGAGGTGATAACCCTTGGAACTCCAAACCGACAGAGGATGTTTTTCCAGACGAACTTCCACGCAGCCTGCTCGGTAATCGTGGCAACGGGTTCTGCTTCGATCCACTTGGTGAAGTAGTCGATAGCCACGAACAGGAACTTTTTCCGACCTTGGGCTTCCGGAAAGGGGCCTAGGATGTCGATACCCCATCTGGCGAAAGGACGAGGTTCGAACAGGCTGTGAAGCTGTTCGGCAGGCTGATTAATGAGCTGCCCAAACTTCTGACATTCCGGGCACCTTCGAACAAAGGTCATGCAGTCCTTTTGCAACGAAGGCCACCAGAATCCTGCCCGAATGATGCTGCGCGCTAGCGTTCTGCCCCCCAAATGGCTTCCGCACAGTCCTTCGTGAACCTCTTCGGTGGCCGCAAGAGCCTCTTCGGGATTGAGGCACCGTAGGAGAGGTCTTGAAAGAGACCGTCGGTACATCTTGCCTTCTACGAGGGTAAAACGCTGGAGCGCATCCTGATCTTTCGAGCTTTGCCCTGCTCGACGGAAGCTCGCCTTGAAGTAGATAGGCCAGGAGAGGATCCATCTAGCTCGGAGCTGGTGGACTTGCCTCGATGGCTGCGATGTCTACTTCGGTGCTCGGCGAGGCGAGCTCTTCAATGAACACTGCGACGACCCTCCTTATCCCAGTACGATATACCAATCCACGTCGGTATAGTGAGTCTCATCACAGTTGGACATTGACCCAAGCACTAACACACATGATTGAGATGTTCATAAATACAAGATTCAGAGTAGCGAAAGTAAAATGACTACTTGTCATTTCATTTCATCATCCACATTTAACATACAAGGTTCAAATAACAACTTTAAGAGAACTAAGTCCACATAAATAATGCTAAAATTAGATTTTACATATCTCGTCCACAATTACATAATAGTTCTACTGCAAAGCCTCATTACATACTATGAAAGCAAAAGTCACAACGTCGACTCCACCAAGCTACTCGCCACGCTCGGAGTCACTCTCCACTGTCTCTTCCAAGGTGTCGGGTCACCAACTAAACTTGTACGCCGAAGCAAGGAGTGAGTCTAAAAGACTCAGCAAATAACTCCATACACATCATTCATGCACACATCACAGTAGATTCTACAATCCAATTCACGAAGCCAAAACATATAGCATGCTTGAACATTGATAAGAGACAACCTATCATGGTATTTCTACAAAATTTAAAACATATGGTACATGATTTAAGACATTCCAAAATAAGTATCCTATCACATGCTTACTACTCATTCAATCACATTAAGCTACAACATGATAGCAACTAATATGGGGTTCTCACATGCATAAAAGGAAACATTCCTATCATGGTTTCTACACATTCTTGCACATGCACACTATCATTTCATACACTTTAAGGTTGCTTTTATAACATTATACATGGATCACAATTTCACAATCTAACACATTGGTTCACATGTTTGCACAATTACTTGTTCACATAGTTCTCTTTTTACACATTGCACGTTTACACTTATTCACACTACACAATTTACACAATCCACATTCACGTTTCACAATTTAGTGCCGTGACACATAGTCCAACCACCATTAGAAGGACACATCACATACACATAACACATAGACGCCACCTAGGCAATACAGTGACGACTCTTGGACTGCGCATATCGGGAGAACAGTCTCCACCCTAACCAGTGGTACTTGTCCACCTCTAGGATTTCATCCTAATGCCCTTAGGTCTTAACACATTGAACCTTCCCATGGGGACTTTTCCATGGTACGGTTCCACGGCCCTCTATGGAAGCAGTGTCATACATGGCACATTTTTACTCGATCACCTCATCCAACACCGAAGACCTAAGACAAAACTGAGCTACAAAAACCTGGCATAACGGGCTCTAACTCAGTCAACGCGCAAGCCGCATCCTCCAACATCTTCCAGTCCTGCTAGAGAGATGGTCTCTTCCTACTCAGGGCATCAGCTACGACATTCGCCTTCCAGGGTGATAATGAAGGTCGAAGTCATAGTCTTCAAGAACTCAATCCATCTTCTCTGCCTCAGGTTAATTCCTTTTGGGAGAAGAGATACTTCAAGCTCTTGTGGTCGGTGAACACCTCAAATCTGACACCATAAAGATAGTGTCTCCAGATCTTTAGTGCATGAACCACCGCTGCAAGCTCAAATCATGGGTTGGATAGTTCTCTCATGCTCCTTCAACTAACGAGAAGCATAAGCCACTACCCTTTCTTGCTGCATCAAAATGCAACCAAGGCCAATCCGAGACGCATCGTGTAGATAGCAAAACCCTCTACACCACTCGGCAAGACTAAACCGGGGCTGATGTGAGCTTAGTCTTCAACAATTGAAAACTACTCTCACACTTCTCGGACAGTCAAACTTCACTCCTTCCTGGTCAGCTGTGTCAATGGTGCGGCGATGGATGAAAATCCCTCAATAAATCGCCGATAATAACCAGCCAAACCATAAAGCTCTGATCTCCGAAGGGGTCTTGGGAGTCTCCCAATCCATAACTTCCTGGACCTTTGCTGGGTCAACTGCACACCAGCACTGGAGATAACATGCTCGAGGAAATGAACCTCGCGCAACCAGAAATTGCATTTGCTGAATTTAGCATACAGCCTGTGCTCACGAAGAACCTCTAACACTACCCTCAAATGCTGACGGTGTGTGGCCTCATCCGGAGAGTAGACCAACACATCATCGATAAATGCCACAACAAAGCTATCTAAATAAGGCCTAAAAACCCTGTTCATGAGATCCATGAACGCTGCAGGGGCGTTGGTCAATCCGAAAGGAAGGACCAAAAACTCATAATGTCCAGAACGGGTTCTAAACGCCGTCTTGGACACATCCTCACTCCTAATCCTCAACTGATGATAACCAGATCGCAAATCAATCTTAGAAAAGACTGATGCATCTTGCAATTGGTCAACAAATCATCATCCGAGGCAAGGGATACGTGTTCTTCACAGTCACTTGGTTTAGCTTTCTATAATCAATGCATAACCTAAGTGACCCATCTTTCTTCCTTACGAACAATACAGGTGCGCCCTAAGGGGAAACACTAGGGCGAATAAATCCCTTATCTAGCAACTCTTGCAACTGCTTCTTTAACTCAGCTAACTCCGCAGGTGCCATCCAATATGGAGCCTTTGAGATAGGAGAGGTGCCCGGAAGCAACTCTATGGTGAACTCTATCTCTCTATCCGGTGGCAATCCAGACAAATCATCGGGAAAGAGTCTGGAAAGTCCTGAACTACCTCGATCTCTGCAAGAGTAGGTGACTCATCAGTCTCTGGTATTAATACCACGCTGGCAAGAAAAGCGTCACGACCCTTGCTCACCATGCGCATCGCCTTCATGGCAGAGATGACCAACTTTCCCACCAAGTTTCTTGGCAAGGGATGAGAGAACTCGTCCTCACCAGGAATGCGGAAAACAATCTTTTTCCGACGACAATCTACTAACGCATAGTGCTCCTCTAGCCAATCCAGATCAAGAATAGCATCATAGTCTTCATCTTAGCAAGAAGAAACACCCATCTAGGACTCTATCCTCAATGCACATAGGTAACGACGGAATACACTTCTAGTCGATACGTACCCGCAGGTGTGTGTACAGACAACGGGACTTCTAAATCCTCAGACTCCACGCCTGACTCTAGAGCTAACTGCCTAGCGAACCGCTCGAAAATGAACGAGTGAGTGGCACCCGTATCAAACAAAACCTGAGCGTGCACACCTAGAAGTAAAACCGTACCTTCGGTGACATGCTCCGCCTGCTCGGCATCCTCTCGTGCTAGGGCAAACACTCGAGCGGGGCTCGAGGCCTTCCTGGTCTCCCGTAGCTGGTGCTGCTGCCGTACTACTGCTGGGGCTGGCGCTCCGTGCTGGACTCCTTGCTGAAGTCTCGGACAATCCTGATCTTGTGGTCGCTGCTTCCGTACTTCAAGCATTTCCCCGCAATCATCCAACACTCGGAACCACCGTGTGTCTTCCCGCAATGGGGACACTCCTTCTTCACACCAGGGGAACGTGAGAAGGTACCTGTGCACTGCTGGTTGTGACTTGATGCTGCGGTGCCTGGTATACTGCTTTCTTCTTGTCCTGCCGCTGGAACGTAGCTGCAGGCCTCTTCTGCAAAGCCTTCTTCTCCTCAAGATACTGCTGCATCTCGCCCTCCTGCCTACAAGCAGCGCTAAGGGCTTCGTCCAAGGTATGATGGTCAAACACCACTAGCCTTGTCCTCAGTGATGGCTTTAGACCCATCACGAACTTCTTTGCTTTCCTGCGCTCATCGTCACGATATGAGGTGCATATTTGGATAATTCTGCAACCTGGCCTCATACTCGAGCACGGTCATGGAGCCCTGGGTCAAGGAAAGGACTCCTGCTCCATTCGGTCCTGGATATGTTCGGGGACGAATTTGGCCCGAAAGAGCCTCACAAACTCGTCCCAAGCCACGTCAATAGCTTCGTCCTCAAACCGTGTGTACGCAGTAAGGAAGCCCACCACACATCAGCTCTCTCTTGTAACACAATCTTCATAAGCACCACACTAAACAATTCTAGCTTAACAGGATATACAACATATAAAACTAACATATACCTGTAGCATATAGGTGGCTAAAGTAACCTTATCATCGTCCGCACACCTAATAGCCTGGAAGATTTTTTGATCTCCTCATCCAGCTCTCAGCTAGCAACGGGTCGCTCTCCCCCTTAAAAGAGGGTGGCAACATCCTCTTGAATCTTTCCATGATGGAAGGTCCACCATGGTCCTGAGCTGGAATTGAGCCTGCTACAACAAACAACAAAGCAACGCATATTTAGCACAACATCATGCCATTAAATAAACCAGACTACTCTTTGTTTCATTATTCTAACCTGAGCCTCCAACTGAGCTGGAGTGCAGCCTGGGTGTGGGCCTGCGTCTGCATGGCCTGCACTAGACCCTGCATGAACACTCCATAAACCACTGGCGGCGGTGGGGGAAGTACAGGACCTGAGGTGCCGGGGCCCGCTGCTCAGCCTGCAACTCACGTCTCTGCTTGTCCTCACGAGTAGGAGCACCGCCACGTCTACCACACAAAGCCATGGCTGCAATAAATTTCAGCCATTATTAGAGCTATGTTAATTTACTCCTAAACATTTTCTTACCTATTTTCCATTCATTATAATCAGTTCTACACGTGGACAATTCTATAAAGATTTAGCATGTAATGAAGATGATGACTTAGGTATTTATGTACAATCTCAACCAAGCGGCTTTGATACCAATCTCTGCGACGACCCTCCTACCGGTACGATTATACCAATCCACGTCGGTATAGTGAGTCTCGTCACAGTGGGACATTGACCCAAGCACTAACACACATGATTGAGATGTTCATAAATATATAAGATTCAGAGTAGTGGAAGTAAAGGACTACTTGTCATTTCATTTCATCATCCACATTTAACATACAAGGTTCAAATAACAATTTTAAGAGAACTAAAGTCCACAAAAATAAATGCTAAAATCAGATTTTACATATCTCGTCCACAATTACATAATAGTTCTACTGCAAAGCCTCATTACATACTATGAAAGTAAAAGTCACAACGTCGACTCTACCAAGCTACTCGCCACGCTCGGAGTCACTCTCCACTGTCTCTTCCAAAGATGTCGGGTCACCAACTAAATGTACGCCGAAGCAAGGAGTGAGTCTAAAAGACTCAACAAAAACTTCATACACATCATTCATGTGTACATCACAGTAGGTTCTACATTCCAATTCACGAAGCCAAAACATATAGCATGCTTGAACATTGATAAGAGACAACCTATCATGGTATTTCTACAAAATTTAAAACATATGGTACATGATTAAGACATTCCAAAATAAGTATCCTATCACATGCTTACTACTCATTCAATCACATTAAGCTATACATGATAGCAACTAACATGGGGTTCTCACATGCATAAAAGGAAACATCCTATCATGGTTTCTACACATTCTTGCACATGCACACTATCATTTCATACACTTTAAGGTTGCTTTATAACATTATTTCACATTAACATATCATGGATCACAATTTCACATCTAACACATTGGTTTCACATGTTTGCACAATACTTGTTCACATAGTTCTCTTCTTACACATTGCACGTTTACACATATTCACACTACAATTTACACATATCCACATTCAGTTTCACAATTTAGTGCCGTGGCACATAGTCCAAACCACCATTAGAAGGACACATCACATACACAAAACACATAGACGCCACCTAGGCAATACAGTGACGACTCTTGGATGCGCAGACCGGGAGAAAAATCTCCACCCTAACCAGTGGTACTTGTCCACCTCCAGGATTTCATCCTAATGCCCTTAGGATCTTAACACATTGAACCTTCCCATGGGGACTTTTCCATGGTACGGTTCCACGGCCCTCTATGGAAGCAGTGTCACACATGGCAACATTTTACACATTACACATTCTGATTTTAACACACATATTACTCATGATATACCACGTTCACATTCTCTCACTTATACACATGGCTCTATTTTCCTATTCATGATACTACTGTTGACAGAAATCAAACATCCATTACCTTACACTAATCAGGTTGAAACATACATAATTAACATGTCATATTAGCATGCGTTGAACACTCGTTTTCACATGGAAATTTCATAGAGCACTCTACAGTTATCCAAAAACATGAGAATTTAGCCACAGACTAATTTCAGGTTATGATCATGCATGCAAATTTCATATTTTTCTGAACTGCACGAAATTTACAGAAATTAAAACATTCAATTTCATGCCATTTATAATTCAATTTATCATGGAACATAACATGATGTTCGATTTGAACGTTCACAGATCTGTACCTATCATTCAAAATGTCACAGAAATTTTTGCTCGAAACTTTTGCACAACATGCAATTTCCGAAATTTTAAAAACAATCTAGGCATGCTCTCTATTTTCTAGTACGGAAATATAACAAGTTTCATAATCATGGGAAATTCCCATTTTTCGGGACATGGACTGTCATGCATTTACATCATCTGGAAATTTTATGGAAGTCTAATTACACATGGATCATGCAAACAGTAAACTACCATACCCATGATCTTCATTTCACATGCATTTCACATAATTCTAACAACTTAGATAAATCACAGAAAAGTATAAAGATCTCACGAACACATTCCATTAACCATATTACATAACATATAGTGTTTACAATATATCCTGTGAAAGTACATCGGAAACTTATCATATAGGAGGAGAACAGCTCACTGTTCTGTCCTGAAGAACTTAACGGCATAGTCTGGCCGCTAAAGGAGATTAACGGCAATATCGTTGGCCGCTAATCGAAGAGCTTGACGGCAAGGGATCTTGCCGTCAAGTTTCGGTCTGTGCAAAAAGACAGACCGAGCTCCAAATACAAAGAATGGGGGAATCCAGGACACGATAAAATCTCATAAAAATGATAGAAACCTCCTAGACACCTACATGGACGAAGTGGGTGGGTTACTTGCCTCTTGTAAAGTCTCCAAAGGATGAAAATGGGTGATGAAGCTCTCCTTGGGCAGTCCCAAGAAGCCTCCAAAACACCTTCACTACGTCGTCTGAGGTGTTGTAGCTTCCAGTCCGAGGTCGGGGAAGCCTCCTCCTATGTCCAAGCTAGCTTCTAGTCGCTGTAGATCGCCGGATGAAGCTCCAAATTGCCGGATCTAAGCTCTCAAAGCTCAGTTTTCTCACAGGGCTTAGGGTTTCTCTCCTTCTCCTTGCAAAGAGCCAAGAGAGGGTCTTGGGTTGCAAAAAGTGGTTTGTTTATAGGAGAGAGACCTCTCAACTCACGCAAGGGTTGATGTGAAGGCTTGAGAGCCGTTGGGGACGTCTCCCCAATGGCTGAGGTAGCTTGCCTCTGAATTTCGGGGTCTGCTGCGCACTGAGTTTCAGAGAGCTAGACGTCCACATCCATGGCCGCCTACTTAAGTGTTAGCGTCCAATGATATGGACGTGACTCACATGGACGTCCACCGATGTTGACGCCAATTGGCCCTTCGGCCAGAGTTTAAAACATGCAGAAAACCATGCTTACACTATATATATTTACATGCCATATATGTAATATGATATACACACTACTACAACATGAAATCAGCAATATTTACAATTAATATACACATGCCCCGTAGTATAACCAAGATAACATTGTACATAAGTATCTACATACGCATACATGATATACTATATATACAACATGACTTAACACACAATAAAATAACAACAATTCGAGGGCCTTACAAACACGGAGCGAGAAGGGCGATGTCACCTGAAGATGCTAGCTTGGCTATGCATCGGCACGCGTTCTGCTCCCGCGGAACATGTATGACCTCGAAATAGAGGAGGCCCTCTGCTCGGCTCTTAACCTGTTGGAGGTATTGAGCCATGCGGGGCTCCCTTGCTTCGAACTACCCGTTGACCTGACTGGCCACCAACTGAGAGTCGCTAAAGACCCTAAGCCGAAGCGCTCTGAGGTGCCTAGTCGTGCGGATACCAGACAACAATGCTTCGTACTCAGCAACATTGTTGGAGGCAGCAAAGCGAAACCGCAGGGCGTATGGAACTCTAACCCCTCAAGAGAGGTGAGGACCAGCCTGCTCCGCTCCCCATGACACAAGAGGACCCATCAACGTAGAGCTCCCATGGGGACTCGTCGGCCAGCGGAGGATCCTGCTCGGTAGGGAGAGTACACTCCGCCGCAACAGTCCGCCAATGCTTGCGCCTTGATTGCTGTCCTCGGGCGAAAATTGATGTCGAACTCACCAAGCTCTATGGCCCACTTGATTAGCCTACCGGAAGCCTCTGGATGCTGAAGGATGGATTTCAGCGGTTGGTCGTAAGGACCGTAATAGAGTGGGCCTAAAAATAGGGCCTGAGCTTCCGAGCAACCGTGACCAGGGCAAGGGCAAGTTTCTCTGCTCGGGGTACCTCCTCTCGCTTCTGGATGACCCTAATGTAGTATACTGGGTGCTGTGCCGCTCCCTCTTCTCTGATCAGAACCACGCTAATGGAGTGTTCGGTGACCGAAAGGTATACGAACAGTGTTCTCTGAGCACGGCTTTGAGAGAATAGGTGGGGCTGCCAAGTATGCCTTCAGCTCGGTGAAGGCGGCTTCACACTCTTCAGTCCACCGTACATGCCCCCTTGCTGGGAGGTGCCTTTGGGCCTCGCAGCCACTTGAAGAAGTTGAAACTCTTTCAGCTGCTCGAGACATGAATCGGTCCGCGGAGAGGCATCCAGTGAGACGCTGGACGTCACGCACTGTCTCTTCAGACTGCCCATTTCAAGTACGGCTTGTATTTTCTCTAGGTTTGCCTCTATCCCTTTATTTGAAACGAGGAAGCCAAGGAACTTACCCGAGCGTACCCAAACACACACTTGGCTGGTTGATCTTCATATTAAATTTCCGCAAGGTTGCGAAGGTTTCTTCAAGATCGATGTAGTCGATGCTCGGGAGCATTTTGACCAGCATGTCGTCGACGTAGACTTCCATGTTGCGCCCCGATCTGCTGCTCGAACATCTTATTGACCAGCCGCTGATATGTGGCACCAGCGTTCTTCAGACCAAAGGGCATCCTAGTATAACAGTATAACCCTAAGTCTGTGACGAAGGTGGTGGCGTCTTGATCCGGAGGATGCATGTTGATCTGGTGATAGCCAGAGTAGCGTCTAGAAAGCTGAGAAGCTCATGTCCGGACGTGGCGTCCACCAACTGGTCGATGCGCGGCAGGGGAAAATTATCCTTGGGGTGGCGCCTTGTTGAGATCCTTGTAGTCTACGCACACTTGCCATTTTCCATTGGCCTTGCGCACGAGGACCACATTGGAGATTCACTTCGGGTACTAGGCTTCCCGAGGAGCCCTATGGACCGGCTTCTGATGACGTGATCCTGAATCACGGTCTGCCATTCTCGGTTGACCGGTCGCCTCCTTTGCTGAACTGGTGGGACCCGTGGGTCCAACGGAGGCGGTGAACCATCACCTCCAGAGGAATGCCCGGAAGCTCGTCATCGGACCATGCGAACACGTCCAGTTGGCAAGCAGGAAGGCTCTGTAGCGTTGCTGTTCGGCTTCCGCTAGTAAGGAGCCAATATAGAGGACATGCTCGGGGTTATCATCCACCTGTACTGGAAGCAGATCTTCAGCAGGTGTTCCTCGGCGGAAGGCTGGTCAGTTGGGGGTGGAACAGGCACTGGGGCAGCGAGTGGCTGCTTGTCTCTTAAGGAGAGGACATAGCACCATCGAGACTCGCGTTGGCACCCGAGCACCTCCCCAATCCCGCTCGGAGTCGGAAACTTCATCTTTTGGTGAAGCGATGAAGGTACCGCCTTAATCCGCCCGATCAGACCTCTATCGAGAATGGCGTTGTAGCCCGGTATTTCTTGATGACCAAGAAGTCTACTATCTTGGTAACATTTTTTGGTGCCATCCCAGAGTTATTGGGAGGTGGATTCTCCCATGGGCTGAACCGAAACCCCCAAGAAGCCGTACATCGGAGACTCTACAGGAGTGAGCTGATCGGTCTTAAGGCCCATAAGGCAACAATCGTAGGCTAAAACGTCCGGAGCACTTCCATTATCCACCAAAATCCGGCGTACATTACAGTGGTTGATGGTGGCCGAAACGACCAGCGCATCACTGTGTGGGTTAGCGACCCCTACAGATCTTTGTTTGAGAAGGTTATAACCTCCTCGACTATGCGTGTGCGGAATTGGTGGGGTACGGAGCTGGCCGGGGCGCCGAAGGCCTGTCAATGACGTGCACTCGCCTTGCGTAATCGCGTCGGCTTTGAGTGCTTTCTCCGCCTGCGCCGAACCCTCGGCGATCACATTGATTTCCTGCCCATTGGTTTCGTTGTTGATCGACTGCTCAGGAGTCTACTCTTGGCGTCTGGGGCGGTCTTCATTCCGGCGCACGAACCGTCCGAGGTAGCTGCGCTTATTGAGGGACTTGATTTCATCCTTAAGCTGGAGGCATTCGGAGGTGTCGTGGCCGTGGTCGCGGTGGAAGCAACAATACTTCTCCTGGTTGTGCCGCCGGGGGTCAGAGCGCATCCTTGGGGGCCACCGAACATATGGTTCATTCCTGATCTCTGCCAGGATCTGTTCAGGTGCCACAGTCAACAGTGTGTAGTCGGTGAAGGGGCGTGGTCGGCGTGGTGAGTCGCCGTTGCACTGTCCCTTCTTCGATCACGGTTCGGACCGTTATCGAAGGCCTCTTCTTGTCCAACTGCTCGCCCTGCTTTGCTCGGCCGGTAGCCAGACTTTCCTCGCATGCCGCGTGGCGTTGGGCGATGGAAAGTAGCTCAGCCAAAGTGGCAGGCTACTGTACGCCGAGGGTCCTCTGCAGGAAGCCATCGCAAGTGACCTGGATGAGGGCGCTGGTGGCGAGAGGAATGTCCAGGCATGTAATGCGAAGCGCCTCAGTCCGAAACCTCTTAACGAAGTCCCAGAGCGTCTCGCCCTTCTTCTGGCGGATGGCCAGGAGGGAGGCCGCTATGCGCGGCTGCGACCTTCCACCAAGGAAATTGTCCTAGAAGGACTTCTTCAGTTGGCGGAAGAGGAGATAGAGCCCGCAGGCAATGCTTCGAACCAAGCTCTGGCGGTCTCCTTGAGAGTGGTTGGGAAGGCCCGGCATTTGGCCGCGTCTGATGCTCCATGGAACACCATGTGCGACTCGAACCCGTGGATGTGATCCGCCGGGTCGGTGGTGCCGTCGTAAGGCGCGATAGTGGGCAGAGGGAGCTTAGGGGAGACAAGGGCTTCCAGGATCTCCACGCTAAAGGGGGAGTGGAAGTCCAGGTCCTCCTCCACCGGTGCTTTATCCTCTGCGCGCTGGACCATCGCGTCTATGCGACGCTCGAGGTCAGCCACGCGGCGCAAGCGCTTGGCCAACTCCTGCTCGGAATGAGCAGAGTTTTCTCGACCGGTCTTGTGGGAGTTGGCTCCCACAACTGAACGCGCCGGATGCATAGAGCGACGGGTGAGCGGCCACGGCGCTCCGGTGCCCGTTCCTCGGAGGGGGCGTGGTGCGATCGCCGCGGCGAGTCCACCTGATGCTCCTGGGGCGTAGGAGGGGCGCGAGATCGCTGGTGAGAGGATTCCGCCTGACGCTCCTGCAGAAGAGAGGCCGCCGGAGCCTACGATCTTGCCAACTGGGTTTGTAAGCCCAGCAAATGCCCGTCAGATGTTGCATCTGACCTCGGAGCTCTGCCATTTCCTGGGCAGTTGCGGGCATGGCGGTTGTTGGTGCAAGGACGTCGCCGATCCGACTAGAAGAGGCAATGGCGACGTCAACGGGGGGTCCCGACAGTGGGATTCTACCTCGTCTGACGGGACCTCGTCGCCCTGCTCCCAACATTCTGGTAAGAGGATCGCCCACGAGCCATGGCTGTCGTCGCTTCCCACAGACGACACCAAAAGTGTGGAGGCCTTTTCTGTTTGGGCCGAAACCGAATGGCCTACACTCAGAGGAAAGGAAGATGGTCTCCGGTAGCGGGCGCAGGCCTGCAAAACCAGAATAGGATCAGGGGCCCGTTGAAGAACCGGGAGGACCCTCCGATGCCTAAGTCAGTAGCGGACTTGAGAGGAAGGGAGTTCTCATGTGTGATGCCGTGGCTTGTGGAGTAAGATTGCATGATATGTGTACCTTTGCATGGCGCTGTACCTGAGCCTTTTATAGGCATGTGCACTGGGAGAAGGGATGAAACGTCCCGGGATCGTGCCTAAAGGTCGCGCCGGTTGGCGCGTCGTCCGAGGAGTTACGCACCGGAGCGTCCGTTGGGGCGCTCAGTAGTTTTGCTCCTCTTGATCGTGGGGCGCGTGGCCTACAGCCATTATAACCGTCGTAGGACGTGAAACGACCTGCTCGGATGCCGTTGGCCATAGCTCCGAGCAGGTTGCCTGTATGGGGAGCCGGGCCTGCCGTTTAGTAACCGCAGTGGGTGCTCGTGCGACTGGTCCTGCAGTCCGGAACCCATGTAGGCCGCTCTGGGGTAAAGCCTGCTCCTCGACGGGGTCTGCTCGGAGTGGGATTCGAACAGACAAGGGGGCATCCGGGACGGCCCTGCGCCGAGAGTCATCCCTGGGGTCATTGGAAATGGACGTCTGAGGGCGCATGGTGTCCCAGGGAAAGGAGGAGCCCGTTCACTCTGCCATGGGCTATACGGCCCAAAAAAGGGGCCCAGGTGGCAAGAATTGACCACCACATATGTGTATCTATGCGCTTAGGTGGGGTGGTGGCAATCGCCTGACATTTGCATCATCAAATTTAACATTAATAATTATATATTAAGAAATATTTTACTTATTATCAAAATCATGTATGTTTACAAAACCCTTATATGGTAACATATAGTTGCTATCTCCAACCAATCTAATGTTGTATGTCATCTTTACATATTGTAGGTAATTAACATATACATATACAATGCACATACATGATTATACATACGTTGCTCCCTCGATCCTTGACATAGTATAGTAGGCTCCAGTAGCTGAGTGAAAACAAGCTATATGTAGGCACCACCATAGGGGCAACTATACCCAGAGTTATAACCATACCCATAGCCATGTGTTTGTGGATCTCTATGTTGGAAATCGGCTTGGGGCATCACATACGCAGCGGAAGTAAATAAAACAAACATCATTTTTCATCCAAGTACTTGATCGAGCTATGATATACGTTGTACATAAATATACATACAAATAAGGTGTGAAACCATCTCATCTAGGGGAGATCATATATCCCCTGAAGCGCAAGACTAGTCCTTAGTTTGAAGGAGCTCTCGCGAGACTCCCTCTAGCGATATCCACATAGTGGATGACTAGTGATGACAACACCTCCTTCTTCGACGGAGCCTCTCCTTCACGTCGTCCAACACTACATAGCAGCTAGTAGCAGCAACAAGAGATATGGCCCTCTTGGATCCCTTCTCATCAAGGGAGGCTATAGGAGGGAGTGATTGGGAGGAGGAAGAAGGTGGCTTCTCCTAAAGGTCTAACCATTGATCCTTAGGAGAACCCCTCCTATTTATAGAGAACCTTAAAGGACACCTCATCAAGGACACCTCGTCATGTCATGATTATAGGGACACCTCATCAGGGACACCTCATCATGTCATGATTATAGGGACACCTCATCAGGGATACCTCGTCATGTCATGATTACAGGGACACCTCATCATGTCATGATTACAATGACACCTCATCGGGGACACCTTGTCATAACATGATTAGGGACACCTCATTAGGGGCGCATCATCATGTCATGATTACAAGGACACCTCGTCATGACATGATTACAAAGACACTGAGGTGTCCTTCTTCTAGAAGGGGTGACACTTGTCATCATACAAGATGATGAGGTGTCCTCCTTCTAGAAGGGCGAGGTGGCATGATCCTGGCATGCTCCCCTTAATGGATTCTTTCACTATAGACCTAATAGATCTATAGTAGGTTAAAGAAGGCTTATTGGATAATTTTATCCAATCCTCTATTCATTGCATTATCCACCTTATGTGTGTGACCCTCTAGGACCAATACTAAGTTGCCGTGAGTTACACTCGTTAGAACTCTTTCTGACTCAGAACTCCTTATGACTTAAGTGAATTACTCCATAGTAATTCACTCAACTCATCGATTATGGACGTACTAGGTCACTATGCCATAATCCCAAGTGTCTAGTGGTGCATGTGCTGACAGTGTGTCCTAACTGATTGCAGTGACTACAACATAAATCAAAAGCATTCTTAACATGTGTAGTGTTATGAGATTTCTGTTTTTGTTTATAAACATGCTGATTAATCTTTTTAAGATTTTTGACTTCTTTTCTTTTACAAATTGAGGAGTTGGATATTTTTCAGGATACACAACATTTTCTTCATTGTGAGAAGGTGTATATCCTACTCCATACTTTTTTTTTACCTGTTCTATATCCTTTTAATCTAACAAACAATGATGTTTTGCAGTTAGAGATTTTCTTTATAGTAGCTTTTAGTAATTATTTTCTTCTTGTTATTTTTCTTCATCCTTAAGTTCCTTTAAGTTTGATTCTATTTCCAAAATCTTACTGTTTTTATTTTTTAAATCTTCACACAGTAATTCATTAGCTCTTTTGGTTTCATTTAAATTTTGACTTAACCTATCTACTTCATTTTTGAGAAAGGTGTTAGCCTTTTCTTGGTTAGTTTTAGTTTAACTATTTTTATTTGCTTAACTACTATTTTGTATTTTTCATATAGCTCATAAAGGCATCTTCAAGACTGTCAGAATCTGATTCAGAACAAGAAGTAAAGGAGGTTTCGGAGTTTACCTGTTCCAGTCCTGCCATAAGGGCTAGATTTGCATTTTCTTCTTCTTCGATTCTGAACTTGAGGATTTTGAGCTGGTGGCTTCTTTCGTTATCCCATGCTGCCGCCATTGCCTTCTTTTTATATTTTCTGAACTTCTTTTCTTTGCCTTTCTTTTTGTCAGATTTTTCCTTGATCCTTTTTCTTCAGCTTAGGACATTCAGATTTGTAATATCTAGGTTGGTTGCATTTGTAGCAAGTTGGCTCCTTCTTCTTTTTATCTTTCTTGAAGAATCTCTTAGAGCCGAATTTCTTCTTCTTTGCAAGAATTCTCTACAATTTTCTTGATAGCATAGCTTCATCATCACTATCATCTGATTTTTCTTTGGAGTCTTCAGATGAGGAGGAATCTGTAATCTTCAAAGCATTTGACATTTTCTTTTTCGAAGAATTTTCAGCAAATCTTTCCATATTAATTTCATGAGCCATGATGGAGCCAATTAGCTTATCAATGGATAATTGAGTTAAATCATGTGCTTCCTCAATGGCAGTGACTTTAGGGGTCCATACATTAGTGAGAGGTCTTAGGATTTTTCTAACTGCTTCTTCATTAGTTAGAACTTTTCCTAGAGAGCTTAAACCTACTATTATGTTGGAAAACCTGTTATACATCTGAGTTATATTTTTGTTGGAAGCATTTTGAATTGTTCATATTGGGACACAAGAATAACTATTCTACTTGTTTAACCCTATTAGTACCTTCATAAGTTAGTTGCAATTTATCCCACATTTCTTTTGCAGTCCTACAGGCTGATAGTCTATTAAATTCTCTTTTAGACAGTGCACAACAAAGATAATTTTTTGCCTTATAATTCAAGGACATGTTTCTCTTATCTGCTATGGAAAGACCAGAAGAGGATTCACCAATGATTTGATAATCACCTTGTTCTATTACCTGCCATAAGTCAAAGTCTGTACCTCTGATAAAACATTCCATGCGCATCTTCCAATATTGATAATCTTCACCATCAAAGAATGGTGGCCTTGTAACGGATTGACCTTCATAGTTGTGAGCTTCAGCTGCCATTTCTTCTCAAATCTTCAGATTCTTCTGAGAAGACCTCGCTCTAATACCACTTGTTGGATCGAAATGGCACAAGAGAAGTCCTAGAGGGGGGTGAATAGGACTTCTTGGTTTTCAAAAATTTTTCTCTAAAATGTCACAGCACTAAATAAATTTGTTAGTACTTTAGTGTGTTGTGTGATTCAAGTGTAAACTAGGCGGAAACAATCACACAAATGGACAAAGAGATTTATCCTGGTTTGGCCGTCCCCAAATGGAAGTCCTACGTCCAGTCCTCAAGCCAACCACTTGTGATTTCCACTAACTGCCAATAACTTGGCCTTCTCTCACCCTTGAGAGGTAATACAAACCCACTTGCTCCAAGCAAGTCTTCCCTAAACAAGGGTACAAAAGAACTGCCTTACACAAGGCCTTCCCTTCACAAGAGGGGCAAAGCAGGAACACACCTCCTGCAGAAATTACACAGAAGAGGAAAATAAAAGGACTCTTGTGTGTTTGCTTCAAGAATGAGCAAAGACACACAATTCAGAAAGGCTAATAGATTGGAGTTGTAACTCATATCCTTTCTGAATGAGCAGGTGGACTTCAGAAATGTATACATTATAGATGCCACCCGGACACAAGACTTCTGTGGAACCAAAGAGAGCTGAGAGAATTTTGCTGAAAGGGGAGCTCTCCAACTTGTGGCTTGAGAGAACGCTTGTGGGATTCTTTGGCTTGAAAGATTCTAAGTGTTGAGCTCACTGGAGTTGTAATTTTCTGTGTTGTTCTCTCTGTTGGTATCTCTTTCTATGTATCTCTATGTATGTCTATATCTCTCTATATATGTGTCTTCTCCTTTCAAACTCGGCTCCTTTTATAGTCTTCAGAAGAATGTAGCCGTTTGAAAATGGCCGTTGGAAATCTGGCCGTTTGAGAAGAGATCTAGGATCCTTTGGATTTTGCTAAGCTTGTTGTCCAAGGGTCTTTATGCTTCTTTGCTTCTTTCCAATGTCTTCAGATGAGAGTTGTAGCTTCACAGCTAGAAGGTCGGTTTCTCATTAAGTGGACTGTGAAAGCTCCTTGCTAAAAACATGCTTCAATAAATGTCTGCAGCAAGGACAAGACAAAAAGAAAGAGAGCACCTCCATGCTTTTGAGGTAGGTGAGTTAGAGAAGAATAAGAAAAGTATGGAAACCTCGTATAGGCATGCTTTCATACCACAAAACAAGAGACAGACAGTTATGCTAAGAAGGAAGGTATGGGTCTATCATGGTAGGTGAGCTTGTCAGATACCCATGCACCTGAAGCATAATAATGTGACATATCTTTTGTGTTCAAGAAAATCCGGAGCAAAGACATGAGGCAAAAGGTTCAGTTTAAACAAAAGTTGCAGAAATAATCGGAACAAGTTTAGATGAATAAGTATAGTTTATCTGAACATGTCAAAAAATAATAAAATAATGACACTCAGATGGTAATATTAAAATATTCATTCAATCAACACAAAGTTATATCAAGCATGATAAGCAAACAATATTATGAGAGTTGCTAGACTGAAGAATTCAGAAAACCATAAGTACAGAATTGTCAAGTGAAGTCGGATATAAGAGTTAGCAATTCGGCTCTAGAAGAGACTGAATTTTGACTTCATGAGTTGGAGTCAAGGATAGATTCGACTTCAAAAAGGTTACCATTCGACTTCTGAAGAAAGTATTAATGAGTCGGAGTCAAAGAAAGATTCGACTTCAGAAGAAAGTATAATTCGACTTCAGAAGAAAGTATAATTCGACTTCAGAAGAAAGCATTCGACTGTAAGAGTCGAAGTTGACAGTTGATTGTATATAGTAGTGTGGACTTAGAGAATTTTCTGGGTTGTTTAGACTTCGATTCTAAGGGAGTCGGAGATGATAGTTGGAGTGACAAGTCGGATTCAGTATGACATAGAGGGAGCTTGTGGACTTAGAAAATTTTCGAGATAGAGTTTGTCCAAGATAATTTTTTGTGATAAGTAAAATATATATTTAGTTTATAAAAGTCTTTTAAATATTTTGTCATAGCAAAACCATGATATTATGGTAAACTAAAATCTTAATTTTTCTTAGGGGTAGTTGCTCAACAATTCTCCCCCTTTTTGTTGATGACAAAAACTTTAAAAAAAGATTTAAATAGATAGTGAACAAATTTGAGATAGAAGATATATATTTTCCTGGAGAATATATTTTTCTTGGAGAGATTTTGTTCTTACTTTCTTACTACTTTCTCCCCCTTTGTGACATTAACAAAATACACACAAACAAAAATTACAACATACATCAGAGCATACAAATTGGAAAGGAAAGGCTATTTTATTCAGAAATGAGGAAAAATTTAGTTACAGAATACAGAAACATATGATTTAAGATTGTGATAGGGAACTGGGTAAATACAAAGACCGGGGGTCCTGGTCTAGATAAGTTTGGATAAGAGCCCATAGCTTTTCCATTATCAGGGAAAAGTTCTCAAATAGACTACTATCAATGTATAGAGGGACCAATGGAGGGAAATTTCCTATAGGACTTGAGGTGGCGCTTATGGAACCAGTGAAGCTTGGTGCGATAATGGTCTGGCGCAAGGAGAATTTGAGGGGAACAAATTTCCTAGAGGCTGCAAGATAGAGGAAATCATGCACTGTAATATTCCAGTGCAAGCCTTGGAGTAAGCTGCTTCCTTAGCTTGATAGTAGATCAGGTACCTTTGCTTCCACTTGAGCAATTGTCTTCCAAGGTCATCATAACCTTTGCTCATGTACTGATAGACAGAAAGCTTTAGCTTCTTACAATCTGAATGATCCTTAGGATAGCTACTGCCCACTGATCTTCTGTTAACCTTTCAGATTCAGCAAAATAAAGCTGGAAATCTACCATGTGCTGAGAATTCTTTGGGGCTTGCATAATGGCAAATCTTTGAAGAGACAATCGAAGCTTGTACTTAATTCTGAATCTGGTAGCTAGCCGGATGTGCCTATTGAAGACTGCTTGAGCAAATTCTTTTCTAGCAGAAATGACACCAACCAGGGAAGGATACAAGCTAGATGGTAGACCAACTGACATGGAGGGAGTGATTTGCCTTTGACCTCTGATGAGCATTTCCCATTGGCCTCTAGAAACATCAGGCAGTCCCAACTGAAATCTTGCAAAATTGAAGTTTCTCATCCTTGTGAACTTGTCCTGAAGATTTCTAATGAGAGTTCCAAACAAGTCCAAGAACCTTAGATTCAGGTGGAGAGAAACATCCAAAATTGGTTCCTGGAGTGAGTTTCTTGGTACTTGATGGCTTCTTCAAGATAGAGATCAAGAAATGTTTTGGAAGTGAGGCTGTGGCATTTTTAGGAGATAAGTTGGATGTCAGCCAACACTACTTGAGTAGAATGAATAAGAGTAGGAAGCCAGTCTTCAAATGTGAAACCTGACATTTCATGAACTTCAAGGAATACCTTAATGGATAAAATTCCTTGAACAGGTTCATATGATGTTCAGAGTGGTGAATGAAGGCATACCAGAAGGGAGGTAGTAGCTGGCAGGATTATCTTTCAACATCCCCCCGCCAGTAGAGGAAAGTTGAATGCTAGGAAGGATTTCAGAGATAGTGAGGGTGGATCTGCGTGCTACTGATTTGGAGGCAGTGAGAAGACATGAAAAGAAAGTGGGAGGTCTACTGTGGAGGGAAGGAATATTTACTGGAGGTTTCTGACCTCTGTATTTCATTGGATAAATTTTCAAATTTACATTATCGAAAGCAATAGGCGGATCCTCTGGAATAGATGAAGAGGGAAGAGGATCATATGAGGTAGAGTGTGGGGGTGTTCAGTAGAAGAAGAGGTAGGAACTGGGGTTGCAGTAGGTTGAGATGATGTTGTGGTGTTGTTCAGGCTGAGGAAGAGGATTAGTAGTGGAAGGATTTGGCATAGAGGAGGATGAGAGGAAGAGAATACAAGATTACCATTTTTGACAAGTTTTCTCTTAACTTTCCTCTTGAAGGTCTTGACCTTGGACGTATCATGCTCTAAAGACTCAAGTGGTCTCTTAGGCCTAGACTCTTGATGGGATTCCTCATGCTGCACATCTTTTTCAACTGCTGCTACTGGAGTCTCCTCTAATATTGATTCTTGTTGCTGCTCAACCTTCTGCTGAAACACCACAATAGCCAGTTGGGGCTCTGACTCTTGAACTGGAACTTCAGGCTCTTGCTCTGGTTGCTGCTACTCTGCCTGCTGCTTTGCCTGCTACTCTGCCTACTGCTCAGGCTCCTTTTGCTGTTCATTTTGTTGGTGAACTTGAGGACCAGATTCTTGAGAAGTCCCTATTGGCACACAACTAAAGTAGAAGGTCCTTAATCTACTTGACTTCTTCAGTCAAACCATCAAATTTAGCATTAATAAATTCCACTTGTAACTGAAGAACAAAAATACTTTCCTGCTGCTTGTTCAATAAATCCAAGATGGAATGCAAATTGTTGCTACTCTCCCCCTGAGACCTTGGTCGGGTCTCAAACTGAGAAGGGGAGTAATGTTGCTACCTTTCTTCAAACTCTTGCTCAATAGAAGTAGATCTAGGGATATCTTCTTGTTCTTGTGCTACTCCTTTTCCTCTTAATTCTCTTTGAACTTCATTGATAGTTTCTTCATGTGCATCCTGTTCTGGAGGAAAAACAGGAACTTGTTTGGCTCTTCAAGCACTTGAGAACCTTGTTGCTTTTCAACTTGAACATCTGCTTCTATTCTTTCTTCTTCTTGTTGACTGATTGGTACTGATGATAAATCTAGTGTTTCATCAGGAAACACTTCATGGGAGCATTCTGGTATAGAATCCTTCATCCATAAGTTCTGACTTCTATTGACTAATGTGTAATGGCTTCTCCTCACGGTTGACAAGCCAATTTTCTCTTTGATTCCAACAGAAATTTCTCTGCTTAAATCGATTGAAAACCTTTTGAAAAATCAAGGTGAGTAGGAGTCCATAAGGAAGGGATTCCTGCAAATCTTTGGAGGCTACCATCTTTTCTAAAATAATTGCTGGCAAATTTACTTTATGCCTCTGAATAGCCCAAAATAATAGGTTGCCATCTCTGGAAGTTATGGAAGAATGGGTCCCTGCCCTTGGAGTTATAACATTTGTAATGACTGAATGGATGAGTCTCTTTTCTGCGGAAAGTTCATTGACCAGAAGACCTTTCTTGCTTACTGTCACCAAACTACCAATAATGCCCAATTTTTTGCTTATCCAAGGGCACTGACTCACTGAGCTTGTGCTCGGAAATAGGACATACCAAGATTTCTGCTAACAACTCCTCAGATACTGTAACCTTTATCCCCTTTACATATCCTGTGATTGACTTTTTGGAAGAGACCTAAAGAGTCACATAAAAAGCCTTGATGGCATTCTCGACTATTGGTTCATAAATCTGACACAGCTTCGTCCAACTCATGGCTTCTAGGGTTTCTTCTACCCACGACAGACTACCACTCAATGGGAGAACTCTACTACTTTTCCTGGACAGATGGAGATCTTAGCAGATGCTAGGCGATTGAGTTGCTCATGAGACAACAGGGTTTCGTCCGGAACCTTAGATGAAGCCATCTAGACGGAAAGCAAGAGAGAAGACTGAGGGAACTGTCAAAGGAGTGAAAGAAATAGAGTTTAGAGTTCTCAGAACCTACCTTTCTTCAGAGAGAATGGAGGTCATGGAGTTGTCCTGAAGACGACCACCGGAGAGGATGACAGTGTAGGCGCGAAGAGGAGAAGAAGACAAGGGGAGTTGAAGAGAGTTTGAAAGGGTGTCTTCGCACACAAAAAGATATGTCTAAATAGGGAAAGTGAAAAAGTAACTGACCAGTGATCAAGGGTTGAACGGTCGCGATTGACTGATTTGACCGTTGCGTATAAATAAGTCCATTAATTTGATTTATTATGTTGCCCAGTTAGGGAGCCCGGGGGGGGGGGGGTGAATGGGTCTTTAAAATTTATCAGCTAATACCTGTTCACTAAAAATGTTCATAGAGAAATACACTTTGAAGATTGTTAGTGTTAGTAAAGAGAAACAACAATCACACGAAGACAATCACACAACACAGATGTATCCTGGTTCGGATCTCCTCTCCATAGGAGTCCTATGTCCAGTCCCTGGGCAACAACTCAGGATTTCACTAACTAGGGTACAGTCCCCCTATGGACACTACAACACCCAGCCCAGCTGGTCTTCTCTTCATAGCCCGAAGAGGAACAACACCCTGGATACCCCACCAGGTCTTCCTTCTCAACAGAAGGGAACACACATAGAAACAAATAAGCAGGAGATTAAGCCCCTAGATCAAGCTTTGATAAGCCAAGATCTGAAGCAAGGGACTGAGAGCAATGAGATCTATAAACAAAAGCTCACTCTCAGAACCAAACAAGCTCTCTCGAAAATCTACAAACAATGCAGAGAGCAAAGAGCTAATCTAATGGAATGAGGCTTGGCTCTTTCTTGAGAACTCGCAGAAGACTTGATGATCAGAGAGTTTTCTATGACTGTCGTTCTCTATCTATATGTATATCTGCTTCTGGAGCTCCTTTCTTCAATATATATATCTTCAATTTGAAATCTAAACGTTGAAGTATCCGTTGCCTCTAGCTTTTGGTGGACGTTAGACTGAGTGGCACTTGGAAGCTTCCAGTCAACAGTCCTTTATCCATTTGTGCACGTAAAGAGATAGGATCTTCTGAAGTGTCCCTTGGCTTCTACAAGGTCCAATTATTGTGAGATGAATAGCTGACCAGGACCTGCACACAAAGCAAGCTAGAATGATAGACAGCTGAATTGTCTCTTGTTCTCAGTCATCGTTAGTGTGAATATTCATCAAAATAGTAATGCTATTCTGCTGTTCTAAAAGATGCATAAAGAATAGACACGATAATGGATGATATCGTCTGCATGCATGTAGAGATACATTCAGTCTTCATTAAATGCACAGCTGATAGAAGAATATGTGCGAAGACTTTGACTATTCAACCCGTTGAAAGGATAAGTCATATGTCAAGTTGATTGATATGAAATCGATGCATTTATGACTTATGAAATCGTTATGCAACCAAACAGCAAATCATTGTGAGATATGAAAGAATTTTGTGATCATTAAGGAAATCATTATGATTACTTAAGAAGTCGATGTGCAAAGCAAATTGTTATGAGAACCAAAGAAATCGATGTGATTACTTAAGTAGTCGATGCGCAAAGCAAATCGTTATGAGAACCAAAGAAATCGTTACGATTACTTAAGAAGTCGATGCGCAAAGTAAATCGTTATAATATCTGAAGCAATCGTTGCGATAAGCAAATCGTTACGACGTCTGAAGAAATCGTTGCGATAAGCAAATCGTTACGATAACTAAAGAAATCCTTACGATAGAAAATCGTTGCGATAAGCAAATCGTTACGATAACTAAAGAATCGTTACGATAGCAAATCGTTGCGATGTTTGAAGAATTGTTGCGATAAGCAAATCGTTACGATAACTAAAGGAATTGTTACGAGAGCAAGTCGTTACGATGAATAAAGGAATCGTTACGAGAGCAAGTCGTTACAATGACTAATGGAATCGTTACGAAAGCAAGTCGTTACGATGACTAAAGGAATCGTTACAAAAGCAAGTCATTACAATGACTAAAGGATCGTTACGAAAGCAAGTCGTTACGATGACTAAAGGAATCGTTACAAAAGCAAGTCGTTACAATGACTAAAGGAATCGTTACGAAAGCAAGTCGTTACGATGACTAAAGGAATCGTTATGAGAGCAAGTCGTTACGATGACTAAAGAAATCGTTACGAAAGCAAGTCGTTACGATGACTAAAGGAATCGTTATGAAAGCAAGTCGTTATGATGACTAAAGGAATCGTTATGAATACTTATCAAATCGTTAAAGCATATAATGAATCCTTATGATTATGGAATCGTTATAAACAAGGAAATCATTATGGCTTAGTACAAATCAATGTATTTAGACAAATATGCTTCTATAGTATGAAGATTCTTACCTATTTTGGCTTGTTTCCTTTGATCTTATTTCCTGTGCTTAGACTTGTAGAAAATAGGTTAGTGACCTTAATCAAGGTTTGACAATTATCAAAATAACATGGTTTTGTTAATCACCAAAATAGAAATGTAATTAATTTAAATTACATGGGGATAGACTGTTCATCAATATCCCCCTTTTTGGTGATGACAAAACTTCAATAAACATCAGTAAATAGCACAGATAAGTTTACATTTAAATTCTAAAATTGTTTGCAATAGCTCACCATATGTATTTCAGAGCTTGCAATAGTTCTCCCCCTTTTTGTCATTAAGCAAAAAGAAATAGGACTGAGACAAAGAAGAGGAACAAGAAAAAGTAAAGAGCACACAAAGAGTGTATTGTATTAATTTTGAGAAGGTACAGAGAGATAATGAGCAGGGGACAAGAGAGAGGCATAATGAGAAATTATTTCCCAGGCCTGCTCTTCCTGCTTCTTAAAAAATGGCTTGAAAACCCCAAGAGATACGGAATAGGTTGGTCCCATAGAGGGAGCCATCCTACGGAGATGAAGGGCCAACTGCTTCTCAAGGAAATCTGCATAGGAATCACGATCCAAATCCATTTTAAAGAAGCTGACTTTCGCAAAACTAGCACAAGCAAGAAACTGATCTAGAGTGACAGGGTAGAATATCTGCTTGTGCTTTATATCCTGGCGCATGGCTACATAAACCTGTATCTTTCAACCCAAGTGAGATAGGGATCATTGACAAGGAATATGGAGTTCATATCCAGGAAAGTAGCTTCTGAGATGAGAGGTTCACCAACCCTGGCACGAGATTCATTCAGATCAGAAAGTTACTGTACAGAGAGAGGATAGAATCTGATCCAATCTTTAGGGTTCAATCTTTCACATTCGGACAGGGTAGGAGCAAGAACTTCAGCACTGACATGGCCATGGTGATACTCTCGAAACAGGAATCTATGGAAAGCCACCAGATACCCCTTCTGGACCTTAATTCTACCCATGACTCTGGAAAAACGCTCAAAAATGATTGAGCCTACAGAGGAATCCATTATTAGAGAGTGGAGAGGGGGAAGGAAGGTAGCCTCAGGCAATTGAAGAGCGGCAAAGTCTACTTGGATAGCTTCAGTGCCACGAGAGGAGTCAAGACTTTGGATGGCCTGCCGGAATTGACCCAACTGGACTTCAAGCAAACGATGAAGATATCGATAATCATTAAACATCTTGAAGTGCCTGATCAGCTTTATCTCCTTCTGAATGAACGGGGCCCAGGAGTCCTTGTGGTGGATCAGGAACCATTCAGACAAGGTTAGGGTATGGTCCCTAGGAGGGAATCTGGCAGATTTGGCAAGTAAAAACTTATTGTAGAGAGATTTATTTGAGCGACCCCATTTTTCTTCAGTTTGGGATTCAGCTGAAGACAAGATTTTAGTTTTGAGGAATTTGGAAAGAGAAGTGTAAGGTAAGATGGTGTTTAGATAGTCTGTGAGATTCTGATGAGGAAGATTGAAGATAGAAGCAAAAACCACCTTAGAGAGGAATTCCCTGTAAAGATGTCTATTCTTGGTGACCTCTGTCAGTGAAAACCATAGAAGAGGATACAAAACTGAAGAGGAGTTAGAAGAAGAGGAGGTTTTTCTTTTCTTATGGACATGACTAGAAGAGTCTGTCCCATGAATATGTTCTCCAACCTTGAGGACAGATCAGAGAATGGCTGCCTCAAACTCATCCTTGATGGCCCTAAGGTAGGGACCATCAATCTGAGCTCCCTCTGGAATGATTGTAATGAAGGAGGGAGGAGGATTGGGATGAAGTAGAGAATGTAGGTTGGAAGAGGTAGGTTCAGAGGGTCCAAAGAATGAGGGACCAGAGGAGGAGGAGGCTCCAGCTGAAGATGTTGGAGGAACCTCACTAAGAGGAGGAGGTGGAGAAATGTGAGAGACAAGAGGTGAAGAGGAATGTGTGGGAAATGGGGTAGGAGAGGAGATGGTTCTGGGTTGAGGTTGCTTGAAGGGTTGAGGAGCAGGCGGAGCAGTGGAGGCCGAAGGTGGAGAGGAAGGAGCAGGTGTCTGAGTAGGTGAAGGAGCTGGGGGCTCTAGAGCGACTGCTGCTTCTTCTGCCAAAATTTGCTCAGACCCAACTGGCCCTGATGGCCCTGATCCTTGATCTGATGGCCCTGAAGGCCCAGACTCCACGGCTGCTGCTGAGAAAAAATTTTCGGCCCTGATGGCCCAGACTCTACAACTGCTGCCTGAGAAATAATTCCGGTCCTGAAGGCCCAGACTCTTGATCTGATGGCCCTGATGGCCTGACAACCTGTTCTTCATTTCCTTTAGAAGGCTGAGCTGGAGGGGGAGGAGGAGCTTGAGCTCCAACTACCTTCAAAATCTTAGAGAGCATGGACTTCATACTTCCCATTTCCTTGTTGAACCATTTCATAGCATTTCTTACTTGGGATAGCTTTTTGGTGGTTGATGCCTGGCTCATGAATATGGAGTTTACATCATATTGCAATGAGCATAAGATTTCTCCTTGAGCGTCCAACCTCTCTATCACAGGCTTCAAATGTATTATAATTTTCTGACTCCGGGACCTTTGATATGGAGTATCCGCAAGGAGAGGAACTTCCTTTCCTTTCTCCCTTGCTTGGTCCACAGGTGCCTGAAGATCACCATCATCATCTTCAGAGTCTGAGGAGCTTGTAGTTTCTCCTTCTCTGAATTGATTTTCTGGGGGGTTTTCATTTCCCTCCCCCTGAGTTTCACTGCCCTTTTCAACACTAACTTCTTCTTCTTCAGCCACAATCTCCATAGGAACTTTGGGTTGAGCTGCTGCTGCTACTTCGGATTGGACTGGGAGGTCTTCTGAAGGAACTTCAGTGTGGCCTGATGCCACAACACTTTCTCCCTGAATATCCTCTGCTACTGAATGCTCCCCCGCAATGGGAGCATCTTCCATTACTGCATCTACTTGAACTGATACGTGCTCCTACTGGCTTGGAGCTTCTTCTATGACCATTTCTTCAGTGTGCCTTCTGCCACAGATTCTGCTACAAGAGATTCACTTGCAACTTGCTCCTCCTGAGAAATGGAGTCCAGTGCATTCCTAAGTAGAGTGGCTACTTGGGAATATGAAAGAGGATATTTGGAGATTGCCCAAAGGTCTCAATGAAGTCATGAGGAATGTCCTCAATCCTTCTACTGGCTTCTTCCTCTGCTGTTGCTGTCACTGCTACTGATGGAACTACTTGATCAGTGGCTGCTCCTTCTGGCTCAACTACTGCCGTTGCTTCTGCTACTGGTTCTAGGTCCTCTTGGGCTTCACCAATGATGGCTTCACCCTCAACCGCACTAGTCTTTGACCAAATACTATTCACAACTGAAAATCCACTCTTTCTCAAATTTCTGGACCTGATGGCTTGGCCCATTTTCTCAGAAACATCACCAACTACGCTAATGCCAAAATGCTGGAAAATTCTTGTCAAGAGATGGGCATAAGGTGGTGAGATATTCAACTTACTCTTTGTGTCCCACACCTGAGAACTGGCAAACTTCATCCTCTCAATTATTAATTCTGCAGTGTTAATTTCATGGTTCTGGATGGCCCAGAACATCAGGTCAGAATCTACCTTGGCGTAGGTAGAGAAGGATGCACTCCTTGGAACAATAATCTGACAAATAATGAAGTGCAATAACCGATTAAACGCACTAAGTTGGTTGATATCCAGCTTCCCATCCTTCAGCTTGAAATCTGGACCAATAATCCCTAGCCCCTTGACTTGAGTGTCTACAGAGTGGACTCCAGACCAGTGGTGGAGACTTCAAACAGAGAGGCTAACAAATCCCTGGTGATCCTGATCTGGGTACCCTTGAACATGGACGTCAAGGTCCCATCTGCCTCAGTCTTCAAACAAACATAAAATGCTTTCACAAGGTACGAATAACTTACTTCAACAGGGTTGCAATCTTCGTCCATTTTAACTTCTGCAGAGCTTCAACTAAACTGCCCATGCCATTCTTCTCCAGGTCTGCCAAATCTACTGCCTTGTGACCACAAAGCTTAGCCTTGACTGACTCGAACCTAGCTTGCTGATCTGCGGTGAGGAACGCAGCTCCGTAGCCCCCAACGGTGCCGAAAATGGTTGTAGAGGCCATGGAATCTAGCAGGGAAAGGTTCTGAAGGACTGGAAGGGTGATTGAGGAAGAACCCCTCAAGAAATTTCTGGCGGGAGAGGTTGAAGGCTTCAAATCTGAGGAAAGTCGATGCCGGGGTCGATAGGGTATCGCCTTAGGCAAGAGGACGAAAGAGATAAAGAGGGAAGAGGAATTGTTCCCACACAAATTCCGGGATTTGTGAAATAAAGAATAGAAGCTCTTTCACATGGGATGTACCTTTATGGCAGAAAACGACAAAGCTCCAATTTGAAAGAAATAAAGAGTTACAAATAACGAACCGACAGGAGTATTTACGCCAGATAGAATAAATGAGAGATAATTGAGATATTTTGCTCACTTTCAAGGAGAATAATTAATTTAAGCTCTGAAAATTAATATCTCAGGTTTAGCAAATAATCTTTCACAATTTCACATGCCCACTTCCCTTCTGAGAGAAGTAAACCTCTCTTCGGGTAAGGCTTTTGTGAAGATGCCTGCTAACTGATTATTTGTATCAATGAAGGAAATTTCTATATTACCATTAGCTACATGATCACGAATAAAATGATATCTAACCTCAATGTGTTTAGTCCTTGAGTGCTGTACTGGATTCTTGGTTAAGTTTATAGCACTTGTGTTGTCACATAGCAGTGGGATTGACTTGAAGTGTAGCCCATAGTCCTCAAGTTGTTGCTTTATCCATAGGAGTTGTGTACAGCAACTTCCAGCAGCAACATACTCAACTTCAGCTATCGATAGTGCTACTGAATTCTGCTTCTTGGAGGACCAGGATATCAGACATCCTGCAAGTAATTGACAACAACCATTGGTGCTTTTTCTATCTATTTTGCATCCAGCATAGTCAGCATCAGAGTATCCTACTAAATTGACTTCACATGATTTTGGATACCATATACCTAGATCATGAGTTCTGGATAAGTATCTAAAGATTCTTTTAACTGAAATTAGATGTAGCAACCTGAATTTTTGAGAAAAACAAAAATTTAAATAATAAATTAAAAACTCAGCTAAAGGGATATTCAATGAAAAGAGCATTAAATAAAACCCATTAACTGGAAAAGAGTAATGGGCTTTGCTTAATGGATCCTCTAGAACTTATTGGGTCAAAATATGAATTTACAAATAGTAAATAAAAAGAGAATACCCTAAATTTGGAGTCTTAATATCTCCTAAATAGAAAATGACTCTTTAAGCATTAAAGAGGCAATAAGAGTTGGAATTGGATTCCTAAGCCTACCCCTTATGATTTAGCATGAATTTAGATCCCATCCTAACCTAAATAGAGGTTGGAAAGCAAGAAAGGAAGGTTGGAGTTAGGAAATCTCGTAATTAAAGAGCAATTAGAATAGAAGTAGGAATAGGAACCCATACATGCATAAATACATCTCTTAAACCCTCTTGGCCGACCCTAGCTCATTGCCAAAGGTTGTTGGATGTGGAGAAGAGGCCAAGGAGGAGAGGATCTCGTGGGGAGGAGGAGTTCTTGGAGCTTCTTCCTCGTTCTTGGAGATTTTAACCCTAGAAGACAAATCGAGTCAAAGGTAGGCATTCTCACAAGCAAAATTAAATTAAACTCGTCTGTAGGTAGTTCCAATCACTAGGAACAAAAGCCCTCTTGATTCCCTCTTTTTCATCGAGCCAATCTTTTGTTCTTGATTTTAGAAGATCTGCAAACATGATAACCCCGAGACATCATGTTTAATTCAAATCTCTATGTATACTGATCCATGCTACGAAATTTTTACTGCAGATACTTCATGTTGTTAGGGATCTTTTGCCCCTAAAAGCCCTAAATTTCATCGAGCATGCTGATCGAATTTAATCAATCTTTCTCTCTGTGTCATGTTCTGAATAACCCGTTCTTGCTCATGTTCAAACCCTGTATGAACCATGCTCTCTCTCTAATTTCGATTTACTGGAACTACCCTACATGTCTAGTTTAATTTGCAACTGTTTCGTGATTTTTCATCAACTATGTAACGAGTTATGATTTTTCAAAGTACCCTGTGTCCAAACAAGTCAAGTTGGCACGCAATCCGATGTAGAACATTTTTCCGCTCGAACTCAGGTGAAGTACCTGAGAACACGACGGCTCGACATGCCGCATTCTCAGGGCCGTCGCGATCAACATCTTGTCGCGTTCCTAACACGACAGGAAACCCCGTCGCGTTTTGGCCGCCTGAGCAGACAGCCCTGTCGCGAGCAGTACAGGACCCTGTCGCGTTATATCATGACCCTGTCGCGACGCTTACATGGGTATGTTGCATTCCCAGGATTTTGCATGAAAACCCATAAAATTTGTTACTCTTACTTTCTACAAAATCCTTACGCCTTTTTAACAGTAATACATGCAGTAAAAACACCTGTTTTTAATGGAGCTATATTGAATGCTTTAAAATACATATTCACGACTTCTTTTCTATCTATGATTTCTCTTACACATGCACACACATGAACCATCCATATATGGCTGAAATATGGCATAAAATATCTCATAATGTATCTGGTAATTTATTGCAATAAAGTATATTAATTGCCCTATTTTAAGGACTTGTATTCATTTCTTGCGTTGTTTATATACCGATATCGATGCTCCACTGTTCTAGAATTCCTCTAGAATGTCGAGCACCTGTTTTTATATACACACTTTACTTGGCTTGTGGTGAACTCTCCGTCGGATATTCCTTTCACCGGACTAGCGAACCCGTGCACAAGGCCTCCGTAAGTCTCCTTTGATCATGGATTCCCACATGGTCGACGAGCCGGTTGTACACTAACACCCATTACACCTTTAGGGATCGATATGATCCAAACGGCTATTAGAAGTTCGCTCTTACCTTGAATCACGTCGGACCTCTAGATGTGCATAACATGGCCAGCGGGAAGATCGTGAATTCCACCTGACTGCCAATACGACGTGCGCGTGTTGTGCAACTGATACTATCGCCTGTTTACTCGTTGTTTTACGTGTTGTACCCTTAGCTCATCTATACTCTACTCGCTCGTCTATTCACATTCTCTCTGCTATCTTGCCTATTCATCTAGTGCTCTTAACTATTCTTGGTACTCTATATTGGCCATTGACTGATTGTCTAAAGATACAATATAACCAATGCCTGGCAATATATAAAGGGCCGATCTGGTCCTGGGATGTGTGCCCGAAAGTGCTAGTGCCCATGGGAGTTAAATGATCAGAGTGTTTGGCATTACACTCAAGTGCTATCTATCTCGACTATGTATATGACAATCAAAACACAAAACGTGCTATACTCTCTCGATGTCTAGAATGACAAACAGTGCTATACTCGTCGTGCTATTATTATACTTGTGCTAGTTGTGCTATGGCCATCCTACTATTCGTGCTATACTCGATACTTGTGCTATTCTTGGAAACTATACTCGATCTCGTGCTATTGTGCTATCCTGTTACCTGTTGTGCTATCTCTTGCTATATTTTGACTCTCTTGTACCTGCTATCTTTAGATACTCTGCCATTAAATGCGTTAATTATTTAAAGCCTTCTTGAGCTTGAGATTTAAGTCCTACTGGGCATTATCGCTCACCCTACGTTATTTGATGTTGTGTTCTCAGGTGAGACCGAGGATGACACATACACTCACGTGGAAGGGAATGACCAAGAGTGAAGCCAGAAGTACCCTCGAGTCATTATGTTATCTTAGAGTTGTAGTTAGTTATTTCCTTTTGTTGCAATGTAATTGGTCCCTATAGAATGGCTCTGATATTAGTGGTTGTAACTAGACATTTTAAAAGTTATTAATGAGAAAGAATTGTGAGTATTATTCAATGTGCAATGGTTTGATGTCTAGTATTCGCTGTATACCTTTTTCTTGCAACTGCCTTCGCACTCCGATATTCCGCGTCGGGGCGTGACAGTTTTGTGGTATCAGAGCTTAGGTTATCCTTAACTATAGGGTGATCTAGGTTGACCAGC
>CM024756.1:47488199-47609573 GCA_014218235.1 Colocasia esculenta
CCCGGTGCGAAGAAGGAGTGTCCCCATTGTGGGAAGACCCATGGAGGTTCGGAGTGTTGGTTAGTAGCGGGTAGATGCCTAAAGTGTGGGAGCAGCGACCACAAGATCAAGGATTGCCCGAGGCTTCAGCAGGGAGCGCAGCGTGGAGCGCCAGTACCAGCAGTAGCTGTTGACCCAGCAAAGGTCCAGGCATTATGGATTGGGAAGTTCCCAGGACCCCTTCGGAGATTCGTAGCTTTATTGGGTTAGCTGGTTATTATCGGCGATTCATTGAGGGTTCTCATCCATCGCCGCCCCCTTGACAAAGCTGACTCGGAAGGTGAGAAGTTCGTATGGTCTGAGGCATGTGAGCGCAGCTTTCAGCTATTGAAGGCTAAGCTTACTTCTGCTCCGGTATGGTATTGCCTAGTGGTCTAGAGGGCTTTGCCATTTATACGGATGCATCTCGGATTGGTTTAGGCTGTGTGCTCATGCAGCAAGAGAGGGTAGTGGCTTATGCTTCTCGTCAGTTGAAGGAGCATGAGAGGAACTATCCGACTCATGATTTAGAGCTCGCAGCTGTGGTTCATGCACTAAAGATCTGGAGGCACTATCTTTATGGTGTCAGATTTGGGGTTTACCGACCACAAGAGCTTGAGGTATCTTTTCTCCCAAAAGGAATTAAACCTGAGGCAGAGAAGATGGATTGAGTTCTTGAAGGACTATGACTTCGACCTTCAGTATCATCCTGGAAAGGCGAACGTCGTAGCGGATGCTCTTAGTAGGAAGAGGTCTTCGCTCCAGCAGGATTGGAAGATGTTGGAGGATGCAGTGTGCTCTATGACCGAGTTAGAGCCATCGTTGTGTCAGCTTTTGTAGCTCAGCTGTCCCTTAGATCCTCAGTCTTGGATGAGGTGATTGAGCAGCAGAAGGCCGATCCTAGATTGTTAGAGTTAGTGGGTAAGGCGGGCATTGCTCGTGATGAGGACGGTGTGATTAGATTTCAGCACCGTGTTTGTGTCCCCGATGTAGTAGATGTCCGTGAGCATGTGTTAGCGGAGGCTCATAGATCGCGATTCTCTATTCATCCGGGTAACACTAAGATGTATCAGGATTTGAAGAGATCATTTTGGTGGTCCGGCATGAAGAAGGATGTTGCGGATTATGTGTCTAGATGTCTAGTGTGTCAGCAGGGAAAGCCGAGGCAGCGACCATCCGGCCTTATGCAGAGGATGGATATCCCCGTATGGAAGTGGGAAGCTGTCACTATGGATTTCGTATCGGGTTGCCTCGATCTAGGAGGGGCAATGACTCGATTTGGGTAGTTGTAGATAGATTCTCGAAGACTGCTCATTTCTTGCCTATGAAGAAGAAGCAGTCAGTAGAGAGCTTAGCTAGATTGTATGTTAGCGGTATCGTTAGATTGCATGGTGTGCCGAAGTCGATCATTTCGGATCGAGATCCGAGATTTACTTCGAGGTTGTGGAAGGGTCTTCAGGATGCGTTAGGTTCGGAGCTTAAGCTCAGTTCGGCGTTTCATCCCCAGACCGACGGACAGTCCGAGAGGACTATCCAGACGCTCGAGGATATGTTGAGAGCGTGTGTTCTGGATTGGAAGGATGATTGGGAGCGTCATTACCTCTTGTGGAGTTCGCATACAACAACAGTTTCCATGCTAGTATTGGAATGGCTCCATTCGAGGCGTTGTATGGTAGGCCCTGCAGATCTCCTTTATGTTGGGAGGAGACTGGTGATAGGCAGTTGATCGGACCGGAGTTAGTTCAGGAAACTTCGGATAAGATCCAGCTTATCAGAAAGAGGCTTGTTGCGGCACAGGATAGGCAGAAGAGTTATGCTGACAACAGGAGGAAGGATTTGGAGTTCGAGGTTGGCGATCATGTCTTCTTGAAGATATCGCCTACTCGTGGAGTTGTCAGATTTGGCAGGCATAGCAAGCTAAGCCCTAGGTTCATTGGCCCGTATGAGATTCTCAGACGTTTGGGCAACGTGGCGTACGAGCTAGCTTTACCCCCAGCTTTGGCTAGCGTTCACCCTGTATCCACGTATCTATGCTCAGAAAGTATGTCGAGATCCGTCTCATGTGATTAGTCATGAGCCAGTGGAGATCCAGCCAGATCTTTCATATGTCGAGCAACCGTAGCCATTCTTGACCGGAAGGTGCAGCATCTCCGGAACAAGAGTATTGCGTCGGTGAAAGTTCTATGGCGGAACTTTTCACGTGAGGAGGCTACGTGGGAGCTTGAGGATGCGGTGAAGAAGAAGTATCCCCTTTTGTTTGAGTAGTGTCGTTCTAACTTCGTGGACGAAGTTTTCTTTAAGGGGGAGAGGGTGTAAGACCCTCGAATTTCCGTCGTATTATTGTAACTGTGTAAGTATGTTGTGCTCGTGTATGTATATACCTAATTACGTACGCATTAGTAAGTATAAATTACGTATGCATGTGTTTATAATAAGATGTAAATAATGTATGTATTATTTGGTGATAGTGTGTGTACAATACTATACACATATTGCATGTATATATGCATCAAGTGCATGTTTTCTGCATAATTAGGGTTCTGGCCGAAGGCCACCTTGGCGTCAATACCCTAGCCGCTTATATGGTGTTAGCGTCAACCCCATGGATGCCAACTCTAATCCTGGCGTCCAACGATCAGGACGCCAACTTCTCTGACCTGCATGCGTTGCAGAGCCAGAAAATCCGGGAGCAAGGCAAGCCAACCATTGGGGAGATGTCCCCAACGGCTCTCAAGTTGTCAAATCAGTCTGGTGAGTGGGTGAGGAGCTCCCCTTAGGTCTGAACCCGGATTTGGCCTCTCCCACTCCTCATTCTTCACCCCTGCAAGAGGAGAAGAAGGGAGAAAACCCTAGAGCATTCTGTGAGAAAACCCCACTTTGTAACCCAAGAATCCGGCTTCCTGGAGCTTGTTCCGGCCGACTTCCCCGACAGGAGGTAGCTGATATGAGGGCAAGGCCTCCCCGGTCTTGCTTTGCTGAGGAGATCACCCAAAAGCCCGGTGGAAGGAGGTCTTGGAGGGCATTTCGTCACTTCTTGGGGGACTGCCCAAGGAGAGCTTCTCCGAGCCCTAGATCCTTCGAAGCATTTTTTTGTAAAAGGCAAGTGACCTAACCATGATGTCCCCGTATGTGTCTAGGTGGTTTTCCCTATTTTTATGTATTTTTATTCGAGTCCTAGACCCTCCATTTCACCAAATTTCGAGCTCGGGTCTGTGTTTTCTGCACAGACCTGAGTAGACGGCAAGGTCCCTGGACGCCCAGTTCTTCCTTGACGTCCATCGGCCCTGCCGCTGACTCTGAGTCAGCGGCCAGAGACCGCCGCCTAGTTCTTCAGGACAGAACAGTGAGCTGTTCTGTCCCTCTTGTACATTAATTTCGGTATGTTTTATGCGATGAGGATATATGGTATTCCTATAAGCTATGTATATTGTGCATTGTGGTTGTGGATGTATGTGAGTTGTGTTAGTAAATATGGGATAATGGTATCTTGTAATCATGTGAGCATGACTAGTAGGCATCTTGTAAAATCCATGATTCATGATTTGATTAATGTGAATGCCTTGATTTCGGTCTGATCATGAGGATGTGGGTCAGCATGTGTGTTTGCGGATTCTAGTAATTATCCATGCTTGTGAAATTGTTAATAGATTTGGTTCGGTAATATGAAAGCATGTAGAAATGGTGTGGTAAATGATTTATAGATGTATGAACTAGGATGTTGTATTCTAAATTCATGCATATGTTAATAGTCTCTGTGTAAAACAGTAAGTGGAGAAATTGCGAATTGTGTTGAACCCATGTTAGCGTAAATTGTGAATAATATGCTAATTAGGTGGTTGATTTTCTATAAATCTTATTTAGCTCAGAAAAATCTGAAAAATTGAGGGTATGATCATTAGCCCGAAAACAACATGTGGTTAAATTTTCAGATCAATTGGACCCGTAATAAAAAGTTATGTGTTTTCATGTGAAATGTGAATAATTCGTATATATGATCGAAATGTAATTAGATTTTGTTTAAACCCAGCATGATTACTGTGGTTACTGGTGTTAAACCTTGAAAATTTTAGTATCATGTTAGGAAAAAAACAGAGATATTATGTGAGTGAGAAAGTGAATGAGATGAAGAGTGTCAAGTGTAAAACCAGGTGTAAAACGGTAAATGTGTAAAAGTGTAAATTGTGCCAATGTGATACTGCTCCGAGAAGGCAGTGGAGCTGTATCAGGGAAAAGTCCCCCTGAGAAAGTTCATTTGTGTTAAGTGACCCTAAGGGCATTAGGGGGAAATCCTGGAGGTGGACAAGTACCACTGGTTAGGGTGGAGACTTGTTTCTCCGGTCTGCGCAGTCCAAGAGTCACCATTTCATTGCCTAGATGGGTCTATGTGTTATGTGATGTGAATGTGTCCTTCTTTGGTGGTTTGGACTATGTGTCACGGCACTAGAACATGTGTAAAGTGTAATGTGTAAAGTGCATGTGACATGTAAATGTGTAAGTGATATGTGAATGTGTATGTGTAAAGTATAACCATGTGAAAAGAGGAAATTGTGTAAAAAGAAAATGTGAAATTTTAGATGTGTAAAATGTGTATTGAGATCATGTGAGACTAAATCTGAAACCGTATGAATTCAGCAAGCGCATGTTAGCAATTCCGTGTTTATGTGTGCAAAGTGTTTAGAATCCATGATTAGGAACGATTAATGTGTATGTGTGCAAAGTGGCATGATGGATTGTTCATGTATTATGTTCTAAGCCACATTGTAGCTTTCATGTGTAGGTTTATAGTCTTTGAACCATGTGAAATCAGCAACCTAAAGCGTGTGAAAGAGTTATGTAGGTACTAAGAACATGTGGAATCCATGCTAACTATGTTCCCCGTTCATATATGTAAATGCCCATGTTGATAACTCTCATGTTTGATTCTGTAAAAGATTAAAGTGCATGAGTAAATCGATTAGAGACCATGTGATAGGTGGATTTTATTTTAAAAATCTGAAAGCATGAGTTATGTATAAAGTTGTAGAACTTTCATGATAGGTTGAAAACTCAATGGACTAGCATGCTATGTTGTGCTAATTGTATGTGCACGTAGAAACCACTAGGACTTGTACGTGTATATCATGCATAGTGTTACTTGCTGAGTCCCTGGACTCACTCCTTGCTTCGGCGTACAGGTGTAGTTGGTGACTCGACACCGTTGGAGGAGACGGCGGAGACGGACTCCGAGCGCGGAGACTAGTTACTTGGAGCTTCTTGTGATTTTGTGTAATTTGTCGTATGTACTTGAACGTTGTATTAGGATTATCATGAAAAGAATGTAATATGTGGACATTCGTATTTCTATTTCAGTAATTAAATCATGTGAATTTTAGTTCCTTTTGCAAATTGTAAACTGCATGTATGTTTAATGTGGATGATGAATGAGTGGAGATAGTTCTCTTTTACTTCCGCTACTCTGTTATTTATATTCGTGTGTATCTCAGCTGTTTGTATCGTTGGGTAAATGTCCCACTGTGACTGGCAGCACTCGCTATATCGACGTGAGTCGGTATGACCGTACCGGTGTAACGAGGCCGTCGCAGAAAGTCTCATTCCTTATACTAGACCTCTGTCCTATAGATACATACATATAAAGTATAATGTACACTGACAGGACCACCACCGGCTTCAAAATCCAGAATGCGCCATTCACGCCACCACATTTAGAACGTGATGGTCAACTCAACTGTAATAAGAAAGCTAAACGCAATGTATCGTACAACCACCTTAAGAAGGCGTTCGACAATACAACCGCAACATAAATGCAGCCTATCGCAACACCGCATTCAAGACGGAGTGTCTGTCCTAACTGCGTTCACATACAGTGAACTAGCTCGTGCAGAAACCACAAAGGCCCGACCCTCATGGCCTAAATCCCCCACAAAGGGCTCCAAAACACTAAGAGGAAGAAGAAGTAAATGATCCTCTCATTACAAGTGCTACGAAAACACCATTAAACACGATCAATCCTTAATAACCATCAAATTAAACCTCGCACACCCTACACATAAACTTTCTCCCCCAAAAAAGACTGTAAACCCACAAGGTCTCTTAGGTTACAACGAGGTAGGAACGTCTCCCTACCTTCAAAATGACAAAACCACTCGTTGGGGCTTTCACGTGGCCACCACTCCTCACATTTTTCACCTTGCATTGTCGCCACCAACCCGGTGCAGAGGTTACGTCATTGCCACTCGTTCGCCTCTTGTCGTCGGCCGCTAAAGGAGAGAAAGAGGAAGGAGAGGGGGCTCTGGGTCAAAGGGGAGAGAGAGAGAGGAAAGTGAAGAGTGAGGAGAGAGAGAGAGATTACACAGAGTTGAAGCCTCGAACCTCCAGTATAAATGTCGTTGCCGACTGACTACCATTAGAACGCAGCCTTCAACCCAACCACTACTAAAATCAAAAGGCGTTGGTTAACTAAACACCTTTAAAATGCACTGCATTCACAAAACACACGTGGCACCCTATTGGACACGTGCCACACCCCCTAGTCGCAGCATACAAGCCATCTGCGACTAGGGAACCGTCAAACCTAAACACGCCTCGCGCAGGACTACATTCAAAATGCGCCTCCAAGGTGCATCGCTTTCAAGAACTCAAACCTGAAATACACTAAAACATCGGAAAACCTTTATGGCGGGTTTCGGATATCAATCTCAAACTTCTCCAAAGGTCGGACTAACTCTGAGACCCACCAAACCGAATCCAAAAAACACCCATACACTACACCTTTTGCAGTGGATTTTAGGGTGATGAAAGGCCCAACTCGGCATGTGTGGTTTAAGGCTAAGCAATTGATAATTCAGCATAGTAGAATTGTCATTGGAGCAGGATCATCAACCTTTTGGCATGATAAATGGATGGGAGATCGAACTATGATTTCATACATTTCAGATGACATGGCTAGCTTTCTTCAGTCTTGCAAGTTTCTGTCAAGGAAAATGCTCTATCCCTAATGCATGAGCAAGCTGCTCTTATGTATTCCTTTCTGCCAACTTCTATCTTGTAGAATATTCATGAGCTCTCCGTCGCGGAATTATCCAGACAAGGTTGGCAGGATTGGAATCGGGGGCGAATTGGGAAATTCTGATTCGCCCCGATTCTCCCGAATCTGTCAGATTCGAGCCCATTTGCCTGGAACCTACCTTATATAGAACATGTGATTTGGCCTTCTTTTTGACCGATTCTTTGGTTTAGGCTTCATGTGAATATGTTTCATGCATAATGGACGATATTTATACCATGTAGTGCTACTTTGAACCATAATTTGAACATAAACATCTATTTATTTTTTAATGGGTAAAAAACAAGAGCAAGAAGAAGGGGATCTTGCCTCCAAACACCTTGTAATCCATGTAGAAAGGCCCCGCCTAAGTCTTGGAGTGGAGATCTAGGGTTTCTTGGGAAATGTGGGAAACAAAGGGGAGGAAGGGCTTTCGACATGAAACCCTGTAAATCGAGCCGAATCAAGTGTATCATGTATCGACTCTTTCCCTGATATGCACTATTCATCTCTATGTTAATTACTATAGTAATGTAATGTTATTGTGTTATATGTTATCAGATTAAGTCTAATCATAATCTTGTGTGGCGTTATTAATAACTTGATTATGTACTATGTGTGGCGTTATTAATAATTTAATATATACTATGTTAATTACCAAAGTTATATACAATATAGTGATACAGTAATAGTACTACATTAATAGTTATAGTAATGTAGTAATCTTATTGTGTCAATATGCTATTATATTAAATCTGAATTTATTATAACGTCATTAATAGTTTGGATATGCGGCTAACTTAATTACTATAGTAATATTACTATGTTAACTAAATGACATTGTTGCAATATTATTATGAGAATATTTTATTATCTTAATTCTAATTAGTATATAATATAGGTCAAAAGGAAAGGGCATTAATGAGGAAAAGGTCGTCTTGAAATGTGACATGGGGATAGAAAAAGTGGGTATAACTCGTTCCTGTTCCTATACCCACTTTAGGGGTTATCCCCCTTCCCCTTAACCCCCTTAACCCTGTGAACAATAGCAATAGCAAACAAAGTTTAAGGATAACCCAGTCCTATCACCACTCTATCCAAAGACCGCACGGCATCCCAATGAAGAGAAAGACAAGATAGATAAGGCAAAGCAAGCATGGAGCAGCACACTGTTGACTGTTTTTAGGAACCACTGTATCTAGTACATTAAAACAAACATAATGAAAATAAGTTTTGCAGTCAATATTGAAGTTGAAGATAGAAAACTAAAGCAATACTTGCCTTTGATTTTGAGTCTTCAGATTTGTTTGGTCCTTTGTGTCTATTCTTGGTGTTTCTTTGTTCGGCCGTGTAACAGAATATTATACATTTTCTGCCATCAATAGTTTGTATATTCAACAAGATGTACTTACATTAGGCTTTGAAACTTTAGCATCAATGGTCCTAACCCTTTGTTCTTCTTCCTATATGACACACCAAAGATAAATGAAATGACTGAGTCCCCAAACACAAAAGCTAAGAAGTAATTCAGCTAAAACTCACACGGAGTAACTAGTATGTAACTGCATCAGTTCAACAAGAAATTTATGATACATTCATTAGAGAATTTTGATGAAGTTACACGAGTGTGGCACATTAGAAAAGGCCAATCTTTCCCATAGGAAACCACAAAGTACTCTTGTCCTGCGGTCTGCAGATTGTCCCATAGATTGCAAATAATACAAACCTGCCTTGCCGAATAAGGCTGAAAAAATGCAGCTACAGGATTTTCCATGATACCATCCAAGCACCAAATTTCACCTTAACAAGTCTAAATCTTCTAGGCAGACATGTGTTAGACTCAAGGATTTTCCTCTTGGAATTCTTTACATAAACCAGGCATTTAAGGGATTAAAGAAAAAAAACCTCAAAGTTCACGACTGAATGAGGAGCTTATAAAGAATAAACAAAGGTAGTCCTCTTGGAAAAAAATCCTTAAATTTTCAACATTCAGTTACTGCATGTTATTGTTCGTAACGGAGGTCGGCTCAAGCCGAAGTGACTGTCGAGGTGACCAAAGTGAGGTGTCCAAGCCAAGACGACCAAGCCGAGATCCGCTTAGCCGACATAAGACGCATGCTCCGAGCTCCCGACCTTGATGACTAAGGACCTGCAAAGCCCACCGAGGGATCTCGGTGGGAAGACACAACGACATCCAAGTCAGTCGCTAGCCGAGAAGAATGGCCTACCCCAAGGAGCAAAACAATGTACCTGTGCGTGTGGAATGTCTATCTCTTATATAAGGTAGGTTACCCATGGCAACCGTTGGCAAGGTTCAAGAACCCGTGGATCGGTCCCGGATCGGCCGGCCCCAAACCGATCGGATCGGCCGATCCCAATCCCGAGTCGACTAATCCAGGCCGAGCCCGGCCGAGCTAAAGGGGGGTGGATCGGCCCCCTCAAAAAAATTGAAAAAATAGGAAAAACATAAACATTGTATTTTTGAACTGAAATACATGAAAAAATTGGACATTATACATCATTGGTGGGAGGAAAAAGAATAAAATTATATTTACTGGAATCGCACATTATATGTCTGGACATAAGGTTTACATAATCTGTCCAAGACATATATTGTTGGTAATATGCCTCAATTGAGTCAAATATTGACTATATACATCCGTGTTCGCATATATGATAGTAATTGGTGTGTATCCAGGTATTTCAGACACGATATGAGCATATGACTCATATGAGTCATGTGAATGCGAATCGGACTCCGTGGATTATGCATATGCTCCGCCTCCGATGTAATACGATGCATCCGGGTATTAACGATATGCCAAGTAGCCTTCATGCCCTTGGTAGTATCCTTTAGTGGAAACATAAGATGATGTATCTGAGGCTTGCTCATGGTCTCAAGCTCCATCCATAGCTTTTCCTGACGCTTCCACTCATCTTACATCTCTTCTTTCTCAAGCTCCATCCATAGCTTTCTTGACGCTTCCACTCATCTTACATCTTCTTCTTCTTCATTAACCAATTCTGTCTATGCGGAATAAAGTTGGGATTGTATCCCGAATCTTCGGATGCTTGTTGGCCTTGGCCTTGGCCTTGCCCTTGCCCTTGGAATTGAGATGTCACTTTCTTCCCCTTCCGTGCATAATGTTGACTTGAGGTTTGTTGTGCTTCCCTCCCTTGCCTACTCCCATAGTGGCAGTGCTGATCTTGAGTAGCATGGGTGAAGTTTTCCTCTCCAGTGAATACAATAGGGTCTGGTGGCGGTGACGGTGGCGGTACGCTGCTACCATCCTAATAAGGTTGCTACGTTGGCCATTTATGCTATCCAATGCAATGCAAACCTCATAGCTCCTGGCCGAAGCAACTCTCGTCCATGTGTATGCGTCCTCATGATGTCCAATATGTTGTTGTGATTGTAGATGAAGGTGGTTATGAATCTTACGTTGTTCACTACATTTTCCACCATGGATCTTCACAAATATCTTCTAGCATTAGGTCAATGCAGTGCGCGAAGCAAGGAACCCATACAAGTGTTCCCTTTTCTCCATTAGTTTTTGGTCCGCCAACTTGAAAGCCACTGCATTGTTAGTTACCACTTGAACTATTCTTTTCTCTCCGATCTCCTCCACCATGTTGTTCATCAACTGAAATAGGTACTCCGCATTCTTCACCTTGCCAGAAGCGTCTACCACTTCCAAAAAATAGTCCCTGCTTTGCAGTAGATTAAGAAGTTATCATACTTCTTCGTGTAATGCCTACACAATTCTATAAGAAAAATTAAAACATGTGTTGTTAATTAATAACAATTAACTAACCAAATATGTTGTACATACATGTCCATCCATTGCACATTAACGTGCAACCATATTCATCCCATATGCGTTCAAAAGTGGAAACATAGGCCTTCATATCTTCAACCTCCAAGTCCAAGTACTTGTTGTAGATTTCATAAGAGGTAGGGCCTTCTACCCTTTGCCCACTTCACCAATAGTCTTGATCATTGACTCATAATATGGTCTTTTTGCTGCATTAGCCGGTATGCTGTGAAGAAGAACCATCTTGACGTCGCTCTTCCTATCTTCTCCTTGCATATTTTCAAATTCTTGAAGGCTGCAGAAATGGATGGTTGCTTCTCCCCCGCCTGGTGAGAAATGGGTCCAATGATCCAACTCTAAGATCGTCGTCTCTAGGAATATTACTGAAACCTCAGGTATATTTGTACTCATCCCAACACTTGAACTCCCTTGTCCAGAAGATGCATGGCCACTACCTTGACCTAGGTGCTGACCAATACGTTAGAGATAGTCCTCTTTTGCAAAAGACGTTCGACTTGCTTGCAATCCCCGAGGAAATTTTCTATAATATGAGATAGATAATGTAAAAAAACTTGTTGATGATGTTATACATTAAAATGTATAAATTATAATGAAGGTTTTTGAACTAAAGTTACTAAACTAAGTTAACTAACCTTCTTCATCGTCATCAAGATCAATTGGTTATCTCCCTCTTGATAAATGTATCTCATCCACAGACCTTCGAGGAGGGGCAGACAACTCTTCTCGAATTTCTTAGCATCTTCTAGTAATGTTCGCTTTGGATGTCTCCATCTGCTTCATGTATTGGCAAAATTATATTCGAACTTCAGAAGAAACTCTTGAACATGGTGCCACCTCACCTTTAATTCCTGCTAGATGTTGTTCAAACGCCACACACCGCCCGATAAGACCCGATTACAATACTTGCATTGGACCTTCCTTCGGCCCATGTCTACAACGGTACAATGAGCCCAAGCGGGATCGGCACTGGGAGGGTTGCTTGAAGATTGGGGATCAACACCACCTTCGACGGCCATGACTTATGTCTTGCAATTTGCAATGAAAGGACTTAAAACACAAAAAATAAGTTAAATAATAAACAAACAAAAAATAAATAAAAAAAATTTTTGGGCTGAGAGAGGGAGAGCAATCGCAGCCAAGGGTTCGGGCCGAGACTGTGTGTGAGACAGCCCGAAGACGAAGAGCAAGAGAGTGAAAGATGAGATCGCCTCGCAATAGTGTAAAAGAGCGCCCGAGTGAGAGAGAGAGAATGCCTAAAGATTGGTAGGAGGGGAGGAGAACTCAATACTTGAGTTTAGAGCATAATGGGGGACTTTAGGGGGTTTATATAGACCCCCAAGGGGCAAAAATAGTTGTTTCTGGCCGTTGAGGAGCGCCCCCAACGGCTAGAAACGGCTAGTTCAAACTAGCCGTTTGAACCGGATCGACCCGATCCGCAGAGGATCGGGCCGAGATCGACGATCTGACAGAGCCTAGCCAATCCGGTCGATCCGCTTGCCAGGACCGGATGGGTTACCCCGGCCGAGTTTTTGAACCCTGACCGTTGAACAACCCCGCCGATCTCGCGTCAGGTCTCCTTAATCAACGTCATGTCGTCGCTGCAACTGCCACGCCAGGTTATGTAGATCGTGGCCTTAATGGCTGCCATTACCGAGTGCACAACCCATTCCCATTACCTCAACGATTAATACCTCAACCATTACGCGAGCCACGTTCTCGAGAATTCTGCAGACACATCGTGCTCCGAGTCAGTTACGGCCAAACTGGGTAAGTCCCATCCTTGGTCAAGTTGTTGTTGTTGGCCCAAGGGATGTAAAGAAGTCAGTCTAGCCGACCTGAGTCGTCGACCTAGATGACATTAAGATCTTTGGTCCAAGCCATGTCAAGATGATGCTATAGTACTCTGAGAGGTCGACTGACCCGAGGCTACAGTCGACCTGTGGGAGCTCCCCGTGTCATTGGCCCCCCAAGTTCACGTCAGACTGCACTAGTGGGCCAAGGTTTGTCCGGAGCTCCTCGGTTAACGGCACGTGGCTCTATCAACCCACATGATCTGCCACGCGTCCCATCGCCATACTGACCACACTGCATCATGATGGCAGAGATTCCTCAACGTCAACCATCGCATCACCGCTTCGACTCCCGCACGCCATCATTGCACTCCTTGCAAGCCGTGCCGACCAGAATCTGAGGCAAAGCTCGACAGCCAATCGAGGACCACCACACGATTTGATTCGGACGCTCGACGAAGATGATAAACCCCAATCGTTGGATCTGTTCAGCCCCCGGCATTATAAATAGTGCAGTCTCCATTCGAAACGCACCCCTTGCGCACAAGAGATTCAGATGAGACGACCTTCTGAGCTGCCGACATGTTTTAATCCGACATGCTTGCCTCTTCTTCACGAGTGCTGAAGCGACCTCGTCGTCTTCACGAGTGCCGAAGCAACCTCATTGGTTGACGACTCCGACATCCACATTTATGACGAATGTCGAAGCGACCTTGTCTACGCTCTCTATACGTCAGACGTTGGTATCCACGTCCTGGACGAGTGCCTAAGCGACCTTGTCCAACGGACTACTCCGACATCCACGTCTCTTGGCGTCAGACGTCGGTATCCACGTCCTTGACGAGTGCTGAAGAAACCTTGTCCAGCAGACTACTCCGACATCCACATCCCTTGGCGTCGGACGTCGGTATCCACATCCTTGACAAGTGCCAAAGCAACCTCGTCGAACATCAACCTCCACGTAGGCCACAGATGACCTCCGGGACTCGGCCCCCCACATCAATATTCAGGAGATCCGAGATCAACCAAAAGAGAGAGTAAGGGAAGCCATACTAACTTTTAGTAGCGATCCCACAGACAGAGCCAAAAGACAGTAATGGGGGTCAGCTCAGGCCGAGGTGACCGCCGAGATTACCAAAGCGAGATGTCCAAGCCAAGACAACCAAACCAAGGTCCACTTAATCAACGTAAAACGCATGCTCCGAGCTCCCGACCTTGATGACTGAGGACCTACAAAACCCATCGAGGGGTCTCGGTGGAAAGACACTCTGACGTCCAAGTCAGTCGCTAGTCGAGAAGAATGGCCTAGCCCAAAGTGCAGAACAGTGTACTTGTGAGTGTGGAGTGTCTACCACTTATATAGGGTAGGTTACCCATGACAACCGTTAGAGGACCCCGCTGATCTTGCGTTAAGTCTCCTTAATCATCGCCACATCGTCGCTACAATCGCCATGCCAGATCATGCAAATCGTGTTCTTAATGACTGTCGTTACCGAGCGCACAACCCACGCCATTACCTCAGCAGTTAATACCTCAGCTATCACGCAAGCCACATTCCTGGGAATCCCGCAGACACGTCGTGCTCTGGGTCAAGCCAACTAAGTAATAGTCTAAGATTGAGCCAACTCAAAATCAAATAGCAGGCTAGTCACTCCTAGAATAATCAAGCCACCTCCATCCTTAAGAAGTAGTACATCAATGCATGGGATGACTGAGAGGACTAGTTCTGTTACTCGAGATGACCTAACAATTAAGTAGATGAAACAAATTTATGTGAGACAAATGCCACGGGGAAAAGGACTCCTTACAAAGATGCACGAGATGGTCACACCAAAAGAAAAAAAAAACAAAGCCAACAGCTAGAAGGTTATTGGTTTCTTATGCTTCTGCTGCTGCTGATGATGATGATGATGCGCCAAGTGATGATCCCAGTGCAACTGTAGGTGCTACTACTGGCGGCGACATATATGCACCTACTTCTTTTTTCCAACCAAACAAGGAATAAGTCACACCCTCAAGCCGTGGTTAAGGAGGGAAAAATGGTCCAAGAATGATTTTTATCCCTATTAAAATTCCCTTGTTCACCAAATGGGGGATAAATTTCAAAATGGAGCTATCCCCACCCTCTACCAAACTACCTTGGGGTAGGGAATAGGGATATGTAAAACCAGGATGACTTATGCCTATTCCCCTCCCTTCTTATCCAAATACCAAATGGGACCTCAGAGCTCCTTTTTCCTGGGCAGGGGGGTAAAAGCGACAAAGGAGGCCTGCATTTACTCAAGTGGTCTCATGCTTGTTTGCCTAAGAACCAAGGCCCTTTGACTACCTTCAATCAAGCATTATCAACCAAATAGCTTTGGATGTTGGGGATAAAGGAAGAATGTTGTGGGTATGTCAGAATTACATATTTCAGAGGTAAAGTAAAGTGGGACTTTATTACTTTTATCCAAATAGCCGGCATATTATCTCAAGGATCTGGAAGAGCATATTTCATCAGAGAGATCTTTTTAACTCTGCCACTATTGTTGAAGTGGGAAGGGGTGATTGTATAAAGTCTGGGAACATAAATGGTGTACTTCAGAACCCCTTGCAAGTATTTTTGGGTACAGTTGTAAAGGCAGAAGGGAGTGATTGTGATCATGGAAGTTGGATCGTGCAGCTTTGAAGGGATTTGATAGACAGAGAAACACAAGAATACATGCAACTTCGGCATATCTTGCAATGGATCTGTTATCTAGTTTTTCCCTAGACCAGCTGAGGTGGAGATGGAAAATAATGGGATCTTCCAACCAGGTCATGCACCAAGATGCTAAGTGATGGAGGGTTACACATTTGGTAGTGCAAGCTGGTATGGTATAAATTTTTAAAATGTAGAATTCAGGTTTTCCTATGGAAATTGGCAATTCAGAAATTACCCACAGAAGAAAGGATGATGTAGCTTTTTGCTTACATGGTATCTCTGTCTAGATGCACAGCACAGAAGAAGGAGAAAGACACAGAAGTGGAGAAGAGAAAGGCAGGAATCAGCTTTACTACATGTTCACCACTGCCCCTCCATGTGTCATAATAGCAACTGAAACATGACAAAAATACCCTTCTAGTACAATAAGAAAGACAAAACAAAGGCAGGTAGTTACCATGTAGATCTTTATTTACATGGTATCAGAGCCCACGGTATGCTCTAGACTACACACCCCAAGTTAATGGTCCACATGACAAGTGTAAGATCAGCCTATATGTGAGGGGGCATGTAATAGCCATGTAAAAATAGTCCCACATTGGAAAGAGACAACAATAATGTGCTTATAATAGTGGAGTCCCTCTTCACTCATCATCTTAAGGTTTTAAGTTGGAAGACCAAATCCATAAACTTTAAGTGATGAGAACTATGATCGATGTTTATAATCCATTTTGTCCCTTCTGTGGTCTCTTTGTGGAAGGAGCTGACCACTGATTCTGCTCTTATGGATCATGTCAGTGTTCCAGCAGAGTGTTGAAGAGTTCCAGTGTAAGGGGCACAACACCATCAGAGGTGATCCTTCTTTTGAAGGGTGTGAACAGCTAACAAACCAAAAAAATGTTGAAGGAAGAACGGACTACTATATAGCCTGTACTTCGGGCTACCTGATGTTCCAGGCATGAAAGGAGTTTCAACGATGAGTATAACTCAGACACTGATATTCTCAGAAAAGCTATCAATTGGGAAATGCAGTAGATAAAGGCGTTCAGCAATCAACAATCTTCAGCTTTCAAGGACTTAGCATCCTGGAGAAGATTTATTTCATGACTTCCACGATACTCCTGCCCTCAATATTGTGGAAGATTTATTACATGACTTCGACAATACCTCCTGTCCTCAATATTGTGGATCTTCTTTGCATTCTCTTTGTTAACTTTTCTCTTCTATTAATCTGTAATTTTGACTCCTCTTCTGCTCGTCATCTGACAGTTTCAGCATCAAACATTTTTTTTACATTTCCATTATGTACCTTCTTATTATCAATGATCCATAACCAGTGTGATGGTTACCTTCTAAAAAACACAGCTCTTCTCAGGATGTTACATGTTGGAAACCATTCCGGAACTTCCTATCATTCTATGCTTCCAATTGCCCCAACACTGCAGGCAAAACAGCGATTCAATCCTCCGTATCAGCTTCAAATGGTCTTCCTGCGTTCCACCAGCACATGAAATCTTGCACTGCAGTAGGCATAGAACCCATTGTCTGAAAATTTTAGACATTATGTACAAATCACCCTAATAATACCACACAAGTAAAACAAATGGTCTAGAATCTCCTCAAATATACCACAGAGAAGGGTCAGAATCTTAGTCAGTCGTCCCCTTGACCAGATCATCTAGTGCCACCAAAACCATAAACCACCATTGTTAACTGTTAAGTAATTTATAATTGATTTTGTTGGAAATATAAAGTCACCCTCAAAACCTAGGTGTTGAGGGGACAAGGGCAGCATTATATAAAGAACAGGCCCATTCTTAGATTAGCAGATATGGAACAATTCTCACACAGTCACACGCCCCCGAATGTGCCGGCCCCACATAGGGTAAAGGTCACGTGGATCTTAACGAGATAATGTGGGGCCCACATCAAAAGAATGAAAACCCGCTCTCATACCATGTTAAATATAAAGTCACACTCAAAACCTAGGTGTTGAGGGGACAAGGGCAGCAATATATAGGACAGGCCCATTTAGATTAGCCAATATGGGACGATTCTCACAGATTTGACAAAGAACTCCCAGTCTGCTCCCATCTCCACTTCCTTCAATCATGCATTTATTATCCCTCTGAAACTGGTGTAAATGTTCTGCATCTGTGCATATTCATTCAGCTCCAAACCTATCAGCTTTCTTCTAAATTTAATTATCCAACTTCCCACCACCTTCAGTATATGTATACTTTGGTAGATCTGCCAAGCATTATTCCATCAACTGAACCCTTCTCATCATCATGAGCTAAAAAATCTTTCCAAGGATAAGAAAATGAGAGGACATAAAAATCTATTTGCCTTGGGCATCTGGAAATCTTAAAGTCACCACACTCCTGCCAATTAATGATGATGGAGAATCCCTTGTGTTATACAGCTCATTACCACTCTATCCATTTACTATTTAAGTCTCATTTGCCCAAGAGTGTGATGAATGCTCTTCCAACTAATTCTGTCACAAGCTTCCTCCAATCAAGCTTCAAAGCTACCTACTTCTTCTTCCCTGACTTGAGATAATCTAACATCTCATATGCTGACATACAGTTGTCAAGACTCATCCTTCCTTTGACAAATGCTAGCCAGTTAGAGTCAGCAAGCTGATGAATTACCATCTTCAACATGGTTGTCATCATTTTGATGATTATTTATAGCAACAATAAAGTAGGCTGATGGATCTGTATTAACACACTCCTTCTTGGGAATGAATAACGCTTGAATTACAATAATCATGATTCTTTAAATTTTCTGACTACGTCCACAAAATCATGTCTAATTAGGTCCCGGAGCTGCTGGTAGGAGCTCAAAAGAAAGCCATCTGGTCTTGGTGACTTATTGGAATTCAATAAAAAACAGCCTCCTTAATTTCCTCTTTTAGGATGGCTTTGTAAGCTTGCCAGCCTCTTCTTTATTATGCAGCTACATTAAGACATTATAGGCTACTTGTGTCCTCCATGTTTTATCCCCAATGAATAAAGCTGAGAAAAGAATTAATGAAATGCAGTGTTGACTTCTTCCTGCTGATCAACAATAGCTTCATCCCTGTTGCAGTAGTTATCTGAAAAAGGGGGAGACTAGTTCTACTCTCAAACTCTAGCTTTGGAGATTAACAAAACAATGTACTTAATTTATTTGTGAATCGAGAATTTAGTAGAAATTAAATGATCTTACTATGTGGATCTAAACCTCACTTGTTCAGTTGAATCTGCTTCTAATGTGGAATGTTGTAATCCCTTAATATATCAATCAGATATGACTGCAACAATGTGGTAGATAATCTCCTTAAACTGATTATTGTACCATCATGATCTTTCTATAACTCACACAATATTGAATATCATTGTCACTATAACTATGAACCATGTGGTGGCTCAAAAAATATGCTCCAAATCTTTCTCAAACATGCTAGCATATTTCCTTGAATCAAACTTCAATGCATTCATAATTTGAGAAAAACCATGCCTAGTAGAATCAAAGTTTCAAAGCCTAGAAAACACTGGATGGCAGGCAAGGGAGGATCATGGATTGCAGAGTTGTTGGTAGTCTATTTGAGAAAATGTATATGGATAAAATTTAAAGTTAACAACAAACATTCTAGAATTTATGTCAAACGATAGATCAAGTCTAAATATTACACTAGTCCTTTATTTGGGTTCTAAAATGTGTTGTACCAGGCAGCATACGCACTAATAAATTCAATATGACCTTTCAGTTTTCTAACATAACAATTAGCAAAGATAATATCTCGATGCTCACCTGCACAAAGTGAAGGTAATGTTTGTTGAAAATTCTGAGGGTCTTCACCACCTGATAATGAGCATCCATGCAAGCATCAGTCTGTCCATCACCTTCTTCTATAGCTTTCACCGTGCTTCAGCAGGTGACTGAGTCTCCAATCCCTGATTTCCATCATCAAGCTTCCGCTTCTTCCTCCCACGCCTCTCTGAAATACCGGCTGATGATCCTCTTTCATCGTAGTTAAGATTTCTCCTGCCTTCCAATCTAGGACTGCACCTCCTCCCCCCTGAGGCCACATCAGAAATGTTTTTGACACGCGGAGGGACAGCGCTTGCAACTGTAACAGCTGCAAGTTCTCCTTCCTCTGGTTCCACCACACAATGCTCGCATGGCTTTGTGGGGAACAACTTAACAGCAGCAGCTTCCCCCATCTTAGAAAAGGAACCGAATCATCAGAAGCTTAGAGAAAGAGCTCCAAAAACCAGCAAAAATACATAGCTAAAAATGTGCATTCGAGCAACAGAGAACAAAATTACACTTCCACATAACATAAAAATCGAACCCCGAAAAAAGCAGAACATGCGCTTCCCTTTTCTTCCCATGGGATGCAGGAAAAGAGAACAAAATGGAATTTTAAAAAAATGGACAGGACACGTAGAACGAACTGTGAAAGGGACACGGGTTTCAAAACAATCACACAGCTGGTAAGCACCCACCGTCCAACAGTTCAGAAAGCAAGGGGAAGAAGGTTACAGACGTGAAGAATACCAGAGAGAGAAAATCTTCCAAGCCAGGAGGAAACGACCAAAAGGAGGTGTAGCAATATTTCTGGAGGAAAAAAAAATATATTCCTCCCAGCATAAAAGACATTGTGCAGTAAGCAGGCAACCGACCGAAGGGGAAAACAATCTGGTGCTAAAACCAGAAATTATGCAGTAAGCAGGCACGATCGAAGGGGGAAACAATCTGGTGCTAAAAAACCAGAAGATGCAAAGCGTGCAAGAGAGAACCCAGGAGGATCGATCGTACATTGCTTGGGCGCCGAACTAGCAGAAGCGAGAGAGGAGGAGCAGAGGAAGACCTTTTCCTCTCTCTCTCTCTCTCTCTCCTCGCACAGAGCGAGCGGGAGTGGGAAATGGAAAGGTTGGCAGCCGAGCGGGAATGGGAAAGGTTGGGGCTTTTGGTTGGACAGACACCAGGTCGCATATTTCGGTGGCTGAAGCGGCGTTTGGGACCGCGGTTAAGTCACCGTTTGGAATGGAGTTTAGAAAAAATTTTAGGTAAAAAATCTCTGACAGGTTCACAATTGTTACCAAGTGTTTCGCAGCGGTCTCGACTTTCACGTACACGGTGCTTTCGAGAGAAGAGAGAGATAGAGAGGAGAAATCGCTGACACGCTTTGCGCGGAAGCGGCAGAAGAGCCGCTTCAGAAAAATTTTGGTAAAATTGTGGCAGGTACCGACATGGACGCCGAAACGAGCGAGGGTTTGGTTTTTTTTTTTTTTTTAAATGGCACGGCTTTCGTTGGGGAAGAACACGGACGCCGAGGCAAAAATCCCGTATCCGTACAAATAGCCTGCGAAATCGGCTCTGCCGATTTTAGACTCCCGCATAAGCCGTCCAAACGGTGCCTAAAAGGGTAAAAATCGCCAGAATCGACTTCCGCAGAAAGCCTCGTCAATCCGTGTCCATGGGATGAAAAATGTTGAAAATTATTTAAAAAATACTCAAACATCCACCCGCCGAGGCATCATTGGAGACGATTTCAAAAAAGTAAAAATATAGAAAAGTCGATTTTGGGCTTTCCTATTCGGCGTCCGTGTCGAAATAAAAATGTCAAAATCAGAAGAAAAAAAAATGTTGCGTCTGCCATAAGACACAAAAAGTCGGCTCGTCCAGAATTTTTTAGAAGTGGTCTCCTGGCCGCTTATGAAAAAGCGGAGAGAGAGAGCACATTCTGTCTACCTCTCTCTTTTTTTACAAAAGCCGTTGCTCACGAAAGCCGAGGATAATTTGGGTCGTTTGAGAATACACATGATTCTGTCAGAGATTTTAACATCTAAATTTTTTTCTGAATCGTTAGCAAACGTTGCCTCAGACGAAAAGCAGCAATCGGGACGCTTCGGCAAAAACGGTGTCAAAGATTATGTTGTCTCCGTCTCTCTCTCCTTCAAAAAATCCACATGGCATGACAGCTAGCGAGAGGGCGTCTTTGAAAATACAATGGATTTGGTCAGAAATTTTGTAGTGTAAAATCTGTCCAAACGTATTTCCAAACAATACTTGAGAAATAAATAGAAAAATTTATACAATATTGTTGCCCAGTTAGGAGCCCAGAGGGGGGGTGAATGGGTCTTTAAAAATTATCACTAATATCTGTTCACTAAAAACGTTCACAGAGAAATACACTTCGATGGATGTTAGTTATAGTTAGAATAATCAGCAACACACAGAGAGCAATCACACAAATAAGAATTATCCTGGTTCAGATCTCCTCTCCTTAGGAGTCCTACGTCCAGTCCCTGAACAATATCTCAGGATTTCACTACCAAGGGTACTGTCCCCCTTAAGGACCGTTACACCTAGTCGCAGCTAGTCTTCCTTCACACGAAGGGAAATACAAACACCCTAGATGCCACACCGGGTCTTCCTTCACAACCGAAGAGAACAACACCCTGGATACCACACCAGGTCTTCCTTCACAACCGAAGGGAACAACACCTGAAAAATGTTCAAGAGGAAGATGCCCATAGATCAAGCTTATAGAGCACACTTAATCTGAAGCAAGGATGAGAAGAACAAGAGTTACAACAATGGATTCTTCTCAGAACAAGAAGCTCTCTCACAGATCTACACTAAGCACAGAGAGCTAGAGCTGAAACTAATAGAAGTGTTTGCTTGGCTTTCAGAGAGGTTGAAAACGATTTCACTGGTATTCCTTGGTTCTCTGTATGTCTTCTTTTGAATCTTCAATCACCTTTTATATCATCCTTTTCCAATTCGAACATTGAAATGCCAGTTGTCTCTATACATAAGTGTACGTTAGACTGCTTGACACTTGGAAGCTTCCAGTCAACAGTCCTTTATCCTTTCATGCACGTAAAGAGAGAGAGAGAGAGAGAGGATCTTCTGTGATCTTCTTTGGCTTCTATTTTGTCCAACTTTGTATGACGAATGTTGTCAGGAGATTGCATACTAAATGCTAAACAGTAGACAGCTAGGCTGTCTTGTTGTCTGTCAATGTCAAAATGAATGTCATCAAAATAGTAATGCCATTTTGTTGTTCTAAAAAATGTTTTCAAAAAAGATACGATAATAGAAAATATCGTCTGTATGAATACAGAGATACGTTCAGAGTGATAAATGCACAGAGGTTAGAGGGATATGTGCGAAGACTTTGACTATTCAACCCTTAAAAGGATAAGTCATATGTCAAGTTGATTAATATGAAATCGATGCATTTATGACTTATGAAATCGTTATGCAACCAAATCATTGTCACTTAACAGCAAACTGTTATGAGATATGAAAGAATTGTTGTGATCAAGGTGATATAATCAAATCGTTATGAGATAAGAATCGTTATGATCAAGGTGATATAATCAAATTGTTATGATCACTAAAAGAATCGTTACGAGAGCAAATCATTATGATCACTAAAGGAATCGATACAATAGCAAATCGTTATGATCACTAAAGGAATCGTTACGAAAGCAAGTCGTTACGATGACTAAAGGAATCGTTACGAGAGCAAGTCGTTACGATGATTAAAGAAATCATACGAGAGCAAGTCGTTACGATGACTAAAGGAATCGTTACGAGAGCAAGTCGTTACGATAACTAAAGGAATCGTTACGAGAGCAAGTCGTTACGATGACTAAAGAATCGTTACGAGAGCAAGTCGTTACGATGACTAAAGGAATCGTTACGAAAGCAAGTCGTACGATGACTAAAGGAATTGTTACGAGAGCAAGTCGTTACGATGACTAAAGGAATCGTTACGAAAGCAAGTCGTTACGATGACTAAAGGAATCGTTACGAGAGCAAGTCGTTACGATGACTAAAGGAATCGTTACGAATACTTATCAAATCGTTAAAGCATATAATGAATCCTTATGATTATGGAATCGTTGTAAACAAAGGAAATCGTTATGCTTAGTACAAATCAATGTATTTAGACAAATATGCTTCTACAGTATGAAGATTCTTACCTGTTTTGGCTTATTTTCCTTTGATATTATTTCACGTGCTTAAGACTTGTAGAAAATAGGTTAGTGACCTTAATCAAGGGTTTGATAATTATCAAAATAATATGGTTTTGTTAATCACTAAAATAGAAATGTAATTAATTTAAATTACATGGGGATAGACTGTTCATCAATCTCCCCCTTTTTGGTGATGACAAAACTTCAACAAACTTCGACAAATAGCCAGATAAGTCTACATTTAAATTCTGAAATTGTTTGCAATAGTTCACCATATGTATTTCATAGCTTGCAATAGTTCTCCCCTTTTTGTCATTAAGTAAAAAGATAAGAAGGACAAAGAAGAGAGAAACATCTGAATGAGAAAAGAGACAACATTGTATTCATTTAATGCTGTGTGGAGGTACAGGGAGATAAAAGGCAGGAGAGAGGAGGGAGGCATAGTGAGAAATGGTTTCCCATGCCTGCTCTTCCTGCTTCTCAAACATTTGACGAAAGACACCAGGAGCAGGAGAGTACATTGGTCCCATGCAGGGAGCCATCTTCTTGACATGGAGAGCTAACTGTTCATCAAGGAAATTGGCATAAGCATCTCTATCAAGGGAGACTTTGTAGAAGGTCACTGTCCCAAAACTGGCACAAGTAAGGAATTGATCAACTGAAATGGGATAGAGGTTCTGCTTGGCCTTCAACTCCTGACAAAGGGCTACATAGACTTTATATCTTTCAACCCAAGTCCTGAAAGATCCTGGACCAAGTGAATAGAATTCATGTCCAAAAAAGTAGCTGCAGAAACTGGAGGGTGACCTTCCCTGGCCTGGGATTCATTAAGATCTGACAGCTTCTGAGCAGAGAGAGGGTAAAATCTGGCCCAATTTGAAGGGGGTAATCTCTCACATTCTGACAGAATAGGAGCAAGAACCTCAGCACTGACATGGCCCTGGTGATATTCTCTGAAGCGAAATCTATGAAACGCAACCAGAAAGCCCTTCTGTATCTTAATTCAGCCATAACTCTGGCAAAACGTTCAAAAATTATTGACCCCAACAGTTGATTCCATTACCAGAGAGTGAATAGGTGGAAGCAAGATTTCCTCTGGCACCTGAAGGGTGGCAAAATCTACTTGGACAGCTTCAGTGGGGCTACGGCTGAACCAAGTGCACTGATGGCCTGCTTAAAACTGAAAAATTGAACCTCAGGGAGTCAAGGACATATCTATAGTTATTGAAGAGTTGGAAGTGTCTGGCCATCTTGATCTCCTTCTGAATGAATGGGGCACAATTCTTGTGATGAATTTGGAACCATTCTGAGAGAGTCAGGGAATGAACCTTGGAGGGAATCTAGCAGACTTAGCTAGAAGAAATTATTGTGCAGCTCTTTGTGCCCCTAGCCATTGCTCTTCAGTCTTGGAAGAGCAATAGAGAAGATTTGGATTTTTCCGATTTGGTTAGAGAGGTATAGGGTAGAATGACATTCAGGTGGTCTGAAAGGTAAGAAAAGGAAGGTTGATGATAGTATCAAAAACAACCTTCTGAAGATATTCTCTGTATAGTGGTTTATTTTTGTTGTCCACTGTGAGAGAAAACTACAGAGGGGGAAAGCTAGGTTCAGAGGAAAGAGAGGAGGCTTTCCTCTTCTTAGGAGAGTAGAACTAGAAGAGTCTGCCCTAGGATATGATGAACCACTTCAGTACAGACCGGAGGATGACTTCTTCAAACTCATCATGACTTTCCCAAGATAGGGTAGATTCAAGTTGAGCATCCTCAGAAATTATAGTAATGAAAGAGGGTGGAGGAGAAGGATGTAGAAGGGAGTGTGAGGTAGTAGGTGGGATATCTGATGGTCCTGAGGAGGGGTGGACCAGAAGAAGAGGAGGCTCCAACTGATGAGGAGTCTGGAGGAACCGCAAAGATAAGTGGAGGTGGAGGAATGGTTGTTTGAAGAGATAGGAGAAAAGGTGGGTTGAGAAGGGAAAGGTGTAGGTGATGAGATGGTTCTGGGTTGTGGTTTCTTGAAGGTTTAAGGTGCAGGTGGAGCTGGGATGATGAAGGTGGTGATGGAGGTACTGGGGTCTGAGTGGAGGAAGGAGCTGGGGGCTCAGGGAACTACAGCTTCTTCTTCTTCAGCTATTTGCTGCACAGACTGTGACTCCAAAGGCCCTGATGGCCCTGACACCTTCTCAGCTGGCCTAAAGGCCCTTGCACTTGCTCAACTGGCCCTGATGGCCCTGAACCACTGACCTCTGCTTGTGAACTAGCTGCTACCGGCCCTGATGGCCCTGCCACTTGCTCATCTGGCCCAGATGGCCTTGGAACATCTTCTTCACTTCTTTAAGCAGCAGGAGGTGGAGGAGGAGGAGCTTGGGCTCCAACTGCCTTCAAAATCTCAGAAAAGCATTGTCTTCATGCTTCCTAACTCCTTATTGAACCACCTTATAGCATTCTTAACTTGTGACAACTCCTTGGATGTGGATGCCTGGCTCATGAAAATAGAGTTTACATCAGACTAAACTGAGCACAAGATCTCCCCTTGAGCATCCAATCTTTCTATGACAGGCTACAAATTGATGACAAATCTTTGTCTCTTCTACCTTTGAAAAGGAGTGTTTGCAATGAGAGGGATATCAGGTACTGTGCTGCTTTTCCTTCTCCCTGGCTAGAACACTGGAGGCTGCTGATCCGGTCATCTTCTGAATCTGATGAACTAGCAGTCTCTCTTCTCTGAACTGATTCTCTGGGGGGTTTTCATTTCCCTCCCCTGAGTCTCACTACCCTTTCAACACAAATTTCTTCGGCAGTCACAGGAACATTGGGTTGTGCTGCTGCTGCTTCCTTCTTGGACTGGGAGGTCTTCTGAAGGAATTCAGTGTGGCCTGATGCCACAACACTTTCTCCCTGAATATCCTCTATACTGAATGCTCCCCCTCAATGGGAGCATCTTCCATCACTACTTCTCTTGAACTGATACTTGCTCCTACTGGCTTGGAGCTTCTTCCATGACCACTTCTTCTGCCACAGATTCTGCTACATGAGACTCACTTGCCACTGATCCTCTGGAGATTGCCCAAAGGGCTCAATGAAGTCAGGAGGAATGTCCTCAATCCTTCTGCTGCCTTCTTCCTCTGCTACTGCTGGCACTGCTACTGCGGGAACTACTTGATCAATTACTGCTGCTTCTGGCTCAAACTACTGCCGCTGCTTCTGCTACTGGTTCTAGGTCCTCTTGGGCTTCACCCTCAACCGCACCAGTCTTTGACCATACACCATTCACAACTAAAAATCCACTCTTCTCAAATTTTTGGACCTGATGGCTTGGCCCATTTTCTCAGAAACATCACAACTACTCTAATGCCAAAATGCTGGAAAATTCTTGTCAAGAGATGGGCATAAGGTAGTGAGATATTCAACTTACTCTTGGTGTCCCACACATGAGAACTGACAAACTTCATCCTCTCAATATTAATTCTGCAGTGTTAATTTCCTGGTTTGGATGGCCCAGAACATCAGGTCTGAATCTGCCCTGGCGCAGGTAGAGAATGATGCACTCCTAGGAACAATAATCTGACAAATAATGAAGAGGCAATAACTGATTGAACGCACTAAGCTGGTTGATATCCAGCTTCCCATCCTTCAGCCTAAATCCGGACCAATAATCCCTAGCCCCTTGACTTGAGTGTCCACAGAGTGGACTCCACTGTGACCAGTGGTGGAGACTTCAAACAAAGAGGCTAACAAATCCCTGGTGATCCTGATCTGGGTACCCTTGACCATGGATGTCAAGGTCCCATCAGTCTCAGTCTTCAAACAAACATAAAAAGCTTCACAAGATACGGATAACTTACTTCAGACAGGGTTGCAATCTTCGTCCATTTTAACTTCTGCAAAGCTTCAACTAAACTGCCCATGCCATTCTTCTCTAGGTCTGCCAAATCTACTGCCTAGTGACCACAAAGCTTAGCCTTGACTGACGCGAACCTAGCTTGCTGATATGCAGTGAGGAACGCAGCTCCGTAGCCCCAACGGTGCTGAAAATAGTTGTAGAGGCCATGGAATCTAGCAGGGAAAGGTTCTGGAGGACTGGAAGGGTGATTGAGGAAGAACCCCTCAAGAAATTCTAGCGAGAGAGGTTGAAGGCTTCAAATCTGAGGAAAGTCGATGCCGGGGTCGATAGGGTATCGCCTCAGGCAGGGGGACGAAAGAGATAAAGAGGAAGAGGAATCGTTCTCACACAGATTCTGGGATTTGAAATAAAGGATAAAAGCTTTTTCGAAATGGGATGTGCCTTATGGCGGAAAACGACAAAACTCCATTTGAAAGAAATAAAGAGTACAAATAACAAACGACAGTAGTATTTACACCAGATAGGATAAATGAGAGATAATTGAGATATTTTGCTCACTTTCAAGGAGAATAATAAATTAGGCTCTGAAAATTAATATCTCAGGTTTAGCAAATAAATCTTTCACAATTTGCACATGCCTAATTCCCTTCTAAGAGAAGTAAACCTCTCTTCGGGTAAGGCTTTTGTGAAGATGTCTGCTAACTGATTATTTATATCAATGAAAGAAATTCTATATTACCATTAGCTACATGATCACGAATAAAATGATATCTAACCTCAATGTGTTTGGTCCTTGAGTGTTGTACTGGATTTTGGTTAAGTTTATAGCACTTGTGTTGTCACATAGTAGTGGATTGACTTGATGTGTAGCCTATAGTCCTCAAGTTGTTGCTTTATCCATAGGAGTTGTGTACAGCAACTTCCAGTAGCCACGTACTCAGCTTCAGCTGTTGAGAGTGCTACAGAATTCTGCTTCTTGGAGGACCAGGATATCAGACATCCTGCAAGGAATTGACAACAACCACTAGTATTTTTCTATCTATTTTGCATCCAGCATAGTCAGCATCAGAGTATCCTACTAAATTGACTTCACATGATTTGGGATACCATATACCTAGATCATGAGTTCTGGACAGATATCTGAAAATTCTTTTAACACTAATTAGATGAGATTCTCTAGGATCTGCTTGATATCTAGCACACATGCATACACTAAATAGTATATCAGGTCTGCTGTGGCAGTTAAGTAAAGTAGAAAGCCTATCATACCTCTGTAGATCTTTGATCTACTTTCTTACCATCCTTGTCATTGTCCATCCTTGTTGATGTGCTCATTGGTGTTGACAGTGGCTTGGAATTTTGAATCCAAATTTCTTCAAGAGCTCTTGATGTATTTAGCTTGACAGATGGGTGCCATCTCCTCCTTGCTTGATTTATAATCCAAGGAAGTAGTTCAGCTCCCCATCATGCTCATCTCAAATTCTCCCTGCATAAGCTTCTCAAAGTACTTGCAAAGAGATTCATCAGTAGATCCAAAAATTATGTCATCTACATAAATTGTACAAGTAGTATGTGCTTGACCTTTGACTTTATAAATAAAGTGCTATCTACTTGTCCTCTAGTGAAGCCATGGTTTAATAAAAAGGAACTAAGCCTTTCATACCAGGCTCTAGGTGCTTGCTTTCAACCATATAATGCTTTATGAAGTTTAAAAATATGATTTGGAAATTCTGTGTCATCAAAACCTGGAGGTTGTTCAACACACTTCCTCCTTAATAAAACCATTTAAAAATACAGACTTGACATCCATTTGAAATAACTTTAAATCTGGAGCAGATGCATATGCAAGTAAGATTCTAATAGCCTCAAGTCTAGCTACAGGTGCATAGGTTTCATCGAAATCTATGCCTTCCTCTTGGGAATAGCCTTGAGCTACCAATCTGGTCTTATTTCTTAAGATCACACCAGCTTCATCCAATTATTTCTGACACCACCCATTTGGTGCCAATAACTGGATGATCTGATGGTCTAGGAACAAGTGACCATACATGGTTTCTCTTGAACTGATTCAGTTCATCTTGCATGACTAAAATCCAAGATTCATCAGTAAGAGCTTCATTGACTGTTCTAGGCTCTATTTGAGAAACAAAAGCTAGGTAATCACAAGGGATTACATTACCTCTTGTTCTTACCCCTACAGTTGGATCACCAATGATGTTTTTAGGTGGGTGATCTTCTTGTATCTCCATCCTTTGGAAGATTTTCATATTCAATGTCTGTTTGTTGCAGGTCTTCCAGAGGTGGATCTTCCTTGTCCTCAATTAATGTGTTCTTTAATTTCTTGGACAAAATCTGCATCATCAATGTCACTATCTTCTTCCTTTCTCAAGAAAGGGTTAGTTTCATCAAAGATAATGTGCATAAATTGCTCTATTAATAGTGTACGCTTATTAAATACTCTATAACCTTTAGGTTTAGAAGCATACCCCATGAAGATGCATTCATCTGATTGGCATCCAACTTACCAATGTCTCTTTTGCCGTTGTTGTGGATGAAACATGGACAACCAAATGTCCTAAAATGACTGATCTTCGGCTTCTTTCCTTTGTACAGCTCATATGCAGTCTTCTTCAAGATAGGCCTAATCATCACTCTATTAATGATGTAGCTTGTTGTGTTCACTGCTTCGGCCCAGAAATACCTTGGTAAATCATATTCTGACAGCATTGTCCTTGCCATATCCAATAAGGTTTCTATTCTTCCTCTCAGCAACTCCATTCTGCTGTGGTGTCCTTGGTGCTGAGAAGTTATGCTCAATCCTTGGTCATCACTGAATTTTGAAAACTTTTCATTTGGAACTCTCCTCCATGATCTAACAGATTCCAACGATGCAATACTTCTTCCTTTTGTACTTCCTGCTGAAACTTACAAAACTATCAAATGTATCATCTTTGTGTTCCAAGAAAGAAAACCATGTGAATCTGGAATAGTCATCTACAATCACAAATCTAAAATTCTTTCCTCCAAGACTGGTGGTCCTCATTGGCCCAAACAAATCCATGTGAAGGAGTTCTAAGGTTTAGAGGTGGTTACCATAGTCTTTGACTTGAAGGAACTCTTAGTGTGCTTCCCTTTTGCACAAGGTCTGCAGATACCATCCATTTAGTGATGACCTTTGGCAGACCTTCCACAAGACTTCTTTTTCTGAGCTTGTTCATGCCATCCAAACTGCAGTGGCCCAATCTTCTGTGCCACAGCTCAGTTGACTGCTCTTTACTGGCTGCTAAACAAATGTCTTGATCTTTGAGTTCTTCAAGGTAGAGCACATATAGGTTCTTCTCCCTGTTAGCTTCGAAAATTACTGCTCCATCCTTCAAGATGCTGCACTTGGATTCTTGGAACTTGATCTGATGACCTTTATCACAAAGCTGGCTGATAATGATGAGGTTGTGCTTCAACCCTTGACACACAAAACATCTTCAATAATCGTTTCCCTTTGTTGCTAACTGACCGCTGCCTATCGCTGTTCCTTTCCATTATCCCCATAGGTAACTGTCCCTTCTTCAGCTTGGAGATGAGTGAACAGCTTCTGTTCCCTGACATATGCCTTGAGCACATGCTGTCTTAGATACCACTTTGATACTCGAAGGCTTTCCTGAAAATGAGACATAAGTTTTAGGTACCTAAATTCTTTTGGGTCCTTGTTGGTTAGTGTCAGCAGTTTCCTTTTTGATTATCCACTTTATGTTAGTTGGACATGTTATTTTATATGTCCTAACTTTATTACAATGGCTATAGTAGGATGTTTTAGTTACCTTTATAGTGTATTTAAAATTAGCTTTGTATTCTATTCTGTTCATGTATGAACTTTGGAGTGGATATGTCTTAGGGTATATGTTGTGTCTCATTATCTGGGGGTGTATAGCCTAAACCATGTTCTCTTACCTGAACGTCTAGCCCCTTTAGGTATTAAGGAGTTTTACCATTAGTGAATTTTTCTAATGTATTAGACAGTTTTTCTTTTTCTTCTATTAGTCTTTTGATTTCAATTTTCAACTCGTCTGAACTCTCTTGTTTTTCTAGTTTGATTATTTGCTCATTCTTATCTTTTAGATCTACACATAATCATTCATTTTCTTTTAAGTTCAGTTACTTGCTTCTCTAGTTCTTCATTTTCTGTTTTAGATCTGAATTAGTGTTTTCTAGGCATGTAATATTTTTCTTACTGGCTTTTAACAATTTAGATATTCTCTATATTTACTATATAATTCGTTAAATGCTTCTTCTAAATTATCAGAATCCGAATCATTACATGAATCAAAAGATGAGTCAGAAGTTACCTTTTCTTCAGTATTTGCCATGAAGGCCAGGTTGGCTTCTTCTTCATCACTGCTTGAGCTTGACTCGCTGTCCGAGTCACTGCTGTTGCTCTAGGCTGCTGGCATAGCCTTCTTCTGGTGTCTCATGAATTTCTTTGAGCTTTCTTTCTTTCTAAATTCAGGCTTCTTGAACTTTGGACATTCTACCTTGATTTGTCCTGGCTTCTTGCATTCATAACATAGGGCTCACCTTCTTCTGATCTTTTCCATTTGGTTTCTTAAAGTCCTTATTTTTCTTGAAGTGTCTTTGCAACGACCCACTTCCACCCGGTACGGTTATACCAACCCACGTCGGATGAGAGCAAGCCGCTACAGGGAGAATACCCCAACAAGTAACAAATGAGCTGAGATATACACAAATAGAATTAAATAAATGAACAACGGATTTAAATGAATCTTTTCCATCAACTTTTAAATCCACATACCACAGTCTGTATAGTTCAACAAGAGATAACATAAGTGGCAAAATGTTCCAAATACATAGCCGACTCCAAGTACATTTGAACAAAACTAAAATTTCAATTGTAGCTTTACATACTATGAAAGATAAATTACAAGTCTCAATCACTTAGTCCAATCCACTTCAAGTCTGGCTAGCTCCTCCGCTACAAATTTCCTGAAATGTTTAGCAAGAATGAGTCTACACAATAGACTCAGCAAGTAACTTAAGATTCAATACATACATATTTCTAACAATTATCTTAATAGAATTTCAGCTATTAAATCATACATGCTTATGCCATAACAAGTAATTTCACATAGAATTGTATTAAAAACTATTCTAACACATGTAAAACTATAATCTAAACAAGATTTCTAATAACAGGGTGTCATATCATAAGTACAAATACACATTCACATACCTCATACTTACTCAATCATTGTAAAACTTCATAACTAAGTCATGGAAAACATATACAGGATAGGTTCATTCCTATCATGATTCTAACTCCCTTTGCATGCAATCATAACAATTGTACTTACATTTAGCTGCTGATTTTATACAAATTTTCACATTCATATTACCTTGCACATGGATCATTTTAACTATACAACATGATACTAAACACATGTGCATCCAATCATTCAAATTCCATGAATATGAAAGCATATACTTACATTTTGGTACTAATAGTAACATCACTTTTAGCAATTGACAAGTTATACATAAACACAAACACACACACAGTTGTACACATCAATAAACAATTATCAATTAACACTATTGTCATTTACCTTATACTATTTACACTCACTTGTTCTATCACACAATACTTATACACATTTCCATCAATTCCTCTTTCACATTCACACACTCTTATCATTTCACTTTGCACATAACATGTGCCACATTTACACATATCTTGCACATACCTTGTGCTATGAACACATGTCATTTCACATCACACTTATGTTATTTTCACTTAATGCCAAGACACAGCCCAAACCACCATTAGACGTCACGTCACACACACATGGTCACATTCGCTTACTTAATCACCGGCACAGTGATAAGTCTTAGTTCCTGCAGAAACCGGGGAAAGCCCTTCCCACCATTACCAGTGGAACTTGTCCACCTCCAGGATTTTACAAGACCCTTTGCCAGGGTGTACACTTTATCAAGACCCTTTCCTAGGGTATTACACTTTATCAAGACCCTTCCTAGGCGTATAACACTTTGAGCTTTCCCGTAGGGGCACCACTACAGTACAGCTCCAAGCATCTAAGGTGGCAGTGTTTATGGGCATATTTGTTTATCTTGTCACATTAATCAATTTACACACTTGTACCACTTGTTCTCTCACGTCTCATGCCACACACACTCATACATATTCACACACACATAAGTCCTCATTCACTGATTTTAACTCACTGTTGCAACTACCAAATAGTCATAATACAATTATAATCACACTGAAATTTACTGAATCACATCAAGTCACAATTAACATGCTCACATAATCATTTTCACCTTAAAAATCTAGAACCATACTTACTGTCATCAAAAATAACATGAGATTTTAACCACATACAATTTTAAGGTTTATAATCGCACATACAATTTTTCAGATTTTTCTGAGTTATATACATTTACCAAAATTAAGACATTCAGCTTCATGCTATTCATAATTCACTTTAACATGGAACATAACACGAACATCGGATTTAACATTCACGACCCTGATCCTAACATAATCATCATCACAGAAATTTTCCCTTGATTTATTGCACAGCACTCAATTTAATATAAATTTTTACAATTTTATGCATGTCTTTCATTTCCAAAACAGAAATTCCAGTAAATCCCACAGTCATGGAAAAATTCTCAGAATTTCAGGGCATGGACTGAATACATATACACATAGTATAGAAAAATCTAGGGCATTTAATTCTCAGGAATTAGGTAGACAGTAGATGAACATGCATAATCCATCTTTTCCCAACATGTATTTCAATAATCTAAAAGAATTCATGCCATCCACAGAAAAATGCAGAAATTTCCACACACACACACCACATTATCTATTTTACATAGCATATAGAATTTACACTATATCCTCATGCGAAAACATATCGAAAATAATCATCTACCAGGAAGAACAGCTCACTGTTCTATCCTGAAGAACTGGCGGCAGCCTCTGGCCGTTCAAGGGTTTTGACGGCACGATCGCTGGACGCCGATGGGAGATCTTGGCGTCAATGGCATTGACGCCAAGTTCCTGTCTGTGCAAGGGCAAGACCGAACTCCAAATATAGAGTGAAAGGGAGGGTCCAGGACACGATTTAAAATCACAAAAATTGCTGGGACCTAGGGCACATGTATAGGATTGAGATCTATAGGTTACTTGCCTCTCAAATAAATCTACAAGATCGGAATAAGCTGATGAAGCCCTTCTCGGCCTTGCCAAAAAGGTGTTCAGAAACTCCTTCGATCCTCTTCTCTGTCGATGTAGTGGCACCTCGGAGCTGGGATCTCTTCTTGGATGTATTGGCCGTCTCCCAGACGTGGCAGCTCCTTGTTTCCTCTCCAACGACGGATTAGAGCCCTAAGTTCAGTTTTTTCTGCATCTCGGGTCCAAGGGTTCACCAAATGTCAAAGCTTCCTCCTCGATCTAGGCTGGGTATTTCATAGGTTTAGGGTCTGGGGATGCTTCTTGGGTAGCTGTACTACGCTCCCATCTTCATGGATCTCTCAGAAGGTCTCCCAATCGCGGATCAAAGCTTGGGAAGATCAGGTTTCCTCTAGTTTTCTCACATAGGGTTTTCCTGGCCAAAGACAAAAAAGTGTCACCTCCAACTGCTAAGGGGTGTTCTATATAGATCTAGGCTTGGGGCATGCGTGGGCAGGGTCTGATGTGAGTTGAGAGCCGTTGGGAGACATCTCCCCAACCAGTGAGCTTGCTTGCCCCAGAAATTCGGGGTCTGCAGCGCACAGAAAATTAGGGATATTGACGTCCACATACATGGACGGCTACATTAGGGTTGGCGTCAGTCGATATGGACGCTGACATATCATGGGCGTCCATCCATGTTGACGCCAAGACACTCTTCTGCCAGAACTTAAAATCATGCAGAACCATGCTTAATCCACACATATAGCACATGAAACCCATGTGGCATAGTGCATACACCATTACACCAGGTAACCATCCAATATTTTACTAATCCTACACATACATACATAGGGACATCAAGATAATAAAATACGCACATAAATATCTACACACGCATACAACGTCTAAGGTATAACATGTATTTACTACACCATGAAATCAATAACAGTTATACCTAGGCATGCCCATGCATACATAAGCACACTAAGATAAGATGTACGTAGGTACCTACCTATGCGTACATGAGGTTTATAGAATACAATATACACTACTAAATACACCTATCATACTTGCACTTGATATATATATATATATATATACATGCAATGTACAAAGTACAATGTACACATTAATACACCATGTAAATGAACAACGTTTACAACTAAGTATACTCATGCATACCTAAGTATACCAAGGTGTTACATATGTAAATTAAGTACACAATTATCACACGCATATGATAATCTACATACGTATAACACATATGCACTTCATATTCACACACAATATTCATGAAATGGGCAATATAAGGTATACTTCAATATTTAGCTAGCACTGCATAGTATTTAAATAGATACTTTATACTCAAAATTAGCCAATTACTCATCTTCACGATAATAGTATTACATCCTCGCATATACCCTTGCAAATTTATATCTATAATATGCACTATTTCATGCACGCCCTTTATGCAAGAACAAGTAAACAACATATTCATAAATATAAGTGAAAAGAAATTCGGGGCCTTACAGTCTTCTACCAGACTGGAACTTCTTCTTCTTAGCTAGAATGCGCTGCAATTTTCTTGACAACATTGCTTCTTCATCTTCGCAGTTGCTTGAGCTCTCATCTTCTTCTGATGACTCTTCTGATCTATCTTCTTCTGCTTTCAGAGCATTTGAATGCTTCTTTCTGCTTTGAGAACTCTCCCAACCTTTCCATGTTGATCTCATGGGCCATAAGGGACCCAATGAGCTTCTCCAAAGACATCCTTTCAGGTCGTTGGCTTCCTCAATGGCTGTTACTTTGGGAGTCCAGTAGGTGGAAGAGATCTGAGGATCTTCCTAACAATATCTCCAATTTCATATGTCTTCCCAAGTCCAGCTAAGCTGTTTGTTTGTATGTCTGTGAATCTGCTGAACATTTGGGTTATGGACTCCCCTGGCTGCATCTGGAACCTCTCATACTGAGGTACCAGAATATCTATCCTGGTCTCTTTAACCTTGTTAGTGCCTTCATAGGTGATTCTTAATTTCTCCCACATCTCCATTGCGGATTTGCAGGCAGATACACGGTTGAACTCCTTTTTGCTGAGGGCACATCACAAAATACTTTTTGCCTTACAGTTGAGAGATATCTTCTTCTATCATCATCTGTCCACTGATTTTTCTCGTTGGTGACTAGGAGATCACCTTCTTCAACTATGGATCATATCTGGTAGTCATGACCTTGTAGAAAATATTTCATTCTGTTTCCAGTAAGCATAGTCTTCTCCATCGAACAATGGTGGTTGGTTGGCCGACTGACCTTCACTGTGACCATGAGCTACCATGGATCTTTACTCTTCAGATCGTTGGATCTTCTTCTGTCGAAGAGACTCGCTCTGATACCACTTATTGCCCAGTTAGGTAGCCTAGAGGGGGGGGGTGAATGGGTCTTTAAAAATTTATCAGCTAATACCTGTTTACTAAAAATGTTCACAGAGAAATACACTTCGATGGATGTTAGTTATAGTTAGAATAATCAACAATCACATAGAGAGCAATCACAACACATAAGAATTATCTTGGTTCAGATTCTCTCCTTAGGAGTCCTACGTCCAGTCCCTGAGCAATATCTCAGGATTTCACTACCAAGGGTACTGTCCCCCTTAAGGACCCTTACACCCAGCCACAGCTGGTCTTCCTTCACACGAAGGGAAATACAAACACCGTGGATGCCACACCAGGTCTTCCTTCACAACCGAAGGGAACAACACCCTGGATACCACACCAGGTCTTCATTCACAACCGAAGGGAACAACACCTGGATACCACACCAGGTCTCCTTCACAACCGAAGGGAACAAACACCTGAAAAATGTTCAAGAGGAAGATGCCCATAGATTAAGCTTATAGAGCACACTTGATCTGAAGCAAGGACTGAGAAGAACAAGATTTACAACAATGGATTCTTCTCAGAACAAGAAGCTCTCTCAGAAATCTACACTAAGCACAGACAGCTAGAGCTGAACTAATAAAAGTGTTTGCTTGGCTTTCAGAGAGGTTGAAGACGATTTCACTTGGTATTCCTTGGTTCTCCGTATGTCTTCTTTTGAATCTTCAATCTCCTTTTATATCATCCTTTTCAAATTCGAACGTTGAAGTACCCGTTGTCTCTATGCATAAGTGTCGTTAGACTGCTTGACACTTGGAAGCTTCCAGTCAACAGTCCTTTATCCTTTCATGCATGCAAAGAGAGAGAGAGAGAGGAGAGAGAGAGGAGAGAGGAGAGAGAGGAAGAGTGAGGAGAGAGGAGAGAGAGAGAGAGAGAGGATCTTCTGTGATCTTCTTTGGCTTCTATTTTGTCCAACGTTGTATGATGAATGTTGTCAGAGACCTGCATACATTAAATGATAAACAGTAGACAGCTAGGCTGTCTCTTGTTGTCTGTCAATGTCAAAATGAATGTTCATCAAAATAGTAATGCCATTTTGTTGTTCTAAAAAATGTTTTCAAAAAAGATACGATAATAGAAAATATCATCTGCATGAATATAGAGATACGTCAGAGTAATAAATGCACAGAGGTTAGAGAGATATGTGCGAAGACTTTGACTATTCAACCCTTGAAAGGATAAGTCATATGTCAAGTTGATAATATGAAATCGATGCATTTATGACTTATGAAATCGTTATGCAACCAAATCATTGTCACTTAACAGCAAACCGTTATGAGATATGAAAGAATCGTTGTGTTCAAGGTGATATAATCAAATCGTTATGAGATATGAAAGAATCGTTGTGATCAAGGTGATATAATCAAATCGTTATGATCACTAAAAGAATCGTACGAGAGCAATCGTTATGATCACTAAAGGAATCGTTACGATAGCAAATCGTTATGATCACTAAAGGATCGTTATGAGAGCAAGTCGTTATGATGGCGAAAGGAATCGTTACGAAAGCAAGTCGTTACGATGACTAAAGGAATCGTTATGAGAGCAAGTCGTTACGATGGCGAAAGGAATCGTTACGAAAGCAAGTCGTTACGATGACTAAAGGAATCGTTACGAGAGCAAGTCGTTACGATGACTAAAAGAATCGTTACGAAAGCAAGTCGTTACGATGACTAAATGAATCGTTACGAGAGCAAGTCGTTAATTATGAAAGCAAGTCGTTACGATGACTAAAGGAATCGTACGAGAGCAAGTCGTTACGATGACTAAAGGAATCGTTACGAAAGCAAGTCGTTGCGATGACTAAAGGAATCGTTACGAATACTTATCAAATCGTTAAAGCATATAATGAATCCTTATGATTATAGAATCGTTGTAAACAAAGCAAATCGTTATGGCTTAGTACAAATCAATGTATTTAGACAAATATGCTTCTACAGTATGAAGATTCTTACCTGTTTTGGCTTGTTTTCCTTTGATCTTATTTCCTGTGCTTAAGACTTGTAGAAAATAGGTTAGTGACCTTAATCAAGGGTTTGATAATTATCAAAATAACATGGTTTTATTAATCACCAAATAGAAATGTAATTAATTTAAATTACATGGGGATAGACTGTTCATCATATATCACTAATATAGGGAAATGTATTAAAATAATTAAAAATATTAAAATATTAAATAAATAATCACCTTTTAAAAATATTTACAAAACTAATCACGAAACTGTCACATGTGCAGTTTCGTGACCGACTTGACCCGCAGCCACGACTTACCGCAATGTCGGCATTAGCAACGCCAACATTGATGTCAGTATTGCCAATGCCAACACCGACATTAGTTTGCCGATAACACAGTCACTAGGTGAAGACTTGGTGTATGTGCCTTATACAAACTAATATCGACATTGTTCCACTACTAGAAAAAGCGGGTTTACCGACGTATATTTCTGACGGAATTTTTCCGTCGGAAATAACAATTTCCGACGGATTTCCGACGGATGTCCGACGGATTTCCGACGCAATTATCGAAATTTCCGACCGATTTCCGACGGAATTCTTTTCCGTCGGTAATATTCCGACCAACTATTTCTGACGGACCATTTCCGACGACTTTCTGACGGAAGCCGTCAGAAAATCTATTTTCCGACGGATTTCCGACAGAAAGAGGCCGTCGGAAATGCCGCATTTTCTTGTGGTGTTCAATGTCAACATTGATGTCGGTGTGGCAACACCAACATTATCTTGCCCACATCTACCGATCACAAACTGCCTATGTGGGAAAGGTGGAACATCAATCTCGTGGTAACATTTGTTGTTGTCTTTGGTATTATCTGTCTTTAGTCACCATTTGAGTTGGTTTATATGCACCTGATGTTGTTGCTCTTTGTAAGGCGTGCCTGGGCCGAGGTGGCTAGGGCCGGTTAGTCTGCGTTGCCGATGAGAGGTGTTGTCCGACCTGTACTCGAGACCTATTGTCATGCGCCCGATTTTAGTAGTGAAATTAATCGGGAGACGCGACGATCGAGTAAGGCAGAAGCTATAGATGAATAACTAACACAAGTAGGCCCGTAATTCAATAATAAAAATCCCATTTCTTAATTTTATCAATCCACGTAATACAATTACTAATGTCAAATCAAAACAAAATCTTAATAACCTAGAACACTCTTTCTCACCAATGAAGAAAAATTACATTAAAATGTTCGACTAGCTATTTCTCTTATATAAGAATGTTGAGGGTAGATCCAATGCTCATCACTCTTGCCCAGCCTCATGATCGTGTGTATTGTCTTTACCATAATCACCTGAAATATTATATAACACTTGATGAGCGAACGCACAGTAGGACTTAAATCTTTGGAACTGAGCAGACTTTACATGAATTAACACTTTAAAGCAAGCATGATAACTAAAGACACCATCACGATAACAAGAGTTCAAATAGTAGTAACAAGTAAAGAGCGCGAGTATCGAATAAGTATCAAGATAGGATAGTCACGAGTCTATTACGAACAAGTAAACAATAGTATATTATGAATAATGAGTACACAATTTGGCCATGTCATGATCCCGATGTCCAGCAAGAGAAATATGACAGTAACAAGACAGAACATTCACGAGAGTCGAGCATGATAGAGTAGACATGAACACGACACGAATAGAGAGTACACAATTTGGTAATATCACGATCATGATATAACGAGCACGATACACGAGTACACGATTGACTGTCTTAGACCAATTTAACACGATTAGCACGATTGTGGTGCAATGGCAACACTATGGTCAACAACCTCTATAAGTACACGATATTTGGGTTCTCCTCCTAGGACCCGACCAAGGCCCTATTAACGCCTAGCACTGTTAGTCCAATAGATCCGAAGATCCACACGATTTTGTCTAGACAGTCACTTTATGGACACGAAAAGGTTATGGATTAAGATGAAATTTCAGCAAGAGAACGAGATGAAAACTTGTAATCCAAGAACCAATCTGGGTTCTGGTTTACCAAACCACAAGAAACAGTAGGGTCAAGACAAGATGAGAATAGCAAGACAATCGGCGCACAGTTGGTTGATACATGTCGTACAGTTCTCCGGCATAATCAGAAAGGTGACTTCACATTGCAATTTGTTGTTCCATTTGTTTGTTTATTTTTATTTTTACATAAGCACACATGCATGCAATTCATAGTCATGCAATTACTCCCCCTCTTAAAAATACTTCTAACTCTCCTTTTCTTTTGAACACAATCTCTCCCCCAAACTAGAATACAAAATCTACATATTCTCCCCCCCCCTTTTGACAACATCAAAAAGTAGGTGGTAATAGGGATAAAAAATACAATTGTCTCAATGACAAGGTATGAATATTAAGAAATTACTATAGGGAAGTTAAGAGAGTGCATGGACTAAGAATTAGTCATGTTATATCCCATGTATTTAATCAAGTTCTCAAAACACACATAAAATTAAAATCCATGAAAAGTGACATGATTAAAGTGCATCACACATGAGTTTGGACAGAAATTTGAATTAACACTACATATACTTCGAATCCAACCTATGCATGATAGATCCTCGATTTTTTGTAGCTATCACTCTGCCCTTTTTTTAATTCAAAACTAATTGATGTCAATTTATTTGTTTCTTTATTTTCTTTCACTTTTGAGAAAAGTATTGTCGTTTGACGCGAGGCTTCTCACTTGTTCAATGGAAAGACCCAGTTACTAAGCTCAGTTCCTCTTTCACTTAGGACATGTAGTTTTTTCTCACGAGTTACTACAAATCAGGTGAATTTTAAGCATTGCAGAAGTGTTACGAAAAAACTCCACCAATCATCAAACTGATATATAATAATTATAACCACTTACATTAGTGTGTTGGAATCAATTTCAAATGTATGCACATACCAATTGTAAAATTCTACCCCTTAGTGGCTGAAATAGTGCACACTAAGTCTCAAGTCAATGCAATAGTAATAATAAGGGAGTATTAGGCCATAGAAAGAGTTGAGGAGGGTATTTTACATATATTGTACAAGCAAGCACATAGTGGATAAAACATGCAAATACAAATATGCAATAGACGCTATTTTTCTTCTATTTTTATGTATTTTTTAGATATTTACAAGAGTATTCATGTCTTACCTTGAAAGCTCAAGAACAGAAATAAATGATACTCACAGGACAATTCCAACGTCTTGAACTTTACATTAATGCTCCAGCTCCATATTTTTCAAGACACCTGCAACCAAAGATCTCAAGTTGATTTCTTTGGTACCCATATGGTTTTGGGTTCATCACTGTTAGTTCTGGAAGGCAATAAGTCCTTCCTAATTCACACCAAGTATGACCCTGTCCACCACATAAATAACAAGTAGCATTAGAAGTGCTTTGTGTAGGTTGTGGTTTGTGACTTACATGATGATTAACATGCTTGAGTTCATTTGATTGTGCATGCTTCTTAGCCTTTATAGAGTATTTACCATTTACGAGTTTTTTGGCTTGCACAGTTTTCTTAGCATGAGAATTCAGTTTTTTATCTTTTGACTTAACATGAGATGTAACGCCCCAGAAATTTATTGATTTAAAATATAAGAAAATAGCAATAAATAAAATGTTGAATAAAAATAAAATAAAAGACATAGTTAAACTCCAAGAAGTGGAACCAACCATTTAAATTATTCCGGGCCAACACAACTCTATTGGGCCAAAGAACAAAACCCAATGACATTAAACCCAAAATTCGTAACCATAATTGTGCAAAAATAGGAAAGGGCAAATTAGGGCTAAAACAAAGGTAATTAGTCATGCATAGGAACCAAATTCGTACCCAGATATGTTAGGAGCTTTCCTAATGGCATTGCTACTCCAATTGGAGGAGAATATCCAAAACATGGATGGAGCCAAGCCAAAACCGCAACCCACCTCCTAGTCTCATTAGGACTTGAAATTAACCCTAATCCTATAAAGAATCGTCATAAGACTCCTTGGAAAAGTTCACCATCGTGCTGGGGTCATGTGGAGGCAAGCTAGGGCACCAGGAGAGGAGGAGAACAACCAAGAACCCGAGCTTCTTCCCCAACCTTTCTCTACTGCGACCTGTGCATGAACCTCTCTTAGATCCACTCAAAGGTAGGTGTTCTCGGGCTTAATTTAAACTTTGCACATACCAATGGAAAGAGCATCGAGTCTAGTTTCATATGCATGTTTTCCCCAATTTTTATGAACCATGTGAGTCGTATTAAGTGTTTTCCAAGAGTCGTGCATGAATAGGGTTTTATGTGTTCTTACTGTATTTCACGTAAATCGAGACCAAATTGGGTCAAATCAAAATTGTTGTTCTCTTCTACTTGTTGTCCTCGACACTTTTCATGATCAAGGTTTGGTCTAAAGACCTCTGTATTTCGAGTTATAGGTCAATCATGAGGAACTGCATTGTTTTCTACGTTTTCAGGCGAGATCCATGAACGCGACCACTCCAGTTGTCGTGTTCATCACCGAATGAACGCGACGTACATGACCGTCACATTTCAATAAAAGGCGACAGGACATTCCGTCGCGATTACCTGTTGACGAGACTATTTTGACACATAAAGCCATTTCGCATAGGTTTCAGTGCCGGTCATGAATGCGACGGGGAATGCCATCGCAATTTGACCAGTTTCCTTCTCGTACATTTTCGGACACTTTTTATATTGAGATTTTGAAAACACCCCATGAACGCGACGTATCGAACCGTCGCAATTCAGGGTTGTAGCAACCTGTTGCCCGTCGCGTTATGAACGCGACTGACAAGGCCGTCGCGTTTTAAAAGCCATCGCATGAAGGCGATGGACATGTCCGTCGCAATTTGATGTTTCGCAGACTGCTTATATCTGAACCATGTACGGTTCTCTAAAATGCGACGACTGAACCCGTCGCGATTTAGAGGCCGACCCGAGGCTATTTTCTTGAGTTGTACAGTCAACCTTATGCATGTTTTGCTGTTATATCATGTTAGTTAGTTAGTCAATGGCCTAAAAGTGATCAACCTACATGAAAGTTATAAGAATATGAATCTCTATTCTAAGTGTTCTTAATGATTGTTGATTCCATCTACCATGTGATTGATATGAGCTATGACCATATTCTAGCTTGTTATAACTGAAATTGTTACATGTTAAACGTGCAAAAATCATGTGATAGACTGAATTGCATACCATGTCATGTGTTCATGTTAATTGCTTTATGTCTTGTTTCAAACCGATGGATTGTGGTTTCAGACACGTTCTACACAACACTTTGCACATATAGGCAGCCCTCTCTTGGGGATTTGGAAACTCTCGGCTGGTCATTCCGTATCGGCAGACTAGTGACATTTTCTCTAAGACCTCTGTAATTCTCCGTACTCCATGGATTCCCTCATGGACACCGAGTTGGTTGTACCACTAAAGTTCCCAGAAGATAGAATGCACCTCTGTTCTTATCTCGTTATCGTGAGAGTGATTTGACACATTGAAACCAAGCCATTAAATGTAAAGATTGAACTAAAGTAATTAAGACGTTATGCTGCCGAAATTTACTCAGGATCATGTCCACTTGCCTTGTTCTCTATAATCATTGGCATGATCTTTAGTACATACTGTCTATTGATTGGAATTCATATTGGACATAAATGAATGAATGGAATTACCAGAAACTATTGGAATTTCGGTTCATAACCATGCCTGTGCAAATAGGGACCAGTCTGGTCCTGGAAGGAGCACCCGAAATACTTATAAATTGCGAGAGTATAGGATCCATTGAGGTGTCTGGCAATCACCTAATTGACTGCAAGATTGATCTGGGTAATTTCCACACTGTTATTGAATGATTGAATGAATGATTGATTGATTGATTGAACTGTTATATGTGAAATGGCCAATCTATTGTACATGTCATCGTTATGAATCCAATATGTCATTGCCCACTGGAATTCTATGGAATTCAACTTGAGATATCCATTGAACAAGTTATTGAATATTGTATCTCTTCCATTGATAATGATCACACTGTCTGCGGCGACCCTCCTTATACCGGTATGATATACCAATCCACGTCGGTATAGTGAGTCTCATCACAGTGGGATATTTACCCAAGCACTAACACACATGATTGAGATGTACACAAATATGAATACAGAGTAGCGGAAGTAAAAGAACTACTGTCTTTTCATTTCATCATCCACATTAAACATACATGATCCATATAGCAATTTAAGGAACTAAGTCCACATAATGAAATACAAAATTCAAATTACATTGTTCGTCCACAATTTACATAAGCTTCAATTACATAAGTCTCAATTACATACTATGAAAGTGAAAATACAATGATGGTGACTCCACAACACTCTACTCTCCTCGCTCGGAGTCACTCTCAACGGTCTCCTCCAAGGAAGTAGGGTCACCTGCTAAACCTGTATGCCGAAGCAAGAGTGAGTCTAAAAGACTCAGCATGTAAACTCCATACACATCATACATGCATACATCACATGTAAGCCTTACATTCAATTGCATCAACTCAAAATAGGTAGCATGGTTGAACAATGTTAAGAAAACAATCTATCATGATATTTCTGCCAATTTCGTAACACAAGATACATGGTTTATGTTATTCCAAAATAAAATACCTACCGCATGCTTTCTACTTATCTATCCACATGAGAGATACATTTACATTTAAGCTACAATATGATAGCAAATTAAGCATGGGATTTTCACACATAAGAAGGAAATGCTCCTAACATGGATTCTACATACTTTTTCACATGTAAATGACCATTATAACACATTAAGTTTGCTGTTTTGACATGAATCTAACATTATCATATCATAAATCACAATTTCACATTCTAACACATTGTTTCACATGTTTACACTTTACACGTTCACATGTTCACTTACACATTACACATTCACATGTTCACACTACATAATTTCACATATACACATTCACATTGTTCACATTTAGATGCCGTGACACATAGTCCAAACCACCACTAGAAGGACACATTCACATAACACATAACACATAGACGCCACCTAGGCAACACAGTGACGGCTCTTGGTACTGCGCAGACCAGGAGAAGTACTCTCCACCCTAACCAGTGGTACTTGTCCACCTCCAGGATTTCATCCTAATGCCCTTAGGATTTTAACACATTGAACCTTCCCGTGGGGACTTTCACGGTACAGTTCCACAGCCCTCTATGGAAGCAGTGTCACACACGGCACATTTTACACATTCTGATTTTTAACACACACATTTCATATGGTTTACACATGGCTCTGTTTTTCCCTAACTTGATCTACTGTTGACAAAATTTAAACACTCAGCAACTTACTCTAATCATGCCGAAAACATATTATCCAACCATAATCATGTTAAGCACGCATTAATAGCTCATTTTCACATGGAAATTCCACAATGTACTCTGCTGTTGCCCAAATCATATGAGATTTTAACCACAAGCTATTTGCAGGTTTCAGACCACACATACAAATTTTCATATTTTTGAACTATATTAAATTTACAGAAAATAAAACATTCAACCACATGGCATTCATAAATCAGTTATCATGGAAGCATAATATCAAGGTCTGTTTTGACAGTGCACTAACCTGCATCTATCATTCATATTACCACAGAAGTTTTCCCCAATTTATTTCACATCATATAATTTACTGTGAGTTTTACAAGAACCTACACATGTTTTCTATTTTTAGTACAGAAATTGTAATAAATCACATGATCATGGGAAAATTCCCAAATTTTCGGGACAGAGACTGACATACATACGCATGATTTAGAAAAATTATGGCATTTAAATTCTTCACGAATCAGGTGAACAGCAAGCTATCCTATCCAAGATCTTTATCTAACATGCATTTCACATAAACCTAACAATTTATACTAATTACAGAAATTCACATAAATCTCACAATGCATTCCATTATTTTATTACATAGCATATAACATTTGCAATATATCCTCATGCGAAGAAATCTAGAAAATAATCATATATAAGGAAGAACGGTTCCCTGTTCTGTCCTAAAGAACTAAACGGCAAAGGCTGGTCGTTCACAGAAGTTAACGGCAGCATCGTCTGCCACCAAAAGAAGAGCTTAACGGCAAGAGATCTTGCCGTTAAGTTCCTGTCTGTGCAGAAACACAGACCGAACTCCAAAGATGGGTGAATGTAGGGGTTCCAGGACACGAAATAAATCTTAGAAAATTCCTAAGACCTACTAGACATACACATGGACAACGGGTAAGGGTTACTTGCCTTTAGAAAAACCTCCAAAGGGATCAAAATGGTTGTTGAAGCTCTCTTGGGCAGTGCCAAGAAGCCTCCACAAACTCCTTCCTCCGGGTTCTAGGATGAAGTAGCCTTCAGTCCAGCGTTGGGGAAGCCTTCCCCTACGTCCAATCTTCCTCCCAGTTGAATAGCTTGCCGGAAGAAGCCTCAAATCGCCGGATCTGAGCTCTCAAAGTTCTGGTTTTCTCTTGTTCTCTCACAGCTAGGTTTCCCTCTTTGCAAAGAGCCAAGAGAGCTCTTTCAGGTTGCAAGGGGTAGTGTTTTTATAAGATGGGGCTTGGGATCTCGCGCAAGGCATGATGGGAGAGGTGAGAGCTTTTGGGGACATCTCCCCAATCGGTGAGCAAGCCCAACCCAAAATTTCAGGGTCTGCTGCGCATAGAAAATCAAAGAAGTAGACGTCCACATCCATGTCCGTTTACCTAATAGTTGGCGTCCATCAGCATGGACGTTTACTCAACATGGACGTCCATCCATGTTGACGCCAATTTGCTCTTCGGCCAGAGCTTAAACTATGTAGAAAAACCATATATACACTATATATATACATGTAATATATGTAGTATAATGTACACACTACTACACCATGCAAACAAACAATAGTTACAACTAACACACACGTGCATACGTAAGTACACCTAGCTAATATGTACGTAGATATCTACATATGCATACTTAATATTTACACACAAGCACGAATCTACACACAACAAAATAAAAGGACAAAATTTGAGGGCCTTACACTGTCATTCATCTCATTGTAATCGTTCCGTCCCACATGAGATTGTCATTGAATGTGTTTACTGAACCGTCCTACTACATGTTATAGCTTGGAATTGTCACTATCGTTATTGTCATGACTATTGCATGTTAGTATCTTACATGTTAACATGTTAATTACGTAAAGTATGCCCGCACCAAGAGATATAAATCCTACTGGGCGCTAGTGCTCTCACACCTGCTTTCCTTAATATTTTCAGGTGATGATTATGAAGAACTAGAGAATGATGGGACTGGGGAAGAGTGACGAGCTTCTTAAATGTACCCATTTATATAGCACATCAGCCAAGATGATTAAAGATAAAGGAGTTTGTAATAGTAGTTTCACTTTGCCTGAGTCGTATGTATTTGAAATACAATAGTGGGCCTTATGTTTGGCTCTGACTTATGTAAGGCTTTAAGTTGGTTTTGTTGGAAATGAAATAAAGAGTATTTGGCTGGCATTATTATCATCTTAAATCATTTGTTATACTTAGACGTCTCTCTAAATTACTTGACTGTGATACTCATACTCGTATCACTCACGCTCTCGACGTTTATTCCGCTGCTAAATGTCGGGGCGTGACATGAGATGTGCTTGAAATGTTGGAAGCATGAACAAAAAATATTTTCATTTTAGACTCAGAGTCTTAGGCAGCGTTTGGGATTAAGGTGGGCAAATCTGATTTCCCCCCAAATCATTTTTTTGACATGTGTCAGATTTCTGACAACCACTATTTAAGCACTGGCCTTGTTTGGAGTCCGCAAAATAGACTTTGATTTTTTTATGTGCTTTCACATAATTGCCCCTTTTCCTATGCTGGGTTTCTTCCAACCATTGGATATTGTAGGGATTTCACGTCAGAAATCTAGATGCGCCGCAGAAAGTGGCCTCCTATCCGCTTTTCACGACCTGGAGGGAGAAATTTTGTTGTGTCAAACTCTCTCATCACCTTAGGAAGCGTTGAGCACGAAAGCCCATAACACCCGACTAATGTTTGAAACAGTGTTGAGATTTTTCAGAGATTCTCAAGTTAAAAATCACTGAAAACGTGTTCCCAAATGTTGCCTTAGTCTTATTAGGTGAATAAGCTAAACCATGTCTATTTTGTGTTCACCTTGACATTAAGCAGTTCATCTAACTTTTACTTTCCTTTCATGAGTCTAGAAATAGTGGATTTCAAATCATCAATTGTTTTAAGCAATTTCTTGACTGATTTTTTCAGAAACTTTAGTATTTTCTTCAAACACATTCAACTTATTTTTAAGTTCTTCATTTTCAGATTTTAGATAAGTATTTTCCTTTTCATGCATGCTTAACTTTTCATAAAAAACATTATCATGTGTTAAGCATTCAAGTTCATCTTCATATAATGAAATTTTACTTTGCATAACCTTATTTTCATCTTGAAGAACATTGCATTGTAAATTTAACAAATCACATGATTCACAGGGATATTCATTATGTAGGATATCATTGATCTTCTATTTCAGTCCCTTATTTTATCTCCTCAATGGTAAAAGATTCACGTTTAGAATTTATCTCAGAAGATTCATCCTCAATAGGCATGAGACCGTAGTCCTCCTTCTTGGATTCTTTGACCTCTTCAACTTCGGAGGAAGATGAGTTGGAGTCGCTCCACGAGGCGACCATGGCGTTGGGCTTCTTTGCCTTGAGTTTGCTCTACTTTTTAAAAAACACTGGGCATTCTGATTTCATGTTCCCAATACCTCAGCACTCATAGCAGATCATTTCTGTTTTTCTGCTAGAGTCCTCTTTCTTATTTTTGCCCTTGTAGTCTTTATGGGATGTTGTATGTTGTGGCCTTTGCTTCCTTAGAAATTTCCTAATGTTTCGGGCTAGTTGTGCCACTTCCTCTATATCTTCACTTGAGGAATTTTTTTCAGAACTATATGCCTTGGATTTCCTTGCCTTGAGTGCTGCATCCTTTTGCTTAAGCATGGGCTGCTTGGCCTCCTCCTGTTTCAGATTGATCTCATAAGTCATGAGACTCCCAATTAATTCCTCCACAATAAGGCTTGATAAATTTTTGGAGTCCTCAATGACCATGGCTTTGGTGAGCCACGTTGGTGGGAGGGATCTCAGAATTTTACAGACTATCTCAGTGTTCGTGTAGTTCTTTCTGAGTGCCTTTAGTCCATTTGTGATCTTTGAGAGCCGTGCAAACATGTCAAAAATTGACTCCATCTCATACTCATGGGCCAGAATGTTGGCCTTGGTCTCCTTAACTTCTGGCGTGCCTTCATAGATCAACTTCAATTTGTCCCACATTTCTTTTGCTAAGCTGCATATAGAAACACGAGAGTATTCATTAGAATGTATAACACACTACATAATATTCATAGCACTGAAATTAATCTTGGATTTCTTAATGTTATCCTCCGCCCACTTTCCCTCATCCTCTAGCAGTGTGTGTGGACCATTACTCACAACTTTTTAGATCTCATAGTCTTAAGCTCTGAGAAAGACATGCATACGGTTTTTCTAATAGGAGTAATTACTGCCATCAAAGTATAGTGTATAATGACCCTCAGACACATATCCTTTACTGGCCATCGCACACAAAATCAATCTTATATCATGAGCCCTGCTCTGATACCAATTGAAGTACACGAGTATGTGCGATGATCAACCAAGGGAGGGAGGGGTGAATTGGTTGTCGCCTATTTAAAAAAATCTATAACGCATAATAGATTAAACTTACTTAGGCAAATCTAACATGCAATATGCACATCGGAATAACAATTAAAATAGTGAAACCAACTATCCTAGCATGCGTAGAATGGAGATAGGAGAAAAGGATCAAACCACAGATGCACGCAGGATTTAGAGTGGTTCGACTAACACACCTACGTGTGTGCTTACGTCTACTACCTCACACCCCTGTGAGAATTTCCACTAACATGTTTCCCAAGTACAAGCGAAAACCCCACACACCATTGTTTTTGGGGACAACACCAACTCTACCTCGTTTCCAAGGACGAGACAACCCAATGTGTATGTGAAGCATGCACTACACACCAATCACGTGCTCACAAACTGAGCACTCACACACATTGATGTTCAGTTCAAAAATAATATATACCAATAAGCATATGGCAGTGGGAAAAAGAGTAAAACTGCAAGCACAAAGATTCCCCCTGTCGAAGTATGAAGAGCCGATGTAGAAATCCCTTTCCACGATGAAGCGCTTGTAACCGTGCTCCAAAAATGAAGCTCATGGAGGTATGCTTGATGGATCCATGTTCCTCAACCCCCTGGTGATGAAACTTCAAGATTGGAAGGAGTCTGAGGCCGCCCAAGAAGATTGCTCCTGCAATATCTTCACTATAAATTGCACCTCTCTCCAAAACACTAGTTTTTGTAGATAGAACAATTCTAGCATCGTGGGTTGGCTTGTTGGTACATGGGATGGATGGTATATATGTACCAACCCAAAAGATCCCAACTTGGAAGTAACCATGGGCATAAACCTAATGGAGGAAAGAGTCCATCCAAAATAGGAAACTGCATTTCCATAATCGGTCAACCAGAATTGCCAAATCGGTCATCCGATTTTGGACTTACCATGGGGCCAGACCTCTTCTACTTCAGCTTTAAGACCTGCACCAAATCGATCGTCCAAAATCTCCAAGTCGGTCGTCCAACTTTGGGACTGTCTCAGTGCCAGACAGCACTGGCTAGGTCGGTCGACCGAAATCTTCAAGTCGGTCATCTGACTTTCTATCTGCTTCAATGCCAACCTATTTCTTCTTGTGCAATCAAAACCTGCTCTAAGAGGGTAGACCAATTTCATAGAATTGGTCATCTGATTCTTGAATTTCTACACAGTCTAGAAATTAGTCTTGTTCTAGGTCTTGGCCTTTGTAAATTCCACTTCAAGTGCGACTTTTGGACTATATTCCTACACACTTAACACACAAATTAGACCTTCAAATTATATGAACATGAATCAAATGCCTGGGTCAATTAATTAGTGTTTGTGACACTTGTCTACATGAAATAGAAATAATACTTTTATAATCATCAAAATGTACAAAGTGCAACATCCACCAACTCGGTCGGCCTCATTGTTCCCTCTGAGATGAAGTCTTTGAGGACCTAGGCTTTGATGGTGACCCGGGGCCTATATGTGATGTTGAATTCCCCTAGCTCGATCACCCACTTGGCCAACCTCCTTGAGGCCTTGGGTCGATCGAGCACTTGCTTGGTGGGGACGTCTCTGTTCTAATGATGCCTAATCCCTTGGCATGAAAATCTACAGAGTCCACCCCACTGTGACCAACTGTGGATACTCCAAATAGCCTCTCCAAAAGATCATAGGTGATATGAATGGATGTACCTTTTACCGTAGAGGAGAGGGACCCATCTTCTTCAGTCTTCAAACAAGTGCAGAATGCCTTGGCTAGGTGTGGATAGCTTGGTTCAGAAACTGTAACCATCTTCGTCCACTTCATCCTCTCAATGGCTTTCACAATACTGTGCATCCCATGCTTCTCTAGATCTTCAATATCCACTGCCTTGTTACTGCAAAGCTTGATCCTGATAGCTACAAACCGTTCTTGCTGCTACGCCGTGAGGAAGACGACGCTGTAACCGCCTACTATGCTGGAACTCCCAGAAGCGGCCATGGAATCGAACAATGAGAGTTTTTGGAGGATCGTGGGGAAGAAAGGAACAGAAGCCCTCAAGAAATTTGAGCGGAACAGAGAGATTGTTCAAAACCTCACAGAGGGGATTCTGGAGTCGATGAGGGTTTCGCAAGCAGGCAAATCGAAGGAGAAGAGAGATAGAGAGATGAAATTGATGCGGCAAGGATTTCGGACTTAACGACAGGTCATAAAGTGGCTTTAAAACACCAGAGCATTAAAATCGGATAAGGACAAAAGAGGAGATGATGGCACAAATAATAAAGAATTTCCTTAAATTTTAGCAGGAAGGACAAGTATTATTATGAAATTTATTATTTCAGTTACATACATATATATTTGTTACAAATTACACATGCCTAGTTCCCTTCTACGAGACGTAAATCTCTCTTCAGGTAAGGCTTTTGTAAAGATATCTGCTAACTGATTTAGAGTATCTATAAAGAAAATATTTATATTATCATTAGCTACATGATCTCTAATAAAATGATATCTGAAATGTGTTTTGTCCTGGAGTGCTGAACTGGATTTTTCGTGAGATTTATTGCACTAGTGTTGTCACACAGCAACGGGATTGTCTTGATGTGCAATCCATAGTCCTCAAGCTATTGTTTTATCCATAGAAGTTGAGTGCAACAGCTCCCAGCAGCTACGTACTAAGTTTCAACTGTTGATAGTGCTACTAAATTTTGCTTCTTTGAAGGCCATGAAATCAAACATCTTGCAAGAAATTGACAACTACCACTGGTACTTTTTCTGTCTATCTTACATCCAGCATAGTCAGCATCAGAATAACCAACTAAACTAGTTTCACATGATTTTGGATACCATAGTCCTAGGTCATGAGTTTTAGCTAAATATCTAAAAATCATTTTAACAGATATTGGATGGGATTCTTTAGGATCAGACTGATATCTAGTACACATACATACACTAAATAAGATATATGATCTACTAGCTGTCAAGTAAAGCAATGACCCTATCATACCTCTGTAAAGTTTTTGATCAACTTTCTTACCTTCCTTATCACTGTCTAACCTTATGGATGTGCTCATTGGAGTGGACAGTGGTTTAGCATTGTCGAACCCGAATTTCTTCGACAATTCTTTGGTGTACTTTGCTTGACAAATATGTGTACCTTCTTGGCTTTGCTTGATTTGTAATCCAAGAAAATAGTTGAGCTCTCCCATCATGTTCATCTCAAATTCTCCCTGCATGAGCTTTTCAAAGTACTTGCATAAAGATTCATCAGTAGATCCAAATATAATATCATCTACATAAATTTACACAAGTAATATGCTCTTGGCTTTTGATTTAATAAACAATGTGCTATCTACCTGACCTCTAATAAAGCCATGATTTAGCAAGAATGCACTAAGTCTTTCATACCATGCTCTATGTGCTTGCTTTAAACCATATAATGCTTTATGCAAATTAAAAACATGTTTGGAAAATCTAAATCATCAAAACCAGAGGCTATTCTACATAGACTTCCTCCTTTATATAACATTTAAAAATGCAGATTTTACATCTATTTGGAAAAGTTTTAATCCAATGCACATGCATAAGCAAGTAAAATTCTAATAGCCTCTAGTCTAGCCACTGTGCATAGGTTTCATCGAAATCTATGCCTTCCTCTTGGGAATAACCTTGAGCAACCAGTCTAGCCTTGTTTCTAGTGATAACACCAGCTTCATCCAATTTGTTCCTGAACATCCATTTGGTGCCAATCACATGATGATCTGATGGTCTCGGAATAAGGGACCAACTTGATTTCTCCTGAACTGATTAAGTTCACTTGCATGGTTAAAATTCAGATTCATCAGACAATACTTCATTGACTGTCTTCGGCTCAATTTGAGACATAAATGCTAAATAATCACAAAGAATAACATTACCTCTTGTTCTTACCCCAACCGATGGATCTCTAATGATGTTGTCAGTAGGATGATCCTTTTTATACCTCCATTCCTTTGGAAGATCATTATGGATAATATCTTTTTGTTGTAGTTCTTCCAAGGTGGATCTTCACCATCTTTGATAGTTGTTCCTTCAGTTTCTTGGAGAGATTTCTGCATTTTCATCATCACTATAGACTTCTTTTTTCAAGGAAGGGTTAGACTCATCAAAAATAACATGAACAGATTGCTCAATTAATAAACTTCTTTTGTTAAAAACTCTATAGCCTTTGGGTTTAAAAGTGTACCCCACAAAGATCCCTCCATCGGATTTGGGATCCAGCTTACCTATGTCTCTTTTACCATTGTTGTAAATGAAGCATGGACATCCAAACGTTCTGAAGTGGCTGATCCTGGGCTTCCTTTGCTTGTACAGCTCATATGCAGTCTTCTTCAGGATTGGCCTGATCATGACTCTATTTATGATATAACATGCTGTATTTATAGCTTCTGCCCTGAAGTATCTTGGAAAATTGTATTCGGATAGCATGGTTCAAGCCATATCCAACAAAGTTCTGTTCTTCCTCTCAGCTACTCCATTTTGCTGTGGTGTTCTAGGTGCTGAGAAATTATGTTCTATCCCTTGATCATTACAAAATTTTGCAAATCTGTCGTTCTGAAATTCTCCTCCATGATTTGAACGAATGCCAATGATGCTGAACTTCTTATCCTTTTGAACTATTTTACTGAACTTCACAAAGCTTTCAAATGTGTCATATTTATGCTCTAAAAATGATACCCATGTGAATCTTGAAAAATCATCGACTATTATAAATCCAAAGTACTTTCCTCCCAGGCTGGTGGTTCTCATTAGTCCAAACAGATCCATATGTAATAGTTCTAGTGGTTTGGAAGTAGTGACCATTGTCTTTGATTTGAAGGAGGATTTTGTATGCTTCCCTTTTGCACAAGGTTCACAAATGCTATCTAATCTTGTGTTTATCTTTGCAGTCCTTCTACTAGATCATGTTTGACAAGCTATCTTATTCCATCCAAACTACAGTGACCTAACCTTCTGTGCCATAACTCCGCATTCTGATCTTTGCTTGCTGCTAGACACACATCTTGATCTTTGAGCTCCTCTAGATGCAATACATATAAATTCTTTTCTCTGCTGCTTTGAAGACATTGCACCATCCTTGATAATCAAACATTTAATTCCTAAAACTTGATCTGGTGGCCTTGTCGCACAGTCGCACAGTTGACTAATGCTTATTAGTTGTGCTTCAATCCTTTGACGCATAGTACATCTTCTATGAGGATTTTATCTTGACTTCCAATAGATCCACATCTAATTACGGACCCTTTTCCATTATCGTCATAGGTAACTGTGCCTTCTTCATCTTTGATATGAGAGAATAATTTCTTGTTACCTATCATATGCCTTGAGCACCGCTGTCAAGGTACCACTTAGATGCTCTAAGGCTTCCCTGCAATCAATCAATGAGATTTAGGTACCCAAGTTCTTTTGGGTCCTGAATGGTTAGTTTCTTCCATGGTTCATTTTGGAATCCATTTTAGGTGTTTGGTTGTACATGTTATTTTCGTGTGTCTTAATTTATTACAGTGTGTACAGCAGGAATATCATTCATTGTTCTAGTTGGCTTATGGTTTTATTTTTTATTTAATTTATGATTAGGATTTGTTCAGCAACGAATTTTGGAGTTGGATAGATTTTCGGATGAATTATTTTTCTTCATTGTCTGGTGGAGTGTATGCTAACCCATACTTTTCTTACCTAATCTTCTTACTCCTTTTAATATTAGAGAGGATTTATGATTGGTAAATTTTTCAACTGTAGCCATCAGATATTCATTATATTTTGTCAGTGTGTAATTTCACTCTCAAGTGTACTTAGTGTTTCCTGATCTTCTAAGTTTAATATCTTTTCATTCTTATTTTAATATCTTCACATAGCAGTTCATTTTCTTCTTTTAAGTTCAGAAATTTGTTTCTCTAGCTGTTCAGTTTCAGATTTTAAATATGAGTTGGTAATTTCCAAACATGCATAATTTTTCTTGGTTGTTTTTAACACCTTACAAACATCTTTATACTTACTGTACAATTTGTTAAACGCATCTTCTATACTATCTGAATCAGATTCATTACAAGAAGTAAAAGATGAGTCCGAAGTTACCTTTTCATCAACACTTGCCATGAAGGCCAGGTTGGCCTTTTCTTCTTCTTCACTGTTGAGCTTGACTCACTGTCTGAGTCACTCTCGTTGTTCCATGCAGCAGCCATGGCCTTCTTCTTGTATCTTTTGAATTTCTTTGAGTTGTCCTTCTTGAACTCAATTTTCTTTAATTTTGGACACTCGGCTTTGATGTGTCCAGGTTTCTTGCACTCATAGCATATTGGTTCTGGTTTCTTAACATCTTTGCCTTTAGGTCTTTTAAAGTCTTTACCTTTCTTGAAGTATCTTCTTCCTGATTGGTATTTTCTTCTTGGCTAGGATGCGCTGCAGTCTTCTTGAGAGAAAGGCTTCTTCATCTTCACTGCTCTCATTGCTTTTATCACCTTCTAATTCGCCATCCGTTGTTTCTTCTGTGGCCTTGAGAGCATTACTGTGCTTCTTCTTGCTGGAGGATTCTCCCAGCCTCTCCATATTTATCTCATGAGCCATTAATGACCCAATGAGCTTTTCAAGTGACATCTTTCTGAGGTCGTTGGCTTCTTCTATGGCTGTCACCTTTGGAGTCCATGAGGTTGGTAGAGATCTTAATATTTTTCTCACCATGTCTCCAATTTCATATATTTTTTCGAGCTCAGCCAAACCGTTGGTGATATCTGTAAATCTACTGTACTTTGGGTGATGGACTCTCCTGACTGTATTTGGAATCTTTCTACTGGGCTACCAGAATGTCTATTCTTGTTTTCCTTCACCTTGTCAGTTCCTTCATATGTGATCCTTAATTTTTCCCCATTTTCATAGCTGACTTGTAGGCGAAAATCCTGTTGAACACTTTCTTGCTGAGCCCACAACACAGTATACTTTTTGCTTTGTTGTTTAGGGATATTTTCTTCTTGTCATCATCTGTCCAGTTTTCTCTATTGTTGAGTACCACTAGGTCTCCTTCATCGATGATAGACCAAAGCTGAAAATTGAGACCTTGAAGGAAGAACTTCATTCGAGTCTTCCAATAGTTGTAATCTTCACTGTCAAATAGAGGAGGTCTGTTGACGGACTGACCTTTAGCATATCATTGAGCTGCCATTTATCTTTGCTCTTAAGATCGTGAGATCTTCTTCTTGAAGAGACTTGACTCTGATACCACTTGTTGCCCAGATAGCAAGCCCAAGGGGGGGGGGGTTGAATGAATTGCTTAAAAAATCTTTTAGTAGAAATTTCTGTAAATAAAATAAACTAGACAGAAAACACTAAGTTCGATAGTTAGAGTTAGTGATAATGAAGACACAAAAGCAATCACATAAACAACATGAGATTTTTTTCCTGGTTCGGACCTTCTATCCCAAGGGTCTCCAAGTAACAACTTGGGTTTCCACTAAACAAGGATACAGTCCCCTTATGGACACTTACACATCTAGCAACAGCTGGCATTCTCTTCTCTACCAGAAGAGGAATAACACCACCTGATTCAACAGGTCTTCTCTTCACACCCGAAGAGGAATGCCCACAAAGATCTTGTTGAAAGAGTAGGGCCCCAAGACCAAGCTTATAGACAATGCTTGATCTGAGGCGAAGTCTGAGAGACACCAAATAATCTTGAATGAACTCTCTCTCTCTCAGACCTACGCTAGCTCTCAAAAGGAATGGAATGAGATCTCTGAGAGCTAAGAGCTTTTTAGGGTTGGAATGGACGAGCTCGCTCTTATTGTTTCTCAGGTGACTGGAGCTTCAAGCTTTTTGAAGATTCAAGAATTCAAATGATCTAACTAGCTTCCATGGAGTCACCAGTCTTCTATTTATCTTCTGCGATATATTTTGACCGTTGTAGTAGCCGTTGAAATGTCTGTTGTCTCACAACTTCATGCACGTTAGAGAGACTGGTCCGAAGCATGGAGTAGGTGAGCCTGCAGCCATTAATGCTTGGATTGATCCTTACATCTTCAGGGAAAGATTGTCTGAATCTTCTATCATTTTGTCAGGTTGACAACTCCATCTTTGACGTGCATTTCTACAAAAGTCCTGCATACAACAAATGCTGACACCTAGACAACTTCTCTTTGTCTAAATTGTCAGTCAACATTAGTAGTCGTGCAGTATGAAGGTATACCAAACAGGAAAGGTTATTCTGACATCACACAAAGCAAGACTTTATGTGACACATGAAGTAAACAAGGATATATCGTATGGAAATATTGTACTACCACAATAAATGGTCAAGATCTTAGGATACAGTAAGATGCACGAGAAGGCTTTTTGAAATCCACAGAGTCTCCAGCATATGCATATTTAAGTATTATAAGAAGATAAAGCAAGACTGTTCAAGAGCTATATAACTTTTCTTGAAAGTAAAGAACATTCTGTATAGAAATGATATTGATATTAAATTGATGATACAATCATGTGAGAATGTAATCCATGTTGAAACCAAGTCAATGTGAACATAATCCATGTATTAATATAATGAAATTGATGTTCTGTACAAAGTTACTACTTAACAAAAATCGATGAGCAGATGAAATCGTTGTTTCAATGAAATCGATAAGGAAATCGTTGTTTAAGTGAAATCGATCATGAAATCGTTGTTTTCATGAAGAAATCGTTGTTTAAGTAAAAGTGAATAGTTATTTTGAACAAATCGTTGTTTAAGTAAAAGTGAATTGTTGTTTTGAGCAAATCGTTGTTTGAGTAAAAGTGAATCGTTGTTTTGAGCAAATTGTTGCTTAAGTGAAAGCAAATCGTTATTTCAATCAAATTGTTGTTTAAGTGAAAGCAAATTGTTGTTTCGATCAAATCGTTGTTTAAGTAAAAGCAAATCGTTGTTTCGATCAAATCATTGTTTAAGTGAAAGTAAATCGTTGTTTTGATCAAATCATTATTTAAGTAAAAGCAAATCGTTGTTTCGATCAAATCGTTGTTTAAGTAAAAGTAAATCATTATTTCGATCAAATCGTTGTTTAAGTGAAAGCAAATCGTTGTTTTATTTATGAAATCGTTGTGAGACAGAAATCGTTATTTAAGTGACTTACGGAATCGTTATGGCGATCGAATCGTTGTTTCTATAAAGGAAATCGTTGTGTACTTAGACAAAACATATGCATTGAACTTACAGCAATGTGTGAGGATAACTTACTAATTTGCTTGATTTATTTTCTGTGGATAATCTTTAGAAACATTTGTTAGAAAGCATTTTACAGAGTTTTGTTAATCACCAAAAATTACATAGATAATTCATGATAAATTTTATATGGAGATGGACTGATCATCACTATGGTGACAGTGTCTTATTGGCACAAATTTTATCTTTTCACGTTAACACATTTCACACACCCATGCCACACGTTCTCTCACGTTCCATGCACATGCACATCTATAATCATGAAACATATACTTATCACTTTTATATTCTCAAATTAACCATAAACAGTAATTGATAGAACCTAATCATGATGCTAATTACATTCTTAAACATAATTGAGACTTGACATTAAAACATGTTATAGAAAGCTTCAGAAATTAACAACTAATGCACACTACTCAGATAATATCAAATTTTAACCACGGGGTAGATATAGCACATGGAACATATCTGTAATTTTTTCAGAATATTAGGAGGAGTACAACTATTTTTGTATTTAATAGAGATTACATGTAATTTAACAAGATAATTCATTTAAGCATTATAGATAGTAAACCATCGAATCTAACGGTTTTGAAACATGCATACAGTAGTCCTACATTCATGGAAAATTTCTGAAACCATAACATTCATCATACACATTTACTCTGAATTTAACTCTACTAAAACATGTGTATTTTCCCTATAACAGAATTTCTATAAATAGCAATATAATTAGGAAATTATCAGGATTTCATGGTATGATCTAATGAACATATTAGACAGGACAACATTTTCTAAACACATGCATGTATTCACTTTTACTCAAAAAATCACATCACATGCAGTCAAACATTGTTCTAGAAGAAATTCAAAAGAACTTGACGTCCAGGGTCTGGACACCGACATGGGTAAACGACATGATCGACTGCCATTGACCTAGGATCTTGACGGCAACAAAGTGGCCGTCAACCTCCTGTCTACACACAGTGCAGACCGAAACCCAAAAAACACAGAATTTTGGGGGTCCAGGCATGAAATAAAAATCCGTAAAAATATATTAACCCTAAAGGACAAGTCTACGGAGTGAAACCCTAAGTCACTTGCCTGGAAATAAATCTCTAATGGGATTATTAGATCGAAGAAGCCCTCCTCAGCCAAGCCAAGAAGGTGAGGTTCTCCTCCCAGATCCGATCTTACTGCTGATGTAGATGATCCTCTGGAGTCGAGGAAGCCTCCTCAATGACAAGAGCATCTCCCAGTCGAAGCAGATCGCCAGAAGACCCCTCCAATCGCCGGATCAAACTCGCCAAAGATCAGGTTTTCCCACAGAAGCCCTAGGTTTTTCCTCATAATCCAAAGACCTAATCTCGCTGAAAACCTAGTTTTATAGGCTAATGGGTTGGGGTGCGCCTCGGGTTAGGTCATCCTACCGTTAGAGCTAGGTTTCCTAATCCGGAACCGCAAGAAACAAAGTCATTTTCAGATCTGAAATCACAACAAAACTGGAGAAGTAACGTCCAAATCATTGTCGTTGACAGAAGTCAACGTTAATCGATGTTGACGTCAAGATTTTTCGGTTAGACAGTAAACGGCACACTTGTGCCGTCTACTCACTCTTAACGTCAAGAGATGTTGACGTTAAGAAGAATTTCGGCCAGAACACAGAAATAATTAAATAAACACATACCTAGAATACTTAAATACCATATGCACATTAAAATAAATATAATTCACAGAATTCAATTGATATATTATATGCACAGAACAAACAATATTTTATGCACCAAATTTGAGGGATCTCACATCCTTTCCCCCTTAAAAGGGATCTTCGTCCTCGAAGATCGGATCATGTACCTGGGGTGACGTCGTCGTCATCATCTTCGGCTAACGCGTACACTCTGGCCGATGCTTGTGTTCTTGCTGCTGTGCTTCTTTGTTGCTGTTGCTGGAACACCTCGTGGAACGAACGTCTTCAGCTTCAGACACTCTCTAATCCGATGATCTGAGTTGCCACACTTGAGACAACTTCCCGACTTTGTCCAACACAAGTCTCCGCCATGGCGTTTGCCACAGTGTACACACTCGGGCTTCTCTTTGCCTATAGATGCTGACTTTGCTGGCACTATCGCTAGTTGCTGATCTTCCACGACCCTCTTCATATTCTTGTCCTGTTGTTGAAAAGGTTCTGGTAACCTCTTCATCCGAGCCTTCTTCTCCTCTTGGTACAATTCCATCTCACTCTCCTGCCTGCATGCCGCACTAAGAGCCACATCCATAGTCCTATGGTCAAACGCTATAAGTCTGGCTCTCAATGATGGTCTGAGCCCCATCATGAACTTCTTCACCTTGCGCCTCTCGTCAGCAACTATGTGCGGTGCGAACCTCGACAACTCCATGAACCTTGCCTCATACTCCAAGACTAATATAGAACCTTGGGTTAATGCCAAGAACTTTTGCTCCATCTTGTCCTGGATGTGCTCAGGAATATACTTTGCCTTGAACAATCGCACGAACTCTCCCCAAGTCACCTCTAGCTCCAAACCCTCAAACTGCGTGCGAAGAATGGAAGACCAGCACACATCTGCTCACTCCTGAAGCATGTATGTTGCCAGGCTGACCTTGTCATCCTTTGCACACTTGATAGCTCTAAATATCTTCTCGATCTCTCTAAGCCAACTCTCTACAACCAACGGCTGACTCTCCCCCTTAAAAGAAGGCGGAACCATCCGCTTAACCTCTCCATGATCGACACACCTCCTACACCACGGTCTTGCTGAGCTGGTGTTGGAACTTGAGCCTGAAGTTGCGTTTGAAGAGCTGCCTATGTCTGCGCTTGAGTTTGCATCACTTGTACGAGTCCCTGCATGAACATGCCATAATCAACCAACGGTGGCGGGGGTGGCACACGTGGTCCCTGAAGTGCTGGCACTCTCGGCTACTCACTTGAAGTCCTCCTTGGCTCCTCATCTTGAATAGGCATACTCGAACGACGAGTCCTTCCAGCCATAGCCTACAAAATAGACACCAAGTCAAGCTCCATTATTACCACACCTAGCATATTATCATGCATTCATCTTATCACTTTTCTAGTCCTATCTTAGTTATTCCATGGATCTGGCTATCCACTACAAAGACTTTGAGATATGAATCAAGTTGATGGCTATCCATGTATAATCTCAACCCTATGGGCTCTGATACCATCTCTGTAATGACCCACTTCAACCAGGCACAGTTATACCAACCCACATCGGATGAGAGGAAGTCGCTACAGGGGAGAAAACCCCAACGATAGACATGTGTCTGAGTTGTACTCAAATAGACATGAATATAGCAGCGAAAATTAAATAATTCTTATTCCATCAACTTTATCATCCACATTCCACAGTCTATATAGTTCAAGAAAAGAAAAACATAACATAATATCCACTAACATGTAGCCAGTTCCAATTACATAAACCAAAGTTCAAATTACAAATGCATTACATACTAGGAAATGAATTACAATTCTTCAATCTATTCTTCACGTTTCGCGTTGGATCTTGCTAAGTTCTCGGCTTCTAAGTTTTCTGAAATGTTTAGCAAGGGTGAGTCTACACAATAGACTCAGCAAGCAACTTAAAACTTCAAACCAAGTACTTATCACACATGCTTTCTAACAATTTAAACTAACACATGTTCATTTTAAAACATGGATAATAAACATGGAACCTATTAAGCAAAACTATACTAACACATGTAAAACAATAATTCTAAACATGGTACTAATAACATGGATTCACTAACATAAGAGCATCATTAATCACATACTTTCATTTCCTATTTCACATAACACTAACGCATGGCTTATGTTCATTTTATAACATGATACTAAACATATGCTCATCAAGCAATTTCTATCTCATGGACATAATAACATACACCTACACATGGTACTAAACATGATATCACAATTAATAAAATTCATATTAACACATGCATTATTTTCTTATGACATGCACACATGCACTTTTACCTTGGCTTTCACATGCACCTACTTTCACATTAACATTCACTTTCACTTACACATAGTTTCACATAGTTTTCACTTTATGTCATGCCTCGCTAATTTAGCAGCGGAATAAATCGGGGAGGCATGAACAACGTGTATGGTAACGACAATTGCACGTACAGTCGCAAACATCAGAGCATCTAATGAATAATAATTACAATAAACTCTTCATTTCATCGATAACTCATCTAAACTATTACAACCACTAATTCAGAGCCAAAACATAGGGCTCAAAGACTTCATTACATTGGAAAGGATAACTAAGCAAATATTTAACTAAATTCTAGGAAGCTAAGGTCATTCCGTCGCTATGACTCTAGGACGCTCATCACTCCAGTCCATTCCCGTTGGTGTGTGTAAGGTCATCATTCGACTTACCCGAAAACACATACAACAATAGCGGAGGGTGAGTGATAATGCTCAGTAGGACTTATATCTCATGTAAACAGGCATGCTTTAAGTGATTAATGTCTTGTAAAGCAGGTTAACTAAGAGAACGATCATGTATAGTCAAGAGAGTAATAGCACACGATGGCAAGAGAATAATAATACATTCAACAAGAATATTGCAAAACTATGATGATAAAGGAATGGCCATATAACGAGATAGCGTGTAACAAGATAGCGTGTATGGCTGCACAACAATGCACTAGTCGTCATTGTCAAGCAATAGCAAGCAACATGTAGTGCAAGAAGAGAGAAAGTAGTTGAACCATAGCAGTGCAATAGGAGAATACGACAGTAGCCACTCAATAACAGGACAGTAGCAGTTCAGTAACAGTCAGTGGTAGCACAATAATAGCGCAGTACGTCTAAACTAACAGACTAACAGTAATAGTATAACAGTCAGATGTCTAGCTAAATCAGAACAGTCAGTCAGAACTGGTGCAAATGCCGACACCGTCATTAGCCCCTGCAGGTAATTTCGGGTGGCTCTCTGCCCCCATGACTAGATTGGAGCCCCTCAGACACTCTCTGTGCCCTCAACAGTATGCATTCAAGTCCAGAAGAGTCACAAGACCCATTATAGTGCTAGACAGTTAAGAACAATATAAACAATAGGAGACACAACAGCTCAAAGGGTCTCAAGAGAGTACTAGATGATTAGACAAGATAGTAGAGCGAAAGTGAATAGATGAGAGTACAAAGATAGAAGATGAGATAGGGGTATAATCGTAAAAACAATGTTAAACCGACGATAGTCACAGTTGCACAGCACTAGGTCGAGTGCCGGCAGTCTGGTAGAAGTCACAACCGCCCATTAGCCGTGCCATGAACACAGGTTAGATGGTCCGGCATGATCCCAAGGTAAGAGAGAATATACTAAGGCCTTTGGATCGTGCTGATCCCTAAGAGTGTAACGGGTTTTAAGGGTACAACTAGCTCGTCGGCAATGGACGTGCGCCAAAGCCAGAAGACTTACGGAGGCCTCGACAAGGAGTCCCTGGTCCCAGTCAGGAGTATTCCCGATGGAGAGGTGGTCCATGTCAAGAGAAAGTGTGTAACGAAACTTGTCCGTCTTGCCTCGAGTGCTCGAAGGCAGAGGGATGCGATAACGGTGTATAAAGCACGCGAATAAAACGAAGACAAGTGTCATTCAAATAATAGGGAAATTTAAGTGAAATAATTACCAGATATATTATTGAGTATTTTAATAGGGTCTCATTGCAAATAAAAATGTTTAGTGGGTGTAAGTGTAAGAAATCATGAGAGCATGTATAATCGTGCTTTTGGCTTTTAATTACTTGAATTTATGTGATTTTTACAAAATTTTAGAGTTCAGATCAATTTCATACATAACAATGTTTAATTAAGTCTAAACAAGGGTCAAATGGCATAAATAGTAGGGACATAGATGCAATTTCCAGTTCTGGTGCAAATCCTGAAAACACGACGGGGGTACCCGTCGCGATTCAAGTCGCGACGGGGGCAGCCGGCGCGTCAGGCGAAGCGGTCGGCCTGGCTCGATTTGGGAAGAGAACATGACGGCGTGGGCCATCACGTTCATCACGACGGACCGGTCGGCCACGTCCCCTCTGAGGTCGCGACGGGTCAGGCCGTCGTGAGTTCAGAGGAGCGGCCCTGACCCAGAAAATGGGTTTTTCCCTTTTTGGGTTTTGGTCCTCCCTCCAAAGCATGATACAGCTCTTTAAAATCGATATAAAATCACACAATGATCTAAAAATTATAAACTAGTTTTAAATGAAGTAGACTCACAGATCTATCAACAGGCATGAGTAATTAGGAACATACAAGTTTGCATATGGTTTAAAAAGGTTACTTTTTGGTGACTAAACATGCGCAGTCATGGGAAAATGATTTAATTAATAGAATACATGATGAAAATTAGGGAAATAGGGGCGTTTGAAAGCTAACAGGATGTAGTATTTATGAGAAATTTTGCACAGCATGGATTAAGTACATGCATGGATTGGAAGTATCATGAAGGTTCAAGAGTATGGTATGATAGAACTTAGAACATTTAATACTCCTTCATGGAGCAACGACAAATAGGGCAATCATGGGTCTTTGCAAGAGGGGATCATGGTCTACCTGGGTAAAATTTAATTAGTTTTTGCTTGAGAGATTGCCTCCCTTTTTGCACTGTAATGAAAACCTAGGGTTGAAGACAAGGTAGAAGATGAAATCCTCTTGCTACAAGCTCCTTCTTCTTGCTCCTCTAGTCCTCAGCTCCTCTCTTCATCCTCTAAAGTTTCAGCAACGAAATGAGACTTGGTTGGGACGAATTAGAGGTGTAGGTTGATTAAGAGTCCATTTTTTTTAAAACTCCTTCCTTTCTAATAAATCCAAATTTTCCTTATTTATCTCCTTCTCTCTTTGCATTTATCTCCTACTTTGGATGGAGGAGAGACTAATTTCGTGGGTAAAGGGTTTGGGTAAGGTTAGGACTTTTTTTAGGATAGATTTGAGCTCTTAAATAATTATTTTAATCCTTTACTAATTACCACTAATTCTTATTCCGAATTTGGCTTAATTATCTCCCATCTCATGATGGGCTCTTCATATTTGGGCCCAACAATTTATGTTAGGACCATTAGTAAAACCCATTACTAATTTAGCACTAATTTCTTATTTTAATTCAATTAATATTATTATGTCAATATTTCTAACCTTCATCATTTGGGCTCTTACTCTTGGCCCAATAACTTATGCATGGCTTAATTGTACAACCCATATACTTACTTTACTTAATGGATTTAATTTATCCTTTTATTAGAGAATTTAGTCCATGGTCCAAGATTATCCATTGATCCAATTATCATAAGGGCTATCACCCCTATTATTTAAAGTTTACCCACATGTTTATTTTAATTTATAATCCACTTAGCTCTAAAATTAATAGTTTTCTGACTTATTTCTTAATTACGATAATAATTCGCATGAATTCTTAAACTTAGTCCAAATGATTTTTCTATGCCCAAATTTCATGATGGGTCATTAGAGAATATCATTTAAAGTATAACTACTATTTTTATGAAATTTTTATATGGGTTTTTAAACGCATGCAATAATGATGCGTACCCTTTTAACGAGTTTGCATTTATAAATTGATAAATTTGTCATTTGTCTAAAATTTTAAATTACTGGATTTTCTGGGGTACTACACTTTACACATTCACGTATCACTTGTCACGTCACTTGCACTTATCACGTGCCACATTCACATTTTACATATAACCACTTTTACACATTGCCAAGACATAGCCCAAAGCACCACTGGAAAGATCACATAACACATACACGTACTTAATCACCAGGCAAGTGACCAAGTCTTGGTTACTGCAGAACCGGGGGAAGCCCTCCCCACCATTACTAGTGGAACTTGTCCACCTCCAGGATTTCACACGACCCGTTGCCCCGGGCATCACGTAACACGATTGAGCTTTCCCGTAGGGGCACTACTACAGTACAGCTCCACGCAATCTATGGTGGCAGTGTCTTATTGGCACAAATTTTATCTTTTCACGTTAACACATTTCACACACACATGCCACACGTTCTCTCACTTTCCATGCACATGCACATATATAATCATGAAACATATACTTATGACTTTCAGATTCTCAGATTAACCATAAACAGTAATTGACAGAACCTAATCATGATGCTAATTCCATTCTTAAACATAATTGGGACTTGATATTAAAACATGTTATAGAAAGCTTCAAAAATTAAAAACTAATTGCACAGTACTCAGAATAATATCAAATTTTAACCACGGGGTAGATATAGCACATGGACATATCTGTAATTTTTTGAGAATTTTAGGAATAGTACAACTATTTTTTGTATTTAACAGAGATTACATGTAGTTTAACAGATAATTTCATTTAGCATGATAAACAGTAAACCATCAAATCTAACAGTCCTAAAACATGCATACAGTAGTCCTACTTCATGAAAATTTCTGAAACCATAATATTCTCATACACATTTACTCTAAATTTAATTCTACTAAAACATGTGTATTCCCCCATAACAGAATTTCTATAAATAGCAAATATATTCAGGAAATTATCAGGATTTCATGGTATGATCTAATGAACATATTAGACATGACCACATTTTCTAAACACATGCATGTATTCACATTTACCCAAAAATCACATCACATGCAGTCAAACACTGTTCTGGAAGAAATTCAGAAGAACTTGACGTCGAGGGTCTGGACGCCAATATGGGTAACGACATGATCGACTGCCGTTGACCTAGGATCTTGACGGCAACAAAGTGGCTGTTAACCTCCTGTCTGCACATATGCAGACCGAAACCCAGAAAAAACACAGAATTTGGTGGTTCAGGCATGAAATAAAAATATTAAAAATATATTACCCTGAGGACAAGTCTATGAGTGAAACCCTAAGTCACTTGCCTGAAAATAAATCTCTAATGGGATTATTAGATCGAAGAAGCCCTCCTCGCCCAAGCCAAGAAGGTGAGGTTCTCCTCCCAGATCCGGTCTTATTACTGTTGTAGATGATACTCAAGAGTCGGGGAGCCTCTCATCACAAGAACATCTCCCAGTCGAAGCAGATCGCCAGAAGACCCCTCCAATCGCCGGATCAACTCGCCAAAGATCAAGTTTTTTCCCCCCGAACCTAGGCTTTTTCCTTATGAGCCAAAGACCTAATCTCGTTGTGAAAACACTAGGTTTTATAGGCTAATGGGTTGGGGGTCGCCTCAGTTAGTCATCCTACTGTTAGAGCTAGGTTTTCCTAATCTGGAACCGCAAGAACGAAGCCGTTTCCAGATCTGAAATCGCAACAAAACTGAAGAAGTAAACGTCCAGATCACTGTCGTTGACCAGAAGTCAACATCAATCGATGTTGACATCAGGATTTTTCAGTTAGACAGTAATGGCACTTGTGGCCGTCTACTCCACTCTTAACGTCAAGAGATGTGATGTTAAGAAGAATTTCGGCCAGACACAAAAATAATTAATAAACACATACACAGAATAAATAATACCATATGCACATCATACTTAACTACCATATGCACATTTAATAAATTATTTCACAGAATTCATAGATATATTATATGCACAATAAACAATATTATCTGCACCAAATTTGAGGGATCTCACATGCATCCAGTGCCACATTATCAAGATTTAATCTATGACAATCATCAATCAATCAATCACTATAATATGTCTCTGGGTTGACAAGAAGCTCGCCAAAAGTACTATCTCTACTAGTGCACTTTTATGCAACGCTACATATTATTTCGTTATATGGGCAATCCGTTATCATACTAGTTGTGCTATTTTCATGTGAAAGTGCTATTATTCTCTTTCTATTTGCGACATTACTCTCTTGACTATACCTGATCGTCTCTCTCTAGTTATCCTGCTTTACAAGAACATTAATCACTTAAAGCATGCCTGTTTACACGAGATATTAAGTCCTACTGAGCGCTATCGCTCACCCTGTGCTATTGTTATTGTGTTTCAGGTAAGTCGAATGATGACCTTACACACACCAACGGAAATGGACTGATGATGAGCGACCTGGCACATCATAGCGATAGAATACCTTAGTATCATAGAGTCTAATTAGATGTTTGCTTAAATATCCTTTCCAATGTAATGATGTCTTTGATCTCTATATACTGACTCAAAATTAGTGGTTGTAATAGTTTAGGTGATTTATCAATAAAATGAAGAGTTTATTGTAATTATTGTTCATTAGTTGCTCTTATTTTTACGATTGTACGTGCAATTTACACTACCATATACCTTGCTCACGTCTCCCGGATTTAATCCGCTGCTAAATTGGTGGGGCGTGACAGGAGGCTTAAGGCCTTGGCCGGTGACCCTTCTTCCCTCTTCTTCTTCCCTCTCTTCTCCTCCCCTCCGGTGGGAGCTCTGCCTCCCTCTCTTCACTTTGTGTGTTTCAGGTGAGGAGGAGGGTCGTGCGTGGTGCCATGGCATTGTGGAGCTTGCGTGGAGCGAGGAGGAGGTGGCCAATCCAACGTGAAGGGCCCTAACAGATCTATTTCTTTGTTTAAGGTAAGGATTGCTTGTGCCCTTCTTGATTCAGGTGGATTGGGAGCCCCTTGTGCTTTCTATATAGTTTAAATAGCTTCTCCAAGCTCCCCTCCCCCGTGTGGTGTGTTTGTGGCTCATGGGTGGCCCTGGGATGGAGCATCCCACGGATCTTCCATCCTTCTAGTGTTGCGACCCGGCGGTGTGCATCGCGACACCAGAGGAGGCGTCCACCCGGTCGGGCGTGATTGTGTCGCGATGTGCCAACCTAATGTGATAGCGTCGCAGTCTGGCAATCGGATGTGATCATGCCGTGATGCATTTCCCCATCGTGACAACGTTGGTGTCGCGACACGCTTCCCCATCATGATAGGGTTGTTGTCGCAGTGCCTCTTTCTATCGTGATGGTATTGCAACGACCGAGGAGGATGCAGCAATGCTTATGTTGCATCGACTACTTGTCAGTGTTTCCATGGTTTGGTTGGCATGTCGGTTTGTGCCCCAGGGCTAGCTTGCCCTTAGAACCTTTAGGTGGGGAACGCGACAGGTTTCCACGATGCGTTCAGTGACAGAAGGTGACACCTTCGTGGCCGTGTCCTGGCAGCGGTGCCAGGAGGGTCACGTCTATCTAATAATTGATTGATTGGCAATCAATTGATTATTAGCAGAGGGATGGGCTTTCCGTACTTCTGGTGGTGTTCCGAGGTTCTAGCTTGCTTGTGTATGCCTTGATTGGCCGACGGCCCTCTCGAGGGTCTGTGCGTGCCTTGTGCTTGCTGCGCTTGTCATGGGTTACAAGCTAGTGATTCAGCATGGTTTTTATTGTGCTTGCCCCACCTATTCGCCCAGTGCTTGGCACTCGAGGGCTTGTCTCGTTCATAGGTTGTCTCCATTTCCTGGGACCCCCATCCTCGTAGGCCTGTTAAGGAAGGTGTTTGGGCTGCTGGTGTGCTTGAGTCTACAACCTAGTTGGCAGACTCTAGTAGCGGAGGGGAAAACGAGGTTTGGACAACGATGCCAAGTCGTTTGTAGAGCTCTCTTGCCTGGGGCAGGACGCCAAGGTCGTGGAGGTGTTTTCTTCCAGGCACAGCCTAGACATACCTTTTTCTCATTGCCTCTCTCTGTGTTGGTTCTGGAGTCACGTAGTGGTGCTAGGCATGGAGCTGTAGCTTGGCCAAGCTGCGGTGGTGCGTGCTTTCTTGTGGTGGCTTTGTCTCGCTCTTCCGGGGAGGTTAGAGGCATGAGCCAGCTGGCGAGCGGAGGGAGTGGCTGGTGTGTCCTCCTCTTAGATGCCAATGGTGGTGGCTTGGTTGTTGTTCTTGTGATGGTGTTTCCAAGTCTGATTCATTGCCCTAACCTGCATGGTGGTTATAGCCTAGTTGTGCCTAGTTTCCATGGGCATCGTTGGTCTTGACTTGTTGGTTCCGTGCTTCTGGTGGTTTCTGCGTTACGTGTTCTCTCGGTGTGCCTTGTGTAGGCCCCGACCATTGTTCCATAGTCCCGTTCCTTGGTTCCAATCCGTGGTGGCATCGGTGTGTGTGGTTTCCCGAGCTCGTAGTGTCATGCCCCTCCAATTTAGTAGCGGAATAAATCGGAGGGAGACGCGAGCAACGAGTATGGTAACGTAAATTGCGCATACAGACGCAAACATCAGAGCATCTAATGAACAATAATTGAAATAAACTCTTCATTTCATTGAAATTCTACTAAGACTAATACAACCACTAATCCGGAGCCAATACATAGGGCTCAATGACATCATTACATACGAAGAGAAAATTTAAAGCAATAACTATTAGACTCTATAGTACTAGGGCAACTTCGTGAACTGACTCCAGGTCGCTCATCACTCTGGTCCCGTCCCATGGATGTGTGTAACATCATTGTCCGACTTACCTGAGACACAATAACAAATAATGAAGGGTGAGTGATAATGCCTAGTAGGACTTAAATCTCAATAGTCAAGCAGGCTTTAAATAATTAGCACATTAAATGGCGGAGTAACTAATGATAGAGAGAGTCATGTAAAGTCGAGAATGTAATATCACAAGTAACAGGTTCAAATAGCAGATGAATCAAGTATAGCACGATGATTAAAGTCAAGTCACGCAATAGCAAGTAACGTCATTGTCAAGAAATAGCAAGCGACACGTATAGCATGAAGAGAGATAATAGTTGGTCATGTAAAGAGTAAATTGCACGTTGATTGATTCTCATCAATCGAAATAGTATAGCACTTTTGATTAGCTTTCGTCAATCGAAATAGTAATGGCACTTTGGTTATCCGTAGATAGCCGAGAGAGAGTATAGTACTTTGTTTGTCAAAAGACAACGAGAGAGTATAACACTTTGAATGCGATCAAGTCGCAATAACTCAAGATAGCAAGTATCAAGTAGAGCAAGGAGAGAGTACGACAGTAGTCGCTCAATAACAGGACAGTAGCAGTCTAGTAACAGGCAGCGGTAGTACAGTAACAGTGCAGTATGTCTGAATCAACAGACTAACAGTAACAGTGTAACAGTCAAATGTCTAGCTAATTCAGAACAGTCAGTCAAACTGATGCAATGCAGACACCGTCTATAGCCCCTGTAGGTATTTTTGGTGGCTCTCTGTCCCCAGGACTAGATTGGAGCCACTCGGACACTCTCCATGCCCTGAACAGTATGCATTCAAGTCAGTAGAGTCACAAGACCCTTTTTAGCACTAGACAGTCATGAACAGTACAAAACAGTAGAAGCTACAACAACTCAAGGGTACCAAGAGAGTACTAGATGAATAGATGAGATAGACGAGATAGTAGAGTGAATATGAATAAATGAACGAGTAGAGTATAGATGAGATCTTATGATCATTGCATATGAAACATCGAGTAACGAGCGATAGTATCAGTTGCTCAACATGCGCGTACAGCGTTGGCAGTCAGGTGGAATTCACTACCTTTCCGATGGCCATGTTACGCACAGGTCCAGAGGTCCGGCATGATTCAAGATAAGAGAGAGAACAATCTAAGGTCGTACGGATCTTATTGATCCATAGAGTGTATCATAGGTGTTAGGGTACAACCAGCTCGTCGACCATGTGGGAACCCATGGACAGAGGAGACTTACGGAGGCCTTGAACAAGGATTCACTAGTCCGGTAGAAGGAGTATCCGACGGAGAGTTCGTCCAAGTCAAGAGAAAGTGTATATAGAAACAAGTGCCCGATGTTGTAGAGGATTTCTAGAACAGTGGAGCGTCGATAACGGTATTCCCAAAACATCGCGAGAAAACATAGACAAGTTCATTTAAAATAGGGCAATTAATATATATAATGGAAATAAATTGCTAGATGTTTATGTGACAATTTTCATGCCAAGTTAAGCCATATTGGATGGTTCAAAGTGAGTGCAAGTGTAAGAGAAAATCATGGCCAAGATAGATCATGTGATTAACTTGAATTAATTAAAATATATTCAATAATTACAACTTCATCTTTCTATGTACAAGACAGTTAATAGGACATGGGGTGACTGTATAACAATAGACCTAGCAAAAAGTGGGTTTTCATGCAAAAAGCTGAGATCGCAACGTACCCTAACAAGGGTCGCGACGGGGTCAAGTGTGAACGTGACAGGGCCTTGTAAGGATCGCGACGGGCTTGTCTGAACAGGCAGGCAGATCGCGACAGGGTCGTTTGAGGGTCGCGACGGGCTCGTCAGATCGGGCAGCAGATCGCGACGACAAGCCATGTCGCGATCAGATCGCGATGGAAGGCGCTGTCGCGATGGCCCTGTGAACGCGACCTATCGGGCCGTCGCGTTCACAGGGTCTGCGCCCGAGTCCGAGAGGGAAAGAACAGTGTATTGGATTGCGGGCCAGACTTACCCTATTTGACATAGGGTGATTCAGAAAATCATAACTATTATACAAGCAATGAAAAATCATGAAAGTTGCAAATTGATCTAGACATGCATGGGTACTTACTGTAAATAGGGATTGGAAAACAAACAGGGTTTCGACATGCTTTATTCAAGTCAAACATGGAGTACAACACACAGTGAGCAGTTGAGATGAGAGTATTAATTCACGAAGTAGGATGGATAAAAATTAGGGCTTTTAGGGGCAAAAGATGCCTAACATGCATCAATATCTCCAATAGAAATTTGAGAGCATGGGATCGAGTATTCAAGGAGATATGAATTAAACATGAAGGTTCGGGGTCAAGGTGTTTACAGAACTTCAAAATTCAAGAAGAAAATATTGGCTCAATGGAAAATTATGAAACTTGAGGGTTTTGTTCCTAGTACATGGAACAATCTACAAACAAAATCTTATGTTTTTAGCTTGTGAGAATGCCTACATTGACTCAATTTCCTCTTCTAGGGGTAGAACTTGAAGAACTCGGGATTAGGGCTGTGTAAAATATGGTCCAAACTGAAAAACTGAACCGAACCGGCCGGTTCGGTTCGGTTCGGTTCAATGGGCTGGGTGGTTCGGTTCGGTTTCAGGTTGGGAAACCGAAATGAACTGAATATCTATATATAATTATATAAATAATAAAATTATACAAAAAGTGGTAGCATAGTGGAGGGCGGCGTCGCGCGCCCTCCACGCGCCTGGTGGCCAAAAAACCACCTTTTTACATGTTTTTGCCATAAAAAATGCCAGAAATGCCATAAAAAATACCAGAAATGCCATAAAAAATGCCAGATGCCAGATTTCGGTTTGAACCGAATCGGTTCGGTTCAAACAGTGAATTCGGTTCGGTTCGATTTCCTCCAAAAATGGAGAAAACCGAACGAACCGAACCGAACCGTGAACACCCCTACTCGGGATGAAGCTTGATGAAGCCTTCTCCCCATGAATTCTCCTCCTCCTTGGCCTCTCCTCCAGGTCTAGCAAGCCCACAAATGTGTTAGGGCTGGCCATGGAGAGATTGGAGAGTATTTATGCTTGTTGGGTTTTTATTTCCTAATAGGACTCTAACCCCCACTAAATTCCGAATTTCCTATTTCTTAATCTCTTTCCAAGATTTCCACTTCCTATTTGGGTTAGGATGAGAGTTAAATTCGTGGCAACCTATTAGGGTAGGTTTAGGAATCCATTCCAACCCAAACTAGCTATTTTACTTATTTAATAACCTTTTTATTTAGGTAATAATTAAGTTGCGAATTTAGAGTATTTTCCTATATTATTCTTTTAAAATCCTTATTTTGGCCCAAAAATTTTTATATGGTCCATTTATCAAAGCCCATTATTTATTGGGATTTATCTTATGGGATTTCCCTTTTTAATTAGGGAATAATAGAAATTTTGGATTTTATTATACTTTTCTTACTTGAATTTATTCATGGCTAGGTGAATCCATTGGTCTATTTTCAATAATGGGTAATCATTTCATGATGTTGGGAGTCTCTGCGACATGTTCTTTAATTTATGGGCACGTTATTTTTCCGTGTTAACGATTTCCCGACTTAGTTTCCAAATTTAGATAATTAGTCACGTTGTGACGTACACTTGGCCAATCGGATTTTTCGTTGCACGAATTTCTTTCTTCGGAACACTTAGGGATAGTATTTGGGGTTGATTTATAATTTTTACGAAATTTTTAGATGTGTTGTTGCATATACGATAATGGTATGTATGTTTCTATTATTTTGTTTTTATATAAATTTATATTTCGAATTTTTAAATACTGAATTTTCTGGGTTGCTACATCCTCCCCCACTTAAAAGAATTTGGTCCCCAAATTCATATGATACGATACAACTACCAATTTATTCTAAATATTTCAATCCATCATCTCCCCACTTAGGGCTTTGCTATCGTGAAAATAATATGAACTTAACGAAGGGTTTAGTGATGATACCTTGTCCACCTTCATTGGCCTGTTTTATATCCACATGGGTTTGAAATAATCTTTGGCGTGGAGTTTTGGTTCTTCTTTATTGGACAGTTGATGACTTGATGTTGTTGACTTCCACAACGCAAGCATCTGCCTAATTTCTTCCAACAGTTATCAATCTGATGCCCTGATTTTTTACAAAATTACAGAATTCCTTCCTCTTCACTTCCCCTTTCATTCTCTTGCTATCTACTGTATTTCTTCCTTTATTATCATTGGAATTTGTAGCACTTCCCTTTCAACACCTTTTTCTTATGGGTCTTTTCAAGAAGTTCCATGGTGTCCTCTACTAATTGAGCTCTCAATACCATGACTGAATATACTTCGATGTCTAGTAGAGCCAACTTTTCCCAGAACACAGGTCTCAACCCTTCTAAAATCTCTTGGCCTTCATCTTTTCTGTACTCACCAAATGTGGTGCATACTGTGCTAGTCTTTCAATTGCACTTCATATTTTGCTACAGACATCATTCGTTGTTTTAAATTGGCGAATTCATTTGCCTTCTTCTCACGAATCCTCTCGGAAAAATATTTGGTGTTGAAGAGTTCTAAAAATTTATCCCACTCTATGTTGATGTTGGGTAATTGTCGACTGGCAGCTTCCCACCAGGCTCTAGCATCGCGGTCCAACTGGAAGGTTTCCAGAAGGACTTTCTCCTGCTCTGAGCATTGCATAACTCTAAAGATTTGTTCCATCGCCTTCACCCAATTTTCAGCTTCATCGAATCCAGAGTTCCATTAAACCTAGGGGGATTTATTCGTTGAAGTTCCCATATATCTCCCTACCCCCTTTCTTGCTCCTGCTTGAATCATGTTGTTAAGGGCTTGAGTTAACACCTGTACGGTCTGTTGTAATTCGTTCATTTGTGCATGCTCGCCAGCCATCTCCTCTAGTTCCTGCGAGCAAGAATACTTATTAATGTCCTTAAACTTAGGTGCTTATACATATAGTTAAGCTCCTAGCATATCCCCAAGCTTTACCCTATCTCTCACATAGGTATGGTGGTTGACCTAGACACGGTCATGCAGTTCACCTAGACCATCCCTGAACTTAAAATATCCTAATAAGGACATCCTAGGCTCTGATACCAACTGTCACGCCCCTCCAATTTAGCAGCAGAATAACGGAGGGAGACGCGAGCAACGAGTATGGTAACATAAATTGCGCATACAGACGCAAACATCAGAGCATCTAATGAATAATAATTGAAATAACTCTTCATTTCATTGAAATTCCACTAAGACTATTACAACCACTAATCCGGAGCCAATCATAGGCTCATGACATCATTACATACGAAGAGAAAATCTAAAGTAATAACTATTAGACTCTATAGTACTAGGGCAACTTCGTGAACTAACTCCAGGTCGCTCATCACTCTGGTCCCGTCCCATGGATGTGTGTAACGTCATTGTCCGACTTACCTGAGACATAATAACAAATAACGAAGGGTGAGTGATAACCCCAGTAGGACTTAAATCTCAATAGTCAAGCCGGCTTTAAATAATTAGCGCATTAAATGGCAGAGTAACTAATGATAGAGAGAGTCATGTAAAGTCGAGAAAGTAATATCACAAGTAATAGGTTCAATAGACGGATGAATCAAGTATAGCACGATGATTAAAGTCAAGTCACACAATAGCAAGTAACGTCATTGTCAGAAATAGCAAGCGACACGTATAGCAAGAAGAGAGATAATAGTTGGTCATGTAAAGAGTAAATTGCACGTTGATTGATTCTCATCAATCGAAATAGTATAGCACTTTTGATTAGCTTTCGTCAATCGAAATAGTAATGGCACTTTGGTTTCCGTAGATAGCTGAGAGAGAGTATAGTACTTTGTTTGTCAAAAGACAACGGGAGAGTATAGCACTTTGAATGCGATCAAGTCGCAATAACTCAAGATAGCAGTATCAAGAGCAAGGAGAGAGTACGACAATAGTCGCTCAATAACAGGACAATAGCAGTCTAGTAACAGGCAGCGACAGTACAGTAATAGTGCATACGTCTGAATCAACAGACTAACAGTACAGTATAACAGTCAAATGTCTAGCTAATTCAGAACAGTCAGTCAGAACTGGTGCAATGCAGACACCGTATTAGCCCCTGTAGGTATTTCGGGTGGCTCTCTACCCCTAGGACTAGATTGGAGCCCCTCGGACACTCTCCATGCCTGAACAGTATGCATTCAAGTTAGTAGAGTCACAATACCCTTTTTAGCACTAGACAGTCATGAACAGTACAAAATAGTAGAATCTACAACAGCTCAAGGGTACCAAGAGAGTACTAGATGATGAGATAGACGAGATAGTAGAGTGAATATGAATAAACGAGCGAGTAGAGTATATGAGATCTTATGATCATTGCACATGAAACATCGAGTAACGAGCGATAGTATCACTCTGCACCACGCGCGTACCGCTTTGGCAGTCAGGTGGAATTCACTACCTTTCTGATGGCCATGTTACGCACAGGTCCAGAGGTCTGGCATGATTCAAGATAAGAGAGAGAACAATCTAAGGCCGTACGGATCTTACTGATCCATAGAGTGTATCATAGGTGTTAGGGACAACCACTCGTCGACCATGTGGGAACCCATGGACAGAGGAGACTTACGGAGGCCTTGAACAAGGATTCACTAGTCCGGTAGAAGGAGTATCTGACGGAGAGTTCGTCCAAGTCAAGAGAAAGTGTATATAGAACAAGTGCCCGATGTTGTAGAGGATTTCTAGAACAGTGGAGCGTCGATAACGGTATTCCCAAAACATTGCGAGAAAACATAGACAAGTTCATTTAAAATAGGGCAATTAATATATATAATGGAAATAAATTGCTAGATGTACATGTGACAATTTTCATGCCAAGTTAAGCCATATTTGGATTTCAAAGTGAGTGCAAGTGTAAGAGAAAATCATGGCCAAGATAGATCATGTGATTAACTTGAATTAATTATAATATATTCAATAATTACAACTTCGTCTTTCTGTGTACAAGACAGTTAATGGGACATGGGGTGACTGTATAACAATAGACCTTGCAAAAGGTGGTTTTTCATACAAAAGCTGAGATCGCGACGTACCCTAACAAGGGTCGCGACGGGGTCAAGTGTGAACGCGATAGGGCCTTGTAAGGATCGCGACGGGCTTGTTTGAACAGGCAGGCAGATCGCGACAGGGTCGTTTGATGGTCGCGACGGGCTAGTCAGATCGGGCAGCAGATCGCAACGACAGGCCATGCCGCGATCAGATCGCGACAGAAGGTGCTGTCATGATGGCCCTATGAACGCAACCTATCGGGCCGTCACATCACAGGGTCTGCGCCCGAGTCCGAGAGGGAAAGAACAGTGTATTGGATTACGGGCCAGACTTACCCTTTTGACATAGGGTGATTCAGAAAATCATAACTAATTGTACAAGCAATGAAAAATCATGAAACTAGTTGCGAATTGATCTAGACATGCATGGGTACTTACAGTAAATAGGGATTGGAAAACACACATGGTTTGACATGCTTTATTCAAGTCAAACATGGAGTACAAGACACAGTGAGCAGTTGAGATGAGATAATCAATTCACGAAGTAGGATGGATAAAAATTAAGGCTTTAGGGGCAAAAGATGCCTAACATGCATCAGTATCTTCAATAGAAATGTAAGACCCTCGAATTTCTGTCTTATTATTCGTATTTATGTGTATGATTGTGCTTATGTATGGATGTACATAATTACGTAGGTATTAATTAGTATAAGTACGTGTATGTGTGTTTATATTAAACATAAATATATGTATTGCATGGTGATAGTGTGTATACAATACCATAGGTATATTACATGTATAGAAGCTTGGTTTGCATGATTTTCTGCATAAATTAGAGTTCTGGCCGAAGGCCCTTTTGGCGTCAAGCTCAGGCCGTTGAGGTGGTGTCAGCTCCAGCCTTGGACGCCAACACTAGATCCGGCGTCCAGCAATCTGGACGCCAATCTCTCTGACCTGCATGCGCAGCAGAGCTGCTATCTTCTGAAGCAAGGTATGGCTACCATTGGGGGATGTCCCCCAACGGCTCTGAGGGGTGTCCCATCACCCTAGTGAGTGGGGGAAAGACCCTCTTAAGGTCTGAACCCGAATTGGCTCACCCCACTTCTCCCTTCACCTTGTGAGAGAGGAAAAGAAGAGAGAAACCCTAGAGAACATTCTGTGAGAGAAACCCCAGTTTGAACCCCTAAAATCCGACCCTTGGAAGCTGGTTTTGAGATCTTCTGCATCAAGGAGGGAGCTGAAGCAAAGGGGAAGGCCTCCCCATCATCCCCTCGGCGTGGAGATCACCCAGGAGCTCGGAGGAAGGCGTTCTTGGAGGTGCTTCTGCAACTTCTTGGGACTGCCCAGGAGGTCTTCTTCGAGCCACAGATCTCTTGGAGGATTTTTAAAGAGGCAAGTGACCTATCTATGGTGTCCCCGTATGAGTCTAGGAGGTTCTTATCATTTTTATGGAATTTCCCTCGAGTCCTAGACCCTCCATTTCACCCATTTTCAGAGCTCGGGTCTGTGTTTTCTGCACAGACCTGAGTAGACAGCAAGGTCCCTGGACGCCCAGTCCTCCTTGGCGTCCATCGACCATGCCGCTGACTCTGAGTCAGCGGCCAGAGACTGCCGCCTAGTTCTTCAGGACAGAACAGTGAGCTGTTCTGTCCCTCTTATACATTTAATTTCGGTATGTTTATGCGTTGAGGATATATGGTATTCCTATAAGCTATGTATCTGGTACATTGTGGTTGTGGATGTATATGATTGTGTGGGTGAATGTGGCTAATGATGTCTTGTAAGCATGTGAGAATAACTTGTAGATCATCTTGCAAAAATCCATGATTCATGATTTAGATTAATGTGAATGCCTTGATTTCGGTCTATTCATGAAGAGTTGTGGGACATGTGTGTGTGTTCTGAAATTTGGAATTATGCATGCTTGTGAAATTGTTAATAAGTCGGTTCGGTAATATGAAAGCATGTAAAATGGTTGTGGTAAACGATTTATAGATGTATGAATTAGGGAATTTCGTACTCTAAATTCATGTGTATACATTGGTATTTTGTTTTAAACAGCAAGTGATAAGTTACATGATGTGTGAATTCCATGTTGATGAAAAATGTGAATAGCATGCTAATTAGGTGTTTGATTTTCTGTAAATCCTATTTAGCTCAGAGAAATCTAAAAATTGAGGGTATGATCATGAGCCCGAAAACAGCCTGTGGTTAAATTTTCAGACCATTTGGACCCGTAAATAGATAGTTATGAGTTTTCATGTGAATGTGAATAATTCGTACATATGATCGCAATGTGACTAGATTTTTGTTTAAATCAGCATGATTTGGATGTTTACTGTGTGGTAAAGCCTGAAACTCTGTAGTACCATGTTAGTAAAAATAGAGGAGTTCATGTGAGTGAGGAAGTGAATGTGATGGGAAGTGTAAAGTGTGAAAACCATGTGTAAAACGCTAATTGTGTAAAAGTGTAAATTGTGCAATGTGATACTGCTCCGAGAAGGCAGTGGAACTGTATCAGGGAAAAGTCCCCCTGAGAAAGTTCATTGTGTTAAGTGACCCTAAGGGCATTAGGGGGAAATCCTGGAGGTGGACAAGTACCACTGGTTAGGGTGGAGACTTGTTCTCCCGGTCTGCGCAGTCCAAGAGTCACCATTGCATGCCTAGATGGTGTCTAAGTGTTATGTGATGTGAATGTGTCCTTCTTTGGTGGTTTGGACTATGTGTCACGGCACCTAAATTGTGTAAATATGTGTAAAGTGTAATGTGTAAAGTGTATGTGACCATGTGTAATGTGTAAGTGACATGTGGATGTGTATGTGTAAAGTGTAACCATGTGAAAAGAGAAATTGTGTAAAAAGGGAATGTGAAATTCTAGATGTGTAAATGTGTATTGAAACCATGTGAGACTAAATCTGAAACCAAGTAAATTCTGAAAATGCATGTTATTATTTCATTTATGTGTGCAAAAGTGTGTAGAATCCATGTTAGAGACAACTAATGAACATGTGTGTGAAGGGCATGATGGATTGTTCACATGTGATGTTTAAGCAACATTGTAGCTCTCATGTGTAGGTTTATGGTCATTGAACCATGTAAAAATCAGCAACCTAAAGCATGTTAAAAAGTTGGTAGGTACTTAAGAACATGTGGAATCCATGCTAATTATGTTCCCCGTTCATGTATGTAATTGTTCATGTGAATAGCTCTCATGTTTTGATTAAAGTCTCATGAGTAAATTGAATAGAAATCATGTGATAGGTGGACTCATTTTAAAAATCTAAAAGCATGTTTTTTTTTTTATAAAACTATAGAACTTTCATGATAGGTTGAAAACTTGAATTGACTAGCATGCTTGTGTTTGAAATCTGTAAATGTGCAGAAAACCCCTAGGACTTGTACGTGAATGTCATGAATAGTGTTGCTTGCTGAGTCTTTAAGACTCACTCTTGCTTCGGCGTACAGGTTTAGACGGTGACGAGACCTTCGTGGAGGAGACAGTGGAGACAGACTCCGAGCGCGGAGTTTAGCTTGTGGAGTTGTGCATCCCTCTTGTTGTAATCTTCATAGTATGTACTTGAAACATTATATTAGAATTATCATGAGAGAATGTAATATGTGGACATTGGACATTTTGTATTTATTTCAGCATTTAAATTATGAGAACCTTAGTTCTTTTTGAAAATTGCAAACTGCATGTATGTTTATGTGGATATGAATGAATGGAGATAGTTCTCTTTTACTTCCGCTACTCTGTTATGTATATTCGCGTGTATCTCAACTGTTTGTATCGTTGGGTAAATGTCCCACTGTGGCTGGCAGCACTCGTTATATCGACGTGGGTCAGTGTGACCGTACCGGTATAATGGGGCCGTCACAAGAAATTTGAGAGCATGGATCGAGTATTCAAGGAGATATGAATTAAACATGAAGGTTCGGGTCAAGGTGTTTACATAACTTCAAAATTCAAGAAGAAAATATTGGCTCAATGGAAAATTATGAAACTTGATGGTTTGGTTCCTAGTACATAGAACAATCTACAGACGAAATCTTATGTTTTTTAGCTTGTGAGAATGCCTACATTGACTCGATTTCCTCTTCTAGGGCTAGAACTTGAAGAACTCGGGATGAAGCTTGATGAAGCCTTCTCCCCATGAATTCTCCTCCTCCTTGGCCTCTCCTCGAGGTCCAACAAGCCCCAACAATGTGTTAGGGCTAGCCATGGAGAGATTGGAGAGTATTTATGCTTGTGTGGGTTGTTATTTCCTAATAGGACTCTAACCCCCACTAAATTCCGAATTTCCTATTTCTTAATCTTTTTCAAGATTTCCACTTCCTATTTGGGTTAGGATGGGAGTAAATTCGTGGCCAACCTATTAGGGTAGGTTTATGAATCTAATTCCAACCCAAACTAGTTATTTTACTTATTTAATAACCCTTTTCTATTTAGGTAATAATTAAGTGTTGCGAATTTAGAGTATTTTCCTATTATTCTTCTTTTAAAATATTTATTTTGGCCCAAAAATCTATATTCCATTTATCAAAGCCCATTATTTATTGGGATTTATCTTATGGGATTTCCCTTTTTAATTAGGGAATAATAGAATTTTGGTTTTATTATACTTTTCTTACTTGAATTTATTCATGGCTAGGTGAGGTCCATTGGTCTAATTTCGATAATGGGTAATCATTTCATGATGTTGGGAGTCTCTCCGACATGTTCGTTTAATTTATGGGAACGTTATTTTTCCGTGTTAACGGTTTTCCGACTTAGTTTCTAAATTTGGATAATTAGTCACGTTGTGACGTACGCTTGGCCAATCGGATTTTTTGTTGCACGAATTTCTTTATGGAACACTTAGGGATAGTATTTGGGGTTGATTTATAATTTTTACGAAATTTTTAGATGTGTTCTTGCACATACGATAATGGTATGTATGTTTCTATTATTCCGTTTTTATAGAAATTTATTATTTCGAATTTTTAAATACTGAATTTTCTGGGTTGCTACATTCTCCCCCACTTAAAAAGAATTGGTCCCCAAATTCATATGATATGATACGACTACCAATTTATTCTAAATATTTCAATCCATCATCTCCCCCACTTAGGGCTTTGCTATCGTGAAAATAATATGAACTTACGAAGGGTTTAGTGATGATACCTTGTCCCCCTTCATTGGCCTATTTTATATCCACAAGGGTTTGAAATCGTCTTTGGCGTGGAGTTTTGTTCTTTTTTATTGGACAGTTGATGACTTGATGTTGTTGACTTCCACAACGCAAGTATCTGCCTAATTTCTTCCAACAGTTATCAATCTGATGCCCTGGTTTTTTACAAATTTAAAGAATTCCTTCCTCTTCACTTCCCCTTTCATTCTCTTGCTATCTACTGTATTTCTTCCTTTATTATCATTGGAATTTGTAGCACGTTCCCTTTTCACACACCTTCTTCTTATGGGTCTTTTCAAGAAGTTCCATGGTGTCCTCTACTAATTGAGCTCTCATACCATGATTGAATATACTTCGATGTCTAGTGGAGCCAACTTTTCCAGAACACAGGTCTCAACCCTTCTAAAAATCTCTGGCCTTCATCTTTTCTGTACTCACCAAATGTGGTGCATACTGTGCTAGTCTTTCAAATTGCGCTTCATATTCTGCTACAGACATCATTCGTTGTTTTAATTGGCGAATTCATTTGCCTTCTTCTCACGAATCCTCTCGAAAAATATTTGGTGTTGAAGAGTTCTAAAAATTTATCCCACTCTATGTTGATGTTGGGTAATTGTCGACTGGCAGTTTCCCCCACCAGGCTCTAGCATCGCGGTCCAACTGGAAGGTTTCCAGAAGGACTTTCTCCTGCTCTGAGCATTGCATAACTCTAAAGATTTGTTCCATCGCCTTCACCCAATTTTCTGCTTCATTGGGATCCGGAGTTCCATTAAACCTAGGGGGATTTATTCGTTGAAAGTTCCTATAAGTCTCCTACCCCATTTCTTGCTCCTGCTTGAATCACGTTGTTAAGGGCTTGAGTTAACACTGTACGGTCTGTTGTAATTCGTTCATTTGTGCATGCTCGCCAGTCATCTCCTCTAGTTCCTGCGAGCAAGAATACTTATTAATGTCTTCTTAAACTTAGGGTGCTTATACATATAGTTAAGCTGCTAGCATAACTCCAAGCTTTACCCAATCTCTCACATAGGCATGGTGGTTGACCTAGACACTGCCATGGCAGTTCACCTAGAACATCCCTAGACTTAAAATATCCTAATAAGGACATCCTAGGCTCTGATACCAACTGTTACGCCCCTCCAATTTAGCAGCGGAATAAATCAGAGGGAGACGCGAGCAACGAGTATGGTAACGTAAATTGCGCATACAGACGCAAACATCAGAGCATCTAATGAATAATAATTGAAATAAACTCTTCATTTCATTGAAATTCCACTAAGACTATTACAACCACTAATCCGGAGCCAATACATAGGGCTCAATGACATCATTACATACGAAGAGAAAATCTAAAGTAATAACTATTAGACTCTATAGTACTAGGGCAACTTCGTGAACTGACTCCAGGTCGCTCATCACTCTGGTCCCGTCCCATGGATGTGTGTAATGTCATTATCCGACTTACTTGAGACACAATAACAAATAACGAAGGGTGAGTGATAACACCCAGTAGGACTTAAATCTCATAGTCAAGCAGACTATAAATAATTAGCGCATTAAATGGCAGAGTACTAATGATAGAGAGAGTCATGTAAATCGAGAAAGTAATATCACAAGTAACAGGTGCAATAGTAGATGAATCAAGTATAGCACGATGATTAAAGTCAAGTCATGCAATAGCAAGTAACGTCATTGTCAAGAAATAGCAAGCGACACATATAGCAAGAAGAGAGATAGTAGTTGGTCATGTAAAGAGTAAATTGCACGTTGTTTGATTCTCATCAATAAATAGTATAGCACTTTTGATTAGCTTTTGTCAATCAAAATAGTAATGGCACTTTGTTATCCGTTGATAGTTGAGAGAGAGTATAGTACTTTGTTTGTCAAAAGACAACGAGAGAGTATAGCACTTTGAATGCGATCAAGTCGCAATAACTCAAGATAGCAAGTATCAAGTAGAGCAAGGAGAGAGTACGATAGTAGTCGCTCAATAACAGGACAGTATCAGTCCAGTAACAGGCAGCAGCAGTACAGTAATAGTGCAGTATATCTGAATCAACAGACTAACAGTAACAGTGTAACAGTCAGATGTCTAGCTAATTCAGAACAAGTCAGTCAGAACCGGTGCAATGCAGACACCGTCTATAGCCCCTGCATTTATTTCGGATGGCTCTCTGCCCCCAGGACTAGATTGGAGCCCCTCGGACACTCTCCGTGCCCTGAACAGTATGCATTCAATCAGTAGAGTAACAAGACCATTTTTAGCACTAGACAGTCATGAACAGTACAAAACAGTAGAAGCCACAACAGCTCAAGGGTACCAAGAGAGTACTAGATGAATAGATGAGATAGACGAGATAGTAGAGTGAATATGAATAAACGAGCGAGTAGAGTATAGATGAGATCTTATGATCATTGCACATGAAACGTCGAGTAACGAGTGATAGTATCAGTTGCTCAACACGCGTGTACGGCGTTGGCAGTCATGTGGAATTCACTACCTTTCTGCTGGCCATGTTACGCACAGGTCAAGAGGTCCGACGTGATTCAAGATAAGAGAGAGAACAATCTAAGGCCGTACGGATCTTACTGATCCATAGAGTGTATCATAGGTGTTAGGGTACAACCAGCTCATCGACCATGTGGGAACCCATGGACAGAGGAGACTTACGGAGGCCTTAAATAAGGTTTCACTAGTCCGACAGAAGGAGTATCCGACGGAGAGTTTGTCCAAGTCAAGAGAAAGTGTATATAGAAACAAGTGCCTGACGTTCTAGAGGATTTCTAGAACAGTGGAGCGTCGATAACGGTATTCCCCAAACATCGCGAGAAAACATAGACAAGTTCACTTAAAATAGGGCAATTAATATATATAATGGAAATAAATTGCTAGATGTACATGTGACAATTTTCATGCCAAGTTAAGCCATATTGGATGGTTCAAGTGTGCAAGTGTAAAAGAAAATCATGGCCAAGATAGATCATGTGATTAACTTGAATTAATTAAAATATATTCAATAATTACAACTTCATCTTTCTGTGTACAAGACAGTTAATAGGACATGGGGTGACTGTATAACAATAGACCTTGCAAAAAGGTGGGTTTTCATACAAAAAGCTAAGATTGCGACGTACCCTAACAAGGGTCGCGACGGGGTCAAGTGTGAACACGATAGGGCCTTGTAAGGATCGCGACGGGCTTGTTTGAACATGTGGCAGATCGCGATAAGGTCGTTTGAGGGTCGCGACGGGCTCGTCAGATCGGGCAGCAGATCGCGACGACAGGCCATGTCGCGATCAGATCGCGACAGAAGGTGCTGTCGCGATGGCCCTGAGAACGCGGCCTATCGGGCCGTCGCGTTCACAGGGTCTACGCCCGAGTCCGACAGGGAAAGAACAGTGTATTGGATTGCGTGCCAGACTTACCCTATTTGACACAGGGTGATTTAGAAAATTATGACTAATTGTACAAGTGATGAAAAATCATGAAACCAGTTGCGAATTGATCTAGACATGCATGGGTACTTTCAAGAAATAGGGATTGAAAACAAACAGGGTTCAACATGCTTTATTACAAGTCAAACATGGAGTACAAGACACAGTGAGCAGTTGAGATGAATAATCATTCACAAAGTAGGATGGATAAAAATTAAGGCTTTTAGGGAAAAAAAAGATGCCTAACATGCATCAGTATCTCTAATAGAAATTTGAGAGACATGGGATCAAGTATTCAAGGAGATATGAATTAAACATGAAGGTTCGGGGTCAAGGTGTTTGCAGAACTTCAAATTCAAGAGGAAAATATTGGCTCGATGGAAAATTATGAAACTTGAGGGTTTTGTTCCTAGTACATGGAACAATCTACAGACGAAATCTTATGATTTTAGCTTGTGAGAATGCCTACATTGACTCGATTGTCCTCTTCTAGGGCTAGAACTTGAAGAACTCGGGATGAAGCTTGATGAAGCCTTCTCCCCATGAATTCTCCTCCTCCTTGACCTCTCTTCCAGGTCCAGCAAGCCCCAACAACGTGTTAGGGCGGCCATGGAGAGATTGGAGAGTATTTATGCTTGTTGGGTTGTTATTTCCTAATAGGGCTCTAACCCCCACTAAATTCTAAATTTCATATTTCTTAATCTCTTTCCAAGCTTTCCACTTCCTATTTGAGTTAGGATGGGAGTTAAATTCGTGGCCAACCTATTAGGGTAGGTTTAGGAATCCAATTCCAACCCAAACTAGCTATTTTACTTATTTAATAACCCTTTTCTATTTAGGTATTAATTAAGTTGCGAATTTAGAGTATTTTCCTATTATTCTTCTTTTAAAAATCCTTATTTTGCCCAAAAAATCTTATATGGTCCATTTATCAAAGCCCATTATTTTAGATTATCTTATGGGATTTCCCTTTTTAATTAGGGAATAATAGAAATTTTGATTTTATTATACTTTCTTACTTGAATTTATTCATGGCTAGGTGTGGTCCATTGGTCCAATTTCGATAATGGGTAATCATTTCATGATGTTGGGTGTCTCTCCGACATGTTCGTTTAATTTATGGGCGCTTTATTTTTCCGTGTTAACGGTTTTCCGACTTAGTTTCCAAATTTGGATATTAGTCACATTGTGACGTACGCTTGGCCAATCGGATTTTTTGTTGCACGAATTTTTTCGTGGAACACTTAGGGATAGTATTTGGGGTTGATTTATATTTTTTACGAAATTTTAGATGTGTTGTTGCACATACGATAATGGTATGTATGTTTCTATTATTCCGTTTTTATAGAAAATTTATTATTTCGAATTTTTAAATATTGAATTTTCTAGGTTGCTACAAGTAGTGTGTTCAAGGTTTATGGTGGTTCTGCTCATGGGCCCTCGACCTTTTGGAGGTCTGAGGTGGCCGTGCTTGTGGTGAGATGTCCTTCTCACATGGTTGTTCCATGGTCTCTGTGAGACCCCTATCTCGATGGCATGCCAAGACTTGTTTCCGTGTTGTGCGTGACTCTGTTGGTTTCTACGGGAGTCTTGTGTATGCCACAACCCTGGGTTGGTGGTCGTGGCGTTGCATTGTTATGTTCCGCTGCTTTGTAGTATCCGACTGTAGGTGTTCCTTCGCTTTACAACTTCTAGTGTAGTTTCTTGTTTTTGGGTTCCTACTACTCTGGCCAGTGAGGGATTGGTATTCCCTACTGGGCCTTGTTCGCAAGGCTCACCCCCTACTCTCATTAGCTAGGGGCTCTTCATCACGGGAGCTCAGTGTTCGATTGTTTGCAAAGAGGTTGTGGTGCCGTGTGCTGTCAGCAGCAGTGAGAGCGAGTGTTGTGAGCTCTTGTACCTGAGTGAGTTGAGTGCTGTGCTTTGCAAGTTCTCGGGGTATGCCCCTTAAGGACTGCACCTTTCTTCCTATACCTGTGATTTGGGACATGTTGTACAGACTTTTGTATGTTGTACATACTGTTATAGTTATTTGAATTTGGTGCTTATCCGATTAGACTATTCTTCTAACCATTCCTGATCTTTGGATCCGTGGGTGGCGGCATGAACTTTGGGGTCTTTGGCGGAGGTCCGGGAGGTCGGGTTGTTACAGTTCGTATCAGAGCATGGGTCTATTGAGATTTGTAATGAGTTAATAACTATGGTTGTTCTAAAGAAAGGTATTAGTACGCTGCTAACACCGTCCGTCTAGTGTTTGGCTTGTAATTTCAATTGTTTTGCAGGTGTGTGGCTTCCCTGCAAGGTTCGTGTGCATGCTGCAAGAGGGTTGCAGTTGTTTCTATGTCGCGTGCATGGCCAGTGTGGTCACTCATTGTGTTCGTGTCGTGGTGGCGTGGTTGGCGGTGGACTCGCTGGCAATGGTCTTCCCCATGCGAAGGACGATTGCAGGAAAGTCCAGGTGTGGTGCTCCTGGTCGTCTTCGGCGCTTTTGGGTGCGTGTGTGCTGCTGTGGCTGAGAGAGCCATTGTGTGGTGTGGCCTTCACCAGTGCAGGGTTGTTGTTTGTAGAACTAGTGGAAGGTATCCTTGCCTTGTTGGTTGTCCCCCTGTTGTTGGGGTGTGTGTTGTATTGGTTATATGTGTGGTCTCTTGTTTGTGCATCGTATGTGCTGTGCTCTGCTCAGTCGGCATTGTTGCTCGAGCTAAGTAGATGTTCTGTATGCCGTGTTGCATGTTGGTTGAGTGCTGCTACACTTGGTTGTGCTTGTTTGTCGGCCTGTGCTTGATGGTTGTGAGCTCTGGTGAGGTGCTTCTAGAGCTCTTCTCTGTTGGAGGAAGTGAGGTTTTCCTAGAGCTGTGTTGTGCTCGTTTCTGGTTGTTGTTCCAATGCCCTCTGGGTTGAGGTGCATCTCTTAGTTGTCCTGTGTTCTGGTGATGTTTCCCATAACCGTTTGTTGTCGTCTTGGTGAGGATTTCTCTCAGGGCTGTTCTGTGCTCATTTCTATTTGTTGCCCTGCTACCTCAAGGTCTGAGTATGCTGTTGATTTGGCTGGTGCGTTCTGAAGGGTTTTCCCAGAACTATGCCTTGGTTGTTCTGGTGGAGGTTCTCCCAGGATAGGCTTGCATTACTTCTGCTCGCTGCAGTGTTTCTCTTGAAGGTCTATGTTATTTGGTCGTTTGGGTTGTGTGTTTTGTTGAAGGTTCTTCCCAGGAATGCTTTTTGTCGTTTCTGGCAAAGGTTCTTCCCAGGAATGTTCTGTGTTCCTTTCGGGCCACCGTTGTGTTGCCCTCATGGTTTGAAGTATGTCGTTTGGTTTGGTTGTCTGTTCTAGTGAAGTTCTCCTAGGACGACTTTCTATCATTCCTAGTGGAGGTCCTTCCCAGGGCTACTTCATGTTATTTTGGTTGTCGCTGCTCTCTCTCTCTGTAGAGATGAACTGTCGTTGTTGCCAGTTGGACTGTCTACATTACAGTCTGCTTGAGCATTGTCGGTCAAGGTGTAGTGCCTTTGACTGTGTATCTGGCTGCTGTGTTGGCCAACTCACCTTGTTGTTCGTTTCCAAGTTTCTCGGTTGTACTGGTGGAACTTTGTGTGTCCCTGTGATTCGGGTGGTTTGCTTCATTTTCTCACACCCGAAATGCTCTTGCGAATGGTGGTCTGGTGAGTGCAGTCAGTGTCTAGCTGGTTGTGCTTCTTGTGGAAGTGTCAGTCTTACGTTGTGGTTTTATCTCTCTCGTGTGTGGAAGAGACTCATTGCGTGTCTCCTTCCTCTGCTTATCATTGTTGCTCGGGGTCGTGATGCTCCATTGTGGTGTTGTGTTGCCAGGGTGCACATCATTGCGACCATTTGGTGGAGTCATCTTCCCTTGAGGTGTTTTTGGGTTGAGCTAGTTGCTCCCCTTGTGCTGTCATTTCCTTGTGGCACCATGGGTCGGTGGACCCATTCGTGCCGTTTGTTATTGAGATTGTTTCTTGCTACCTACCTGGACAATTTAGGGCATTGGGTCCCTGTTGGTTTGTGTGTGAGGTACTATTATTTTCTTGTTGGGTTGCTTGCGTGAGCGTTGTTCTACTGTGCATTAGTTTTTCTTGATTAGCTTGCTCGTACGAGTGTTATTCCGGTATGTGCTCAATTGTGCCTCAGTTTGTGCCTTGGAGGCTTTTTCGTGTCGTCATTTTGGTGTTGGCCTCTCTATCAGTCACGATAGAGGTGGTGCTTCTTGCTCTTGCACGCTAGGGAGTCGTTGTGGTGTTCACGCCCCGTGCAGCAGAGATGGTACTCCGTGTTTTGTGTGCTTTTTGGAGCCGACGTAGTCATTGTGCTCTTGATGTTGTTTGCTTTCCATGCGTTTCTCTTGTGGGTCTCTAGTGGAGAGTCCCCTTCGGTGGCTCTGTGTCATTTTGGGCTGTTGGTGCAGTTGTGTGTGCTGCACCTTGAGTGTTTTTTTTATGCTTCGTGTTTTGTGCTTCAAGGGTTGGAGCCGGTGTGGCCTGTTGTTCTCTTTAAGGTTCACGGTCCTTCGCGTGTGGCTTTTTGGCAAGTCTCTGGTGAAGAGTCCTTCCTGTTAGCACATATTGTTTTGGCCGTTGGTGCACCTGTGTTGCGCTTTGCTTAGTTTTGGTGCTTGTGGTAGCATTGTGTGCTTGTGCTTGAGTGTTTTGGTTTTGTGCCATTTGGAGCTTTGGTGCATTGTGTTGTACCTTAGGTGGCTCTTGGTGCTGAGTTTAGCGCCATGTATTATGCTGTGTGCCCTGATCGTGAGCTTTGTGTGTCGTTTTACGACTTCGCTCCGTGTTGGAGGTGTTGAGCTGTCTGCCTCTGGGACACTTTGTGCTGGACTGTGCCTTGTGGTTGTACGGTTACCATTGTAGGGTGGCTGCTTTGCCTTGTCTAGGTAGTCCTATCGGTGGTACGTCAAGCTTTGGTCGTGGCCTGTGTCCGGATTTTTCCTCTCGCTTTGGGAGCAAGTGTGTTCGGTTATGATACCCTACTTCGGTTTGGGTCCCTCTGAGGTTGATGTGTTGTCCTTGACCTCTGGGTTGTTTCGGTTCCTGTGTGGTTGTGCGCCTTTCTGGTGGTTGGCATGTTGGTACCCGTGTTGAGTCTCGTGTGCGCGTGGCGGTGTGTTGCCAACTCTTCGTTAGTTCTTTGGTTGTGCATGGTGTTGGTATGTCTGGAAGCCGATGGCCGAGTCTCATGTCGGTTCGTCTAGTGACAGTGAGGCCTATTGGCTCGCTAATACTCGACCATGTGGTTTGTCAATATTATGAGGTGCCCAGTTTTGACTTAACCTTAGACGTCTTTCGTGCTTCCGTCACGATGTGTCGCATTGTGGAGCATGTAGTTTCCCAGTTTTGTGGCTCGAAGTGAGTTTGGTGTCCTTGTCGGACCGCGAGGAAGGTCTGGATGAGACCTAATGGTGGTAGTGGATGCCGTTTTGGCATGTTGAGGTTTCTTCACGTGCATTTGGTGTCCTTGTTGGACTGTGAGGAAGGTCTGAATGAGACCTAGTGGTGGCAGTGGATGCCATTTTTGCATGTTGAGGATTCTCCGTAAGCGTGATGTTGCTCTGGTTCTCGTTGTTTACGTGACATCTCAGTTTGGGGTTGTGACCGATGCTAGCTGCTGCTAGTAGCGTGAGGCTGTTCTCCTGAGTGTTGTGCTTGGCTCTCAGGCGTTCTTTCGGGTTGCTGACAACAATTGCATCCTCTATCGAGTTTTGCTGGCGACAGAGTGGGTTGCTGACCGGTTATTTCCAACAGCGAGATTTGTTTGTGGCTGCAGCTGTGTGGTTTTCGACTGGCGTTTTTCACTATTCAGGTCTGTTTTGGTGTTGCTCAGCACCTGTGGGGTTCTCGTTCTGTTTGGATGCCTCACGTGTGGCTGGAGTAAGCTGTTGGGTTTTTAATTGCGTGCTCCCTGTGTGTTTGGAGCTCGTTGCGTAAGCCGTTGGTTTTATGACTTCGTATGCCCCGTACACATTTGGCAGTGTGGTTGTTGCCCCGAGGAAGTCGTGGTGAGTGTAAGACCTGGCCCCCTTAGCCCTTTGGCCCCATCCTAGGGTCGCACTAGGTGCCCTGGCCGCGACGTGGTCGCGCCAGAGCGGTCTGCCGCGACAGCGTCGGGTCGCGCCGCACCCGGCCGCCGCATTCTTGTCGCGACGGGGGTTGCCGTCGCGTCCTTGTTGCAGCATCTGATAGGGTCACGACTGCTTTTTTGACAGACGTGACCGGTGTCCTTTCTGTCAGAACGGCTTGTCAGGTGTCAGACGCGTGCAGCGTTGACGCGGCCTGTCTGGGCGTTGCGACTGCTTTTTCGGTCTTCAAGGTTTGACCGCCTTTTTGGGGTCGCGCCGGGGCGACCGTCGCGACATGGTCATGATGCCGAGGAGCGTCGCGACATGCTAGTTGTCACACCGGTCGGCCCGTCGCATTCTGGGGGCCGTCGGTTGAAAACCGAAGCGCGCCCATTCTCCCCCTCTCACCCTCTCAGCTCCCTTTTCCCCCTCTCCTTTCCCCCTCGAGTTTCTCTTGCGGTTTCTTGGCGGATTGTGGTTCTTGAGGCGTCCGTGCTGAGGTGGTGTCGTCCCGCTCGTGCAGGGGATGTGTTCGTGCCGTTTGGAGCGAGGAGAAGGCGTTCATTCCTACGAGAAGGCCCTAACGGATTCGTTCTTCGTGTGGAGGTAGGGACTCTTGATCCTCTCGCCCTAAGCATGCTCCCTTCCCCCTTTAAAGTGTGGTTTCTCTGTGGTTTGGGGCTTGGGAGTGTGAGAACTTCATGCTCGAGGTTGAGTGAGTTTTTCCCTCTGAGCGTAGATCCTTGTTAAATCTATGTGTGTGGGGTTGTATGGGTGGTTTGCATGATTTACAGCTTTTCTTAAATGTTAAGCATACTCCCCTCCCCCTGTGGAATGCTTGTTTGATGTTTTTGGGGCGGTCTCCAGAAGAAGCGCTCCGGAACCCCCCCTCTTTTGAAGATGCGACCATTCTGGAGGTCGCGATCTTGTCGCGACAGCCTTGCCGATCGCGATAGGATTGTGACGTTCTTGAGCGTCGTGACCTTGTTGCGATGGCTACAGCCGCCGCGACAGCGTCACGACAGGGTAGGGCGTCGCGACTTGTTGCGACGGCCCGATGCGTCGCGACGCCAGCCGTGAGACAGGTTTTGGTCTTCGTCATTTCCACTACTTTTTGCTGTCCCGTGGCACCTGTGCTAGTTCCCTAGTGCGGTCTACGCTAGTCTTTCGCCCGGTGCTCGGCACTTGAGGGCTTGTCCCGTGAGAGAGGTTGTTACCGTTGCCTGGGACCCCCATCCTCGGGCACCTTCGAGGGGTATCGGGGCGACGAGTGTGCTCGAGTCAGCAGCCCAGCAGGCGGACTCCAGAGCTCAGGGGAAAATGGTGGTTTGGACGGCGATGTTGAGTCGTTTGCAGAGCTCTCTTGGCTAGGCCTGGGACACCGAGGATGACTGGAGTTATACCCGTGCAGGTTAGCCAGTCCTTTTCTCACTGCCTCGCTCTTTGCGGCCCGGAACCGCTTAGAGAGGCTAGGCGTGGGACCGTAGTCTTGCCAAACTACGGTAGTTACTGTGGTGTTACTTTGTGTCCTACCTCGCTTTGACGAGACGTGAGGGTCAGGACCCGGGTCGAGGATAAGACGTCGGTGGACGCACCTGACCTTGACTAGTGGTAATGTTTCCGTAGCTAGTGTTCCTTGTCCAGGCGGAGCTCCCTCCATCTGTGTTTACTAGCCATGTGGTGGTCACGACGAGCAGTCGTACGGAGTTTCCGGCCGTATGTACTTTTCGTACCGTGCTAGTGGTAGTTTTGCTTCCGCACTTTCGTTTGTAGGTAGAAGATATAAACTACTGTCATTTATTTTATATTCATATTCTCCTGCCTGTTTAGAGCCAGTAGGAGATTGGTAGTCCCTACTGAGCTTCTGTTTGAAGCTCATCCCTCCTTTTCCTAGGTGAGACTTCTCAGCAGCGGCAGGGCGGCGTCGGGCGGAGGAGACGGGGCGGTAGTCGGAGTCCCTGTAGCTAGCAGTGGCTCCCCTATTTCAGTGTACGTCACCCTCGGGGTATGCCCCTAAGGAACTTGTTCTTCCCCTGCCTTTTACTTTTACTAGCGTTCTGCGTTGGACTGTACTTAGAGCGGTACACAGTGGTCTCGCTCTCTTTTCTGTTTCTGCATATACGCTTCTAGTTTAGAAGTTGACGTTTACTTCCGTTACATATCCTATTCGATGCATATTATAGCCCTTCCGGGTCTTCGGATCCGTGGGTGGCGATTGCGAAAATCGGGTCCTCGGCGTGGGCCGAGGGTCGGGTTCTCGGGTCGTTACACCTTGAGAGCATTGTTGTGCTTCTTCTTGCTTGAGGATTCTCCCAGCCTTTCCATGTTTATCTCATGAGCCATTAAAGACCCAATGAGTTTTTCGAGGGACATTCTCCTTAGATCATTTGCTTCTTCTATTGCTGTTACCTTTGGAGTCCATGAAGTTGGTAGAGATCTTAATATTTTTCTTACCATGTCTCCAGTCTCATAAGTCTTTCCTAGCCCAGCCAGTCCATTGGTAATGTCTGTGAAGCGACTGTGCATCTGGGAGATGGATTCTCCAGACTGTATTAGGAACCTCTCATACTGAGCGACTAATATGTCAATTCTTGTTTCCTTTACCTTGTCAGTTCCTTCATGTGTGAGCCTCAGCTTGTCCCACATCTCCTTGGCTGACTTATATGCGGATATCCTGTTGAACTCTTTCTTGCTTAGTGAACAACACAGTATACTCTTTGCTTTGCTATTTTGGGACAACTTCTTCTTATCTTCATCTGTTCATTTGTCTTTACTGTTGGTTACCTTGAGATCTCCTTCTTCGATTATTGTCCAAAGCTGGAAATCAAGTCCTTGAAAGAAGAACTCCATCCTCGTCTTCCAGTAGTTGTAGTCTTCACCATTAAATAGAGGAGGTCTGTTGACGGATTGTCCTTCTGCATGACCCTGGGCTGCCATTTATCTTTGCTCTTCAGATCATGATATCTACTTACTCGAAGAGAGTTGGCTCTGATACCACTTGTTGCTCATATAGCAAGCCCAGAGGGGGGGGGGGTGAATGGATTACTAAAAATTTCTTTTAGAATTTTTCCTGTAAATAAAAACACTTTGACAGAAGACACTAAGTTCGATGGTTAGAGTTAGTATAACGCAAAGACAAGAAGATCAATCACACAGACAACAAAATTTTTATCCTGGTTCGGATCTCCTGTCACAAGGAGTCCTATGTTCAGTCCCCAAGCAACAACTTGGTATTTCACTAACTAAGGGTACAGTCCCCCTTAAGGACACTTACATATCCAGCCGCCGCTGGCCTTCTCTTCTCTACCCGAAGAGGAACTAAACCATTTGATGCAACAGGTCTTCCTTCTTACCAAAGGGAATAACCACCCACTCAACAGCAGGTCTTCTCTTCACAACCGAAGAGGAACACTCAAGAAGTATGAGTAAAAGTGGATGGCCACTAGACCAAGCTTATAAAAACTGCTTGATCTGAGGCGAAGTCTGAGAGACAAAGATTTTCACACAATGAACTCTCTCTCAGATCTACACAAACTCTTAAAGGCTAAGCAGGTTGCTGTGGAGAGCTAAGAGCTAAAGAAAGTTTGAATGGATGAGCAAGCTCTTCTTTCTTCTAGGTGACTAAGATCTTCATGATTCAAGATTGAAAGGTTCTCCAGAGAGATATGCTTCATGGAGTCACCAGTCTTCTATTTATCTTCTTTGAATTTGAACGTTGAAGTATCCGTTGTCTCATATCTTCATGCACGTTGGAGTGTCTGGTTCGAAGTATGGAGCAAGAGAACCTGCAGCCATTAATGCTGGAATAGACACTTACACAGAGGAAGATTGTCTGAATCTCTTCTTGCTTCTGTCAGGTTGACAGTTCCAATTTTGCAACGTGCCTTTCTATCGAAAACCCTGCATACAATAAATGCTAAAGCATAGACAACTTATCTTTATCTAAACTGTCAGTCAACATTAGTAGTCGTGCTATAGGAAGATACACTAAAAAGGAAATTCCATTCTATCATCCAATAAAGTGTTACTTTATGTGACATGAGTGTGGTAAGCAAGGAGATATATCGTGCGGAGATTTTGTACCAACACAATAAATGTTAGAGAGCACAAGATACAATATGATTCATGGGAAGACTTGAAATCCACAGAGATTTGAAATTATATTTGAATATCGTGTGGAATGTATTTAAGAATGTCTGAAAAGGATTTAAATAGAAATATTTACATCTATCTAAAACATAATCATTATTAAAAGAGAGTTGATGTTTAGAGACAGTCTGTGTACAGAGAGAGTCGATGTTATACCCATAATCCATGTGAGAATGTAATCCATGTTAAAACAAAGTCGATGTGAACATAATCCATGTAAAAATGCAATGAAATCGATGTTCTATACAAAGTCGTTGTTTAACTGAAGTCGGAGTTCAAGTGAAATCGTTGTTGTATAGAAATCGTTGTTCAGATGAAATCGATGTTTGACACGAAGTCATTGTTCAAGTGAAGTCGATGTTCTATATGAAATCGATGTTTTACCTAAATTGATGTTTAAGTGAAATCGTTGTAGAAGCGAAGTCGATGTTTAAGTGAAGTTGTTGTTTCATATGAAATCGATGTTCTACCAAAATCGATGTTTAAATGAAATTGTTATTCCATATGAATCGATGTTTAAGTGAAATCGATGATTTAGATATGATGTCGATGTAAAATCGAAATCGATGTTCTAGTTATGAAGTCGATGTAGAACCAAAATTGATGTTCTAAATATGAAGTCGTTATAGAAGTGAAATCGATGTTCTAAATATGAAGCCGATATTTAAGTGAAATCGATGTTTTCTATGAAATAGATGTTCTACTAAGAAAGTAAACAGTAATCGTTGTGAGCTTTTAAATGAAAGTCGATGTAGAACCGAAATCGATGTTCTAATTTTGAAGTCGATGTATACTTGGATAAAAAACATATGCAATGAGCTTCAAATAGCAGTGAGTATAGACCACTTACTGATTTTGTTTGATTTGATGCCTGTTGATAGACTTTAGAAATTGATGTTAGACAATAATTTTCATGGTTTTGTTAATCACCAAAAATACATATAATAAATAACAAATCATATGGAGATGGACTGATCATGAAAGGAAGTGGTTAGATTGCATGGGGTTCCATCCACTATAATATCTGATCGGGATCCTAGATTCACCTCACACTTCTGGAAAGGGCTACAAGTAGCAATGGACACCAAACTAAACTTTAGCACTGCCTTTTATCCTTAGATGGATGGACAAACTGAAAGAACCAATCAGATAGTGGTAGACATGCTCCGTGCCCATGTGCTTGATTTTAGGGGACGCTGGAATGACCGATTATTTCTAATTGAGTTTGCATATAACAATAGCTATCAAGCAAGCATCTAAATGGCACCGTTTGAAGCCTTGTATGGCAGAAGTTTTAGATCACCTCTTTGTTGGGAGGAGGTTGGAGAAAATCAATGGGTTGGACCCAACCTGGTAGAAGCAACTGTCAGGAAGGTCCAAATTGCTAGGAAACATCTGAAGATAGCACAGTCAAGACAGAAAAGTTATGTAGACAAACAGAGGAGAGAGTTGGAATTCCAAGTTGGTGATCATGTTTTTCTGAAAGTCTCACCTTCACGAAGAATCCAAAGGTTTGGGATCAAAGGAAAGTTGAGTCCTAGATTTGTCAGCCCTTTTGAAATTCTTGAAAGGGTTGGTCAGGTAGCTTACAGACTTACACTACCTCCACAACTAGCAAATGTGCACAACGTCTTCCACATATCCATGCTGAGGAAGTATGTATTTGATGCTGACCATGTGATTCGCCACAAAGACTTGGACATTCAAGAAGACTTAACTTATGAGGAGAAACTAATCAAGATATTGAATCGGAAAATATGACGACTCAGGAATCGTACCATACCTATGGTGAAGGTCCAGTGGAGTCAGGAAGGAGTTACCAATGCTACCTGGGAATCGGAGGAAAGAATGAAGAAAAACTACCCCGAATTATTCTCAGGTATGATACTATACCACCGTGTATAAATTTAGGGACCAAATTTTCTTAAGTGGGGGAGGATGTAACGCCCCGGAAATTTATTGATTTAAAATTTAGGAAAAATAGCAATGAAATAAAATATTGAATAGAAATAGAATAAAAGCCATGGTTAAACTCCCAAAAGAGTGGAATCAACCATTTAAATTATATTGGGCCAAGACAACTCTATTTGGGCCAAAAAACAAAACCCAATAACATTAAATCCCAAAATTTGTGACCATAATTATGTAGAAAATAGGAAAGGGCAAATTAGGGCTAAAACAAAGCTAATTAGGCATTCATAGCAAGCAAATTCATACCAAGCCATGCTAGGAGGTTCCCTAATAGTCTTGCTACTTCAATTGGGTGAAGAATCCCCAAAACATGGAAAGGGGCAAGCCAAAATCGCAACCCACCCTTCCTAGTCTTGTTAGGACTTGAAATTAACCCTAAACATATAAATAATTGTCATAAGACTTGTTGGGAAGGTTCACCATTGTGTTGGGGTCATGTAGAGGTGAGCTAGGGCACCAGGAGAGGAGGAGAATGGCCAAGAACTGGAGCTTCTTCCCCAACTCTTCTCTGCTGCGACCTGTCTTAGAACTACACAAAGGTAGGTGTTCTCGGGCTTAATTTAAAACATTGCACATACCAATGGAAAGAGCATCGGTCTAGTTTCATTTGCATGTATTTTCCCCAATTTTCATGAACCATGTGAGTCGTATTAAGCGTTTTCCAAGAGTCGTGCATGGTTAGGGCTTTATGTGTTCTTAGGGTGTTTTACGCAAATTGAGGCCGAATTGGGTCAAACCAAAATTGTGGTTCTCTTCTACTTGTTATCCTCGACACTTTTCATGTTCAGAGTCTTGTCTAAAGATTGCTATATTTCAAGTTATAAGTCTATCATGAAGGATTGTAACATTTTTTTTGGGTTTCGGGCAAGATCCAAGAACGCGACGACTCCAGACGTCGCGTTTCTCTTTGCATGAACGCGACGTACATGTATGTCGTGATTCTGTTAAAGGTGACAGACCATTCCTTCGCATTTTGATGTTTGACCAGTCAACCCTGACACATGAAACTGCGTGCCGCATGGGTTTCAGCACCCTTCTTGAATGCAACAGCATGTGCCATCACGATTTGGACTTTTCCCCGCCCAAGTTTTTGGTCTATTTTTATATTCGGATTTTTAAGTCAACTCCTGAACATGACATATCGAAATGTCGCGATTCAGTCGCGTTCATGGGGCCATCGCGTTCCTAATTGGACAATCGATCTGACAATCGATTCCTAACTTGAAAGGCGACGATCTGACCCGTCGCAATTTGAACGCGACGGGTAGGTTCGTCGTGATTTAGAAACTTTACACAGAGTCCTATTTTGACTAAGTACAGCCCTTTGAAGTGGGACAACTGAACCCGTTGCTATTTAAAGGTCAACCCAAAATTGTTTTAATGAGTTGTTCAGTCTACCATATGCGTGCCCTTTTGTTATATCATGTCATGTAGTTACTCAATGACTTAAAAATGATCAACCAACATGAAAGTCATAAGAATATGAACTTCTATTCTAAGTATTCTAATTGATTCTTTGACTACATCTACCATGTGATTGATATGAGCTAAACTCTATCTTGTTCATAATTGAAAAGTGTCTACTCCTTTTCTTACCATGATCCTTACTATTGGATATGTTTTTCGATTCTTGCATGTATTGTCGTTTCTTGAGAACGTAGTTAAGAAAGTCTCTGTACTCTATGGGTTTTCCCATAGAAACCTAATTGATTGTATCTTGGAGTTCCCTGGAGTTAGAGGACTCTTTATTCTGTGTACATTCTATTCTTTATGGTCAATGTCATTGAAGTTTATGGAACTAAATGAAATACCTCAATTATTGTTATCATGAATCATGTTCACTTGACTCGCCTTTTGTTTGAATCCTTATGAACATGATATTGGAATATATATTTTCTTGAAAACGCTAGTTATTAGCCATGATTGACTGTGGGTATCTACATTTGAAAATAGTGAGATGTATATCGGGCACGACGAGTGTCCAAGGGCTCCAGTCTAGCCCCAATAATAGAGAGATGTAAAATACTATTAACCATGAGGTATAATGATTACTGGCGTTACATCTGTGTTGGGACTACTTACGTGTTGAATGTTAGATACAAAACCACATACACGTACTCAAAGTATGCATTTTAAGGTGGCATTGATCCTTAGTGTGCACTGTGGCATCATGCCTGATTACTGTTACATGTTAAAAGTTCTTGCTCATGTGTGCTTGCTTGCTTGCGTGATATGGCCATCCTACGTTCTTGCAAAATATTGATATTCTGCATGTTTGTACATACTACTCTATTGCTAGTTCCTTCTTGTTAAATCATGCTAGATCTTGTTCAATCACTCTTGTTCAATCTATCTTGTTCATGTATCGTGTTTAATTGGATTTATCATTCATGCATACCATGCTTTCCTAGTTCTTAAATTATTAATCACTTATATTACTACTCGCACATGGAGGTGTAAATCCTATTGGGCTAATTTGCTCATACCTACTTCTTAACATTTTAGGTGATATAGACCAGGAAGAGGAAGGCCAGGCATCTGATGGGAATGCATCTAAGTGATGAGCGTGCCCCATCCGTAGTATCTGTTGTTAGTTTACTTTGAGAGTTAATTCGATTAGTAGGGCGAGGAAGTAAAGACTTATGTAATTTTCCTTTTCTCGTGTGATTAAGAGTTTGGAGTTGATAGTGTTGTGCTTAACATTAATGAGATTTGAGTATTAGTTTAGTTGTGTTCATTATGTGGGACCTAGTATGTTGTGTACATACACATCTAAAGCTCGCTAGCTAGAGGCTTACTTGCCGATTGTTCACGTCTCAGAATATCGATCTCAAATTAAATATATCCACTGCATAATTCTCAAGGCGTGATAGTTTAGTGCTATCAGAGCCTAGGAACCAATATGAATTTTTAAGTCCTAAGTTTAAGTGATACCCAAGAATTTACGTCATGGATGATATATATAGTGCCTGTGAGAATGGGTAGAGACTGGGAAACTAGTTTTATGGACCAAGCACCCATACCCATCAATCCTTATGATATAACTAAGGACATTAAATGGCCCGCAACTAGTGGCAGGCGATGCAGGAGATAGTTTCAGGACTTACTCAAGCCCTAAAGAATGTAGTACAAGTAGGAGCTCAACCTGGAGCTCGGAATGGAGCAGGAGACCTGCACCGCAATTTCCATAGTCTGAACCCCCCTCGCTTCTCCGGATCACCTGACCCAGATGAGGCAGAAAATTGGTTGGAAGAAATGGAAAGAATTTTCCAAGTAATGCTGCGCACCAACAGGGAGAAGGTATTTCTAGCTACCTTCCAGCTGAGTAAGGATGCTAGAGCATGGTGAAAGGCCACATCAGCCCATCTACCTAATGTTTCTGAACTATAATAGGAAGGGTTCCTGGAGATATTCTGGGGAAAATACTTCTTTGAAAGGGTCTAGGAAGGAAATCTGAAATTTGCCGCACTAAAACAAAAAGCTATGACTGTTGCTGAGTATGAGTCTCAGCTTGCACGTTTGGCACAGTATGCCCCACATCTGGTGGGTATTGAAAGACTGAAGGCCAACTGGTTCATGGATGGGCTGCGACCCATGTTCATTGAAAGGTGGGACCACATAACATCCGCACTTACTTGGAAATAGTCCAGAGGGCTCAACTAGTGGAGTATACCATGGCCAAAGTAGAAGGCTTGAAGGGAAGAGAGACTGCAAAGCTAGTCTTCGTAAAGGGAGGAGTGGTCAAAATAACTGGTACTTTCAACAACAACAACAAATGGCAAAATAATGGTAAAGACTATGGTATAGATAAGAAGATCAAGGTGAAAGAGCAATCGGTCATGGAGAATTGCAAATTTTGTGATAAGCCTGGACACCACGCGGATGAATGCTGGAAGAAGGTCGGCGCTTGCCTGAGTTGTGGAAGTCGTGATCACCGCAATCCCAACTTTCCCATGCTGGGAGAAACCAAGTCGTGCCCAAGCGGCAACGGTGTTTCAACGTCATGATCCAGGCAGAACTCCAGGAAGAAGGTATGGTGAAAGATGCTAGTTTTACTAACCCGCTAGACTTGTCTTATGATACCTTTTCTTACTAATATATTCCTAAGTGGGGAGACGACTAGGGGGAAATTTAAAATAACCTAGGTCTTACCAAAGTTAACCATGTGAAGTAAGATGGAGCAACGTGAACCGCAGAAGATGGAAAGAGTTGGAAGGAATTGGATGGATAATATTAATGACCCATAGGTGAAAATAATTGGCACCAATGACAATAGGGTAGATACGAGCAGGAATTTATGAAATACTGGATCTTGAACCAAATTGTGAATCTAGATAACAAGTTCATTGGCAATTGGTGTGAATTTGGGTACCAAATTCTCTTAAGTGGGGGAGGGTGTAGCACTCTAAAAAATTAGTAAAAGTTGGAAGAGTAAACTAGAGTCTTACTAAAGCCTTGTCTTGTAAATAATATGATATTAACCACAATAAGATTATTGTCAGACCTTGTCCAACAATTCATGTGAGTACACACCAATCGATATGCAACTATGCGCATAACATCAATCGATAGAAATATAACGACAATCGATGTTTAAATGAGCAATCGATGTTTAAAGGAACAATCGATGTTTAAAGGAGCAATCGATATTGGACAGCAACCGATGTTTGAGGACAATCGATGTTAGTATGCAATCGATGTTTAAAGGAGCAATCGATGTTGGACAACAATCGATGTTTGAGGACAATCATTGTTTAAAGGAACAATCAATGTTTAAAGGAGCAATCAATGTTGGACAATAATCGATGTTTGAGCACAATTGAGGTTTGTCCACAATCGATGTTTATAGGAGCAATCGATGTTGCATAGCAATCAATGTTTGAGGACAATTGATGTTGGTCCGCAATCGATGTTTAAAGGAACAATCGATGTTTAAAGGAGCAATCTATGTTAAAAGGACAATCCATGTTGGTCAGCAATCGATGTGTAAGGCAATGAATATACCTATTGACTACCAACTTCAACTGGCCAAGATACAACGTCCTCAGTCGAAGTGGGGCTTTGTATATGACAAAGTGGACTTCATATATGACGAAGCTAGACTTCGGATATGACAAAGTTAGCTTTGACTGATCAAGACCAAATCGTGCATGATGAAGTGGAACTTCGTATATGACGAAGTGGACTTCGTATATGACAAAGTTAGACTTCGGATATGACTAAGTTAGCTTCGACTGACCATGACCAAATCATGCATGACGAAGTGGAACTTCGTATATGAAGAAGTGGGACTTCGTATATAATGAAGTTAGACTTCGGATATGATGAAGTTAGCTTCGACTAACCATGACCAAATCGTGCATGACGAAGTGGACTTCATATATGACGAAGTTAGACTTCGGATATGATGAAGTTAGGTTCGACTGACCATGACCAAATCGTGCATGATGAAGTGGAACTTCGTATATGACGAAGTGGACTTCGTATATGATGAAGTAAGACTTTAGATATTACAAAGTTATCTTTGGCTAATCATGACCAAATCATGCATGACGAATTGGAACTTCATATATGACAAAGTGGGACTTCGTATATGACAAAGTTAGACTTCAGATATGATGAAGTGAGCTTCGACTGACCATGACCAAATCGTGCATGACGAAGTGGAACTTCGTATATGATGAAGTGGACTTCGTATATGACAAAGCTAGACTTCGGTATGATGAAGTTAGCTTCGACTGATCAAGACCAAATCGTGCAGGACAATGTGGAACTTTGTACATGACAAAGTTAGACTTCATATATGATGAAGTTAGCCTCAATTGATCAAGACCAAATTATGTATGACTACTTATATGATGAAGTAGACTTCGTATCTGATGAACTTCAGCTTCGATTGACTATGACCAAATCAAATATGATTTCGTATATGATGAAGTCACCAGTCATTGCCAAACTATAGAATTCATGTTAATTATATACCCAATAATAAAAAGGGGGTTAGTTAAGATAAATATGGGAAGTATTGACCCTAAACCATGATTAAAAACCGTGTCCAGCAGGGAGTCCAAATCTGTACAGACCTATTATGGGAACGACTCCTAAGTAAATTTTAGACATAGTAGGACTCCTGCCAAGAGTTAGGAAACTTCAAACTTGGAGATTTCACCATCATTATACTTCCATATTAACCCAAATTCGTGCCCTATTAGGAGGAGAGGTTTTCTTGAAGGCTTCCTACTCCAACTGGGATGAGAATCCTCCAGTCATGGAAGGGATCAAGCTAAAAACCGCAACCCTACTTCCCTAGTTACAATAGGACTCCTAACAACCCTAAATCTATAAATACTCCTCATAAACCCCTTGGAGATGAGTTACCAACTTTCTGTGGGACTTGTGAAGGCTAGCTAGAGCACTAGAGGAGGAGGAGATCACCCCAATCCAACTTTCTTCCCCAAACCACGTTCTGCTTCATCCTGCAGAAGACCCTTCTTAGGAACGTTCAAAGGTAGGTAACCTCGAGCACCCACCTAACATAGTGTATATCTTTTGAAAGTTCTTCAAGTCTAGTCTCATGTGTCCCTTTTTTCTTGATTTCACTGTTCATGTAAAGAGTATCAGGTTGTTTCTAAATTTTGTGCATGCTCTGAACCTTCATTTCTTTGTATCTCATGGAACTGGGTCAAATGAACACCATAGATTGGATCTACCTTTCGTTTCTAGTAATCTCTTTCGTTTATAGTTCTATCCTTGGAACTCTATATTTAGAGTATGGATAAAATAGGTGAGTCTGCATCGTTTCTTAGTCTTGCCAGTATGATGATCGGTCTACATCTGTACTTTAAAAGCCATCAACCACATGTTAAAAATGTTATTTACATGTATATGATTCTAACATTCTATATGAAAGTTACTGATCATACTATCCTTTGACTTGCCTCTTTGTCCTTTATTTCCAATGCAAAGTTATAAAGTTTTGATAAAATCTGTGAGAGTACATACTAGGTCTCAACGTGAGTCTACTCGTTTTCTTACCATGATCCTTACTATTGGATATGTTTTCCGATTCTTGCATGTACTGCCATTTCCTACGAGCGTAGTTAAAAAAGTCTCCATACTCTATGGGTTTTCCCATAGAAACCTAACTGATTGTACCTCGGAGTTCTTTGGAGTTAGAGGACTCTTTATTATGGTCAAAGTCATTAATGTTTATGGAACTAAAGTAAATACCTCGATTATTGTTATCATGAATCATGTTCACTTGACTCGACTTTTCTTGGAATCCTTATGAACATGATATTGGAATATATATTTTCTTGAAAATTCTTGTTATTGGCCATGATTGACTGTGGGCATCTACATTTGAAAATAGAGAGATGTGTATCGGGCACGACGAGTTTCCAAGGGGTCCAGTCTATCCCCAACAACAGAGAGTTGTAAATATATTGTTAACCATGGGGTATAATGATTACTGGCATTGCATCTGCGCTGGGAGTACTTCCTTGTTGAGTGTTAGATATAAAACCACATACACGTGCTCATAGTGTGCATTCCAAGGTGGCATAGATTCTTAGTGTGCACTGTGGCATCGTGCCTGATTACTATTACATGTTAAAAGTTCTTGCTCGTGTGTGTTTGCTTGCTTGCGTGATATGGCCATCCTGCATTCTTGCAAAAGGTTGATATCCTGCGTGCTTGTACATACTGCTCTACTACTAGTTCCTTCTTGTTAAATCATGCTAGATCTTGTTCAATCACTCTTGTTCAATCTATCTTATTCACGTATCGTGCTTAATTGGATTTATCGTTCATGCATATCTTGATTACCATGCTTGCCTAGTTCTTAAAATATTAATCACTTATATTACTGCCCGCATATGGAGGTGTAAATCCTAAGTGGGCTAGTTTGCTCATACCTACTTCTTAACATTTTAGGTGATATAGACTAGGAAGAGGAAGGCCATGCATTTGATGGGAATGCTTTTGAGTGATGAGCATGCCCCATCCGTAGTATCTATTGTTAGTTTACTTTGAGAGTTAGTTCGATATAGTAGGGCGAGGAAGTAAAGACTTATGTAATTTTCCTTTTCTTACGTCATTATGAGTTTGGAGTAGGCAGTGTTATGTTTAACATTAATGAGATTTAAGTGCTAGTTTAGTTGTGTTCGTTATGTGGGCCCTAATATGTTGTGTAGATACACATCTAAAGCTCGCTAGCTAGAGACTTACTTGTCGACTATACGTCTCGGAATATCGAACTCAAATTTAAATATATCTTCTACGTAATTCTCGGGACGTGACAGGGACCCTCACTTTACATCACTGTCACGCCTCGACATAGAATATCAAGACGTGAGGTAGTTAATATAGTGTGAGTATAGAGCGAAATAAACATCAAACCACTGCATAGTTGAATAATACAAAACCAACTGTATTCCATTATTCCTTCCACCTTGTCTATTACAGTTACCAATTTAGAGCCATGTCTATGCGCCCAGAGAACTTCATCATATTTAAATAAAACAACTGACGAACTCTAAAAATAAAAGGACGACATCAAGGTCACTCTTGAACTTGCTCGTCCCCATCCTTCTGAGTGTGGTCCTCATCATTATATTCACCTGAGATCATATCACTATTTCGCAGGGTGAGCGATATCACTCAGTAGGGCTTAATATCTCGTAGATAGGCATACTTTAAATGATTAATTGTATTAAAGAGCAGAGAACTAATGATGGAGAAAGTTAGGTAATGTCGAGAAAGTAATAGCATAAATAGCATGGTATAGATAGCACGTGTTTTAGGTAAAGCACAAGAACGAGATGACTATAGCACAAATAGCACAACATAGTTCATGATAGTGCATAGCACAATGAGTCAAGTATAGTATAACACTTTGATTGCCAATAGATAGTCAAGATAGATAGCACTTGAGTGTAATGCCAAAACACTCTAGTCAATAAACTCCCGCAGACACTAGCACTTTTGGGCGCACCTCCCAGGACTAGACCGGGCCCCTTGTAATATTTCCAGGCATTGATCATGTTTATTATCTTTAGACAATCAGTCAATGGATAAAAGAGTACCAAGAATAGATAAGAGTAAGAAGAAATAGATGAGAGTGTAGCAAGAACTTGAATAGATGAGATTATAGAGAGATTTAGATGAGAACTACAGGTTATACACATAAAATGACTAGTGATACCAAGATAGTATATGTTGCACACCACACAGTCAGTGCTGACAGAAAGTTTGGATTCTTTTCCTTTTTGTTTGGTGTGTGCATGTGAAGAAGAATCAAGAGACGGTGATATAAGATCGTGCACATGTCTTTTGGATAGGGAATTAGCATGGTTTAACCTTAATATCATTTGATATTGTGTTACAGTATTTACAAGAACATAACGACAAGACTCAGCATGGTATTATAGTATGATGGTTCAGAAGGTAGGGTTTTAGGCTAGAGGAAAAACTCAGATGTCGATGTATAAAGCACGAAGAATTATGGAACCAGTTTAAAACAAGCTAACATGTTTCTTAACAAGATATACTCAGTCGATGCTTAACTTCGTTATATACAAAGTCTATTTCATCATATACGAAGTTATATACGATTTGGTCGTGGTCAATCAAAGATAACTTCATTATATACAAAGTCTAATTTGTCATATACGAAGTTATATACGATTTGGTCGTGGTCAGTCAAAGCTAACTTCGTTATATACGAAGTCTACATCGTCATATATGAAGTTAAACATGATTTGGTTGTAATCAGTCGAAGCTTAACTTTGTCATATCCGAAGTCCAACTTCATCATTTACGAAGTTAAACATGATTTGGTCGTAATCGGTCGAAGCTTAACTTCGCCATATCCGAAGTCCACTTCAATTGACGATGTTATATCTTAACCAGTCGAAGTTGGCAGACGAATAGATATATCAATTGCCCTTAAACATCAATTGCTGACCAACATCGATAGCTCCTCAAACATCTATTGCGACCAACATCGATTGTCCTTAAGCATTGATTGCGGACCAACATCAATTGCTCCTTTAAACATCGATTGCTAACAAACATCGATTTCTCCTTTAAACATCGATTGCTAACTAACATCGATTGCTTCTTTAAACATCGATTGCTAACTAACATCGATTGCTTCTTAAACATCGATTGCTAACTAACATCGATTGCTTCTTTAAACATCGATTGCTAACTAACATCGATTGCTCCTTTAAATATCAATTGCTAACTAACATCGATTGTTCCTTTAAACATCGATTGCTTCTTTAAACATCGATTGTTCCTTTAAACATCGATTGCTAACTAACATCGATTGCTCCTTTAAACATCAATTGCCTTAAGCAGACATCAATTGCTGTTGTGCATATCGGTTGCCTTATGAAAACATCGATTGTTGTTATGCACATCGATTGCCTTAAGCAAACATCGATTGCTGTTATATTTCTACCGATTGTTGTTATATTCTATCGATTATTGTTATATTTCTACCGATTGTTGTTACAAACGTAGTTCAATATCGATTATTGATTGTTTTGTCCATTACCATATCGTTTGGTGTGCCTTTAATCAAACCTCTCCACAATATATTATATTATATTACCTATTTATTTAGTATAAAAAAAATCCAGGTTGTTACAATCACACTTTTGGAAAGGGTTGCAAATTACCTTTGGGACCAAGCTGAATTTCAGCATTGCATTCCATCCTCATACTGATGAGCAAACAAAAAGGGAAACTCAGATTGTGGAATATATGCTTCGATCCTATACTATTGACTTTGGATGACATTGGGATTTATAGTTTCCCCTAATTGAGTTCGCATATAATAACAGTTACCAGGCGAGCATCAAGATGGCACCATTTGAAGCCTTATATGGTAGAAATTGCAAGTCACCAGTGTGTTGGGAGGAGGTTGGAGAAAAGCAATGGTTAGGACCTGAGATAATATCAAGCACTACAGAGGAGATTAAGGTTATCAGGGAGTGCATGAAAGTTGCTCAGTCTAGACAGAAAAGTTATGCAGATAGAAGGTGAAGAGATCTGGAGTATTATGTCGGAGACCATGTATACTTGAAAGTGTCACCTTTGCAAGGAATCCAAAGGTTTGGAATCAAAGGGAAGTTGAAACCTAGATTTATCGGCCCTTTCAAGTTCCTTGAAAGGGTGGGTGAAGTAGCCTATAGGGTTGCATTGCCTCCATCCTTGGCTTGAATACATAATGTTTTTCATGTGTCCATGCTGCGGAACTATATCTATGAAGCTGTGCATGTGATTACATATGAAGATTTGGAGCTGCAAAAGGACCTAACCTATGTTGAAAAGCCAATCAAGATCTTAGACAGGAAGCTACAACAACTCAGAAATTAGGGTAATACCTATGGTGAAAGTCCAATGGAGCAGATGAGGAGTAGAAGAAGCTACATGAGAGTTATAAGAAAAAATGATGAATCATCATCCATAACTATTCTCAGGTAATTGTCTTAATTACACCTATATATTATAATGCTTATGAATTTGGAGACCAAATTTTCTTAAGTGAGAGAGGATGTAGCAACCTATATTATATATATTGTAGCACCCCGAAAATTTCATAATTTAAAATTATGGATAAATTAGAAAATTAATAATTTAATAATATAAAAATAATAATAATGATGTAGGGACCATTATCATATACACAAAAATATGTCGAAAAATTTTTAAAAATCACAGTTCAACTCTAAATAATATTTTTAAATGACTCATGAAGAGATTCTGGTGGATAAAATTCCAATTTGCCAAGTTTAAAGCGTTTTGCGACTTATTATCGTTATTCATAATTAAGTCAGAAAATCATTGCCACTTGTACTTAGATGAGTTAGAAAATTAAATAAAAATTATAGTTGGACTTTAAATAATATCCTCTAATGACCCAACAAGAAATTTTGGCTAAGAAAAATCATTTGGGCCAAGTTTAGGAATTGTTGCGACTTATTATCACAATTAAGGAATAAGTCGAAAACCTATTATCACACATATAGAAATAATTCCAAAAAATGTTATAAAAATTACGATGGACTCTCACCATCATTACTTCATCATACAACAAGAAAATTGGGCCAAGAGATGACTCTTGGGCCATGAATAAATTCATGTTAGGAAAATAACTTGAAATTCGGAATTTCTCACTAATGGAGCATGAAAGGGTAAATTCTCACCCAACAGACCCCCATTGGACTTCCAACCAAGCCCAAATCCATAGTTACCACCTAAGGTGGGTTTTCATATTCTTTCCATCATGAATTGGGGAGAGAAATCCTCAATAAAGGAAGGATACACCCAAATTCATACCTAATAGTTTCCTAATCTGATTAGACAACTAAAGACCCATCCCCTTTAAATAAGCCCCCTCTCTTCCATGGGACGACCCCTAGGGTTGCTGAGGTCGTGCTTGGAGGCTGTGGTGGCTGGAGATCTTGAGGAGAAAGCTAGAGCAAGAAGCAACTTCGTGCTCATCTTCACCTGCGACCTGCAAACAAGCCCCTTCAAGATTATCACCAAAGCTTACTGAAACCTCGACCAAACCTAGCAAACCATATACCCCTGGAAAGACCGTTGAGTCTAGTTTTCTTATAATTTTGCCCAATTTCTACCTAGTGTATCATGAGTATTAGGCGTTCTTCTCCAATTGGTTGAAACTAGAGCTTTCTGGAGAATGAATCTTATTCAACCCAAAAGGTAGGTCATCTCCATGCCAAACTCTAATTAAACTCGCTCATGCTTGCATACATGTGCATAGATCATGTTCTTGCTATTTTCCCCAATTTCTATTATGAGGGTTTTACGAATTAAATCTATTATGATCAGAACATTGTGCTGTCTTGATAAACCTTGACCTGTCTTATGAGTTCTATATCTTCTGTGGAGTTATTTTCAGACCAAGCACTCACATGAGACTTGTTTTACCATGAGTTTAGTTTCATTTGGAATTGGTTTCTCCAGTTTTATTGTCTGTAAAGAGAGTATTAGTTCGTACATGAGCACTGTGTCAGATTCACATAGACAGTCACAACACGTCTTGTTACCTTGTCAAACGATGATTGTTTCTCGATTACTTGTTACCGTCCATTGTATAGGAAGTTCTATAACTAACAGAGGTGGTTTCATCTTATTTGGATCTCTCTCGCATTAGTTTTCATTTTTCGAACCCATAGGTTTCTAGTTTGAACTAGATTAGGAAAACAGCCCCTTAAAGCACCCCTGCACAGGAAATAGGAAGATGACGTTTCGACCTATCGCCATCAGAAGGCGACAGCCTTCAAGGATTAGAAGGTGGCAGTCTTCTGGTCACCTTCATGAAGGCGACATGATGACTGTCGCCTTCAGAACACAGTGGGCTTTGAAGCCCTGTTTTACTCGTTTTGCATCGTTTTTGTGTCCCGTCTTCTCCTGTGCGAAGTTAGTTACTGATAACATGCATTTATCAACCCATATAAAAGTTAAAACATGTTCATATGATTTTCATTGATCTTAGGTTAATGATCATGCTCTCTACTTGCCGATTATTCACTTTCTTGCCTTGTTATCGAACTTGCTAAAACACTTAGTTACTTGCTAAAATTGGTCATGCATGATTAGTATTTTTTGATTTAGCACTCATGATACTTGCCATAAATATAGTTTCCATAAACGAAGTTTCCATAAACGGAGTTTCCATAATCAGATTCTCACACATGCACTCGAGCAATTCTCACGCACGGCATGTGCATACACTCTAGCACAATAAGAAAACCCCTTCTTGTCTTGTGGTGAACTCTCCGTCGGATATTCCTTCTGTCGGACTAGTGACCCCTTGACCAAGGCCTCCGTAAGTCTCCTCTGACCATGGATTCCTACATGGCCGACAAGCATGTTGTACCATTGAAGTACCCAGAAGCTAGTGTGCACGTATCTCTTCTCTCTTGGCATTCTTGATGAGATCTTTCTCTTCTCATCTTGATTCTGGAGTACACCTCTATTGAACATAAGACCAAGTTACTAATAAGTGATTGGACTAAATTGAAAACACGTCGTTATGCTGCCAGATTGAACTCTTGAACTATCACCTCAACTATCTTGACATTATTGGACTCTTGTTAAACGGCCATGCTTGATTGTGGGTATCTACATTTAATTTACTTGAGATGCTGGATCGGGCACGACGAGTGTCCAAGGGCTCCAATCTAGCCCCAATGATGAAGAGTCATAAATATACTATTAACCATGGGGTATAATGATTACTGGCATTGCATCTGCGCTAGGAGTACTTGCGTGTAAATGCTAGATACATAAACCACATTACACATATTCATGATATGCATTCCAAGGTGGCATAGATCCTTAGTGCATATTAATGACTCGTGAATTGACTATCTTGCTCGTGAAATGACCACCTTGTAACATGCTATCTTCCTCTTGCGCATGAAAATTACCATCTTGCTAGATCATTGTTCATTCTATCTTGAAATCTTGAATACAACCTTCTTGCTAGACTGATCATTATATCTCTTGATCTTACTATCTTGCATGGTACACCGTTCACGTGTTAATACAGTCATTTTAATTGTGTAGTACATATCATGTTCATACCTTCTAGATTTTAAACTATTACATACTTATATCATTACTGGAAGATTTAAATCCTACTGGCCGAGTGTGCTCATTACCTACTTTCCAACATTTCAGGAGAACAGGTGTAACGACCCTGAGAACCCAACCCTCGGCTCAAGTCGAGGAGCCGATTTTCACAATCGCCGCCCACGGATCTAGAGACCTGGAAGGGCTATAACACAAGTCTAATAGAATATGTAAAGGAAGTAAACGTCAACTGCTAACTAGGAGCACACACGCGAAAGTAGAAAGAAGAGCGAGACTGCAGCGTATCGCTCTAGGTACAGTCCCAACACACACACTAGTATAAGTAAAAAGGGAAGAACAGAGCCCTTAGGGGCATACCCTGAGGGTGACATACAACTGAAGGGGGAAACCACTGCTAACTGTAGGGATGACGACTACCGCCCCGCCTCCTCCGCCCGACGTGCGCCCTGCCACTGCTGAGAAATCTCACCTGGAAAAGGAAGGGATGAGCTTCACAACAGAAGCTCAGTAGGGACTACCAATCTCCTACTTGCTCTAACAGGCAGACGAATAAATAAACAATTAAATAACAACATTTATATCTTCTACTCTACAAGGGGAAGTGTGGAAGCAAAGCTACTAACTAGCAACGGTACGGAAGGACACCACGGTCGAAAACTCTATAAGACTGCACGTCGTGACCACCGCACGGCTAGTAACACGGACAGAGCAAACTCTGCCTGGACAAGAGACACTAGCTACGGAAAATGCTACCACTAGTCAGCCGGTCAGGTGCGTCCACTAACCTCTTATCCTTGACCCAGGTCCAAACCTCCACGTCTAGTCAGAGTGGGCTAGGAACACAAGTAACATAACAGTAACCGCCGTAGTCTGGTCAGACTAAGATCCCACACCTGGCCTCTCTAGGTGGTTCCAGGGCCACAAAGAGTGAGGCAGTGAGAAAAAAGACTGACTGGCCTTTGCCGGGAAGGACTCCAAACGACCTTGGCGTCCCAGACCAACCAAGAGAGCTCTGCAAACGACTCAACGCCACTGTCCTAACCACTGTTTTCCCCTCTGCTCCAGAGTCTGTGACTCAAGCACGCCCGCCGCTCGGAGTACTCCCTTAACAGGCGCGCAGGGACGGGGTCCCAGGCAACGGTAACAACCTCTCTCACGGGACAAGCCCTCAACTGTTGAGCACTGGGCAAACGACTAGTGTAGGACCGTACTAGGAACTAGCACTGGTGCCACGGGTACAGTAAGAACTGAAAATGGCGAAGACTCCACAGAAAATGAAACTACGCAAGACTTACCTCTCTCTGATGCTGTCGTGACACCCCAGCTGTCGCAACACTGTCGCGACACCACGGTCGTCTGCAACCATGTTACGATTGCCACAGGGTGTCGTGACCATGTCGCGGCGGCCATACGGTCGCAACATGATTGCGACCCCTAAACTGGTCACGACCTCAGTCGAGAGGGGTCCCAGACGACCCTCCCGAGGACCACCCCAAAAACTAGTACAAACCATCTATAGGGGGAGGGGAAACATGGGAAACGCATAGGAAAGCTTATAGACATGCAAACCACCGTCAAACCCCACAAATCATCTAATAACATGGAGATCTACTCTCAAAGGGTAAAACCTCACAACACTGAGCATGGATCTCACTCCCACAACCCCAAAACCACGTAGAAGCAAGGACTCTCAAGGGGAAGGGAGCATGCTAGGACAAGAGGAGACAAGGGGTCCCTACCTCCAAGAGTAGAGTCGACCCGTTGGGGCCTTCTGTCACGCCCCCAATTTAGCAGCAGAATAAATCGGGGAGACGTGAACAATGTACATAGTAATGTATAATGTACAGACAATCAAGTAAATCAGAGCATATAATGAACAATAGTTTGGAATAAACTCTTCATTTCATTATAAATTCACTAAGACTATTACAACCACTAATTCGAAGCCAATACATGGGGCTCAATAACATCCTTACATTGAAAAGATATCTAAAGTAATAACTACTAGACTCCAAGGTGCTAGGGTAACTTCATCATTTGACTCCAAGTCGCTTATCACTCTGGTCCTGTCCCATCGGTGTGTGTAACGTCATCACCCGACTTACCTGAGACATAATAACAAATAACGAAGGGTGAGCGATAACGCTCAATAGGACTTAAATCTCATGAGTCAAGCACGCTTTAAATAATTAATGCCTTAAGGGACAGAGTAACTAATGATAGAGAGAGTCATGTAAGACGAGAAAGTAATAGCACAAGTAACATGGTTCAAATAACACATGATTCAAGTACATCAAATGATATGATCAAGTCATGTTAGAAAGCGATAACTCACGATAGCAAGTAACGTCATTGTCAAGAATAGCAAGTAACATGTATAGAAAGGAGAGAGAGAGAGTAGTTGGCCATATAGAGAGTAAATTGCACTTTGATTGATTTTCATCAATCGAAATAGTATAGCACTTGATTAACCTTCGTCAATCGAGATAGTATTGCACTTTGGTTATCCGTAGATAGCCGAGAGAGAGAGAGTATAGTACTTGTTTTGTCAATAAGCACGAGAGAATATAGCACTTGGTTTGATTGTCTTAGATTAATTTTGATAGTATGGAACTTTGTAGTATGCCGAATCCTGATCATTGAACCCCGCGGGCAAATGGCACTTTTCGGGCGCACCTCCCAGGACCAGATCGGGCATATCCTTGGCATTGGTTATTTTTATTCTTAGACAATAAAAAGATAGCCAAATAGAGTACCAAGAATAGATGAGAGTACTAGATGCATAGATGAGTGTATAGAGAACATGAATAGATGAGCGAGTAGAGTACAGATGAGAACTATGGGTCAATGTTCATGAAACAACATTAAATAGGCGATAGTAATAGTTGCACAACACACATGATTGGGTGCTAGCAGTCAGGTAGAATATCACTAACCAACCATTGGCTATGCTACGCACATAGTCCAGAGGTCTGGCGTGATCTCATGATAAGAGAGAGAGCATTCTAAGGCCGTTTGGATCTTACTGATCCCTAAAGGGTATCATAGGTATTGAGGGTACAACCAGCTCGTCGACCCTGTGGGAACCCATGGACAGAGGAGTCTTACGGAGGCCTTGAATAAGGATTCACTAGTCCGACAGAAGGAATATCTGACGGAGAGTTTGTCCAAGTCAAGAGAAAGTGTATATAGAATAAGTGCTCGACGTTCCAGAGGAATTCTAGAACTGTGGAGAGTCGGTAACGATATTCCCAAAACATCGCGAGAAATGAAGACAAGTTCATTAAAATAAGGCAGATTAAATACATTATTGAAATAAATCATTAGATATATTATGAGATATTTTCATGCCAAGTCAAGTCATAAAGGATGATTACAAGTATGTGCATGTGATAAAGAGAATCATGGATATAAAAAGATCATGTGTATGGCTTTTAATTAATTATTACATATCCAAGTTTAACAACATCGTTTACTGTGTTTAAGACAGTTAACAAGGTATGTGGTTACTGTAGAAAGTTAAGATTAGCAAAAATATAGGGTTTGTGTGCAAAAATCCAGAATAAGGCGACATACCCCTGTAAGGATCGCGATAGGGTACCTCCAGAATGCGACAGAGACTTTCAAGGGTCGCGATGAGTCAGTCAGGAGAGGCAGCCAGAACGCGACGCCAGAGCCTGTCATGTTCAGAATGTGACAGGTTTCCAGTCATGATCAGCCCCTGAGAACACAGCCTATCGGGCCGTCCCATTCTCAGGTTTGCCTTGGATTGCGGTCCAGGCTGTCCTGTTTTGATATAGGGTCATTCAAAAATTGATATCTCGGTGTACAGTCTATAAAAATCACGAAACCACTTTCAAACGAATCTAGACATGCGAGAGTATACACAGTAAATAGGAATTTGAAAGTAATCATGGTCTTGATAGGTTTTAAACTAGTTCGTGCATGAAGAACATAGAACAATGTACAATGTAGGGAAAATAATAAATTTGAGTAGTATATTGAATGAAAATTGGGGATTTCGAGGGCAAAAGATTCCTGACAACGAGCAATATCTCTAGTTAAAATTTCGTGGCATGAGATCTAGTGTACATGGAGATCTAAATTAAATATGAGGGTTCGGGGTCAAGATGAGAGTAGAACTTCAAAAATAAAAATCAAAAGATAGGGTAGATGAATAATAGAGCAATGAGAGGGCTTTTGTTCTGATATTTGGAACATCTATAGATGAAATTAATTAGGTTAGCTTGTGAGAATGCTACTTTGGGTCGATTGTCTTCTAGGGCTTAGAACTCGAAGAACAAGGGTGGATCTTGAGCAAGCCTTCTCCCACGTTTTCTCCCTTCCTTTGGCCTCTCCTCCATGTCTAGCAAGCCTCAGCAATGCATTAGGGCGGCCATGGGGAGGTTGGGGTGTATTTAAGCTTCCCTTGTTTCCAATTCCCACTACTACTCTAATTCCTATTTAATTCTGAGTTTTCTTATTTCTATCCACCTTCCAAGCTTTCCAACCTATTGGGTTAGGTTGGGTTGCAAATTCATGCCTAGACAATTTGGGTAGGGTAGGAGTCCAATTCCCAACCCATATTAACTATTTTAATGATTTAATAGCTCTTTTTATTTTAGGAAACATTAAAGCTACGAATTAGGATATTTCTCTTATTTAATTTTCATAACTCCTATTTTGGCCCAATAACTTTCATATGAGTATTTAGCAAAGCCATCACTTAATGAATTTAACTTATGAGAATTTTCCCTTTTAATTAGGGAATAATAGAGTTACAAATTTTATTGTATTTTCTTACTTGAATTTATTCATGGCTATGAGAGGTCCATTGGTCCAAATTCTCATGATGAATTATTAATAATATCGTTTGGAGTCTACTCATAATTTAGTTTAATATTTAGAATCAGTTAGTTATATATGTTAATGGGTTTTGCAATTCGTTTTTAATTACGATAATAAGTCACAAAATGCTTTAATCTTGACCAATCAGATTCCTTTGCATGCATTTCTTTGTGGGTCAATAGAGGGATTATTTAGATTTGGATCATGATTTTTATAAAATTTTCAATTGGCTTTTGTACATACGATAATGAAAGTACGTTTTTACTATTTTGAAAATAGTGAATTTATCATTTCCATTTTATTTCAAAATTTTAATTTACTGTTTTTTTTTTGGGTGCTACCCTTCACGCGGAATGGCCACCTCCTCCTCGTTCCAAGCACCACGAGCATGTCGCCTACACCAAGGCGACGTCCTTCTCGCCACGAGCACCCAAGAATCGCCAGAGAACACAAGAGATCTCGGGAGAGGAAGAAGGAAGAAGAAGAAGAAAGAAAGGGGAGAAACGGGAAATGGGTGCCTACCTCGATTTTGAACCGATGGCCGCAGAGACGCGACTGGTCGGGCCAGCACGACAATAACCATGTCGCGATGCCCCTGAGCGTCGAGACATTGTTGCGACCGCCCACCCCGGTGCGACACTAAAATCAGTCAAACCTCGAAGACTAGGAAAATTAGAACGCGATGGCCTGCCAGGTCGCGTCAACGTTGTACGCACCTGACACCAGACAAAGCCGTTCTGATAGAGAGGACAACGGTTAGATCGGTCAGAAAAGAAAGTCGCGTCGTCCGCTTTCAGACGCCGTGACAAGAACGCGACGCCTACCCCCATCACGACCAGAACGCGACGACCAAGTGTGCCGAGACCAAAACCTTGTTGCGATAGGCTCCCCTTACGCGACCGTGTCACGACCAGGGTGTCCGTCGCGACCCTGAGGATAGGGCCAAGGGCCCAAGAGGGCCAGGTCTTACATCCTACCCCCCTAAGGAAAATTTCATCCTCAAAATTAAAAGAAACTCAGTTTCAATAGGAAGCAACATAAAAGGGAAAACAACGTATCGATCAATCAAACAAATACGGGAACTACTCTCTCATCTCATCCTCGCGCTCCTACATGGCCTCGCCACCAACGCGTCTCCAGACAACCCTACACAAGCAAAATCTGCTTCTGGCGCAACTGTTGCACTCTGCGATCCACCCAACTCTGACCGGGTACTTGGCATGACAAGTCTCGTGCTACCTCAAGCTGCGAGTAGTCCACACGTGCGACGAATCTGCAATGTACCTCCTGCACTGTGAAACGTGAAAAAACTATGCAGGCCTGCCAACTCTGTCGAAAGACACAACTGTAAGAAACCTGCTGATCTCTTTGTAACAGAGAAAGGCCCAATATACCTTGGACTGAGCTTTCCCTCTTGCCAAACCTCATGAAACCCTTGGTCTGCGAAACCCGCAAGAACACAAGGTCACCCAGCTGAACTGCAACGGCCTCCTGCGGACCATTCATAGCTCTTCTGTCTGCTCTGTGCTGCCTGAAGCCTCTGCCTGACTAAACTGACTGTGTTGCACATGCTGCCATCTCTTGTCCCAAAAGCTGCCTCTCACCAACTTCAAACTAGTGAAGTGGTGTCCTGCATGGCCGGACTATACAAAGCCTCGTATGGTGCCATTCCAATGCTCGAGTGATAACTGTTGTTGTATGCAAACTCTACTAGCGAAAGGTGCGACTCCCAAGTGCCACTCTAGTCTAAACAAAACATGCTCTCAGTAATATCCTCCAAAG
>CM024756.1:47609673-48110891 GCA_014218235.1 Colocasia esculenta
AGACGCCGGACAGGGAGGGGGGAAGTGGGGTGTGGAGGTGGGACGTCGGAGGAGGGCGGGCCGGAGGGAGGACTCAGACGAAAGGGGGATTGGTCGATTGGGGACCGTACCTGAAGTCCAGCGACAACGGCGAGGTCCAACTACGACGGCGAGAGCTTCGACGGTAGCGGAGAGACCTCCGACGGCGGCGGCGAGACTCGGTTGGGGAGGAGGAACCCTAGCTGGCCTGGGAGCGAGGCGGGGTGGGAATTGGGAAGACGGGATCGGGGAGCGCAGGGGAGTCGGGGCGGGGGTGGGGGGTGTTTAACTAGGTTCGATTCACTAAGTGGATCCGGTAACCAGCCCAAGGCACCAACGCGCACGTCTTGGGCCGCCTACTGCGCCTCGGCGATGCCTTGGCTCGCCTTTTGACAGCCCACTTAGGCGGCCCACTTAGGCGACCCAGAAACAATGCCTTGGCGCCGCCTTGGCGGCTGCCTTGACAAACTATGCTTGACAACTATGTGTTCAACTTGGTTGCTTCAGGAGCTGACCATGTGAGGTACTATCTTTTCTTGAATTGGAAGAGCTGAATAAAGAAGAATTAATTCCTCTGCAATCTGTTGTTCTCTTTTTTCTCTTTCCAACCAACTGCCCTCCTTTTTAGGATTGAAATGAATCTCTTTATTCTTCCTTTGACAATCTTATGGTAAAATCCTATGTTATTATCTTCTTATTGGATCTATGGTGTGTGTGTGTGTGTGTCTGTGTGTGCGTGGAGAGAGAGAGAGATAGACAGGGAGAGAGAGAGAGGAGGAGGTGCCTGGAACTGTGACAGTGTGTGTGTGTCGGTGTGTGCGTGCGTGTGTGAGAGAGAGAGACAGAGAGAGATGACTCTGTGACTAGTGAGGGAGACGGAGGGAGAGGAGGTGGCGACGCCGGACAGGGAGGGGGGAAGTGGGAAGCCGCCGGGGGGGGGGGGAGATGAGACGGGGGAGGAAGGGGGATGGGGGCGGAGGTGGGACGTCGGAGGAGGGCGGGCCGGAGGGAGGACTCGGACAAAAAGGGGGATTGGCCGATTGGGGACCATACTTGAAGTCCAGCGACAACAGCGAGGTCAAACTGCGGCGGCGAGAGCTTCGACGGCAGCGGAGAGACTCCGACGGCGGCGGCGGCGAGCCCTCGGTTGGGGAGGAGGAACCCTAGCTGGGCCTGGGAGCGAGGCGGGATGGAATGGGAAGACGGGATGGGGGAGCGCAGGGGAGTCGGGGCGGGGGTGGGGGTGTTTACTAGGATCCGATTCACTATGTGGATCCGGTTTGGACCCGGTAACCAGCTCAAGGCACCAACGCGCACATCTTGGGCCGCCTACTGCGCCTCGGCGATGCCTTGGCTCACCTTTTGACAGCCCACTTAGGCGGCCCACTTAGGCGACCCAGAAACAACGCCTTGGCGCCGCCTTGACAACTATGCTTGACAACTATGTGTTCAACTGGTTGCTTCAGGGGCTGACCATGTGAGGTACTATCTTTTCTTGAATTGGAAGAGAGCTGAATAAAGAAGAATTAATTCCTCTGCAATCTGTTGTTCTTTTTTCTCTTTCCAACCAACTGCCCTCCTTTTTAGGATTGAAATGAATCTCTTTATCTTCCTTGACAATTTATGGTAAAATCCTGTGTTATTATCTTCTTATTGGATCTATGGTTCTCTTGATCTTTGCTTCCATCTAATTTCTTCTCCTCCACTCCATCCAACAAACTGAGCTTTCAGACACTTCATCTCATTCTATTCTGTGAAGATAAATTTCTTTTTTCATGTGTTTGTGTATCGGAGCCTGAATTTTCTCGATCAATTGCATTTTGTGTGCGTCTCTTGTCTCGAATTGGTAGCCACCTTTTTATTACTTATTTCAATCCGTTGAGTTACCACCTTTCAGCCCCTAGCTGAGTAGTCAAAACTGGTTCCAAGTACCTCTCACCACTCAAATAAAATCTAAATAAAATCCTTGTGCACCACCTACAATTTCTCAAACCTGACAGGGGTTTTTAGTGGATTTCCTCTTAGTGCTATCCACTAAAACTGCATGTTGGCCTGACAAAATACTTTACTGGCTATTTACAGCAGCAAAAGGAAAAACAAGAGACTCCCATCTTGCATCAACAACCATCCTAATCTTAGAGAAAAAAAAACTCATTGTCATTACTCCATCTATACTTCTGGTTAGACAATACCACTCAATCAAATCTCCATCTTAAGCCATTCATTGAACTATCTCATTTCGTTGTCATCCATCTACTTCAATTTCTGTCAAAAGAAACTCTGATTTCATTGAAATCATCTATGACACACCAAGGTGAATGAAAACTATTCTGTTTTCTTCGAACTTTCTCCATTGTTCCATTTTTTCTAATGAATGTACTAAATAAAAGTCATTTAATCTATTTATTCCATGTACAATTTGTTGGATTTTATTCCTCCAAGATGTTGAAAACGGCCAGACTCTTGCAAGTCATATGTAATACAAGTGATATGTATTTATTGGATTTCTTTCTTGATAACTTATGCAATCTACTATGGGTTAGGATATCTGGACTGCTCATGATTTGTCATTTAATAAGTTGAGTGTATTGTCTCACTTGGGATTTGGGATATATTCTAGAATGATTAGTTCGAGTCCAATGGTCACATTACTTGTCCATACTAGAGTAGATGCTGATGTTTGCTTACTTTTTCTGTTTTTCCATTCTCTTAACAAGCTTAGTCAAATGAAAGTGTCTCTTTCTTTATTCCAAGCTGAATGATTATTTTATCAAGTTAATTAAGACTTAACTATAACTCAAATGAATGGTTATCATAGAGAGATTCAAATAAAGCTGGCACAAATGGTTAACATCCGAATATCTTTAATACTAGCACACAGCAGGCTAACAGCTGAACAGTGACATAGAAATCTCTTATATTTTTTTATACACAACCACTCCTTATTTGAGTATTTTGCACCTGTAAAATGCCGCCGGAACAGCCTGAGAGCTTCTAAATGCAAAATCCAACTCATTGAAGACCGTAATCTTCTTGAACATGTCAGAGCCAATCGTACCTTAGTTTCTTGCAGAGGTACAATTTGGTGTGTGTTAGAATGTATGATCACATTGAAGTGGAATATAGTAAGGCGACTCAAGGAAGGACTGCAATAAGATGACTTAATATATTAATAATGGCTTGCCATTCGTAAGTTTAAACTGTCAGGACAAGATTCATATCACTGGCTTAAATAAATGAGATAAGATTCTGACAACAGTGATGATGAACCTGCGATCAGAAATAGGGGAGTTTGGTTAGCTCTCAAGACACAGGCAATGCTGGAATTTCTAGCAGACAGAGGATGGGGAAAAATGAAAATGGAGGAACTGTAAATTTACTTTTGATCCTTTGCAGTGCTTGTTGAAATGGTAACCACGATGTATGGTGGAAAAAGTCAGTTTGGAGCTTTAGCATACCTATGGGCTGTGAGATTCTTTTTCTTGTATGCAGCACTTCAAAATCTTCCTGCAAGTGGAAGATTGACAATTAGCACAGGGTTGAAAGGTAACTATGCATTCAGTTCAGAGGTTGTCTATCCATCAAATGTGGAATGATCAGGTTCCTTTCTCCATCCTCCAAAATATAAAATTAAATGTTTGGATGTGAGATGGTGAGAAGATCCTATTTCTGAAGCTGTTGATGCAGTGGAGGAATATACATGGATTTGACATGGAAAATGAAGACTGGATACTGGAGATACTGCTATGATTATAGTTTGTTTGGAGAGATGATTGGCAGCGGCAGCACATTCCAAGTAAATTCTCAGTGCATATATATATGGTGAAGGGAATCAAGCTTACAGAAGAATGGCCTCCCAAAGCTAGGCTGTTCAAAAGAGAGGATTCATTATTGTCATAGTTGTCAAGGCGTCAAGGCGACCAAGGCGTAGTTGGGGTCTCGGATCGCCTTGGCGCCCGCCTAAGCGGTGCCTAGGCATTTAGGATGGAACCAAATATGAGTTGTTTTCAAGTGTCCTCTTACATGATATTTATGTATCTATTAATATATATAATGATGAAAATTCAATAAAAAAATCATAATATGACAGGCATAAAGACAATGACATATCATAATATGGCAGATATATTATTAAAATAATACATAAATTTGAGAAATATATATAACTAAAAAAAATACTTGCAAAAAAATAAAATGTCACAACAAAAAAGTCAAAATTATATGAAAGCAACAAAAATTAAACTACAAGTAAACAAACTCACATTATACATATAAAGTCATAAAAAATTTAAATTGATATCTTCAAATAAATAAGCACACTAAATAAGAACAAGAAGTGCAAATATTATTCTATCATCAGAAGACTAATTTCCAACTTTTAAAACAAACCAGTAAATACACATACATGTAAATATGTAAATAAAAATAAGAAGTGCAATATCTTAACACACTAAAAACAAGTAAAAACTAAATGAGTTCATTACATAATCCCACAATATGTCTAAAAATTGAAAAGAAACTAGAAAATGACAAGTCTCATGTGTTTGAGTGATGATAGTTTAAGTTTGACCAAATTCTGAGAGATCTCAAGCAGACTAAGTGCTGTCAGTAGGAGAGCGGCTCCCTTGGAGAAGTGACATTCATGTTTGACTTTTTTTACCGAACTTTGGATTTTTAGTGTTCCATATGATTTATTTGAATTATCAAATTTTTAGATAGGCCAAATTATGAGAGATTAGAAAGTTAGCATTTCGCTAAAATCACCGAAATCGTGATTTCTTCTTCGATGGGAGAGTTGATTTTTTTTGGTAAGAGATATGATTTTTTTTTTGATATTTTATTGGATTCAAATGGGGGGTACTTTCTTATTTACATGTAATATCTTAAGTAACATTTTACTTAAATAATATTCAGGTAAATAAGATGTTTCCTGAAATCAGTCTGGACTCAGCCCTGAAAAACCGACCTAAATCTGCTGTCTAAACAGGTCTAGGCGTGCCCAAGCGCCCCTGGCGTGCGCCTTGGCCGCCTTAGCGGCCCCTTGGGGCGCCTTTTCTACTCTTAAAAAGGCGGGGTGTTTTAAAGTGGCTAAGGAAGCGCCTTTAGCGCTTAAGCGGCGCCTAGGCGTCCGCCTTGACAACTATGATTATTGTTGTAGAAAAGTTAAAAGAAAAACTGAGAAAACTGAGGAGTTAGATCATAAGATCATTCTGTGTTTTTCCCTCAAAACTTAGGGATTTTTTAGATGGTCTTTTCTGGATTTCATGCACCAATGTAAGATCTTGCTGGATCATCCTTCCAGAGCAAAGTTTTATTGGTTCCATCACATTGTGTGGTGGGATGATGAGGTGAATGGCATTGCATGTCATACATATAAACATATGTATGCTATATGTATATATATAGTATTTTACATGTAAATAGTCTATTGATAATTAATGAGTGAATCTAAAATTTGACATCGAATTATGTGGTTTTGGAGTAGAGTGTCACCTGTGGCTTCAAATATCACACACATTTCCACTGAAAGGAAAAAATATAAGCCCCAAACCTTGTTCTAACCTGGGCGGTGAGTTAAAAGCAGTCTGAATATCTAATAGTTGCTGCTCAGCTTGGTTAGACCATTGTTGAAGTCTGTCCTCAATCCATGGAGTGCCCATTTGAAATATCCATGTGGCATCAACTGACATGGATGAGACTAATTGAATAGTTCATGCGTCTCCAAACAGTCCACATTTGCCTGGTTATTTCCTCTTTGAGTTACGCATGTTGCATCCATCAAGTGGAGAAACAATGGTTCTGTGGTCACACACACACACGCGCACGCGCACGCGCACGCGCACGCGCACGCGCACGCGCACGCGCACGCGCACGCGCACGCGCACGCGCACGCGCACGCGCACACGCATAAATATATATTATACTTCCACCTGAAAGGAAAAATATAAGCCCCAAACCTTGTTCTAACCTGGGCGGTGAGTTAAAAGCAGTCTGAATATCTAATTAGTTGCTGCTCAGCTTGGTTAGACCATTGTTGAAGTCTGTCCTCAATCCATGGAGTGCCCATTTGAAATATCCATGTGGCATCAACTGAAATGGATGAGACTAATTGAATAGTTCATGCGTCTCCAAACAGTCCACATTTGCCTGGTTATTTCCTCTTCAGTTACGCATGTTGCATCCATCAAGTGGAGAAACAATGGTTCTGTGGTCTTTTTCTCTTGAAATATTCCCTTTTTTTATTTTAAGCAGTTTTTTTGGTCAAGTATGCTGTTGGAAGCATTATTGTGTGTATTTGCTTCATCAGGAAAATATCATCCTAATCTCAAGTGGGATTTCCTGTAATCAACAGTATTTGCATTTTATGCTTGCAGTTATTGTGTATAGCTTTTTTGTTACAGGTAATGGAATTGGAGCTGAAGAAGTTGGAGGATACTGTTAAATCTATCCACGAGGAGATGTTTTACCTTCGGTCAAGGTACTTGGATTGAAAGACCTCACTTTATCATGTTGCTGTTTGTATGAGCGAATGCGTACTTGTGTAGTATATATATCTGCAAGGAGCAATTGTTTTTACCAACCTTTGACATAAAAAATTGAAACTAGAATGAGCCCCATCGTCCCTTCCCAACTAAGGTATACTGTTGCCGTTGCCCCATGTCTTGTTGCAAAGCATGTTGCTCTTCTATAACCGTGAGATGATTTCATGTGTTTGTCTGCTGTTTAATCTGTTACATGTCACTTTGGCATGTCCTTAGATATCTCTATTTCCTGCCCTTGAACTTTTCAGGGAGGAAGAGATGCAGGACTTGAATAGAACAACCAATTCGCGGATGGCCTGGTTGAGCTTCCTTTCGCTTGCCGTGTGCTTGTCGGTGGCAGGATTGCAGCTATGGCATTTGAAGACCTTCTTTGAAAGGAAAAAGCTTCTGTAAATGTCGAGTGAGGATAGCTTTCTCCTTATATCATGTTCTCCCAGGATTCTTTCACTTAAAATGCGTCAGAGAACAGAATTCTTGATAACAAACTTCTGTTAAATCTCCCCCCCCTTTTTTTTTTGTCCGGATTGTCAGTAATGTTTCTGGTCACTTGGGTTGACGCAAATGTTGAAAGTTGGTCCATGCATTAGAGGGCCTACAACTAGGAGTGCAAACTGGGTGGTTGGGTATAGCCAGGCCAGATCCGACCAGTTTTATTATTATTAATTTTATTTTGTGTATGGATGGGTATGGATCTTCCCATTTACCCAGCTTTGAAATTTGGATGTGGCAAAGTACTCACTCGTATGTCCACCGCGAGATGAACCGGAAAGAACTGATTCCCGCCGCTTCTTCATGACATCGAGTCTGCCATGCAGAGGAATTAATATTCCCGAGAATTACAATATATGTGTACACATTGGTGATGCCGAGAGGTGAGCAAAATCTCCATTACCAGGGCACAAGGGCTACCCAGTTGATAATAAAAGGGGATATGCGCTAGTTAGATAATCATATGTGCAGAAGTCTCTCTGATCGTTTGACATGTCGGGAGGATGCAAAACCCTTTAGAAGAGGGCTTACAAACCAGTGGTATCTAGATGTTCCTTCTTCAACGAGAGAGAGAGAGAGAGAGAGAGAGAGAGAGAGAGAGAGAGAGAGGGATTCCAGGTTCGAAGACCCCAGGTCATAAATTGGAAAGAGTACGTATTCCGAAACCAGAGCCCTATTCGAGCGTACTAACACATGATTGGACGGTCTCTGACTTCACCACCCAAGCATCTCGTTTTTAAATAGGAAAATAGTTTAATATGACATCACTTTTAACACACCAATAAATAAATTGAAGTGCTCACCATGTCCTTTCTGATAAGTGAAGAAATTGTACATCTTTCTTAGTTGGAGTAATATATATATATATATGTTAATAAACCAATTCCTTTTAAAATACCCTAATCTGTGCTCACAACTTCATTAAGTTTTACGCACCAAAGCGCTTAGTATCACCGTACCACCAAATCCCCATCTATGCATTGCCAGCGAACACCCTTTAAAAAAAAAAAAACTGGCCTTAATGCCTTTAGAAATTTCTTATAAACTAACCCTCAACAGGATTTAAACGTGCTATCTTATCCTGGCTAGACTCCTCAGTGTACAAATAATTGAACACAATTGTCGACTCCAATGCCACATCCCCACTACCATTAAGACATGATTGTCGGATGTCCAAGGAGCTGGAGTAGCTATTATGGAATACGATACTGATGGGAAGGTGGGAGTTTAGAAAGATAGCTCACCTTTTGTTCTCTGATTTGACTAGTTATACGAAAAAAATGAAACGAAGAGCCAACAATATCGCTATGAATGCTTGGCTACCACAAGCTAATTTTCCTTGTGATAATTTTTTTTAACATCTTTAGCTTCTAACTTCGAAGGTCTTAACGATTGATAGACCATGTTTTCACGGTTTGTATTCAAAGTTCAAAATCAAACAAGTTTTGACCTTTTTGATCCATGCAAGATTTTTGTTCTCACGAAATTCATCTTAGGACATTTGTGTTATCTTTTAATAAATGTTCCGTCCAAGCCAAACTCCCCAGTTGACAATGTCTTCCGTTTGGATCAACCCATGGAGCAGGGTCTTGGGTCCAAAAGGAGAGGTGGAGCCGCACCTCCAGCTCACGGAATAACTATAATAATGTTAAAAGTAGTGGTATTTCACTTGCACCACACAAGAACACTCCCATTTATCCCACACCTCTCAAAGTCAATTCACAAAGTCGGACTAGAGTCAAGCTCAACAAGGTCTTCTTTCCCCATTGATTCCACCAAGCCTATTCCTTGGATGTGGTTTCGCTGGATAATAGATAAGGACAGTGGAAGTCTTATCAATCCATTCATACACATCACTAATTATATGATGTGGCGTTTGGCTATCTTAAGAGAATCATACTTACTTTTGTTGTTTACACGTGCTTTGTTACATTTCTTCATTTTGATATTCAAAGCATTGGATAGAAATAACATTGTGTGAGCATCCATAAGGACCATTAAGTGCATTATTTTAATTAAACATTCATATTCCTCTTGTATGTGCCAATTATGAGTCGAATATTCGATGTGTTGCAAGTTGCACTGTAGTCCATAAATATGATTTTATGTGATTAACAAAACATACATAATATTGACAAAACATTCATTGTGCTCAACATTGAATACCTTTAATGATCATGTGGTTGAATGATTATTGTATGAACCGACTTACAATTTCTATGCATGATGTAAATTGATTATGTATCGTGCTATGATGGCCATGAAAATTTCCATGTACTCCACACATATGTCGTATCAATTAAGTGACCACGAAAATTAATTAATAATATCACTGTGTCTAAGTAAAAAAAAAATCGAAGTCCTAAGTACTAGATACTACGTACTCACAATTGATTATGTTTTCACTCGAATGCAATAATCGTCTAGGTTCACAACCTACAGTAAAAGTAATTGATTATATTTTCTCAACAATCAACTTGTTTGATTGAACTGCATGAAACTTCTAAGTACTAGATAGTGACTAAGTTAAATCAACTATCTTTCTCATTGCGAAAAGGTTAGAGGTTTTATCTAAGTCCTCACTCAGATAATCAATTATGTTTTCTCTATAAACATCCGATAATCGATTAAGTTCAATGTATGTGGTTGTAGCACTAATTTTTTTCTAAGTAGATAGCACTACATTAAAACAATCAATTATATTGTCTTGAGAATCGATTAAGTTACACTTGAGCTTTACGAAAATTTTCTAAGTATCAAACAATGATCGAGATAAAGCATTCTATCTCACATCTCTCTATTTGGCTAAGTCTACATAGTAGCAATAATCGATTAAGTTTCACTTCGCAATTTCTGACAATCGATCACATTCACTATAGTATCCACTGTATGTATCAAGGTATGAAAAGTTTCTAAGTGTAAATTTTTCTGAGAAGTGACTAAATCTTCACTTGGAACATAAAGGATCATTCTTACTCATGCTTAACCTCAATTAGTAGATACATTGTTTGATCATGTCTTAATACATGTTAATAACTGAAGCAAAAATGCACAATCAAAACAATCCATTTTCATAAATTTTGATAAAGCTTAATTGCAATTAGTAGAAACTTTGGATTTTGTATTCATCCATTCCTAGTCACTATCAAGTTTCTGAGAAGAACTAAAGCAAATGGATGTTTAATCTTTGTGAGTTTCAATCAAATTATGGAACTATCATGATAGTGATGTCTATTTTGAAATATTTTATATTGCACATCATGTTCACATCTGAACTGACAAATACTCTATGGAATATATCTTGAAGTAACCATTTAATGAGTATTCAATCAGTAATACTTTATTTGAGCAGCATGATAGGAAAATATGGCTACCTTGGTTCGTGCAAGGCAGAAGGCCCCATGCATGTCGCCTAGCCATTCAAGGCCATTCATGTTAGGTTACAGTGCTATGCTAAAGTAAGATCTTTTCATGTATACCTAAAATTCTAAATGGTCTACAACGAGAATATAAAACCTTCTATGAGAGAATCTTCTTTTTGGCTTGACTGGACATTTTAGACAAAGAAGAAAGGATCATATAGGCTGCATGTCACGCCCCTCCAATTTAGCAGCGGAATAAATTGGGGGAGACGTGAACGAAGTACATAGTAGAGTAACATGTACAATCAGTTGAATAAATCAGAGTATCTAATGAACAATAATTGGAATAAAACTCTTCATTTCATTGAAATTCCACTAAGACTATTACAACCACTAATCCAGAGCCAAAACATATAGCTCATTGACTCCATTACATTAGAAAGAAACCTAAAAACAATATCTACTAGACTCCATTGTACTAGAGTATCTTCATCAACTAATTCCCGGTCACTCAACACTCGGGTCTTGTCCCATGGGTGCATCTAACGTCATTGTCCGACTTACCTAAGACACAATAACCAAAAATGCAGGGTGAGCGAACAACGCCCAGTAGGACTTAAATCTCATGAGTCAAGCATGCTTTAAGTAATTAATGCATTAAAGGCAGAGTAACTAATGATAGAGCGAGAGAGTCAGGTATGGTAAAAGATAGCAGGTACAAGAGAGTCAAAATATAGCAAGGGATAGAGCAACAGGTAATAGGATAGCACAATGGCACGAGATCGAGTATAGTTTCCAAAAATAGCACAAGTATCGAGTATAGCATGAACAACAGGATGGCCATAGCACAACTAGCACAAGTATAATAATAGCACGACGAGTATAGCACGACAAGTGTTGATATCGGATTGGCCGTATAACAAGATAACAAGTAAAGTTGCACAACAGTGCACAAGTCACGATAGCAAGTGTTGGTCGATATTCTTTCAACCACGAGATTCAAGTAAACCAATAATTGACTGTTTGATTAATTGATTGCCATAGATCAAATCTTGCATGTACATGCGTTAGGTGTATGCCATCACCCAGATCATTAGACCCCCGCGAGTTATAGCCTTTCAGGTGCTCCTCCCAAGGACCAGATCGGGCCCTTATAATGTTGCCTAGCATAGTCATGTTTTTTATCGTAGACAATCAATCATTTAATGGCCAAGTAGAGAGTAACAAGAAATAGATGAGATCACTAGATGAATAGACGAGATAGTAGAGTGAACGTGAATAGATGAGCGAGTCAAGTATAGATGAGATCTAAGGGACAATGCACGTAACTTTCCGAGTAACAAGCGATAGTAACAGTTGCACAACACGCGCACATGGTGTTGGCAGTCAGGTGGAACTCACGACCCTACCACTGGCCTTGTTATGCACAGGTCCAGAGGTTCGGTGTGATTTAAGACGAGAGTGAATTTCTAATAGCTGTTTGGATCGTATCGATCCCTAAAGGTGTAATGGGTGTTAGGGTACAACCGGCTCGTCGATCATGTGGGAATCCATGATCAGAGGAGACTTATGGAGGCCTTGAACAAGGATTCACTAGTCCGGCGGAAGGAGTATCCGACAGAGAGTTCGTCCAAGTCAAGAAAGAGGGCAATTATAGAAACAAGTACTCGACGTTCTAGAGGAATTCTAGAACAGTGGAGCGTCGGGATCGGTGTTCCAAAACATCGCACGAATTGTAAACAAGTACTTCTTAAAATAAGGTAATTAATTGCATTAATTACCAGATATGTTATGTATCATATTCATGCCAATTAAGCCATATTTGGATGGTTCAACGTGTGTGCATGTGTCATGAAATCATGGATATGAAAGATCAAGTGATTGACTTTTATTATATTAAAATGCAACCAATACTTACAACTTCATTTTTCTGTAATTAAGACCGTTAACATGATATGGAAGTTACGGTGGTACAGCGAGACTTGCACAAGATGGGTTTTCTGGCCCAAAAACTGAGATCACGACGTGGTCTTGCAAGGATCGCGACGGGGTCGTCAGATCAGGCAGGCAGAATGCGACAGGGGTACTGTCGCGACCAGAATGCGATAGAAGTACTGTCGCGACCCGACCTTAGAACGCGACATATCGGGTCGTCGCGTTCACAGGGTCTGCGCCTGAGTCCGATCGGGATCTGACATGCTCTTGGTTCAGACTTACCATGTTTTGACACAGGGGCGATATTCATGAAATGCCTCTATCTCTCTATATGCTAACCTTTAGACAAAACTCTCAACATATAAAATGTCGAGGACATCTATTGGAAGAACTTTTGTGTTGTGGGATGGGTCTGAATCCATCTCTAATTGCATGCAATACAGGAAGAACGTAAAAAAGCCCTAAACATGCATGACTTCGTTGTGACTTACATGTTAGGCTTGTAACATGAGATCTACTGATATTTGGATAAAACGTTTAACATAAAAGATGACCAGGACAACTATTGGAAGAACTTTGATGTTGGGGGTTTTACCTAATTCGGTCTTTTTCCTTGTAAAAAACATGAAGAACTTAAAGTTAAATGCAACCAGAAAATGCAGTATCATGCATGACTCTATTACGAAGTTTATAACTCTCTAAATAATGACATTTAAGCAAAACATTTAACATGAAAGATGACCCTATCGACTAATAAAAGAACTTTCATGTTGGAGTCTTGACCTACTTCGGTCTTAAATCTCAAGAAAAACAGGAAGAACCTAAGGCTAACTGCAAACCTGAAAACACAGTGTTATGCATGACTCTCTTACTGGGTTCATAACTCTCTAACTAAAGACTTTTAGACAAAACATTCAACATGAAAGATGATCGTGACTACAAGTAGAAGAACTTTTATGTTGATGATTTAGTCTAATTCGGTCTCAAATCATGTGCATAATAAGAAGAACGGGAAAAGCCCTAACTGTGCGCGACTTAGGGAGAACGACTAATACACAAAGTATACTCCATGAAAATTAGTAAAATCAGAAGCAAAAGAAGCTAGACTCGAAGCTCTACAAGATGGTATTATTTTTCTTTAATCTTGACCCAAGAATGCCTACCTTTGAATGCTAAGAACTCCCTGCAGATTCCTGAGTTGATGCAGTGGCTTGGGGAAGATGTTCTTCATGACTCCAAGCCCTAGGGTCGTCCTCCTTGCTCCTAGGAGTTGTTCCCATGTCCAGCAACGAAAGGAGCATGCTAAGGTTGGTCATAGAGGGTCTTAAGATGGTTTTATAAGGCTAGGTTCTCTTAATTCGAGTTTTGGAGTTTCTAAATCTTGTAGTAGGAATCCTACCATGACTAGAACTACCATAGGAGCTATTGCCATCCTAAAGCAACCCCAATGAGTAAGTAGTAGGGAGCAAATTCGTGCTCTCATGTTGGGCTTAGATTTGGGTCATGATTAATGGCCCAACTAACTCATGGTTAAGCTTAAATGACCCATTTTACTAATAGGTATTGGGTTAATACGAATTTTAAATATTATTTCCTTTTTATTTGGCCACCTATTGGCCCAATAATTGTGATTTGGCCTCGAACATATATTTTACTTTAGTTTGCTATATTAAATAGCCGGTTTCCGACTTAGTTTCCTAATTCGGGTAACTTGGTCACGTGTAACGTACATTCAACCAATACGATTTTTCGTTGCACGAATTCCTTCATGAAATGCTTAGGGATAATATTTGAGGATGGTTTATAATTTTTACAGAATTTTCTAATTTGTTTTCTCACGTACGATAGTGGTACGTAAGTTCTATCATTATGATAATACGGAAATTATTTATCTACTATTTCATACTTGCATTTGTTCATAGGTCATAAGTTGTCCATTGGTCCAATTTCTTTTATGGACTATCCCCACATATTATTTGGAGTCTACTCATAATTTTTATTTCAATTGTTAATCTACTTGGCTCATGTAATAATGGATATTTCAATTTATTCTTATTTACCATGATAAGTCACATAAATTCTAAATCATGGCCCGGATTATTTTTCTATGCCCAAATTTCTTAATGTGTCATTAGAGAATAATTTTTAAGGTACAACTATTATTTTTATAGAATTTTACATGAGTTTCTACTCATGCAATAATGACGTGTATCTTTTAGCTAGTTTGGTTTTTATAAATTGACAAATTTTCTATTTATCTAAAATTTTTAATTAATAAAATTTCTGGGGTATTACACTGCATGCAAGAATCAAGTCCCAAGGCTTAGCAAGTTGTCAAGATCTTCAAGGATTGATGCAATGCAACGTGTTAAAATCATAATGGTCATAAAGAGCTATGTGAAGCAAATCTAATAGAAAAAAAAAGGATCAACTCAAAAATCTCAAACAGTCAGATTTTGCAAATGTCTAGAAGCACATCCAAAGAAAAGGAGTAAGAGAGCAAATCAAATAAGAAAACAAAAATGATCATAATGCTATGAAAGATCCCTCAAGAAAAGAGAGGGAGATCTGTCACGCCCCCGATTTATTTAAAGTAGCGGAAGAACTAATTGGGAACACGACGATCAAGCATGCTTTCAGAAGCCAAGTGTTATGCCCTCAATTTATTTAAAAACAATGGAAGAATAAATTTGGGAATTCGACGATCAAGTAGGCATGCAGAAGCCATAGACAATTGGCCAATCCGAGTAGGGCCCACAATTCATAGGCAGTTTGGTCGACAGACTGCAACTTCCTGGTCAACAGACAATGGCTTGGCTATCGACAGACAAATCACAGGTATAGACCCCAGATTTGGTTGTCGATAGATAAGCCTTATCAATTGTAGCATGAGATTTTCAACATATAATTAGAGCTCAATTAAAGATAGAGACATCTAACTGTAATTGATTATCATTAGATCCCAATGTTAACTTCATATAGCAGCTACCATTTCACAAGGCCAATCATAGGGCCCCTTTTAAAATACACATAAAAGGGGGAAATTTAATACACATCAAATGACAATATTCTAATTCGCTAGAAAGGACTGCGATGCTCATTCACTCTTGCCCACCCCCTTCCATTTCCAAAGGATCGTCTTTACTACCTAAAAAATGTTAAGCAAATTAATGAGCTTATGCCTGATAGAATTTACATCTAAGGTGCAGGAAAATTGTAATTGATTGATGTATTAACAGGAAAAATTTCAAGGAGTAATGGAGAGGCAACAATTGTTCAAGACAGATGCATGGCAAGGGGGTACATTTATCAGAAATGGCCATCTTTCAAGGATTTCAGAACATATACATATAAGATGAATGATAAAAGATTAGCCATTTTCAAGGATTTCAAAACATATACAAATCGAATGAACAAATAACAAGATTGGCCATATTTCAAATGAACACATACACAAATGATCAAACATATCATATCAAACGAAGACACTTTCAAATCTTGCAAATCATATTAGTGTCATGCCACCACCACAAGTTTATACTCTCGCGGTTAATAAGTATGTCGGGGTGCTCCTCCCCAGGAGCAGACAAGACTTTTTATTTGCACAAGCATGGGTCAGTGCATCGAAGTCCTAAATAGTACCAGATAATAGAACATATTATGTCTAATAGAATTCCAAATGATAAATACATGGTAGGAGCCTGTATAGATTCAGAAGTACCTTGATGGATCAAGAATAACAAGGGTACAAATTCCAAGAGTGTCAATGGACAACATAGCAATTCAACTACTGGAATCAAATAGTGTGGCAAGTAGGCAGAGTAATATCAAAAATGGTTTCATATTTCATGACAAGCAAGATTTTAAGATAAAGTTTCAAATCAGGTGAGGAGAAGTTCAAATCAAGAGATTAAGAGCAAATGGGATAATCATGTTATTAAAGCCTTTACATGGCTTAGAAAATTTTAGGATACTAAACAGGCCGAACTGTGTGCTATTTTAGACTAAAAAGAGCAGAAGAAATGTTTCCTAGAAGACCCTCCTAAATCACATAAGGACAAATGACACCTATCATGGAATTTGAAATAGTGGGGAAGTGGGTCTTCGGAACGGACACAGTCCAAATTTCCAATAAAGAAGATGTTGGTGGCTCAAAGTAGAACTCTAGGAAATTCTTGATCAAACACTATGGGTGCTGAAATCAGAAAGTAAACAAGAAGCCCAAATGGTTAAAACCATAATGAAGGTTGGGGTTGTTGACCCCTTTTACCTCCTTAGAATATGTATTTTGGTGATAATAAAAACTCCAATTATATGTATTTAATAATGACAATACTTAAAATAAATATCTTCTTAATAACTATCCTCATCTGTTCAAACACATCATCAAAATCATTTTCACATTATCTACTTCATAATAAATGTCGACAGATGATGTCCAAGTGTTGACCTGTGAAGCACAAATGTCGACCTATGTGTCGACACATGATGTCCATGTGTTGACTTGTGAAGCACAAGTGTCGACCTGTGAACATCATGTGTCGACCTGTGCTTATCTACTCATACTTGTGATTTATGTTTATCTCCTTCTATATGAATTTTGGTTGATATTTTTCTTTTCTTTGACATTTTGTGAAACATAAAATCTTCATTAAAGTCTGTCAATAGGAAAATATAGGTAAAATAATGGCCCCAAGGATCATCAATGGAAGTATTCCAAAAGGCTCAAGTTAATTCTATATTATTCTCTTCAAGAAAATTTTCTAAGTCCATATCGATTGGTGACTAAGCATCCTACCGATTAGTGAACAAAGGCCATATCGATTGATGTTCAAATTGTACCGATTGCTAACTAAATGATTGTTTCGATTATTGCTTAAGAGACCAATCAATTCTTGAAGAAAACATTATATCGATTGCTGTTTAAGTAAGCAATTATTGACCAAGTCTATCGATTGGTGTTATAAATTGTTCCGATTGGTGAACAACATATCGATTAGCATTGTTTGTTTCGATTACTAAATATTTGCCTTCTTATTCTATCGACTGGTGACCACCATTTCGATTAGTGACTAATTTCATTCTGATTATTGAACACTTACTCTACTCTATTTCGATTAGTGATATTCTCTCATTGATTATTGAATACCAACCAAATATTATTCTGATTAGTGTTCCCTTGACCTATTAGCTATCGATTAATGAATACTTGCATAATAGTTTTTCGATTAATGTATTCTTGTCTTATACACTTTCGGATGTAACTTATTCCGATTAGTGATCAAGCAACTTATTCATATCGATTATTTTCATCTAACCTCACGATCATTCTGTAAAATGTTTTGTCACACAAACTTACTCTATTTCAAATTCATGAAATATCTCCTACATATTTGAAAGACTCTAACTTTAAATGCAGTAGGTAACACTTTTCAGAACTAGCTCACATCTTATCGTGTGCATGTTTTTGACACCTACCAAGAATATCTAGGTGTTAGCTGAATTTGTGGGATTCTGCAGAAAAGGTATGGGTGTTTGACTAATGTCTCTCTTATCTAACACCTCTCCCTTCATGCATTAAATGTGAGCAGCTATCCGATAATCTCTTGAAGCAAACGTTAGACACAACAACCTTGGACTCATACACATGCTAATGTTAGGCAAGACTCAACGGATCCTCCAACCTCTTGGAAATCTACATGAAGCCTAAGATGAAGACTCTACATGCAATCTAATGGTACATCCTCAAGAGTCTATAAAAGAAGGAGCTGATGCAGTGAAGAACAGATATATAGAGAGCCTTTAAAAATTTTAGAACACACCAACTCAAAGCATCCATCCTTCTAGCAGTGAAGAAAGTTGAGCGTCGAAGCCTTAATCTCCAAGCTTTTCTTCTATCTCTTCTGCATTCTTGCTGCATCTTTATTTTAGAGAAAGATATTTTTGTCTTAGATCAAGCCCACCTATTGCTTATCATGGGCTTGGTCTAGGGACCTTCGAGATCTCATTAAGATTGTTTGTTATTCCTCTTCCTGTGAGTTGAGTAGACTAGCCTACGAGCTGGGTGCTATTTTCCCTTATTTAAGGGAAGACCAACCTATGAGCTGGGCGGGATTGCCCCTTATGGGTTGAAGGGAAGACCTATGTATCATGGTGTTGCCTCTTCGGGTTGAAGTGAAGACCAGTTCCTGTTAGGTGTATTTGTCCATAAGGGGGACTGTACCCTTAGGTAGTGAAATGTCAAGTGTTCTTGGGGACTGGATGTAGGGCTTCCATTGGGGAGGTTACGAACTAGGATAAAACTCCTTGTGTCTTTCTGTGATTGCTTCTATTTATTTTCTCTGCATACTAACACTAACCTTTATATCTTAGTGTTCAAAGTTTTAATATTTCAGAATCATCTTTAGCAACCCATTCACCCCCCTTTGGGCTTGCTATATATATCTAGGCCAACAAGTGGTATCAAAGTCTGGTCTCTCAAGAAATTAGAAGATCTAACGATCTGAAGAGCTAAGATAAATGGTAGCCCAAGGTTATACTAAAGGTCACTCTGTCAACAGGTCACCATTGTTTGATGGTGAAGACTACAACTATTGGAAGACTAGGATGAAGTTCATCCTTCAAGGTTTCAATTGCTATAGCTGTGGAGCATCATAGAAGATGGAGATCTGATAGTACTCTCATCAAAAGAAAACTAGACACAAAATGACAAGAAGATGGTTTCTCAGAACAGCAGAGCCAAGAACATTTTATGCTATGCATTATCCAAGAAAGAGAGCAACAAGATCTCAGCCTGTACATCTACTAAAGAAATGTGGGATAAATTGAAGCTCATATATCAAAGAACTGACAAAGTTAAGGAAACAATGATAGATATTTTAGTAGCATAGTACGAAAAGTTTCAAATGATTTTTTTTTTGATAAAATTCGAATGGGTCAGCGACCAGGAGAGTGCACCCTATCCCAGAGGGATGGGATGTTCTCACTCCACTAGGCGATCAACCAAAGGAATGAATTTATTTCCAAAAATGAGTAAAGTAATACACCCAACACCTAAAAAAGACAACCACCAAAGTAGGAGAAAAGTACACCCGAACACCTCCAAACTCCATATAACAAAAGATAAACAAAAGCCTCCTAGTAGGTCTGTCTAAAGCTAGGTAACCCAGCTTTATCAACAATCACTGCGCCCTTGAAGCTAGTAGGAAGATCACCAACTTTAAGGAAAACCATATTCTTTTCATGATCACATGCATGCGAAGCAAGGGAATCGGCCACCTGATTTCCCACACGAAAAACATGTAACATCCGTGGGTTGAGAGACTGTATCATGTTGCTTATTCCCCGCCACCAAGGAAAAATAGTCCAGTGAGGTATCTGACCACAATTGATCACTCTCACAAGGATTGCGGAGTCTGAGTACATGATTGAAATATTAAGTTGCCGCTCCATAGCTCCATAGCCAGCCTAAGGCCATCATGAATAGCCCTTATTTCTACCATAATGCTGCTCCCAGTACCATAGAAGAAAGCAAAACCATGAACAAAATCACCATTATGATCCCGGATGCAGCCACCACCACCACATTTACTTGGGTTACCTTTTGAAGCTCCATCCACATTGAGACTATAATTGACCATTGGAGGAATCCATTTAACAATAAAAGGTATTCTGATATTGACTTCTGCTTTGACATTAAAGACATTCAAGATATCAGCTTGCCCCTTGGAGATAGGCTAGTTAAACTTGACATTGGCCATGACCTTGGTAACATTCAACATAATATTCCTCTTAATGCAATCCACAGACAATAAAATCGCCTCCATGCGGGCAGTGCACCTAAACTTCCAGATTTCCCACAACATTAATATCATTGTGATCATTCCTGTAAACTTATAATCTGAGTTCATTAAGCTATTAGATAGAACACTCCAGCATCTAATGGTGACATGATCACTAAGATTAATCTTATTATTAAGAAGAGGCGCATCCCACCTCCACAACTCAGTTGCAATATCGCTAGAAATAAAAAGGTGATCCAACGTTTCTTGCTCTGAATTCTTACAGCAAACACATTTAGACACAAGTGGAATTCCACAATCAACAACTCTAGAGTCTACCTATGCTGCCCTATGCAGCAATTTCCAAACAAACATTGTAGGTCGTGGCGGGATAGCATGATGCCAAATTTTCCTCCAGCTACTTCTGCACACACCCGGAAGGGAAACAAGAGAATAGGCAGATTTAACTGTAAAAACTCCTTTAGCATTCCTAGCCCAAATAAACTCATCTGGAGTGTTTGAGAAGGTCGCCTGAACATCCAGCTCCAAACACAATGATTGTCATCCATGACCATATCCTTTACTGAAATCTTTGGCCACTGTTGGGCATTAGGAGCCTTATTTCTGAACTCCTGCATAATGGTTTTATCACCAATCCAATCATCCTGAAAAAAATCAACACAAGACCCATCACCCCCCAACCACCTGGTATTTGATAAAACAACCTCCTTGGCTTGAAGGAAAACTTTCTTCGAAACACCCATCGGGAAGGGGGTGTTGACTCCTTTATCTCCATGACTATATATTTTGGTGATAACAAAATTTATTAGAATATTCTTATATTTATCTAAATCATGTGTTTTTACCTTAATATCATTTTGGTTAAGTTTGTCAACAGGACTCAAAGGAAATAAAAAATACTACAAGGATCACCATTGTAAGTATGCCAAGTATTTCCAAGTCCACTAGATGGTGTTAAATTGCTCGAAAGTTTTTGTTGTCATTCATAAGTTCATGTTTTTCATCACTGATAATCTTTTCACAGTTTCAATCAAAGTCTAGTTTCATCTTCTATTGTTTTTAACTTCATTATCCGAAGCTGGTACTTTGTCATGCATGTTTTTAGTCATGAACACTCGAAGCTCTACTTCGTAATATACGAAGCTAACTTCATCATATCCAAAGCTGGCACTTCGTCATGTATATTTTGATCGTGTTCAGTCGAAGATCAACTTCGTCATATCCAAAGTCATATACGAAGCTTTAAATTGATTGACTGTGTTGTCTTTCGTTTTATGCGAAGTTACACTTCGTCATATACGAAGTTCACTTTGTCATTTACGAAGTTCCACTTTGACCGAAAAGTTGATTTCTGTTCATCCGAAGTTCACTTCGTCATATACGAAGCTAACTTCATCATATCCGAAGTCATATCCGAAGCTTCACTTTGATCGATAGTGTTCTGAACTGTTTTATACGAAATTCCACTTTGTCATATTCGAAGCTTCCACTTCAACTGTTTGTGTTGTCTTCTGCTCAAATCAAAATAAAATAATCAATTGACCTTATCAGAACAATTGTTTCCTGCATATTGACTGTTCTACATAGATTATCATTAATACCCTGATCATCTATCTCATATCAAAAATCCTTATTTTGTTGATCAAGAAAGATTATGAGTAAACTTTATTAATGATCGTTGTTTTCAATATCATTTTATTCAAGCTATTATCCTTGAAGAAAACATTTAATCATTGTATATCTTCTGATTAAGGAACTTTCTGAAAACATCCTTGATAATATGATTAAAGTATTCACAGACTTGCTTTAAATGTCCTTAGCATTTGAACGTGTGAAATTCAAATCTCCCGCCATTTTTTGAATATCTCTTATGCATAAGCATTCAAAATTATCTTCACATGCATAGTCTATTGCTGGATATAGTTCCCATACAGTATGACTTTTTGACTGACTACTATTTTCATGCTAAGTCTTCTAACACTTCACGTGTGAACAGAATGGAACGTATCTATCTATGGCTTAGTTAGTCACGGGACACAGCTCCCTTGCAGAAAGTGCTTTACGGTTTGCCATTCTTATAACAAGTCTTCATATACTTTATGTGGTGACAGAATGGACATATCTATTTTTGTATAACACCTTTTTTTCGTTGACTGAAGACATATCTCTTAGCATTTAATGACTAGAGGTGTCTGGTAGTCACATGTTTCTTCAACATAAGACCTCCTAGACTGCATGAAAACAAGTATCAAGAAAATGAGAGACAACGGCTGCTTCAACAGATATCTCAATGGCTAGCTAAAATGCCCTTAAAAAGACAATGGTTGTGAAGGAAAAAAAAAAACCCGCTTGAACACATATACATACAGAGATCTTCACCACCATTGAGATTAGAAGAGCAGTGCACCCTAACTCCACGTCGATCTGCTCTGAGCTCTCCTGAAGCTTCACTTAGATTTTTTCTTTAAGAGCCAGTTGTTCTGAGAAGATAGCATTATAGTCTCTATTTTTCTTACTCTCACTTCATACCTCAGATCAAGCACTGCATTGCTGTATAAACTTGTTCTAGGGGCCATCCCTTCAACTCTTCTGTTAGAGTGCACTTCTTCCTATGTGAAGAGAAGACCTACTGTGGGTAGGTGTTTAGTTCCCCTTGTTGAAGGGAAGACCTGTTGCTACAGGTGGGTGTATTGCCTCTTCGGGGTTGAAGAGAAAGCCAACAGGTGTTGGATGTGTAAGTGTCCATAAGGGGGACTATACCCTTTGTTAGTGAAATCCCAAGAGGTTGCTTGAGGACTAGACATAGGACTTCCTTTTGGAAGGGCCGAACCAGGATAAAACTCTCTTATGTTGTGTGATTATTTTTATCTTATTGCGCTGCTCACTAACTCTAACACCTATGCTTAGTGGTTTTGTTTAAAGTTATTTTAACAGGAAAAATTCAAGATTTATTTTAAGCTATCCATTCACCCCCCTCTGGGCTTGCAACCTAGTCAACATGGGGCAGAAATATCTCTAAGATGTTGATGTTTAAGAAACCTCTGTTTTGCATATGATGACCATAAAGAATTGCCATGTAAAATATTCCAGAGTTGCTTGGCAGCCAGAGCAACCTATAATGTATCAAAATTTTGAAAATTAAGACCACCTTCCTCATATGGTTTCTGCATGTATGCCCACGCCACCCAATGTCTTCTATGATTCCCTTTAGCACCCTGCCAGAAGGAATTGGCACAGAGTTGATCAATCTGATTACATATCTTTTTAGGGATAGAAATAGAGGTAGCCAGGTAGATAGGACGACTAAGAAGAACCAATCTGATCAGAACTGCACGTCCATCTTGGGAAAACATTTTAGATCTCCAGCTAGTGAGCTTATGAGTAACATTTTCCACAATAAATTTATAATCTTGAGCCTTAAGTTTTTCAGAACTAATGGGGACTTTAAACTACCTTGATGATCTCTATATCCAGTGATACTATGAATGCGATTCACCAATATACTTGGAGCTTTTGTAGAAATTTGAAAACAACTTTTTCCTGCATTAACTTGTTGGCCAAAACTTTTTTCATATTCCTGAAGGAAGTGGAGCATTTGTTTCACATTTTGAACACCTGCATTCATGAACACCAAGGTGTCATCTGCATAAAGAAGGTGTGAAACTTGCAAACACCGTCTTGGGCTACTGTAATATTTGACATGCCCATTTAAAAACAAACTGCACAGCCCTCTGCTAGGCACTTCCGAGGAAATGATAAAAAAAGAGGCCCCAGCGGGTCCCCTTGGCAAATGCCCCTGGATGATTTAAAATATCCAGCAATAGTCCCATTGAATTTGATAGAAGACCAGCAATTAGATAGCATCATTCCAAAATAAGAGGTGAACCTGCTAGAGAATACAAATTTCCTCATAACCTACAGAATAAATTCCCATTCCATTGTGTCATATGCCTTGGCCTTGTCCAATTTGAACATGATATTATGCCCTCTGACTTTCCGATCAATATCCCGTAGCGACTGTCGAGAAAGAGAGACATTATGAAGTATATATCTCCCCCTCACAAAAGCACTTTGTTCCTCAGAAATAATACTTGGCAGTATAGGAATTAAACGCCCACAAAACACATGTGAGATAATTTTGTAAGTGAAGTTGCATAAAGTTATGGGCCAAAAATCACCAAAAGTTCTAGGTTCTACCACCTTAGGAATGAGGGTTATCAGAGAAGAGGATATACCTCTAGGAAGACCAAAACCCACAAAAAAACCCTAGACTGCATTAATCACATCTTGGGTAATAATACTCCAACAATGAGTAAAAAATAAGCCAGAGAACCCATCAAGGCCAGGAGCGCTGGAGCTATCCATTGAGAAAACAACAGATTTAACTTCTTCTTCAGTGGGCACTATACAAAGCATGCCATTCTGTTCATTGGTTATCAAAGATGGGATATTGCATAGAATTCCAGGATCAACAACCTGCTGTTCAGACTTCAGAAGATTTTCAAAAAAAATGACTGCTTCTTTTTGTAACACTTCCTGATCGGAGCACCACCCATCATTACCACCAATCTTCAATCTTTGAATTAAACCCTTCCTCCTATTACATTGCACGGTGGCATGATAAAAGTAGTACTTCTATCACCATTCTTTAGCCAATTAACTCTAGATTTATATTTCCAAAATATTTCCTCCCTGTTCAGTGCAAGATTTAACATAGCATTAATAGAATTTAAAGGTGAACGATTACTTTCTGAGGGGAGCAAATCAAATTCATTTTGCAACTATTCAACATCCTCCGCAGCAGACTTAACCATCTGAGTGACATGGCCAAAAACATCTTTGTTCCACACTCTAAGAGCCTTCTTAACTTCCTTTAGCTTAACCTGAAGTCTGGTCAACGGATTGATATGATTAATATTGACAGCCTGCCAAGCATTTGAAAGAACCATATTGAAAGAATCATGAGTTGTCCAAATATCCTGAAACAAAAATCTACTTGGTCCACGAGCTGAATATGCAAAAGATAAGGCAAGCAGACAATGGTCATAAGGGCCTCTCCTGAGATGCTTGACGTATACCTCAAGGAGAGAATCCTACCACTTCCCATTAAACATAACAAGATCAAGGCGAGCACAGATATTGGCATTACCAGTTCTATTGTTATTCCAAGTGAAAGTTGAACCCATGTACCCTGCATCAAATAAACCTGTAGCAACAATGAAAGCATTGAAATCTACCATCCCAGTAATGTTGGAAAAAGTCCCACCCATTTTTTCAGATGGCTGAGCAATGCAATTAAAGTCGCCTCCAACAAGCTAGAGAATATCCACCATGGATGCAAAATTGATTAAATCAGTAAATAAAATTCTCCGCAAACCACAGTCACAAGAAGCATAAACACATGTAATATAGCTAGAATATGACGAATCCTTGAGAAGACCCAAAGTAATATATTGATCTGATTTCTCCACCACGTTCAAACTAAGAGAAAACCCAGATTTTAGAAATTTCATCTTGGTTTCCTACATACTTATCTAACTTAGGATCCGTTTGTTTTAATGTAAAACTCCATTTGGTATCTTTGAAAAACAAAATATGAAAAACTATATCCAGGAAATTCCAGATTTTGGCATCCGCGGTAAAAATACGAACGCCATTTTCCAATTCACACTGTTGCACCATTTCACATTATACAGTTCGACAGTGACAATTTTTAAGCACTATTCATTTAAATTGCAATTTTATTTTCTTTCCACTCATTTAAGTAGTCTTTGTCAAATTTAATTATTTTTCATTAGTTAATTTGATTTTTATTTTTTATTAAAATATCAGTAGAATACTATTCATTCAAATTGTGTTTTTATTTTATTTCTCCTACTTTAAATTGTCTTTGTCAAATTTACTTGTTTTTCATTAGTTATATAAATTTTTTTTAAAAATATTAAAAATAAAATAAAATAAAAATTTTGATGAATAGTGTTAATACATAAAGAATACATGACTATCTCTCATTTGAGTAGATTATAAGATCCCATACTCCTTCATGCAACTTTATAGTAAAACTTTGCATTTAATGTTATTGACATTTCAACTTTTTTTCTCTATTTACATAAATAGCCAATGAAAATATTTACCTGACAACCAAATGGACAATTACGTTTTCATTTTCATGTAAAAGTTATTCCATGAAAAATTGTTTCTCTATTAAATTATTTTACATACAACCAAATGAACCCTTAATCAAACGAGACAACCTGAAAGCTTTCTCCAAAGGTAACTTAGGTTACATAATAGCCAACATAGAGGGCTGCAGTTGAAGAACTAGTTTCTTAAGGTTCCTACGTGATACAGAATTACCTATACCACAGATATTCCAAATCAAAGCTGAATTCATTGGAACAAAATTTCCTTACCCCTATCCTCCTATCTAGCACAAGCTCTAGTAATCACCCTATCCCTGCGTTCTTTAGGAACTTCCTCTGCAACAATAGGATTCAAAGGCATTAAGTAATTATCCATATTACCCAGAGAAGCGATGTCTAACCCCCTGCCAGAGCCCCTAAGCAACAAAACTCCATCTTTGCATGGCCGTACACAACTGTCTTCCTGATGGACGTCGGGGCCTGCCTCAAGAGTATTCAACTCATCCATGTTGTCACACAAAGTCCTAGTGTTAAGACAAACCTCTTTAGCCTTTAATGACCCTTGGCATTCTTCCAGGATGTGCCGATCTTCTTTTGGTGTCTGGATTCTCTTGTCTACCTTGCCGATACGATTCGTTTGTCTTAGATCGCCAACAAATATCTTCAAGGTATCCATCACTACTTCTTCATGGTTGAGCAGATCCCCAACAGACTGGTTGGTGCTTATCGCATGATTTTCTTCTTGGTCCAATTGCCTTTAAATCCCAGAACTCGATTTAGAGATGTTGTGTATTCCTTCTTTCGTTGCAGTATTCTTTTCCACTTGTCTTTCAAGCGCCAAGGGTATCGCGCTCAGGTTTTCCGTGGCACCAACTTCACCTATTCCACCGTCAACCAGAAATCCAGCAGTTTGAGAGGATGTAGCATCCTCAGCCCCCTTCCCTTCACTAACAGGAATCCAAACTTTACTCGGTTGAATGAAAGCCTTAGCAACTAGCATAGTCTGCTTAGGAATCAACATCCCTTCCCCGCCGTACGACAGTTTTCCATAAGATGACCAAGTCGACAACAAGAGCGACAATACTCCAGTAGATTATGATAAGAAACCTCCTACCAATACTCGCCCAACTCTTCCATCCCAATCCAGACTCTATCAGGCCTAGGTTTTAGGAGGTCAACCTCAATACAAACCCTAGCCGCCTTGGTGTTTAACAACAGTTCTGTTGCATGGGCTATTTGTAAATCTGGTCCCACTTTGCCAGCAATGGAAGAAAGCAAACTCTTCTGGTAAAGATTCATAGGAAGAGCGGGAAAATCCACCCACACTGGAACAATTGAAGGCTTCTCTGAAGGTTTAAATAAAAAAGTCCATTTAAAAAATCTGAAGAGCTTGCCTTGTGCAAAAAGATATTCACGCAGAATGACTCAGAGATAGTCATCTTGGCATTTAAACCTCAGAAGAAGGCGCAAGTTGTCCAAAGTGCTGATGAGGAACGAGTCTTTAAGACCACATCTGGACGATAGATGAAAGCGAATCTCCGGGATCGCTGGCCTCCCATACACCGTCTTGGCAACCACTAAGTACATGAAAGGTTTGAGAGAAGCTTCCATCTCATCCTTCTTGGAAAAAAATACCGCCGGTTCACCCTTGTCGGTGAAAGTAGGAGCATGCACTTCTGTGTTAACAGGTGGAAGTTCTAAAGATGCTGCAACAACCCTTGCAAATGATAGACCGCCAACAGGTACCTGAGGCAGTGCCCCTCCTGCAATGGCCATGGCTAGCCAGTCCCCAAAGGCCGGCGGTGCTACCAAAACGAAGTTAGAACCCACATAGATTCTCTATCTAGAAACCCTAGAGAGAGAGAGTCCCCCATTGTACAAGTTAAAAGTTTCAAATGATGTCCGGTGAGACTATTACACAAATGTATAGCAGATTCACTAATATAACTAATAGTCTTATTGGACTTGGAAAGAAGTGTGATACAGGAGATATGGTAGGAAAATCCTAAGATCCTTACCCATCAATTGTCCCCTAAGTTCACAACCATCGAGGAAGCCAATGATCTCCTATCCATGTCACTAGAAAAACTCATAGGGTCATTAATGGCTCATGAGATCAACATGGAGAGATTAGGAGAAAGCTCAACAAAGAAGAGGACAATCAATCCACTCAAGACAGAAGAAAGCACAGATGAAGCCACTATTGATGAAATTAGTGACACATGTTGAGCAACTATCCTTAAAAATATTGCTAAAATATTGCTAATCATTAATCATAATATTTTTTCTATAACAAAACCTTTTAATATCCTATTAATATCTTTTTACTACAATTTATGAAAGTTAATATGACAATACAAAGGCTTTCATATATAACACTGTACTATATCTTAGCAAAAACTTATGTGAACACAAATCTAAGTATCAACACTGAAACAAAATTTCTCTAAGTCCACAGCGTATACTATATATCATACTGACTCCGACTCCTGACTCCGACTCTAGAAAAGTCGAAGTATTGTTTCAATTGATGAACAAACAGGTAGTACTCCGACTCCTTGAAAGTCGAAGTCGGACCTTACTCCGACTTTAGATAAGTCGAAGTCTTGTTGTTTGTATCTTACTTCGACTCTCCATAAATCGAAGTTTATTATCTATTACTTGCACTCCGACTTCTTGAAAGTCAAAGTATCCTATAACAACTTCTGTGTACTTGTAATTAAATAATCTTTATGTTTCTGTCATTTACCACAGAACCGAATAATTCATTATCTTGACTTTTTCATGAGTTTTTTCATTATTTATATTGAAATCCCTTTTACATAAGAATGTTTTCTATGAGACTTATAATTATTTTTCTACTATTTTAAATATCTTTTTGGCGGAAAAAATATTATATATCACTCTCATTTGAAATGTCGTTTTGAGATCTACAATGTCTATATGCTTATTGTCTCCCTCACTGTCAGAAATTTAAGAACTATTCTTGTTTGACAAATGGACTAAAGTTTTAATGCGATGGTAGGTATAAGCGGCATGGGCTATCTGTCAAAGCTCACCTACCACTATCAGAACTCCATGACTTTCAGGAAGAGACTTTGTATTCCCTATACAACTATCTGTCTATCCTTAAATGCTCTGAACATTTCTGTCTGAACTGATTTGTACTTTATATATTTTTATCTCACCTACCTCCAATGTATGGAGGTTTCTATGTTCTTTTTATAATGTTTCAGATGCACAGCCACCCACTGAAGCTTGCTTAGCTTTTAGTCTTGGGTATGGAATTTGAAGAACAATAATGAAGCTACCTATCTAGCTTGAAGACATTGGGACTTTTAGAGCTGAAAGATTGATGGTCATCACAGAAGTCTCAAGATGTCAACATCCAAGGTTCAACGACTATCCTTCAAATAGCTAGTTTCCAACAGTCAGTTTCAAACGGGAAGATCAAGCCTTTGAAGCCCATATATAGAAGCCGAAGTTTGAACCACAAAAAGAAGACACAGAACAAGAAGAAGAAGATAGAATACATAGAGATAGACACATAAACTCCACTCCTATCAGAAATCGAACGCAAGAAGAGCCACTGAAAAGAGAAGAGAGCTACTCCTCAATCCTCGACTCCCGTGCTCTCCATGGGTCTCTAGAAGTCTTGTCTTCTTGGGTGACATTCTGTATTGTAGATCTTCTCAGTCCACCTTCTTAGTTTCAGAAAGAGTTAGAGATCCAATTCTTATTTGTTTCTCTGTCTGATTCTCTGTGTTTGCTCATTCTGTTGAGCAGACACACAAGTGTTTTTCACTTTTGTAAGATAACCCGCTGGGGGTTTGTTCCCTGCAGTGCCCCTCTTGTGAAGGGAAGACCTACTGGTGTATGTGGTCCTTGTACTCCTTGATGAAGGGAATACTTGCTTGGTTGCAAGTGGGTTTGTAATACCTCTCAGGTTGAGAGAAGGCCAAGTGTTCTTGGCAGTTAGTGAAATCCCAAGAGGTTGCTTGGGGACTAGACGTAGGACTTCCATGTGAGAAGGGCTGAACCAAAATAAAATCTCTTGTGTATTTGTGTGTGTCGACAGATTCATCCTGTTGAAATATCTACTCTCTTTATTTGATCCAACACTTAATTCTCACTCTTATTTTGTGGGTCATTTTTCTTGCTCTACTCCTTCTGACCTACATTTAACTCCTTTATCTCTTTAGATTGATTTGAGCAAAAGGGGGGGGGGGGGGGGGGGCTTGAACTGAGGGGAGCCTTGGACTAAGGGGGAGACTTCATTAATCCTTCTCCATATTCTTTTTCCTTAATCATTCTTATTCCATAAACCTTCCTTTTTGGTTTTTGACAAAAAGGGGGAGAAATACTCTGAAATACATACATACTTTGATTAAATATCATCATATAATTTTTGATCATTATGATTTCGATTAGTTTTGTCATCACCAAAAAGGGGGAGATTGTTGACTCTTTTATCTCCATGATTATATATGATAACAAAACTTATCAAAATATTTCTATATTTCTTTAAATCATGTGTTTTTACCTTAATATCATTTTGGTTAAGTCTGTCAATAGGAGACTCAAAGGAAATAAATAATACTTCAAGGATCACCATTGTAAGTATTCCAAGAATTTCTAAGTCTACTAGATGGTGTTCATTTCCCTGTAAGTCTTTGTTGTCATTCATAAGTTCATGTTTTACATCACTGACAATATTTTCATAGTTTCAATCGAAGTCAAGTCTCATCATCCATAGCTTTAAACATCATCATCCGAAGTCATGCATGTTTTACTTCTTGATCAATCGAAGCTAACTTCGTCATATATGAAGTTATACTTTGTCATATCCGAAGTCCACTTCGTCATGTCCGAAGCTGGCACTTCGTCATACATATTTTTTTCATGATCAGTCGAAGTTCGCTTTGTCATATCCGAAGTCCACTTCGTCATATCCGAAGTTGGCACTTCGTCATGCATGTTTTTGTCGTGATCAGTCGAAGTTCACTTCATCATATCCGAAGTTCACTTCGTCATATCTGAAGTCCACTTTGTCATATCTGAAGCTGTCATTTTGTCGTGCATGTTTTTGTCGTGATCAGTTGAAGTTCATTTCATCATATCCGAAGTTCCACTTCATCATATCCAAAGTCCACTTTGTCATATCCGAAGTTCCACTTCGACCGACTATGTTGTATCTTGACCAGTCGAAGTGTATATCGATTGCTGACCCCTTAAACAACGATTGCCTTTAAAACATCGATTGCCTTTGAAACATCGATTGTCTTTATCATATCGATTGCCTTTAGACATCGATTGGCTTAAGAACATCGATTTCTCTTCATTCACATTGATTGCTGTTATGCATATCGATTGTCTTTAAGTTACACATCAATTGTCGTTCATTTCATATCGATTGCTGTTATCATACATCGATTGCTGAACAAATATTATATTTCATATCGATTGGTGTTATATCATAACGATTAGTGTTATAAACATAATTTCATATCGATTGTGTAACGACCCCGAGAACCCGACCTCGGCCCACGCCGAGGACCCGATTTTCGCGATCGCCGCCCACGGATCCGGAGACCCGGAAGGGCTATAATATGAGTCCAACAAAATATGTAAAGGATGTAAACGTCAACTGCTAACTAGGAGCACACATGCGGAAGCAGAAAAGAGAACGAGACCACTGTGTATCGCTCTAGGTACAGTCCCAACACACAACTAGTACAAGTAAAAGACAGGGGGATAACAAGTCCCTTAGGGGCATACCCCAAGGGTGACGTACACTGAGAGGGGGAACCACTGCTAGCTACGGGGATCACGACTACCACCCCGTCTCCTCCGCCCGGCGTGCACCCTGCCGCTACTAAGAAGTCTCACCTGGGAAAAGGAGGGATGAGCTTCACAACATAAGCTCAGGAGGGATTACCAATCTCCTACTGGCTCTAACAGGTAGAAGAATATATATAAATAATTTAAATAACAGTAGTTATATCTTCTACCTACAACCGAAGTGTGGAAGCAAAGCTACTACTAGCAACGGTATGAAAGTACAACTCGGTCGGAAACTCCGTACGACTTCTCGTCGTGGCCGCCACATGGCTAGCAACATAGACAGAGAAAACTTCGCTTGGACAAGAAACACTAGCTACGGAAAAGCACTACCACTAGTCAACCGGTTAGGTGCGTCCACTGACATCTTATCCTCGACCCAAGTCCAAATCTCCATGTCTCGTCAGAGTGAGGCAGGACACAAAGTAACACAACAATAACCGCCATTGTCTGGCTGGACTAAGGTCCCACGCTTGACCTCTCTAGGCAGTTCCGGAGCCGCAAAGAGCGAGGCAGCGAGAAAAGGACTAGCTGGACTGCGCCGGGAAGAACTCCTCAAATGACCTCGGCGTCCCAAACCAACTATGAGAGCTCTGCAAATGACTCAACGCCACTGTCCTAACCACTATTTCCCCCTCCATTCCAAAGTCCGTGACTCGAGCACGCTCGCCGCCCGGAGTACTCCCTCAACAGGCGCGCGGGGACGGGGGTCCCAGGCAACAGTAACAACCTCTTTCACGGGACAAGCCCTCAGGTGCTGAGCACCGGCCGAACGACTAGTGTAAGACCATACTAGGGAACTAGCACAGGTGCCACCGGTACAGTAAAAGCGGAAACGGTGAAGACTCCTCAAAACACGGACTTCGCAAGACCTTAACCTATCTTTCTCTACTGTAGTCACGACACATCGGGCCATCGTGACCTTGTCGCGACGCCAAGACCAGTCGCGACACTGTTGTGACGGCCCAAGCCGTCGTGACCAGGTCGTGATGCTCAAGAGCGTCGCGATGATGTCGCGACCGGCAAGGCCGTCGCGACATCATCCCGACCTCTATAGCGGTCACATCTTCAGCCGAGGGGGGTTCCAATGCAGTCCTCCTAGAGACCACCCCAAAAACACGATATAAACATTCCACAGGGGGAGGGGAGCATGCTCATCATGTAGGAAAGCCATTAAACCATGCAAACCACCCTTAAAACCCCACAAACATGGATTTACAAGAATCTACGCTTGAAGGAAACCTCACTCAACCACGACCATGAGCATGGTCCTCACACTCCCACACCCCAAACCACGGGGAAAACACCATCTCACGGGGGAGGGGAGCGTGCTAGGCAAGGGGAGAACAAGGGTCCCTACCTCCAAGAGTAGAGTCGACCCGTTAGGGCCTTCACGTCGGAATGGCCATCTCCTCCTCGCTCCAAGCACCACGAGCACGTCCCCTACACGAACGGGACGACACCACCTCAGCACGAGCACCATGAGCACGAAGAATCGATGAGAAATCACAAGGGAGTTCGAGAGAGGAAGAAGAAGGAAGAAGAAGGCGAGAGGGGGAAATGGGGCGCAGCCTCGGTTTTAAACCGACGGTCCCCAAGATGCGACGGGTCGGCCCGACACGACAACAACCATGTCGCGATGCCCCTAGGCGTCGCGACGGCCACCCCCGGTGTGACCCCAAAAGTGGTCAAACCTCGAAGATCGGAAAAAGTAAACACAGCGGCTGACTAGGTCGCGTCAACGCTGTACGCACCTGCCACCCGACACGACCGTTCTGACAGACAGGACAACAGTCACGTCTGTCAGAAAAGCAGTCTCGACGCCTCCAAACGCTGCGACAAGGACGCGATGCCCACCCCCGTTGCGACCTTGTCGCGACGGCCAGGGTGCTGCGTCACAAAGCATGTCACGACGGGCTACCCTGGCGCGACCATGTCGCGACAAGGGTGCCTGCCGCGACCCTGAGGACAAGACCAAGGGCCCAGGAGGGCCGGGTCTTACAAATTGCCTTTATAAAACATCGATTGACTTCATTTACATTGATTACTATTATATTTAGACATTGATTGCTGTTATGACTTGAATATCGATTGCCACATTGATTTCATTTTCACATTGATTACTATTATATTTAGACATCGATTGCTGTTATGACTTGAATATCGATTGCCACATCGATTACTGATTAGTTTCACATCGATTGCTTTAGATATCGATTTCCTGTATGAACATCGATTGGCTTTATCATATCAAATACTATTTCAAATAAAATATTTATTATCTTTATCAAGCTATTATCCTTGATGATATCATATTGATTATTGCATATCTTTTGATCAAGGAACCCTCTGAAAAATCTTTGATACTATGACAAACAAGTGTTTAAATATCCTTAGCGATTTGAATGCGCAAGAAATTTAAATCTCCCGCCATCTGTTTCATTTTTGTAAGCATTCAAAGATGTCTTCTATATGCCAAATCTATTGCTGGATATAGTTCTAATGTAGTATGACTTTTTGACTAACTACCTTTCTCATGATAAGTCTTCTAACGCTTTACGTGTAAACAGAAAGGAATATACCTTTCTTTGAAATGCATCTCATGGCTCCAGTTAGTGGAAGTTGACTTACATAAAAGATTTCTACATGACTTCTCTCTCTCTATATCTGAGCATTTATTGTGTGCAGGTTTTCGGTAGTCTCTTCCTCTCACAGCAAAATAGACATGGCACGACACCTAGGAAACAAATTGCAACAAAGGTGACACAATGGTTACTTCAACGGATACATATGAAGATAGTCAAAATGATTATAAGAAGATAATGGCTGTGAAGAAAGAAAACAAGGCAGTGAACCCAGAAAGTAACACACGCGGATACACACAAGCCTTCACAACCATTGGAAGAGCAGTACACCCTCACTCCAAGGCCATTTGTTCTGAGCTCTCCTGAAGCCTTTTTCTATTTTTCTTTGAGTGCCTGTTGTTTCTGAGAATGTAGCATCATAGCTCCATTCTTTTCCCTCTTAGTTCGCGCCTCAGATCAAGCAAGGCTTTTTTGTATATGCTTGATCTAGGGGCCATTCACTCCTACTCTTTTTCTGAGTGTTCCTCTTCTTGTGCGAAGAGAAGACTTGCTATGGGAAGGTGTTTTGTTCCCCTTGTTGAAGGGAAGATCTGCTGTGACAGGTGGGTTTTTTTGACTCTTCGGGTTTGAAGAGAAGACCAGCTTGTGTTTGGTGGTGTAAGTGTCCATAAGGAGGACTATGCCCTTGGTTACTAGAATCCTAAGTAGTTTCTTAGGGACTAGACGTAGGACTCCTAGTGATAGGAGATCTAAACCAGGATAAAACTATTCTGCATTATTTGTGTGATTGTTTTTATCTTATTCCGCTACTCACTAACTCTAATATGCATTTAGCGTTTCTGTTTGAAGTTATTTTTAACAGATAAATTTCAAGATACTTTTTTAAAGCAATCCATTCACCCCCCTCAAGGCATGCAACCTGTACAACAAGGCCAAGCTTTTTGCCAATACATTTGAGCCTCGAGATCCTTCTTAGTCCTAGATTTTTATGGTTCACCACCTCTTTTGATGATGTCAAAGAGGGAGAGAATGTTCATGGGAGAAGAATGTTCATGGCAGTAAAAGTGGAGATAAAATGTTTCTCTTTATTGTAGTGGGCTGGGAACACACTTATATCATGTCATCTTCATTGTGTGTAAACTTTTCCAATATAATACAATTCAATGGTAGTTCTCAAATTGGTAATGGACTTATCTCCTTGAATATTTTGAATGAAATTGTGATGTATGGCCGGTATGAGTCATTTGCATAAATTGAAAAGGCAATTATATATCATAGTTGCCATCATCAAAAAGGGGGAGATTGTTGTGTCCCTTGTTTTGATGATGACCAAGACCATGTCTAACTATGATACATAATTCACACAATTGATTAAAATTATACTGACAACCTTAAACTCATAACATGTACCATTATATAGAAAAAGATCAAATATGTGTCGACACAAGTTAAACAAGAGGTCGGCACATGTGGCTCATCTAGTGAGCAATAATTGAAGAAAAATTCATTGTGTCGACACAAGTTCAAGATCAGGTCAACACAGGTAATTCCTCAAGTGAGCCATATTTGAAGAAATACAAAAGAGGTCAACACATGTTGGCTAGAAGGTCGACACACATAATGCATCCAGTAAACAAAATCTGAAGAAAGATATAGTGCGTCAACGCAGGTCATTCAACAAATCGATGCACTCTGTTCTTCCAGTGATCTAGACCTGAAGATAAACATAGGAGGTCGACACAAGTTTTCCATGAGGTCGACACACTTGATGAATCCAGTGAGCAGGTTTAAAGTAAAAACACTGTACGTTGACGCAGTGCACAAGATGCATCGACACACATTGCAACTTTATCTTCCAACGATAAAGTGCTAGTGCCAGCGTGTCAACTTTGGGCACATGATCCGAGGCCCTATTAGTGGATATTCCTTGGCACACAACACAAGGTTCTGGAAGAGTACTTTTGGCAAAAAATATTCCCCTAATGGATTTGGGATCCTTTGGGGCCCACTTGGCGATTCCTTGATGCCACACAAAAAGGAGTTGGGCATCCATTTCTGAGATAGTGAGCAACAAAGTCAAAGAAAAAAAAGTGCAGAGCTCTAGAGTAGGAAAAACACATCTCTGAGAGGGTTCATGCTGGAGAAGGAGGCTGCTGCGATGATGTTGGGCAAGATGAAGCTTCACCATCGCCATATCTTCTAAGGAGAAAGCAAAGCATCGAAAATCTCATCTGATCCAAGGCAATCAACATTCAAGTGTTCAAGGAATTCAAAGGGGTGATGAATCCAAGCCTGATGAACTATAATCCAAGCCTCGACAGATGAATTGATCAGATCAAGAGATTCTGCACCAGACTGCTGCCAGAGTGTTTGATGAAATTTCTTTCATTCATCAATCTATCTTGTGCAATTATTTTTCTTCCTTCAAACCTAATATATTCTGTTGCTTGCTCCTATTGGAGCTAGAAGTGTAGATCCTACACTTGTGTGTGTGAGGATTGTGAGATCCTTGAGATCTTGAAGCTATGAATTAGCAGTCAAGCTGTGTGTTAGCTTTCTATATGAAGTTGTGAATCAACCGTTGTGTAAGAGTCTCACACATCTGAGTTGCTCCTAGTGAAGCCTCACTTGGTTTAAGTGAGGGGTGGATGTAGGTCTCCGTCTAGGAGCCGAACCACCTTAAAAATCCTTGAGTGTTGTATGGTTTCTTGCATTTGTCTTGTATCTCTTCTTAATTTTTTGGTTTCCATTTGAAAGTGTTTTTAAAGGGGAAGATCTATTCACCCCCCCTCTAGATCTAACATTCCAAAACCAACAAAAGAGATACTTAGCAAAACTTTCCTGTGAACTGCAGAGCTCATGTTTTCAATTTTTATTTTTTTTTTTGGAATTTTGAATATATAAGCAAATAAAGCATAAAATAAAAAAAGAATTTAACTAACTAAGTATTAAACAAGACAAACATTGCAATCTATGTATCAAACACACCTAAAAACCTTAAATGTAAAAAACACATAGTGATATAGAACAAGTATGAACGCGGTTCGACTACCGACCACCTTCATAATGCTGGCATACGATACCCTGCGTCACAGTTGCAACTTGATTGCAACCCGAGACCTATTCTAATTGGGATTTCATGGCGCAATCCGATCTAGAACTTGCCCAAATGTGGAGTAAACTTTCTAACCCTATGAGGACTTGGATTAGACGCCCTAGAGCTCTATAAATAGCGATGAAATGCCCAATTCGCAGCACACACCACCCACAACTCTTCTTCTTCTTCTCTCTCTCTCTCTCTCTTCTCCCACACCCTTCTAAGGCACTATTTGGTAGCACGGTGGGAGAGATTTTGCACTGCAAAATTTCTAACAAAACTGCCACAGTGCCAAACATAACCATCTCGCTTTGATTTCCAGGCAAAGGGCTTCCCGTGCTGAGGAGAGAGATGGGCACATCGTTCGTTCTCTTTCCCACTTCCAACAAGCGGCCTCGAGGCCGCTTTTCCAGATTTCGCGTGGGCCATGAGTCCATTGTCTCTACAGAAGGCGTGTATGGCCCTCGGATTTTGCTCCTTATTTAGACTGTGTCATGTAGTGATGAAATGTTTTGTGTATATAGCTATGTGTACATATGTATATGTATATACGTATATGTATTTATTTCTGTACATATTGTATTTGAATAATACTGTACATATGTATATATGTGTTTACTTGTGTACGTGTTGCTTTATTTATATTGTATCTATGATGCTTAGATTATACATTATACATTGCATGTATGTATATAGTATATATACATATAATTGGGCATTTCTGTGTTCTGGTCGAAAGGCTGGTTGACATCAACATGCATGGATGTGCATAGGGATGTCAACGTTCAGATCGATGGACGTTTATTCCCAGTAGACGGCCAGGGATGTGGACGTCTATTTCCCCAGAATTGTGCGGTTTCAGATCCGGAAACGACCGCGATTCTTTCGGCTCCTATTTTGGAAACCGTCTCCCAACGGTAGGATATCCTATCCATTGCGTACCCCGACCCTTAGGTTCTATAAAAACTCTCTTTCAGCCGGATTAGGTCCTTTGACTCTTTGAGAAACCATAGAAACTCTGTGCGAAACCTGTTGTTTGGAGGAATGAATCTGGTGATTGTGGGCATCTTCTGGCGATCCTCTTCGACTGGAAGGAGCTCTGAACATAAAGGAAGGCTTCCCCGACCCCGGTGTGTAGTCTACATCAACACAGAACCGACTCGGGAGAAGATTTGGGCGCCTTCTTGGCTTGGTCGAGGAGGGCATCTTCGATTAATTAAACCATCTGTAGATTTTCTAAAGGCAAGTAACCTGTGCATATCATCTCTACCCATGTCTAGTAGGTCTCAGATATTTTTACAGAATTTATCTCGTGCCCTGGAACCCCCATTCACCATGATTTATGCGTTCAATCTGTGTTTCTATAGACAGGAACTTAACGACAACATCTTGTGCCGTTAAGATCCAGGGTCAGCGGCAACATCTTGTGCTGTTAACCCAGTTGGCGACAACCCTTGCGCCGCCAAGTTCATCAGGTTTGACTGATTGATGTTTTGATCTTTGTGACACATTTACCGGACGTCTGGATATAATTGCATGCTGTAAATTTTATATGTGGTCAAGGACAGAGAGTAGGTCAAATCATGAGGCTAGGACGAATTTCTGTGTACAATTTTATTTATTAGAATTTTCTGTAAATGGATTGTCAATATGGTTTGATCTTCATAATTCCTGATTAATTAGATCCATGTTAAATTAGGGTTTCAGAAATTTCCTACGACTATATGATGACTGTGTACAGGTGTTAGCACTGCTGGATATAACTGCGTTACAATGAAACCTGTTTAAAGGAATTTAGTGATAATTTTACTTGAATCATGTTTAATTGCTAAAATTATTTTACAGGTATGAAAAATATGGAAAATTGAGCATGTGATATGTTTATTGTTTAGAACCTGCTATAAAAATTTCTATAAAAATTTCATGTTTTATTAATAGTAAGTACTATTATGGATTTAAATGAGAAAATGATCATGTTAAGCATGTCAAGTTAAATTGTGTGTTATTCAGTTATGAACAACATGCTTAGGATTGTATTAGGAGTTAATTTGCATTGTGAAACAGCAATAGCATGCTTGTAAACTGATCCATGTATTTATATGTAAATGATGCATATAAGCATATAAATTAGTACATGTGTATCATGTGAACGTGTGACTAAATGATAATGTGATAAATGTGCCGTTGGTGACACTGCTATCATAGAGGGCTGTGGAACCGTACCGTAGTAAAGTCCCTACATGAAGGTTCAATGTTGCAATATCCTATGGGCAATTAGGATGAAATCCTGGAGGTGGACAAGTATTACTGGTTAGGGTGGAGAGGGCTTCTCCCAGTTCTGCGTAGTTAACCAAGATCTATGACTGTGTTGCCTAGGTGATAGCTATGTGAATGTGTATATGTGTATCCTTCTCGTGGTGGTTTGGACTATGTGTCACGGCAACTAAGTGAAAAATGTGAATATGTGTAAGTGAGCTTGTGAAATGTGCAATGTGTAAATGAGCATGTGAATTTGTTAAGTGATTGAGTTAGTATGTGAACAATTGTAAATTTATGTGATTTTGTTAGTCAAAACAGAAAGTAAAATGTGAGTATAAATGTGATAAATGCATGTGAAAGTGATTAGAATTCATGCTAGGTGTGCTATTTACTTCATACTTAATTCCATGTTCTAAATTGGTAGAATTGTTCCATGATAGGGATAATGGTTGAATTGTAAATCATGTTATAAGATGTGTGTGGAAAGCATGTGTAGGATTATTGTGTTATACTGTTAATGTTATAAGCATGTATCATGTGTTCTAGTGCTATAAGTTTTCCATGCATAATAGTTAGATTGTATGAAGCATGCAACATGTGTTACTTCTCATCTTTAAAAGTCAGCATGTGCATATGACATGTGTAAGGGTGTTGTGCATAGATTGCTTGCTGGGTCTATTTAGACTAATACTTGCTTCGGCGTACAGGTGTGGTAGGTGTCTCCACTTCTGAGGAGGTGATTGTTAGGAGTGACTCCGAACGCGAGGAGTAGCTTTTTTATGGACGTGATCCGTTGTACTTTTCATTTTATAGTATGTAATATGGAATTATGAAATTCATTTGGACAATGTAATTTTGTTTTAGAATTGTAAACTGTGGACATATGTATTTCTTTTAAATGCTATATGGACTGTGGATAGAATGTTGATGATGAATAAGATTAGTACGTTTATTTTCCGATGTACTCTTGTTATTCATGTGCATATCAGCCTATTGTTTAGTGTTGGGTCAATGTCCCACTGTGACAATGTTCATTATACCGACGTGGATTGGTATAATCATACCTGTATAAGGAGGGTCGTTATAGAGATTGGTATCAGAGACCAAGGTTGAGATTGTACATGAATATATACCATCATCTTCATATGTGCTAAGTCTTTATAGAAATTGTCCACATGTGTAGAAAATGATTAATAAGGAATGAAAGATAGCTAAGAAAAGGTTAGGGATTAAATAACTTAGTTTTTAATTGTGATTAATTTGTTTTACAGGCTATGGCTTCTCGTGGTAGGCATGGTGTCCTTGCTCGTGAGGATGAGCAGAGGAGAGGAGGAGGGGTGAATAGCAGGCCCCAGCACCACAGGGTCCTACAATGCTTCCTCCACTACCACCGGTAGATTATGGGGTGTTTATGCAAGGCCTGGTGCAGGCTATGCAGACACAGGCGCATACCCAGGCTGCACTCCAGGCTCAGCTGGAGGCTCAAGTTAGAAATGTTAGATAGAAGTAGTCTGTTTTCATTAAATGTATGATTGTTATATTGTTTATGTGTTGATTATGTTGTGGTTGTAGCAGGCTCAGGTTCCAGCTCCAGTTCCCCAGGGACATGACCATGGTGGTCCTTCCATCATAGAGCGATTCAAGAGGATGTCTCCACCCTCTTTTAAGGGGGAGAGTCTGTAAGGCCCTCGAATTTATTGCATTATTGATTACATGTAAATAATTCATGTTGTGTATGTACGTATGTAAATATCTACGTAAGTACTAGTGGGTATACTATTGCATGCATGTGTATAAATTAGATGTAAATAGTGTATGAATGATATGTTGGTAGTGTGTACATGATAATGCATATGTATGGCTTATACAGGGGTAAGATGTGCATGGTTTCTGCATGTTTTAGAGTTCGGGCCGAAGGCCATCTTGGCGTCAACATCAATAGACGTTGATGTGGTGTCGTCGTCAACCCCATGGACGCCAACACTAACCCTGGCGTCCAGCGATGTGGACGCCAAATTCTATGACCTGCATGCGTTGCAGAGCCCAGAAATTCCGAGAACAAGCCACCCCAACCATTGGGGAGCTGTCCCCAATGGTCTGAATGGGGTTCACATCAACATTTCGGGACAGGAGAAGACCCCTCACATATATCTGAACCCGAAATGCTTCCCCAACCCTTCTCTTTGCCTTTTTCAAGAGAGGAAGAAGAGGAAAACCCTAGAGGGTCTGTGAGGAAAACCCCATCTTTGCAAACCTAAATCTGAAGATCTAAAGCTTGTTCCGGGGTTCTGCTGCATCAAGGAGCTTGTTGGATCATCGAGGAAGGCTTCCCCAACCTCGACTTGCTGTGGAGACTGCTCAAGAACCCGGAGGGAAGCTGTCTTGGGGACTGGTTAGGAACTTCTTGGGACTGCCAAAGGAGGGCTTCACCAACACCTTTGATCCCTTAGGAGTGTTTCTAAAAGGCAAGTACCCTACCCATAACGTCCCTGGTATGTGTCTAGGATGGTTTTACTATTTTTGTGTATTTTCCCTCGTGTCTAGACCCCAAATCACCCCATCTTTGGAACTCGGGTCTGTTTCTGCACAGACCTGACATTAACGACAATATCCCTTGCCGCTAAGATCATGCTTAGCGTCCATCGATTATGTCGTTGACATTGAATTAGCGGCCAGAGACCGCCGCCAAGTTCATCTGAGCAGAACAGCAAGCTGTTCTGCCTTCTATATGGTTATATTCAACGTGTTTTGCGATGAGGATATAATGTAACTCTGATATATTATGTACACTAGCTAATGTGATGAATGGGAGAATGAATGTACACCTATTTGTGGGTGGTTGAGTTGATTGTTTATCTAATGTGTATGCGAAAAGAATGGCCATGCGAATTCACCATGATCCAAACGATCAGTGGCAAAGTTCTGTTGCCCAAAATTGTTAGACCATGTATGCAGGCTACTATTTGTGCTCTGAGTTTCTAATATCTTTCCCATGCTTGTATGCTTATTTAAGAATTTTGTTTGAAAAAAAAAAAATAGAAATCATGCGTAGGCCATGTTTAATTTCATTAAATTACGTGTTGCTGGATAAATTCGGGAACGAAATTGGTGACCCTGTGCATGCTAGGGTGCAGACAGTGAGCTATTAAAATTTGTGATTTGTTTAACTCCATGTCAAATGTATTATGAATATTCGTGTGGAATGGTGATTATTTTCTGAAATTTCATTTTGAGTCATAAAATCTGAAATTTGCATGAGAATCCTAAACCCGAAATTAGCCTGTGGTTTAAAATTTCAGGTCATTGGACCAGTATAAGATATAATATGAATTTTTCATGTGAAAATGTGAAAATAATGCATGCCTTTGTAAAATGATTTGATTTGTATATAACAACTGATTAGTGAATTTTCCTGAGTGCTAAACTTCTGAAATTGTAGTGTCATGTTAGGAAAACAGAGAAGTGTGCATGAGAGTGAGAAAGTGAATGAAATGAGAGGGACATGTGTAAACATCAGTGCAAAATCGGTAAAAACGTGTAATGTGTAAATGTGCCAAGTGTGACATGCTTCCACAGAAGGCAGTGGAGCCGATCCATGGAAAGTCCCCTGAGAAGGTCAATGTGTAGTGACCCTAAGGCATTAGGGGGAAATCCTGGAGGTGGACAGTACCACTGGTTAGGGTGGAGACTTGTTCTCACGGTCTGCGCAGTCAAGAGTCGCCATTGTATGCCTAGATGGCGTCTATGTGATGTGATGTGTTGTGTCATTCTTTGGTGGTTTGGAATATATGTCACGGCACTAAATGTGAATGTGTAAATGTGAATGTGTAAAGTGAATGTGAACAATGGTAAAAGTGATGTGTAAAGTGTGAATTATGTGAACAAGAAATGTGTAAAATGTGAAACCAAAATGTAAGGATGTGAGATTGAAATCATGATACAAGGATCTGAAATCATGATTAGAACAGCAATATAAATGTGGTTACGGTCATGTCTTATAGTGTTTTAATGCATAGATCCATGCTAGGGACAATCCTTATTTATGTGTAAATCATTCCATGTATGTTTAATCTCACATTGTGGTTTGGAATGAGAATGTAACTTTCATGTGTTAGATTGTAAAGTGTTTAAACACATCAAAACAACAAGCTTAAAGCATGTAAAGGGTCATGTGCATGTGTAGGAATAAGTAGTAACCATGTAGTAGAAATGTTTTCTTCCATGCATGTAAACTAGTCTTGCTAATTGCTTCCATGTTTTAGTTTAATTGAAAGAAGAACTTCCATGGTAGGAATGATTAGAGAGCATGAGATAGGGATTTGAATTAGGAAATCTGAAAGCATGAATTGTGTTTCATTAATGGAACTACCATGATAGGTTGTAAATTTTAAATGATAAGCATGCTACATGTTGTGTCTTGTAAATGCGTATGTAAAACTTGCTATGACATATACATGTATGGTATGTGTAGAGTTACTTGCTGAGTCTTTTAGAATCACTACTTGTGAGACCCCGAATTTTATTCCCTTTATATATATATGTATGTATATGAATGGTGTTGGGTGTTCGGTTGTTGTGTGCTTAGCATGCGTAGTTCATTTTGCCTACTATAAGTTTTATCCTTCTTTTGAGCATGAGCATGTGCAAATATCTATATTATATATATATATCATAGGTGTATATGATAATTATGTAGAAGTGAACAATTAGCTAATTAGAGGTGTATTATAAATACCAAGAATCTCTGACTTAGGATACTTGAATAATACTATGCGGTGCTATCTAAATATTGAAGAATATCATATACTACCTATTTCATGGAATTTTGTATGGGAGTGTAGGAGGTACATATGTGTATGTACGTATGTATGTTATCTTGTGCGTGTGACAATTGTATAACCTAATTCTACATGCATAACACCTTGGTGTATTTGTGTATGCATGTGATGATTAGTTGTAAGCGTTGCCATTTGCATGGTTTAGCTAATGTGAATATTGTACTTCGTACATTGCATATGCATAAAGAGTTCAAGCATGATAGGTGTAATTAGTGGTTGTATATTGAAATTCTATACTCCTCAAGAAACATGCATGTATTTTATGATATTTAGGTGAGAATAGTCAATTGGCTAAATTATGCATATAGTACATATAAGGAATCCTATGCATATAGTACTTAAGCAATGTTAGGTAAAGTTGGTAAGTTAATCTACTTAACGGTACGCATGTTGTATCCATCTATTCCAAGCATAATGTACATAAGTATGCTAAACCCGTGTGTGTATACTATATATATGTCAAATCAAGTGTGTGTGTGTGCAAGGACTATTTTTATCGAATAATTATTCCTAGCTACATAATTCATATCACCTCCTAATGATTTGCGAAAGCCCTCATAATTCTTGTCATTACTTTGCCGTGTGTTGAGCACACTTATGTAAAACATGTACGCATAGGTAGATATCTACGTACATCTATTTAGTGTATTATGTATGCTTGTGTATGCCTAGGTATGAATGATATTGCTTGCCTGGTATGTAATATACATGTTACACCTTATACATTGTATGTATATATATAGAAGTAAGCATAGTTCTGCATGTTTTAAGTTCTGGCCGAAGGGCCAATCAGCGTCAATGTGTTTATATTAATATAAATAAGGTATGTATTGCATGGTGATAGTATGGATATAATACGGATACATATGCATGTATATAAGCTTGGGTATGCGTGGTTTTGCTGCATAAATTAGGGTTCTGGCGCGAAGGCACATTGGTGTCAAGCCCAGGCGTGAGCCAGTGTCAGCGTCCAGACATGGACACCAACACTAACTCGGCGTCCAGAGATATGGATGTCAATCTCTCGGCTGCATGCGCAGCAGAGCTGCAAGCGTCTGAAACAAGGCAAGCCACCAGGGGGATGTTCCCCACCGGCTCTGAAGGGTGTCCTATCACCATAGTGAGTGGGGAGAGAGACTCCCTTAAGTCTGAACCCGAAATGGCTCTCCCACTCTTTTCTTCACCCTTGCAAGAGGAGAAATAGAGAAAGAAAAACCTAGAGAAAGTCTATGAGAAAACCCCTTTTAGTACCCACAAATCCGACCCTTGGAGGTTGATCCGGCCATCTACTACGACAAGAAGGAAGCTGAGCAAGGGGAAGGCCTCCCCATCATCCCCTGCTGGTGAGCTCATCTAAGAACCCGGAAGAAGGTGATCTGGAGGCCATCCTGCAACTTCTTGGGACTGCCCAAGGAGGTCTTCACCGAGCCCTAGATCCCTTGGAGGAATTTGTGAAAAGGCAAGTGACTATCTATGGTGTCCCCGTATGAGTCTAGGTGGGTTTTGCTATTTTTATGGATTTTCTTCGAGTCCTAGACCCTCCCATTCACAAGTTTCAGAGCTCGGGTCGGTGTTTTTGCACAGCTGATTCGACGGCAAGGTCCCTGGACGCCTGATGAGCTTGCGTCCATCGGCCATGCCGCTGACCCTGAGTCAGCGGCCAGAGACCGCCCCTAGTTCCTCTGGACAGAACAGTGAGCTGTTCTGTCCTCCTTATGCATTAATTTCGGTATGTTTTCCGTGATGAGGATATATGGTAACCTTACTCTATGTATATGTTAGTTGGATGTGTGGATGAATGTGGTGTGATGGTGAATGTGGGATAATGGTATCTTTTAACTTGTGAGCATGACTTGTAGATAATCTTGCAAATCCTTGTTCATGATTTGAATTAGATGAAGCCTGGTTTTAGTCTAATCATGAAGATCGGTGGGTCAGCATCTGTGTTTGCAAATTTTGGTAACTATCCATGCTTGTGCAATTGTAAATAAGCTCGGTTCGGTAAAAATAAAAGCATGCAAGAATGGTTTGTAAGGTTCGATCCATAGATGTATGAATTAGGGAAATTTGTATCCTAAATTCTGCATATGTTAGTAGCTTATGTTTAAACAGCAAGTGGCTAAATTACAAGACGTGTTAAATCCCATGTTAATTAAGTTGCTAAGAGCATGCTAATTAGTGTTTTTTTTCTGTAAATTTATTTAGCTCAGAAAAAAAAAAATCTGAAAATTTGAGTGTATGATCTTGAACCCGAAAACAGCATGTGGTTAAAATTCAGGTCATTTGGATCAGTAAATAAAAAGTTATGTATTTTCATGTGAATTGTGATAATCTACGTATACTATCGAAATGTGCTTAGTTATTGTCTAAAACCAACTGATTGGTGAATGTACTGTGTTAAACTCCTGTAATCCGTAGTAGCATGATTAGGAGAAAAACACAAGACATTGTGCATGAGAAAACGAAGGAGACGTGAGTGTTATGTGTAAAACACATGTTAAAACTCGGTATGAGTAAAGTGTAAAAGTTGTGCCTATGTGACCCTGCTACCTAGAGGCATCAGGAGCGTATATAGAAAAAGTCCTATAGAAGGCTCCATGTGATATAAGTTTTTCCCAAAGGCATTGGGAAAACCCGGAGGTGGACAAGTACCACTGGATAGGGTGGAGAGGCTTCTCCCGGTTGCGCAGTTACCAAGATTCACCGCTGTATTGCCTAGGTGGTGAGTATGTGTATGAGTTGTGTCATGCGTGTGTTATGAGTTGTGTTATGAGGTGTGTGGAGCTGTGCTAAGGAATGAGCATGAGCTATGAGATATTTGTTAGTGTCCTCTACTGGTGGTTAGGACTATGTGTCATGGCAAATTGTTTAAGTAATGAAGAATGATAAAGTGTGAGATATGTGAACATGGAAAGTGGTAAGTGCCCAAGATGCACGTGGTAAGTGCAATCGACGTGATATGTGATAAGTGAAAGTGGAAGAGAAAATGATGTGGAATGAGGAAATTGTGTAAGTGTGAACATGTGTACATGCAAATGTGTAAAAGCGAACATGTGAACGAGTAAGTGTGCAATCATGTGAAAACTGAAATGCGAGAGTATGTTATGAAACCCATGTGAGACAATCTGAAATCATGTGAAATCAGTGAATTTATGTTATTACCATCATGTTATTATGTGCAAAGATGTCTAGGATCCATGTTAGGGATAATTGGGGGAAACGGGTACAAGATAGCATGATTGTTTGTTCACATGATGTTTAAGCAACGTTGTAGCTCTCATGTGTAGATTTATAGCCATTGATCATGTGAAATCAGCAACCTAAAGCATGTAGAAATGTCCATGTATTGTCTAAAAAACATGTAAGATCCATGCTAGTTGTGTTTCCTTTCATGTGTGCACAATGTTCATGTTAGTAGCTCTCATGTCTTGGTTCTTTAAAGACAAGTTCATAAGTAAATTGAATAGAGAGCAGTGATAGGTAAATTTTATTCCTACAAATCTGAAAGCATGATCCATGTATAAACTTGTAAAACTTTCATGATAGGTTGAAACCTCGGAAATGACTAGTATGCCATGTTTTGAAATGTAAATGTGCATGTAAAACCCTGACTTATCCGTGTGTATGGTTATGTGTAGTGTTGCTGCTGAGTCCTGGACTCACTCTTGCTTCGGCGTACAGGTTGACAGGTATCGTGCACTAGAAGGAAGCGTGACGAGGATCATCATATAGAAGACTATTTGTGGCTGTTACCAGTTGTACTTTCTTTTGCACAAAGGATTATTGTATGGACAATATTTGGGCATTGTAGTTCTCTTATTTGTATTAATGTGGACATTGTCTTTCCATTTCGCTATTTAGATTGTGGAATGTGTGTTGGTGACGGGTTAAGAGTTGAGTTGTTATTTTATTCCGCTGTACTCTATTGCTATCCAGGTACATATCAACCTATCGACCAGTGTTGGGTACATGTCCCACTGTGGCGACGCCCTTATACCGATGGGGATTGGTATAATCGTACCGGTATGAAGAGGGTCGTTACACTACTTGCTTCGGCGTACAGGTGTAGTTGGTGACGAGGCATTAGTGGAGGAGACGTTGGAGACCGACTCTAAGCGCGGAGATTAGGAGCGTTGCTGGAATTCTTGTGACTTTTGTGATTTCATAGTATGTGAATTGAACATTGTACTATCTTTATCATGGAGAATGTATAAGAGTGGACATCTATGTATTCAATTTTCAGCAATTTGAATTATGTGGACTTTTATCTCTTTAAATGTTATGAATCATGTATGTTAAATGTGGATGATGAATGAATGAAGACATTGGTCTTTTACTTCCGCTACTCTGTTCTATATTCAAGTGTATCTCAGCTGAATGTCATTGTTGGGTAAATGTCTCACTGTGAGACGCTTGCTATACCGACGTGGGTGGGTATAACCGTACTGGTATAATGAGGGTCGCCACAGAGTCAGCCATTACTGGCGGAGAGCTGGATGAGGGAGATCGAGAAGATCTTCTGAGCTATTAGGTGTGCTGAGGAGGACAAGGTTAGCTTGGCCACCTATATGCTACATGTATGTGTTAGTTAATTATGCATGTATTTGTATTAAGTTTAGATTTTCTAGATGGTGCTTATGGATGGTTTGTTGCAGGAGGGAGCCGATGTGTGGTGGTCCTCTTTACTGCGTACCCGGTTGAGGATGGTGCTGTCGAGATAGCTTGGGATGAGTTCGTGAGGCTCTTTCGGGCCAAGTTTGTTCCTGAGCATATTCAAGACAAGATGGAACAAGAGTTTCTCACTCTTACTCAGGGCTCCATGACCGTACTTGAGTATGAGGCCAGGTTTGCAGAATTATCTAAGTATGCACCTCATATCGTTGCTGATGAGCGCAGGAAAGCGAAGAAGTTTGTGATGGGCCTTAAGCCATCACTTAGATCGAGGCTCGTGGCATTTGATCATCGTACCCTAGATGAGGCCCTTAGCACTGCGTGTAGGCAGGAGAGCGAGATGGAGCAATACCTAGAAGAGAAGAAGGCTTCGCAGAAGAGGTCCGTGCCACCTTTCCAGTGGCAGGACATGAAGAAAGTGGCATATCAGTCTCCGTAGCATCCCATGGCGGCGAGCAGTCAGCAGGTAGTTGCACCGCGGTCCCCGGCATTAGGCCCAGCGGCAAGAAGGAGTGTCCTCACTGTGGAAGGACACATGGAGGTACCGAGTGCTGGAAACTAGCGGGGAAGTGTTTAAAGTGCGGGAGCAGCGAGCATTAGATTCGGGATTGTCCTAGGCTTCAGTAGGGAGTTCAGCGTGGAGCGCCAGCCCCAGCAGCGGCAGCAGCAGCAGCGCCAACTATAGGAAGACCATGAAGGCCTCGAGCCCAAGCTCGAGTGTTCGCCTTAGCGTGAGAGGATGCCGAGCAAGCGGAGCATGTCACGGAAGGTACGGTTCTTTTCATGGGTGTGCACGCTCGGGTTTTATTTGATACGGGTGCCACTCACTCGTTCATTTCCAAGCGGTTTGCTAGGCAGTTAGCTGTAGAGTCTAGTGTAGAGGTTGAGGAGTTAGCAGTCCCTTTGTCTGTGCACACACCTGCGGGAACAGTATCGACTAGGAAGTGTATTCCGTCGTTACCTGTGTGCATTGAAAACCGAGTTTTAGAAGGGTGCTTCTTTTTGCTAAAGATGAAGGACTATGATGTAATTTTTGGTCTGGATTGGCTAGAGGAGCACTATGCATTAGTAGATTGTCGTGGGAAGAAGATCGTTTTCCGTATTCCTGGTGAGGATGAGTTTTCACATCCATTGCCAAGGAACTTAGCGGGAAGGTTTGTTATCTCCGCCATGAAGGCTATGAAGATGGTGAACAAGGGTTGTGACGCTTTTCTTGCCAGCGTGGTATTAGTACCGAAGGCTGATCAGCCACCGACCCTTGAGGAGATTGATGTAGTGTAGTAGTTTCCAGACGTGCTTCCCGATGATTTGTCTGGATTGCCACCGGCTAGAGAGATAGAGTTTACCATAGAGTTTCTTCCAGACACCTCTCCTATCTAGAAGGCTCCATATCGGATGGCACCTGCGGAATTGGCTGAGTTAAGGAAGCAATTGCAAGATTTGCTGGACAAGGGATTTATTCACCCTAGTGTATCTCCTTGGGGCGCCCCTGTATTATTTGTAAAGAAGAAGGATGGTTTACTCAGGTTGTGCATCGATTATAGAAAGCTCAACCAGGTGACTGTGAAGAACATGTATCCCTTACCGCGAATTGATGATCTATTTGACCAGTTGCAGAATGCATCGGTCTTTTCTAAGATTGATTGCGATCTGACTATCATCAGTTAAGGATTAGAAGTGAAGATGTGTCCAAGACGGCCTTCAAGACTCGTTATGGACATTATGAGTTTTTGGTTCTTCCATTTGGTCTGACCAACGCCCCTGCAGCGTTCATGGATCTCATGAACAGGATGTTTAGATCTTATTTAGATAGTTTTGTGGTAGTGTTTATCGACGATGTGTTGGTTTATTCTCCGGATGAGGCCACACACCGTCAGCATTTGAGGGTAGTGTTAGAAGTTCTCCGAGAGCACAAGCTGTATGTAAAATTTAGCAAGTGCGATTTTTGGATGCGCAAGGTTCATTTCCTTAGGCATGTTATCTCAGTACTGGTGTAGCAGTTGATCCAGCAAAGGTCCAGGCTGCATTAGATTGGGAGATTCCCAGGACCCCATTGGAGATTCATAGTTTCCTTGGTTTAGCGGGCTATTATCAACGATTCATTAAGGGATTCGCATCCATCGCCGCACCTTTGACTAAGCTAACCAGGAAGGGTGTGAAGTTTGTCTGGTCCGAGGAGTGTGAGAGTAGCTTTCATTTATTGAAGGCTAAGCTTACTTCTACACCGGTGTTGATTTTGCCGAGTGGTGTAGAGGGTTTTGCCATCTACACGGATGCATCTCGGATTGGTTTAGGCTGTGTGTTGATGCAGTATGGTAGGGTAGTGGCGTATGCTTCTCGCCAATTGAAGGAGCATGAGCGTAACTATCCAACTCATGATTTGGAGCTTACGACAGTGGTTCATGCACTAAAGATCTAGAGACACTATCTTTATGGTGTCAGATTTGAGGTGTTCACTGACCACAAAAGTTTGAAGTATCTCTTTTCGCAAAAGGAGTTAAACCTGTGGCAAAGGAGATGGATTGAGTTCCTCAAGGACTACGACTTTGATCTTCAGTATCATCCAGGAAAGGCGAATGTCGTAGCGGATGCTCTTAGCAGAAAGAGGTCTTTTCTCCAGTAGGATTGGAAGATGTTGGAGGATGCTGCCTGTGCGATGATTGAGTTAGAGCCATTATTATGTCAGGCTTTTGTGGCTCAGTTGTCTATTTGGTCTTCTGTGCTAGATGAGGTGATTGAGCAGCAGAAGGCTGATCCTAGGCTTCAGAAATTAGTAGGCAAGGTGGGAATTGCTCGAGATGAGGATGGTGTGATTAGATTCTATCACTGAGTTTGTGTCCCAATGTTGTAGATGCTCGTGAGCATGTTCTTGCAGAAGCTCATAGGTCGAGATTCTCTATTCATCCTGGTAACACTAAGATGTACCAGAATTTGAAGAGAACTTTTTGGTGGTCTGGCATGAAGAAGGATGTGGCGGATTTTGTATCCAGGTGTTTAGTATGCCAGCAAGTGAAGGCCGAGCATCAGTGACCATATGGTCTTATGCAAAAGATGGAGATCCTAGTATGGAAGTGGGAGGCCATCACCATGGATTTTGTAATGAGTTTGCCCAGATCAGTGAGGGGTAATGACTCGATTTGGGTGATTGTAGATAGATTCTCTAATACTGCACATTTCTTGCCTATGAGGAAGAAGCAGTCAGTTGAGGGTTTGGCTAGGTTGTATGTTAGTAGCATTGTTAGGTTGCATGGTGTGCCGAAGTCGATCATTTCGGATCGAGATCCGAGGTTCACTTCGAGGTTATGGAAGGGTCTTCAGGAGGCATTAGGTTCCGAGTTGAAGCTTAGTTTGGCGTTCCATCCCTAGACAGATGGACAGTCTGAGAGGACTATCCAGAAGCTCGAGGATATGTTGAGAGCGTGTGTGTTGGATTGGAAGGGTGATTGGGAGCGTCATTTACCTCTTGTGGAGTTCGCATATAACAACAGTTTCATGCGAGTACTGGTATGGCTCCATTTGAGGTGTTGTATGGGCGGCCTTGTAGATCTCCTTTTTGTTGGGAGGAGATGTGATAGGCAGTTGATTGGTCCGGAGTTAGTGCAGGAGACTTCGAATAAGATCCAGCTTATCAGGAAGAGGCTTATTGCGGCACAGGATAGGGAGAAGAGTTATGCCGACAGCAGGAGGAAGGATTTGGAGTTCGAGGTGGGAGAGCATGTTTTTTCTGAAGATTTTGCCTACTCGGGGTGTTGTCAGGTTTGGCAGACATAATAATTTAAGTCTAAGATTCATTGGCCCGTATGAGATTCTCAAACGTTTGGGCAGCGTGGCATATGAGCTAGCTTTACCTCTAGCGTTAGCTAGTGTTCACCCGATATTCCACGTATCTATGCTCAGGAGATATGTCCAAGATCCATCTCAAGTCATTAGTCATGAGCAGTGGAGATTCCAGCCAGATTTGTCGTATATTGAGCAACCAGTAGTTATTCTGATCGGAAGGTTCAGCATCTCCGGAACAAGAGCATTGCGTCCATGAAGGTGCTATGGAGAAACTTCTCGAGAGAAGAGGCTATGTGGGAGCTTGAGGATGCTATGATGAAGAAGATCCCCAATTTTTTGAGTAGTGTCGATCTAACTTCGAGGGCGAAGTTTTCTTTAAGGGGGAGAGGGTGTAAGGCCCTCAGATTTTGCTCCTTATTTAGACTATGTCATGTAGTGATGAGATGTTTTGTGTATATAGCTATGTGTACATATGTATATGTATATACGTATATGTATTTATTTCTGTACATATTGTATTTGAATAATACTGTACATATGTATATATGTGTTTACTTGTGTACATGTTGCTTTTATTTATATTGTATCTATGATGCTTAGATTGTACATTATACATTGCATGTATGTATATAGTGTATATATATATATATATACATATAATTTGGCATTTCTGTGTTCTAGCCGAAAGGCTGGTTGACGTCAACATGTATGGACGTGCATGGGGATGTCAACGTCCAGATCGATGGATGTTTATTCCCAGTAGACGGCCAGGGATGTGGACGTCTATTTCCCCAGAATTGCAGTTTCAGATCCGAAAACGGCCTCGATTCTTTTGGCTCCTATTTTGGAAGCCGTCTCCAACGGTAGGATACCTATCCATTGTATACCCCGACCCTTGGGCTCTATAAAAACTCTCTCTTTTGGCCGGATTAGGTTCCTTTGACTCTTTGAGAAACCTAGAAACTCTGTGCGAAACCTATTCTTTGGAGGCTCGAATCTGGCGATTGTGGGCATCTTCTGGCGATCCTCTTCAACTGGAAGAAGCTCTGAACATAAAGGAAGGCTTCCCTGACCCCGATGTACAGTTTACATCAACACAGAACCGACTCGGGAGAAGATTTGGGCACCTTCTTGGCTTGGCCGAGGAAGACATCTTCGATTAATTAAACCATTTGTAGATTTTATAAAGGCAAGTAACCTGTGCATATCATCTCTACCCATGTCTAGTAAGTCTCAGGTATTTTTACAGAATTTATCTCGTGTCCTGGAACCCCCATTCACCATGATTTATGCGTTCAATCTGTGTTGCTACAGACAAGAACTTAACGGCAACATCTTGTGCCGTTAAGATCCAGGGTCAGTGGCAACATCTTGTGCCGTTAACCCAGTTGGCGGCAACCCTTGTGCCGCCAAGTTCATCAGGTTTGACTAATTGATGTTTTGATCTTGGTGACACATTTACCGGACTTCTAGATATAATTGCATGCTGTAAATTTTATATGTGGTCAAGAACAGAGAGTAGGGACGAATTTCTGTATACAATTTTATTTATTAGAATTTTTTGTAAATGGATTGTGAATATGGTTTGATCTTCATAATTCCTGATTAATTAGATCCATGTTAAATTAGGGTTTCAGAAATTTCCTACGACTATATGATGACTGTGTACAGGGTTAGCACTGCTGGATATAACTGTGTTACAGTGAAACCAATTTAAAGGAATTTAGTGATAATTATGCCGAATCATGTTTTACTTGCTAAAATTATTTTACAGATAAGAAAAATATGGAAAATTGAGCATGTGATATGTTTATTGTTTGGAACCTGCTATAAAAATTCATGTTGTTTTATTAACAATAGTACTGTTATGGATTTAAATGAGAAAATGATCATGTTAAGCGTGTCAAGTTAAATTGTGTGTGATTCAGTTATGAACAACATGCTTAGGATTGTATTAGGAGTTAATTTGCATTGCGAAACAGTAATAGCATGCTTGTAAACTGATCCATGTATTTATATGTAAATGATGCATATAAGCATATAAATTAGTACATGTGTATCATGTGAACGTGTGACTAAATGATAATGTGATAAATGTGCCGTTGGTGACACTGCTATCATAGAGGGCTGTGGAACCGTACCGTAGTAAAGTCCCTACAGGAAGGTTCAATGTTTGCAATATCCTATGGGCAATTAGGATGAAATCCTGGAGGTGGACAAGTATCACTGGTTAGGGTGGAGAGGGCTTCTCCCAGTTCTGCGTAGTTAACCAAGATCTATGACTGTGTTGCCTAGGTGATAGCTATGTGAATGTGTATATGTGTATCCTTCTGGTGGTGGTTTGGACTATGTGTCACGGCAACTAAGTGAAAAATGTGAATATGTGTAAGTGAGCTTGTGAATGTGCAATGTGTAAATGAGCATGTGAATTTGTTAAGTGATTGAGTTAGTATGTGAACAATTGTAAATTTATGTGTTTGTTAGTCAAAACAGAAAGTAAAATGTGAGTATAAATGTGATAAATGCATGTGAAAGTGATTAGAATTCATGCTAGGTGTGCTATTTACTTCATACTTAATTCCATGTTCTAAATTGGTAGAATTGTTCCATGATAGGGATAATGGTTGAATTGTAAATCATGTTATAAGATGTGTGTGGAAAACATGTGTAGGATTATTGTGTTATACTGTTTAATGTTATAAGCATGTATCATGTGTTCTAGTGCTATAAGTTTTCCATGCATAATAGTTAGATTGTATGAAGCATGCAACATGTGTTACTTCTCATCTTTAAAAGTCAGCATGTGCATATGACATGTGTAAGGGTGTTGTGCATAGATTGCTTGCTGAGTCTATTTAGACTAATACTTGCTTCGGCATACAGGTGTGGTAGGTGTCTCCACTTTTGAGGAGGAGATTGTTAGGAGCGACTCCGAACGCGAGGAGTAGCTTTTTTATGGACGTGATCCGTTGTACTTTCATTTTATAGTATGTAATATGGAATTATGAAATTCATTTGGACAATGTAATTTTGTTTTAGAATTGTAAACTGTGGACATATGTATTTCTTTTAAATGCTATATGGACTATGGATAGAATGTTGATGATGGAATAAGATTAGTACATTTATTTTCCACTGTACTCTTGTTATTCATGTGCATATCAGCCTATTGTTTATTGTTGCGTCAATGTCCTACTGTGACGACGTTCATTATACCGATGTGGATTGGTATAATTGTACCAGTATAAGGAGGGTCGTTACAAGGCGTGAAGTATTTTTTTTTTATTTTCGATGATTCCACTGTACCGCACAGACGATGAGGCGAAGAAGTGCCTCCGTACGCATTTCCGCTACGTAATCAGCTTTTGTCGTTTTAATCTTTTTGGCAAGTGTTTGCAAACACTGCCTAAACACTATGAAGAGGTTTCAGCTTGATTTTGAGGTGGAAGAGGAGGTTTGTGATGGGCAAAAATACATTGGGATGGTCTTTAGAAAGCTAAGGAGGCTAGCTGAAATTCCGAATCACTTTAGCACCAATCAAATGAGAGACGTAAGTGCAACACATGTTCTTCAACTTGTGACTTTCAACTTCTAACTTTAAGTATTTCTTTTCTTCTCTTTTGGCTTTCCACTCAAGTGTTTCTAGGGAATCACCGCTATTCCAAGTTGAAGTGGCTTACTCCAATGATCCAAGTTTTCCAACTAAAGTCATCTTGATTATCTGAGAGTATCTTGCTTGAAGAAGTTGAGATCTATCTAGCACTTCACAAGATCAGATGGGGGGATGAGCAACTTATGTGCCATATAGTAGAACCAAAAGATCCAAAGCTCATATTAGGTGAGATCTTAAGCAATCCAAAGAGTGTGTATACTACGATCATACCAAAACACATTCACCTAATCCCGTTGTTTCATTGGGTGATCTCTCACTGTAAGAACCATTGTGGGAAGTATTTTGAAATAGCTAAGGGTGTGGCTATCCGCCTCTATGGAGCACTCTTATTTCCAATGGCTAACCACCTGCTAGATTTCACCAATTTGAGTGCTATCAGTGGCTTGTGGCGAGGATTAAGTATCTCTCATGCAGTCCTGGCATACCTCTATGAGGGTCTTTCTTCTACGGCTATGGGCATACTACTCTTCGGTTCCATGATACTCTTGGAATGCTAGATGGGAATCAGAATCAAATTCAAACCAGAAGAACACATAACTATTGCTAGAAACATCTTTGGAAGTCACCCTCTAAACTTCATTGGTGGAGCTATAAAATTTCCAAAGCAGGTAGTGTGCAATACAGTGGATAAGAAAACCAGAGATGAATGGCGCTTGTACCTGAACACACTCTCAGTGGAGCACATGGACATGAGACTAGTTGCTCTACAGAACAAGCACATCAGGATCCCTAATAGGCCAAGGCTTGATCTCCAGCTAGTGGGTAATGGGGCGCTGACCCTCTACAACCCGCACCGATGTTTTCTACTGGTGGGGCTACCTCGGACCATGGTACATGAGCTATCATATCTACCTCCTATCAAGACATGACAAATCGGACCACCAAAAGTTGAAAAGGCCATGTGAAGTGCACTGATCATATGGCAAGTGTGCAAGATAAACCTCCTAACAGATGATGTGAAAGATGACAAGGAAGATTATCGAGCCTATTTGAAGGAGTTATAGAAGATCAGACCATGGGGAGACACACTCCTAGCTAGGAAAGCAGACTCAGCTTGATGTGATTTGACCTTTATTTGCGTTTTCACCTTTTATCTTTAGCATTAAAGAATGTATTCAGACTTAATTGCATTGCTTAAATGAAATTAGACATTAAGACTTAAGTGATTGAGCCAAAATATTGCATTTATGTGCAGTGGATATGAACATGGCAAGGACAGAGACCACGATGTGAAAGCGATCAAGATAAAAACCGTGACATGAAGGTGGGGTACTAGAAGAACGCTATAAGAAGGCGGGGTAGTTTAATACCGCATTCAATCTGAGGTGGTTTAAAGGCTTACCCGCCCAACGAAGGCCACTTCTGTGCGTTCAAAATCTGCCTTTGGAGCCCCATCTCCCTCTTGAATTCTCTTGATCTTTGTTCTTCTCCCTCAATCTTCCCCTCTCCCTCTCACTTCCTCACCCCAATCCGACAAGATGTTGGGGTCCTCAACCTCCTCTGGTAGTGAGGCCATGGTGAGCATGTCACTAGACCACACTGAGGAGGAAACTCCTATAGACATGCCAATGGTGGCGGCGGCTGAAAAAAGAAGAAGGGAATGATCTTTGCAAATGGCATTGGCAGCCGCTTAAAAATGGTAAGAAAATTTTTATAAATTGTGACCACTTAGGTGGTCGCGATTTAAAAAGTTTCTAAAATTTATTTTTGGCAAGTCTAATTGTAGCACCCCAGAAATTTAATAATTTAAAAATTAGAAATAAATGGAAATCTATAACTTCCACATTATCGAAATAGTAAACACATACACACCATTATCATATGTACAATGACACATCGGAAAATTCTATAAAAATCATAGTTCAACTATAAACAATATACCCAAATGACCCACGAAGAAATTCATGCAACAAAAAAATCCAATTGGTCAAGTTTAAGACGTGCTGTGACTAATTATCATAATTAGGGAATAAGTTGGAAATCCATTATCATGGGTGGATAATGTGATCACAAATTAGGTTAAAAATAATGAAGAGACTTCAAACAACATGTATTGATAGCCCATTATCAGATTTGGGCCAATGGACAACTTCTGGCCCATGAATAAAATCAAGCAAGAAAATACCATAGAAATTCGTAACCCTAATTGAGCAGAAAATAGGAAGAGGCAATGAGCCTTAGATGGCAACCCAAATTCATGCCTAACCATGGTATGAAGTTTCCTAAAGCCACACACACTCTAATTGGGAGGAGAATCCTCAAAATAAGGAAGGGCAAAACCCAAAACTGCAACCCATCATTTTCCAAAGGCCGTGCAGGATTAGGGCGTTGTACGTTCATGTTGTTTCTCATGCATCCCGATGCCAAATCATGTGAAACCAAAGCCATAGTTCTCTTCTACTTCTCGTACCCAGCAACTTTCATGACCATAGTTTTGTCCCAAGAGCCCTAGATCTTGAGTTATAAGCGTTGCATGCATGGGTGTACCGTTTTTAATGTTTTTAGGTTGAACCCTAAAATGCGACCAGGACAGACGTCGCATATTAGGCACTGGTATCGCGACAGGGTAACATGTCACGATTACCTTAAAGGCGACAACCCATACCGTCGCGGTTTAGGACCTGTTCTAACAGGATCCGACTATATCAAACAGTGTGCAGCATCGTTTTCAACGCATGTCATGAACGCGACCATGTATGTTGTCGCGATTCTACTGTTTTCCTGCCCTTGGCTTTCGTGTCTATTTTGTATTTACGAAGGCTTACATGAACGTGTCGTACTTGAACATTGTGTTTCTGGGTCGACAATTGATATCCTGTACTGATGGCCTTAAACGCGTCCATCATGACTGTCGCGATTCTGTACCGATGGCCATGAAAGCATCAGGGTAAACCGTCGCGTTTTTGTCCTGAATCGATTGTTTGTGTTGACTGTTTCTAAACGCGACCGTTAGACCCGTTGCGATTTAGAAGACTGTCTGAACCCGTGTGTTCACTATTTTAAACCTTGTGAATAGCGACGACTGTGTCCGTCGCGATTTAAAAGGCCTACCTGAGACTTGTTTTGCTCTGTCTAGAGGGTAAGGTTTGCATGTTATGGTTATGAAAAGTGTGTACAGTCTGTCCAGTGGCTTAAAACCTGTTAACCCATGAAAAATCCATAACAACGTGAAGGTTTATTCTATTTACTCTTAAATGACATGATCTATTCTTGTAATGATTGATTGATCATCTTGCTGTTCTAGCTTACTAAAGTGAATGAATGTATCTTAAAATATTGCAAATCATGTTGAGATAAGTGCATGTTCAATATTGTGTCATCATGTTACTTGCTTTCTGCATGTTTAAAACCGATAGATTGTGGATTGAGATACGTGCTACACTACACACTTGCACATATAGGCAGCCCTTCTTGGGGGATTGGAAACTCTCGGCTGGTCATTCCGTATCGGTAGACTAGTGACCTTTTCCTTAAGACCTCCGTAATTCTCCGTACTCCGTGGATTCCCTCATGGATGTTGGGTTTACATTTGGTATGTTTATTTTTGATGATGAGCAATTCATGAACAATACAAATTGATGTGATGTGAATATGTGAAACTTGATGAGAATGTCAAGTCAAGCAAATCCTAATCAAGAAAAACATGTCTAACTTGTTCATTTATATGTTCATAATATCTCACTAATAATGTTCCTAAATGTAGGTGAGATTGCATGCAAGACAATGTACCAAGACTAGATCAAAAGCTCAAGGAAAACTCAAGAAGCATGTGCCTGTCGACAGCCCCAAAGGCTCCTGTCGACAGATACAAACAGGAAGACAAGACTAGCTTCAGGACTAGTGTGCCTGTCGACAGAAGCAAATCGCCTGTCGACAGCCACTGACAGGAAACTGTCACCCGTGAAGCTCAGTTCTCTGGGTTTTTGTAACTCTGTTAGCACCTGTCGATAGATGCATATCTTACTGTCGACAGACGAAGAGAAACTCCAGTTCCGTGATTTCCACATGTTTCCAAGTTGGGTGTTTTCATCTACCATGACTCTCCATACTTAAACACCCATATATAAGGAATGTTTTGAAGGTATTCTTATATAGAAGCAGCCACCATACCAAACCCTAGCAAAATCTCAAGAGAAAAGTCTCTCTCTGCTGCTCTGCTTCAACACTCTGTCCAGAGAGAAGAAGAACCATCTTCTAAACGGAGTTGAAGCCGGTTTGTCCATCGTTCAAGCTTCTACATCAACTCATACCTATCAAGATGAAGTTTGAAGCACATCTAGATGACCATCGTGAAGAGTTCTATCTCAAGATTTGATTCTTCAACTCAGAACTCTTCTCTGTCTCTGTTTTTCATACTCTCTGTGTGTGTTGGTGGGTCAAGTGTCTCTTGTGCTTGATTCACGTGGGTCATGTTGTTCTGATCGTGTGTTAACATCAGACAATTGAGTGTGTGTGTTGTAGAGTGAAACTCGTTCATAAGCAGTCGTTTCTACGTGTGTGTGTGGATGGTGGATGTAGGATACACAAGTTGTGTACTCCGAACCACCTTAAATCTTCATGTCCTATGGTTTGCACATTTTCACGATAGATGATTGGTAGGCACGCTGGTTCTACACACGTTAGATTGGCTGTTCATGTTCTGTTCACAACAAGCACACTAATTGCAAGTCAAACTAATCTTGAATCTGTTTAAGATTTCGATAAGTTTGTGTTTTCATCGAAAAGAAGGTAATTGTGGTTAGAGTTAGTTGTAATCTATTCAACCCCCCCCTTCTAGATTACCATACTGGATAATTCCGCACATCTTTCAATTGGTATCAGAGCGAGGTTTCTCCGATTTATTGCTTTTGAGGCTTGATCTCACGATCAGGAGATTCTCGGTCTCATGGAATCTAACAAGGGGTTAATGCCCGAGGGACACTCAGTGTCCAGGCCACCCTTCTTCGATGGCACTGACTATCCTTATTGGAAAAATCGTATGCAGGTGTTTCTGAGAGCTCAAAATTTCGAGCTATGGAAGATCGTCAGCAAAGGAGCATATACGCTTCCCGAGGATGAAGATACCTGGACAAAGGACCAAATTGCAAAGGGAACTCTCAACTGGAGCACCTTGAACATGATGCAATGCGCAGTGCATCCCAAGGAGTATTCAAGAGTCTCCACATGTACCTCAGCAAAAGAGATGTGGGACAAGCTTGAACTCATATATGAAGGTACGTCTGAGGTAAGGGAAACCAAAGCAAGCATGCTAATATCTGAATATGAAATGTTTAAAATGAAAAATGATGAAACCATATCAGATATGTTTGCTAGATTCATGTTAATAATCAACGGGCTGAAAGGTCTTAAGAAAGAATACTCAGAAAGTGACTTAGTTAGGAAGATACTTCGGTCTCTTCCATCCTCATGGAATACTAAGGCCACTGTCATTGAGGATTCTAAAGATCTCTCAAAAATGAAACTGGATGAATTAATTGGTTCCCTGATGACATATGAAATAAATGTAAAAGAAAAGAAATTGAAGAGAACCCAAGGAAGTCAATTGCTTTAAAAGCTTCAAATAAAAATTCTTCAAGTTCCAAAAAGGATGTTCAACAGGAAAGTGATGAAGATGGAACGTCTAGTGATAGTGAGAGCGATGAAATGGCAATGCTCACTAGACAGTTCAAAAAATTCCTTAAGTTCAAAAGGAAAGGCTCAAGTAACTCCAAATCCTTTAGAAAAAAAATTTCTCAAATAAATTTGAGTCTAACAAAAAATCTGACATTGTATGCTATGAGTGCAAGAAACAAGGGCATATGAGAGGAGAATGCCCGGAGCTCAAGAAGAAGCTAAAGAAAGAAAAATTCACCTTCAAGAAAGCCAAGGCAATGTTGGCGACTTGGAGTGATGAAGATGAAGATGAGGACGCACAAGCAACCTCTAGAGATGAAGAGATTCAATGCATACACTGTCTTATTTGAAAAATTTTATGAATTCAAGTCTGAAAACAAGGCATTGAAAAAGAAAATCAATTCTTTTGTTCATAGCACAAACAATGATGAACAAATTGCAGCCTTAAATAAAGAGATTGAAATGATGAAAATTGATGAGGAAGCTCACAGTGAGGAAATGGACTGTTTGAAAATAAAATTGCAAGAAATTCTAAAGGAAAAGGAAAGCCTAATCAACTCTCTTGAAAATCTTCAAAATGAGCATCAAGAAACTGAGAAAAAGTTGGAACAAGCTGAAAAAGATCTAAAAGAAAAATCTGAAGATCTTACAAGGTTTGTTAAGGGAAAGCAGAATCTTGACGCAATTTTAGGATCAAATATTTTTGTTGCAAAATATGGAATTGGGTATCAACCTGTAAAACAAAAGAAAATGGGAGAGACATTGATAACCTCCTTTGTTGATCCTAGCCCAAGCACAAGCAAACAAGTCCCTCCTAAGAACAAGAAAAATCAAGCCAAGGATAAACAAAAGCCCTCAGGTGTTCAAAAGAACAAGCCAACTGTCGGCAGGCTCAATGAAAGCTGTCGACAGGTTTGGAAAAATGTTGCCAAGGGTCAGTTAACCAGGCAACCAAAAAGGAAAATTCAAATGAATGGTCAACAAAATAACAAACCAATTGTTCTGAAAAATTCCCCATCATGCAATGTGTGCAAGAAAATTGGTCATAAAGAAAATCAATGCTGGAATAACTCAAATAAACAGAAATGCAAGCAAATCTGGATTCCAAAGCATTTACTTTTTGGCATGAATGATACATTGGGACCCAAAGTAATTTGGGTACCAAAACCTCTTGTCTGATCCATATATGCAGGAATGCCTAGCAGCCCAAAATCAAAACAAATGGTACTTGGATAGTGGCTGCTCGAGGCACATGACGGGCGACAAAGACAAATTTTGTTTGCTGGTGGAAAAAGACGGAGGTCAAGTTGTCTTCGGGGGTAACAATAAAGGCCAGATCATTGGCTCAGGTAAGGTTGGTAAGTATGCCTCTAACTCAATAGACAATGTTCTGTTAGTTGATGGTCTTAATCACAATTTGCTTAGCATAAGCCAACTGTGTGATAAAGGTCATAAAGTTGTTTTCGAATCAAGTTCATGTCAAATTGTTGATAAGGAAACATGAAGTCTTAAATTTTCTGGAAAAAGGGTGAACAACATTTATTTAGTTGATTTGGATGATCCAGAAAATGAAAATTTGTGTCTTGTTGCAAATAAATAGGATGACTTACTTTGTGGCATCGTAGGCTTGGCCATGCAAGCTACAATGTCTTGCACAAGATTATGAAGCAGAAATTGGTAAGTGGACTTCCTGAAATTTCTTTCAATAAGAATGAAAGTTTTTGTGATGCATGTGCACAGGAAAACAAACCCAAAATCCTTCAAATCAAAAGCACCGGTAAGCACCTCTAAACCTTATGAACTGTTGCACATGGACCTTTTTGGACCTACTAGAACTCTAAGTCTCAATGGCAAACGGTTTGGTTTTGTCATTGTGGACGACTTTTCTAGGTTCACTTGGGTCAAATTCTTGGCACACAAAAATGAAGCACTTAAAGTCTTTGAAGATTTCTTTAATAAGATTGAGCATGGAAATGTTCATAAGATATGCTCAATCCGCACTGATCACGGGGGAGAGTTTGATAACAACTCTTTTTCTGATTTTTGCAGGCTCCACGGTTAGAACACTTGTTTTCCTCTCCAAGGACTCCGAACAAAATGGCGTAGTGGAGAGAAAGAACAGGACCCTGGTGGAAATGGCTCGCACTCTTCTGGTCGAAAGTCAACTCTCAAGGAGCTTTTGGGCAGAAGCGGTGAACACCTCTTGCTATATTCTCAATAGAGCCATGGTAAGACCTGTGATGAAGAAAACTCCCTATGAACTGTTAAAAGGTAAGAAACCCAGTATTGGGTACTTCAGGGTTTTTGGCTCAAAAGTGTTTATTCATAACAATGATAAAGTTGATTTGGACAAGTTTGAAGCCAAAAGTGATCAAGGTATTTTTCTTGGATACTCAGAACACTCTAGAGCATATAGGGTGTTTAACAATAAGAATAAAACTGTGGAAGAAACTCCACATGTTGTCTTTGATGAGTATCATGCAAAAACTAACAATTCAAATCTTCACAGGACTCAAGATGGAAATGATGGAACAATTCTCCAAGAACAACAACAAGTAAAAGCAAAAAGAGATTCTCAAGCAGCACCAAAAACTAAAAGTGGATATTTTCGCAAGTACGATGATGATGACCATCAAATCCTTTTCAAAAAGGGAGATGATGAGCCTAATGAAGATCCACAAGAGGAAGAACCTCAAGGTGAATCCCCTCAAGCAAGCCCTCCTCAAGAACAACTTCCTCAAGAACAACTTCCACAAGATCAACTTCCACAAGTCCAAGATCAGCCTGGTCCTTCAACAATCACCAATGTGAGGTATTCCAAAGATCACCCACTTGAGAATGTGATAGGGAATGTAAATGATAAAGTTCAAACTAGGTCTCAGGTTAGACAAATAGTTGAACATGATCATTTAGCTTTTGTCTCTCAAGTGGAACCTAAAAATGTTGAAGAGGCTCTAAAAGAAAACTCATGGATTGATGCTATGCATGAGGAACTTGGTCAATTTCAAAGAAACAATGTCTGGAGTTTAGTTCCTAGAACCCCTGAGATTTCTGTCATAGGCACTAGATGGGTATTTAGGAATAAGCTAAATGAAGAGGGTAAAGTGGTGAGAAATAAGGCTAGACTGGTAGCAAAAGGATACAATCAAGAATTTGGTGTAGACTTTGAAGAATCCTTTGCTCCCTAGCTAGACTTGAAGCAGTTAGAATCTTGTTGGCGTATGCATGCTCACACAAGTTCAAACTCTTTCAAATGGATGTTAAAACTGCTTTCTTGAATGGCTACATCAAAGAGGAAGTCTATGTTTCTCAACCACCTGGATTTGAGGATCATGAAAAGCCTAACCATGTTTATAAATTGCACAAAGCTCTTTATGGTTTGAAACAGGCACCCCGAGCTTGGTACGACAGACTAAGCAATTTTCTGGTGAGTAAAAACTACTCAAGAGGTAAAGTGGACCAAACTCTTTTCACTAAGAAAGTTCGCAATCACATAATTGTTGTTCAAGTTTATGTGGACGACATCATCTTTGGTTCCACTAACCCATCACTGTGTGAAGAATTCTCAAAACACATGCACAGTGAATTTGAGATGAGTTTAATGGGGGAGCTTCAATTTTTCCTTGGTTTGCAGGTTAAACAACATGAAGATGGCTTCTTTATCAACCAAGAAAAATATGTTAAGGAGCTTCTCAAAAGATTTCAGTTTGAACAAGCTAAGCCTGCTTCAACACCAATGAGCACAAGCATAAAATTGGAAAATGATGAGAAAGGTAAACCGGTAGATGCAAAGCAATTCCGTGGTATGATTGGCTCACTCCTTATCTTACTGCAAGTAGACCGGATATACAATTCAGTGTTTGCCTTTGTGCTAGATATCAATCTAGTCAAAAGGAAAGTCATTTGGTTGCAGTTAAGAGAATATTCAGATATCTCTCAGGTACGTATGATTTGGGTCTTTGGTATCCAGCAGGAAGTAGCTTTGATTTGATATCATATTCTGATGCTGACTATGCTGGATGTAAAATTGACAGAAAAAGCACTAGTGGGTACTGCCAATTTCTTGGTGGTTGCATGGTTTCGTGGGCATCCAAGAAGCAACACTCGGTTGCACTCTCCACTGCAGAGGCAGAATATGTGCTGCAGGAAGTTGTGCGGCTCAAGTGTTGTGGATAAAAAGTCAACTATCTGACTACAACATTGACATTGGATGCACACCTATCCTATGTGACAACACTAGTGCCATCAATCTCTCAAAGAACCCAGTCCAACACTCTAGGACAAAACACATTGACATTAGACATCACTTCTTGAGAGATGAAGTAGCCAACAAATCCTTGGAGCTTAGCTTCATACCCACTGATAAGCAATTAGCTGATATTTTCACAAAACCATTGGCTGAGGATAGATTCACAACATTGAGAAGAGAATTGGGATTGTGCAAAATGCATTGAAGCCCATACCAAACTTTGAAGTGTACACCCGAAAATTTTAACTACATAAAAACTCAAATAAATGGAAATAATAATTTCCATAATATCAGAGTATTTAAAACATACGTATCATTATCGTATGTTCTAAAACACATCGGAAAATTCGTAAAAATTATAAATCAACCCTAAATATTATTACTAAATGTTTCACAAAGAAATTTGTGCCAAGAAAAATCAGATTAGCCAAGTTTAAAGTGTTTCGCGACTTATTATCGTAATTCATGAATAAGTCGTAAAATCATTATCACACGTACGTGGATGAGTCAGAAAATTAAATAAAAATCATATATGGACTTCAAATAATATCCTCTAATGACCCATCAAGGAATTTGGTTCAATAAAAATCATTTGGGCTAGGTTTAAAAGTTATTGCGACCGATTATCTAAATAAGGAAACAAGTCGGAAAACCGTTAACACGGAAATACGACGCAATCAAAAATTAAATAAAAGTGTTGGGGAGACTTCCAACATTATATATTGATGACCCATTATCATAATTGGGCCAATGGGCAACATTTGGCCCAAAAATCAAATAAAGCTAGAAAATACATAGAAATTCGTAACCATAAATAAGCTGAAATTAAAAAGAGGCAATTAGAGTTGAATTGAGATGCAATCATGCATTCATGGCAACCCAAATTCGTGCCTAACTATGAGGGGAGGTTCCTAATGCCTCACACACTCAAAGGGAGGAGGAAATCATCAAAAATAGGAAACCAAACATGCCAATCCCGAAATCCTCTTTTCCTAGTTATAATAGGACTCCTAAACACCATGGTTACTTAAATACTCTTCACCCAAACCCTAGGAACGAATTTAGAACTTGCTAGGGTCATGTGGAGGAGCTCTTGGTGGCTGAGGAGCTGTGGAACGTCCACAAGAAGCCGCTCTTCTTCCCCTTCTCGTCTGCTGCGACCTGCACAAACCACTCTCTTGAAGTCGACCAAAGGTAGGTTTTCTTGGGACAAATCTTAACATATCCTATACCAATGTGTAGAGCATCAAGTTAACTTTCATTTCCCACTGGTTTCATCGAATTTCATTTAGTAGATTTTGAATTATAAGCGTTTTTCCAAAGTCACGCACTGTTAGAGCTTTCCCGTTCTTCTTATTATTCACACGATTTGAGACCGAATTAGACTGAATCATCAAGATCAAAGTTCTTCTACTTGTAGTCACTATCATCTTTCATGTTCAACATTTTGTCTAAAACTCTTTATTTAGAGAGTTATGAACCCCGTAAGAGAGTCATGCATAATACTGTGTTTTCGGGTTTGCAGTTAGCCTTAGGTTCTTCCTGTTTTGCTCGAGATTTAAGACCTAAGTAGGTCAAGCCTCCAACATGAAAGTTCTTGTATTAGTCGATATGGTCATCTTTCATGTTAAATGTTTTGCTTAAATATCATTATTTAGAGAGTTATAAACTTCGTAATAGAGTCATGCATGATACTGCGTTTTCTGGTTGCATTTAACTTTCACTTCTTCATGTTTTTCACAAGGTTCAAGACCGAATTAGGTTAAAACCCCAACAACAAAGTTCTTATACTAGTTGTTCTTGTCCTCTTTTATGTCAGACATTTTGTCCAAATGTCAGTAGATCTCATGTTACAAGTCTAACATGTAAGTCGCCATGAAGTCATGCATGTTTAGGGCTTTACCATGTTCTTCCTGTATTTCATGCAATTAGAGACCGATTCAGACCCAGCCCACAACACAAAAGTTCTTTCAATAGATGTCCTCGACATTTTCTATGTTGTGAGTTTTGTCTAAAGATCAGCATATGGAGAGATATAGGCGTTTCATGAATATCACCCTGTGTCAAATCATGGTAGTCTGAACCAAGAGCATGTCAGATCCATGTCGGGCTCAAGCGCAGACCCTGTGAACGCGACGGCCCGATATGTCGCATTCTGAGGTCGGGTCGTGACAATACCTCTGTCGCGTTCTGGTTGCGACAGTACCCATGTCGCCTTCTGCTTGCCTGATCTGACGACCCCGTCGCCTTCCTTATAAGCCCATGTCGCAATCTCAGGATTTTACCTGAAACCACGTGTTTTCCTGCATAGTTTTCTGCATATACCCAAGGTCTGTTTAAATATGATATTCACTGTGTATGTGCATGTCTTGGGTCTGATCATTACATGATTGTTATTTAATGACCTAAAAAGTGTTAAACCCATTTAAAAGCTTTAATTACATGAATGCTATTCTAAGTGCTCCTTAAATGTTATGATCCATTCATGTTTCTTGTGATTTAATCTTCCTACTGTTTACCATGTTTAAATGATAAGAGTTATCATAAAATCTTGCAAACCATGATGAGTTAAAGTGCATAGTTTTGTTCCATGTTATATTGTCAAGTGCTTCCTGCGAGTTTGAGACCGATGGTTTGAGAATTGAGACACGCGTACCGCACTACACACTAGCACTGTTAGGTAGCCTTTTCTTGGGAAATTGGAAACTCTCTACCGGTCATTCCGAATCGGTAGACTAGCGACCTTTTCACCAAGGCCTCCGTAAATCTCCTCTGACCATGGATTCCCACATGGCCGATGAGTTGGTTGTACCATTGAAGTTCCCTGGAGATAGCGTGCACTTCCTTTCTCTTCTTGATCTCGTGAGTGTGACTTACAAACTAGACTAAAGCCATTAATGTAAAGATTGAACAAAAGTATAATTGTACCGTTATGCTGCCGAATTTATCTCTTGACCATTGTTCTCATGAAATCATGTTCAATTAATTATTACTTCTTCCCATCATCATCATGAACATGACATTACACCTGCTTACTTATTGAAACTCTCATTGGCCATTATTAATGACTGTGGGTATCTACATTTAAAATTTTCATGAGATGGCTGACAGGGCACGGCGTGTGTCCAAGGGCTCCAGTCTAGCCCCAATGACGGAGAGTCATAAATATACTGTTAACCATGGGGTATAATGATTACTGGCGTTGCATCTGCACTGGGAGTACTTTCTTGCTTGTTGAATGTTAGATACATAACCACATACACGTGTCCTGGTGTACATCCTTGATGGATCTTTTCTTGGTGTACATTGGTGTCTACGTGCCTGATTAGTGTTACTTGATCGTGCTTGTGAAATCTTGCTTGCTTGCTTGCGTGATATGGCCATCCTGCATTTAATGCAATTTATGATATTTTGCGTTTCTTGACATCAATTGAAATCTTGCTTGCTTGTGCAAAGTGATCTATTGCTAGTTCTATCTCGTTCACCAATCTTGTTCTATCGTAATCACTCTCTCTAGCTTGTTTTATATATCATGTTTTAACTAGTTTTATTCGTACTTGCATATCATTCATCGTGCTTACCTAGTTCTAAAATGCTAATCACTTATCATTGCCCGCACATTGAGATATAAATCCTACTGGGCTAGTTTGCTCATCCCTACCTTTTACCCAATCTAGGTGACTATGAAGTTCAAGAGGAAGAGCAAGTCGAGGATGGGAATGCGTCCGAGTGAAGAGCGTTCCAATATGAGCCTACCTATAGTTAGTTATTTTGAGTGTTAGATTCTTGTAGTAGGAAGTGAGGTATCATGTTCTTTTGCTTTATTGAGTCTTAGTCTGTAATAGTTTCCACTTTGAATACAATAAGTTGAGATTTGAATACAATTTATATTGAGTTCAACATGGGGCCCTATTATGATGTTGTGTTGATACACATTTAGTGCGTGCTAGCTAGAGGCTTATTTGCCGACTGTCCACGTCTCGAAATATCGACTCGAATTAATTAATAATATCCGCTGCGTAATTCTCGGGACGTGACAGAAGTATATGTTCTTTGTGTGCACGGAATATGAGGTATATCAAATGGTAAACTGTGGAAGAACAAGTTATGCTTGTTTAGAAACTATTATTATGCGTGAGAAAATATTCTCCGCCATATATCCATAGTCAAGTTGCACATAAAGGTCATTCAATTCAAATAAGGTATATGGTTTGTTTTCATTTTGCCCACTCATTTTTGCAAACAAATGGCTTTCTGTGTTGGAATGTTTTTTTTTTTATGAACTTGTGTGCAATTGCTTGTTAAACATATGAAAGTCTGTCTTGAATTGCTTGAATGTTGAGTCTCCACATGCACACACTATGGGGGAGTAAAGTTAAGTTAGATGAGTGAATTTTTGAGGGAAACTATCCATTCTTCATTTGCTTTATTTCCCTTGCATGGAGCTCCAATCATATCTCTCATCTCAGCCTTCAAAAAGCTTTCTCACAGCTCCTGTCGACAGCCCCATTCATTGCTGTCGACAGCCACTAGCAGGTTTTCCTCTCCCCGAACTCAACATCTTTCAGTCTGTTAGCATCTGTCGACAGACAACATTGTATCTGTCGATAGACGCACCCTTCCTGAACTCTGTAGTTCAACACTGTTAGCAGCTGTCGACAGGCTCACTATAGCTGTCGACAGATAAAGCTTTCACTGAGTTCTTCATATCCTATCTCAACCTATTTCATGAGCATACTTCTCTACTGCATTTAAGGTGAAAATTGGTGACTTACTTGTGTTATAATCTTTCATATCCACATAATACCAATGATATTGTCTAAATCACAATGATTTTGACATACTATTCTTTTGTGAGTCTAGGTTGCATCATTTTGAGTACATTTAACAAATCACATGAGTATAACCTAACTCACTTGAATAACTCCCTTGTGGACTATCATTTTTTAAAGTCACGTGATAAGTCCAAAGGTCATTGAAGGTTATGTCTTGCATTGGCTTTTAAACCTTATCTAACTCTTGACCTTGATCAAAAAAAAAAAAATCTAATAAAAAAATAAAAGGAGAAAATCTACCTATTTCAAACACTAAAATGTGTATCAAAAATATAATAAGGGAACAAAGGCAGAGTAATGCTGAGTATTGCTGAGTAACCGGGGACATGGGTATCACAATGTCTGTCTTCGCGTCAAAAAGCTTACTCATTAACTCTGTATAATGGTCTGATGGTCACTTCCACTGAGTAACTGGGGATACGGACATTACCCATGTCTATCTTCACGTAAAAAGGTCATAGTGATCCTAATTACCACTTTTTCTCTTACTGTTCGTTCAAAAACAAATCATAAAAGGAGAAATAGAGTGTAGCCTCCTCATTTTTCTTATTAAGGCCAATTTGTTGTTAATGATTAATTGCCCATGTAGACATCTTTTTCATACACCTTTTGACTGTCACCCACTAAGAAATATATTTTCTGCAATGGTTTTATTCAAGAGGATTATCTTATTTTCATATGTTTTTGTACAATGTATTCTTCATGATGCAACTTGAGATTCCGGGAATGTTATTTCACAACCATTGTAGATGTTTGAGGTGTCCTAATATTAGTGGATGTGACATTTTATAATGTGTATTTACCTATTTTTCACCTTATGTACACATTGGATGCTCATTGCCCCAAAAAATTCTGTCAAAATGCCTCTCTGGCACATTTCTGAGTGTGCCTGTCGACAGATGGCTGTGCATCTGTCGACAGCCGGCGGCAGGGTCTGTTTTGGAAGCCCAACGGGTGTCTCTTTAGGGTTGGATTTTGTGGGTCCCTGTCCTTTGAAATTCTTTCCCACTCTTTAAAAGAGAACCCACGACCCTTTCCTCCCTTTCCCACATCCAAAACTCCCTCCTCTTTTCTTCTCCACGAAACCCTTCTTCTCCAGGGTGCAGCCAAGCTTTTGGCCCTCCTATTCTTCCTTCCTCCTCATCTCATCTTCTTTCAGAGCCCTTCTCTGCTCCACCCTTGTCCTTCTCATGGCTCTTAAGGGCAAACTTCTTGCCTCTCGTCGTCGTCCCACTTCCCACAAAGCTGGCAGAGGCTCCCGGGCTTCTTCTGAGCGCCGGACCAAGCATCGTGATGATCGGCTGCCCGAGCTTGTCGTTCCCCAAGGTTTGCAACTCACCATGGTTCCGGGAACCTTTAGAAAATTCGTTCAGCCCCGCTTTGTTGATTTTCCTTCTTTGGGAGACATGTTCCCCAATCTCCTACCCCTCTTTGCCACCTAGGACTGGACGGTATTTCTCTATTCTCACTTGAACTACTCTCCTACTACCGTCACAAAGTTTTTCAATAATCTTGGCCTGTCTGGGGATGAGGATCTCTACACCTTAGTCAAAGGTACTTCTTTCAAGATTACCTCCAACCTCATCAGCACTGCACTTCAAATTCCTAACTCTGGGGCTGATGTGATTCTCAGCCACCCTTCTGCATATGAATACTATCATCTCATCACCCTCCAACCTTATGATGCAACTAAGAAAATTGCCAAACTGAATGCCAACTCCTTTCCCCCACTGAATAGAATGATCCATCACATCTTCACCACCCTGATTGCTCCAAAGCATGGCAGTCGGGAACTCGTCACTGAGGTTCATAAATCTCTCTTTTTTTCTTCCTCAAGTGCGAACAAATCAACTTGCCCGAACTCATGCTTCACCTAATCCGTCAATGCTTCTACAACCCTAGGAGATCAATGCCATATGTGTCACGTTCTAGCAAAATTACATTAACTAAATATGACATATATTAATTACAAGAACTAACATAACGTTTGTATATAAACAACGTGTTTAGCGGAACTTATTACATAGTATTCCTCATTGTCGTCTGAATGAGGAACAAGCAAAAGTAAACTGTAGCCTATTACATTCTCATTCTATCTATTAAGAAATGCAAAAGATGACTGGACTCCTTGGCATAAGATGGTCCTCTCAGCACTCAAGCCCCCCTTAAGTAATATCTCCATCTTGTTCATCTGAAAATGTTAAATTGAATGAGCTAACTAGCCCAGTAGGATTCAATTCTTTTAATTCAAAAGGATTCAGATGCATATATTTAAGGTAAGACGAGTATAGATTTCTGACATGGAGTGTTCAAGATAATGAACAAGCAAGACAAATTAATAGTACGTAATGGGCAAGAACCTTTTAGAAGCAAGGTTAATCACTCAGGATGATGCTTAAATTTTGAACTAAACATATTTCCACACACACAAGCATGATATGATGACTAATCAAACACAAATTGATGTATGCCAACATCCACGATGTCCTTATCACCCCCGCGCGGCCACTGATGAATTCAGGCGCTCCCCCTAGGACTGAACCAGCCCTTATTTGCCAGGCATAATTCTTAAATGAGTCTGAGACTCACAAATTGTCATCATCACACACTCATCACTGTAATGAATCAAGAATACACAAGGATTCATTCAATGTTTACACACAAGAGTGAAGGAACTCTGTTCCTTACTGATTTTAGAAATTGATTATCCTTCAAGGTCAATTTTGTTTGGAACTTTGAAGAAATGATTCATGGTACAAAGAAGGGTAACATGACTGGTTTTAGTAGGTGTTTAGGGGGTAAAAACCACAAGACTTAGGTGGACTATTAGTTGGAACAATTGGGTAAGATTTGCACCAAGGAATGGAGCAAAACAGGTGCTGGAAACATGACCCTGTCAGTATCTGTCGACAGGCATAAGCTTGCTGTCGACAGGGGCTGGTTTCTAGAGACAGAACTTCAGTTCTGTATGCATCTGTCGACAGCCAGTAATGGGGCTGTCGACAGCCACACACAGGTGGTGATTTCTGGGTTCTGGAATGAGGATCCTGTCGACAGGCAGAAGCTTGTCTATCGACAGATTCAGTGTAAACTTTCAAAAATCGATTCAAATCGACTAGAAATTGTACTAACAAGCTCTTCTATCATTCCTAACATGATTAGGACTTTGAACAAGTATGATTTCAGTTTTATAACTCAATGTAACATGATAGGAAGATAGAAGGAAGATCATGGAATATAAATCACATGGATGATTAGCAAAAAACTAAGCTCAAGGGAGATTGAATGGGAAAGCACTTCTCTTAGAACTTTCTTCTCTTTTTCCATTAATCACTTATCAAGTACACTCACTTGAGACCTCCATGGCCTCTCAATGAATCAATCTCACGAAGGAGAAAGAACTGTTATGGTTCCGTCTACACTACACAGGAAAATTGATATGATTTCAGATTTGAGACATGTTGGGAATGAAAAAGAAATGATGGGTGATCTCCTATAATCAAACACAAATTTAGTCATGATGATGGTTCAATTCTTGGCAGGGAACTACTTTCCAAGTTTGGAAAATAGCACACACGTGGTAAATGATCACTTTACATTACCTAAACTATGTCGAAATGTAAGATGAATAGGTGAAGAGTAGGAAGAGAATCCTACCTCTATGACTAGCACAACCTTCTCTTGACGTTAAATTCCCCAAGAGCCCAACGTAGAGCAGCTGAGGAAGTAGCCAACAGTAAGGAGAGAGTAGTTGAATCCTCCCAGGTCTGCTTTACCAGCTTCACAACATCCCCTGCAGCAGCTCCAGCGCCAGCTCGAGCAAGGATAAGGGTGGCAAACACAAGGACAGTAGTTCCAGCTACGTATCTAACTCAAGAATTGTGCAAACACAACAGCAACATAACAGTGGGAAAGGTTCAGAAAGATAGGTACGAAGGATATTGGGGTGTTTTTATAACCCTAAAGGTCTCCATGCATCGCAACACGTCGATGGTTAATGTGTCATGGTAAAAACCATGGGCTTTTACCATGTGACACGGGTTACATGCATAATCCACAAGTTACAACTGGGGGGTTAACGTGGTAAGCTCCTACAAAGGTGTTTTGGCGTTCTCAACACCCAACACGTAAGCATCACAAAAATTCCAAGAAAATCCCAACCATAATTGCCAAATAATTCAACTAGCCCATTAAGCTTGATATAAACATATTCAAATGGTATCCATTTGTCATGAAATTTTAACCATAGACTAATATAATGGTTTTTCTAATTATGGTGATTTTTATTTAATTTTTAGATTTTATTTTACACTAGGTGAAAAATCATCCGAAAAATAGTCGCGTCGACTTATCCTCGAAGTCCGCATGCCGAAAAATTTGAATATTTATATTTCTGAGATCTCCACATTTTTTTGGAAATTATGGTGTTCTCAGATTTTTATTTCGTTGTCGTTTTTTGGTGTCGCCCTGTGGGAGCGCGCACCTCTGTGTACGACACTGGGGTAACATACGTTACTACTAATTAATCCCAAAATCTAATTATCTCAATTTAATAACAATCCTAATGTATTATAACCACATTATTCATATTTTATTAACACTTTAAATTTTTGGGGTGTTACAATATGCTTGCCCGATCACTTCCCTTCTTCTCTTCATTGAGATACATATTCCTGATAGTGAGCTTGTTGCCCTCAAATCTCGCAGTGCCTTTGATCTCACTGCTGCCCATCGGATCGGATATAAGCTGCTTGATGGGGTTGTCACATGGGAACTCTAAAGAGCAGGCAACTGATGAAGATGATGCTGATGAAGACTCCCAGTCCGAGCCAATGGATGCTCAGGGAGATGAAGCTGATGTTGCTGCTAGTGATCCAGTGCCTAATGAGCCCTCACTCTGAGACTTCATCTCTGCTCAGATGGCACAAATGCAACTCCAAATGACCACTAGCTTTGAAAAGCTCAATGAGCGATTGGATACTGTTGATACGAGTATAGAAGCACTGGCTGACACACAAGTCCAGCTTCAGCTCAGGCTTACCAGGCTCTCCACAGAGCTTCATGAGCTTCGTCAGGCCTCTGCACCACCTGGCCATGACGATGTTTAGAGAGTCTAAGTGTTCACACTCTAGAATTCTGCTCTGTTTGGTCATGGTCTTGTCACTATTGTCACTATTGTCTTGTTGTTCTCTCAGTCATGATATTTTCTTTCCTAGCACTTCCTTTTGTCATGTCATGAATCACTTTTGTAACTGTGTGTACTGAATGTCACATCAATGAAATTCATAGTTATTTGCTTCTGTTCTACTCATGTGTGCATGACGTGTCTTTTTGGATGTTGTCAAAAGGGGGAGAAACATCAAATTGTGAATTGTGCACACATTTGAAAATTTTGTCATCATCAAAAAGGGGGAGAATGTTGGGTTTACATTTGGTATGTTTGTTTTTGATGATGAGCAATTCATGAACAATACAAATGATGTGATGTGAATATGTGAAACATGATGAGAATGTCAAGTCAAGCAAATCCTAATCAAGAAAAATATGTCCGACTTGTTCATTTATATGTTCATAATATCTCACTAATAATGTTCCTAAATGTAGGTGAGATTGCATGCAAGACAATGCACCAAGACTAGATCAAAAGCTCAAGGAAAACTCAATAAGCATTGCCTGTCGACAGCCCCAAAGGCTCCTGTCGATAGATACAAATAGGAAGACAAAATTGGCTTCAGGACTAGTGTGCCTGTCGACAGAAGCAAATCGCCTGTCGACAGCCACTGACAGGAAACTGTCACCCGTGAAGCTCAGTTCTCTGGGTTTTTGTAACTCTGTTAGCACCTGTCGACATATGCATATCTTGCTGTCGACAGACGAAGAGAAACTCCAGTTCTGTGATTTCCACATGTTTCCAAGTTGGGTGTTTTCATCTACCACGACTCTCCATACTTAAACACCCATATATAAGGAATGTTTTGAAGGTATTCTCGTACAGAAGCAGCCACCATACCAAACCCTAGCAAAATCTCAAGAGAAAAGTCTCTCTCTGCTGCTCTGCTTCAGCACTCTGTCCAGAGAGAAGAAGAACCATCTTCTAAACGGAGTTGAAGCCAGTTTTTCCATCGTTCAAGCTTCTACATCAACTCATACGTATCAAGACGAAGTTTGAAGCACATCTAGATGACCATCGTGAAGAGTTCTATCTCAAGATTTGATTCTTCAACTCAGAACTCTTCTCTGTCTCTGTTTTTCATACTCTGTGTGTGTGTTGGTGGGTCAAGTGTCTCTTGTGCTTGATTTACATGGGTCATGTTGTTCTGATCATGTGTTAACATCAGACAACGTGAGTGTGTGTGTTGTAGAGTGAAACTCGCTGATAAGCAGTCGTTTCTGCGTGTGTGTGTGGATGATGGACGTAGGATACACAAGTTGTGTACTCCGAACCACCTTGAATCTTCGTGTCCTATGATTTGCACGTTTTCATGATAGATGATTGGTAGGCATGCTGGTTCTACACACGTTAGATTGGCTGTTCATGTTCTGTTCATAACAAGCACACTAATTGCAAGTCAAACTAATCTTGAATCTGTTTAAGATTTCGATAAGTTTGTGTTTTCATCGAAAAGAAGATAATTGTGGTTAGAGTTAGTTGTAATATATTCAACGCCCCCTTCTAGATTACCATATTGGATAATTCCGCACATCTTTCAATGGAGATCGAGTTGGTTGTACCATTGAAGTTTCCTAGAGATAGCGTGCACTTCCTCTCTTATCATGTTCTCGTGAGTGTGGATTTATAATCTTGACTTAAGCCATTAATGTAACGAGTTAACTAAAGTGTAAATCGCGCCGTTATGCTAACGAAATTATCTCTCGACTATTGTTATCATGAAATCATGTTCACATGACTTGCTATTTCTTGACATCATCATCATGAACGTGATATTACAATTACTTACATCTTGAAACTCTCGTTATTGGCCATGAATGACTGTGGGTATCTACATTTGAAATTAAGTGAGATGCTGATCGGGCACGACAAGTGTCCAAGGGCTCCAGTCCAGCCCCAATGACGGAGAGTCATAAATATACTGTTAACCATAGGGTATAATGATTACTGATGTTGCCTCTATGCTGGGAGTACTTGCTTGTTGAATGTTAGATACAATATACGTGTCCTAGTGTGCATTCCAAGGTGGCATAGATCCTTAGTGCACATTAGTGTCATCGTGTCTGATTAAGTGTTAAGTGATAAAAGTTTGTGCTTGTGTGTGCTTGCTTGCGTGATATGGCCATTATGCATTTATTGCAAATAAGTGATATCTTGCATTCTTGCAAATTATTGACCTCTCGTACTCTTACAAATAGTGATATCTTGCGTGCTTGTACAAAGTGATCTACTGCTAGTCGTATATTGTTACCTCATTCTAAATCTTGTTCAATTACTATCGCTCAACCTATCTTGTTCAGGTATCATGTTTAATGAGTTTTATTCGCACATGCATATCTTGATAATCGTGCTTGCCTAGTTCTAAATTGCTAATCACTTATATCATTATCCGCACATTGAGATATAAATCCTATTGGGCTAGTTTGCTCATTCCCTATTTCTAACCATCTAGGTGACTATGAAGTGCAAGAGGAAGACCAAGTCGAGGATGGGAATGCGTCCGAGTGATGAGCGTTCCAACATATGTGTTTATCCATAGTTTACCTTGAGAGTAGTTACATGTAGTAGGTAGTGAGAAAAAATGTAATTTACCTTTTATTGAGTCACAGTACTGTAGTACCACAATGAGAGTTGATGTATTAGTTATTTTGAAATGAAACAAAGTGTTGAGATTGGAATACAAGTTTAGTTGAGTTTATTATTTGGGCCCTATTATTATGTTTGTGTTATTACACAATTAGTGCTTGCTAGATAGAGATTTATTTGCTGACTACTCACGTCTCGGAATATCGATTTTAATTCTTTCGTATATTTTCGCTGCGTAATTCTCATGACATGACACTAATACACAACGGTTTGAAATGTTGCAATTTTGAGGCAAATTTTTGGCAATAAAATCTTTCCTAAAATGACTGTCTCATATGCGTCCAGTCATCCGATCACGTTTTTGAATCGCGACCACTGAACCCATTATGATTTAACAGTCATACTAAATCTCGAACTTTGGTCTAGATCTCACAATCCTACTTTGTTTTGACACCTCGGGATGCATGCCAACCCTATAAAACATTATCTCACGTCCTGTTTGTCCTCCCTAATGTCCTAATGCTCAAGAGATCCCTCTCTCTCCTAATGCTTCAAATTTATTTTTTTGAGAGTCTGTGAGAAGTTCATACATCGTTGCCGCCGTCTGCGATGCATCTACGTCAACTCCCCATGTAGCGGCTCTCTCTTTTGAAGCTCTTCACGTGATCAACATATGCACAGGGAAGTCCTTTAAATTTCTTTTCTTCTCTCCAACCGATCTCTCTCCTCCTCTTCTTCTTATTCTTTTTTTGTTTATTATTATCCTCCATCCTCCAACCGATCTCTCTCCTCCTCTTCTTCTTCCTTTTTTTAATTATTATCCTCCTCCCTCCAACCGATCTCTCTCCTCCTCTTCTTCTTCCATTTTTTAATTATTATCCTCCTCTCTCTCCTCCCCCTTCTCTTCTTCTTTTCTTTCAATATTTTAATTTACCTTCCTCTCTCTCTACCGATCTCTCTCTTCATCTTTTAAATTTTTTTAACCTTTTCCTCTCCCCCCTTCCACCGATCACTACAAGAAAAGGGACTATTAGGGACGGAGTATTGGTGACGGCTTTAAAAAATCGTCGCTAAAAAGAGTATTTGCGACGGTTATAAAAAAGCAGTCACCAAAAGTATAGTATTGACGACGGCTCTAAAAAATCGTCGCTATAAAGAGTATTTGCGACGGCTATTAAAAAGCCGTTCCAAAAAAATATCGAATTGGAGACGGCTGTAAAAAAGTCGTCCCCAAAAGTATAGTATTGGCGACGACTGTAAGAAAGTCGACCCCGAAAATATAGTATTGGAGACGGTTCTAAAAATCCGTCGCTAAAAATAGTATTTGCGACGGTTATAAAAAGCCGTCTTCAAAAGTATAGTATTGAAGACGGTTGTAAGAATAGCCGTCCCCAAAAGTGTAGTATTGGAGACGGCTGAACAGAAGTCGTCTTAAAAAATATAGTATTGGGGACGGCTCTAAAAAGCCGTCGCTAAAAATGTACATCATGTTAATTTATATATTTTGATGAACATAACAATTCGTGTATGCAAGTGTCAATAGATTTTGTTTGCATGTTGATATAAAAACTTCTGCGCAATAACAGAAAAAGAAACCTTGTGTGTTTGCCTCAAAGATGAGCCCAAAACATACACTTTCCAGCAGGATTGAATGAAGAGAAGTGAAGTACAACACATAGTATGGAACCTAGTATTCTTAGTCCTTTCGGAAAATAAGGAAGACAGACAAAAGTTGAGGTATGGGTCTGTCAGTGGTAGGTGAGATGGTCAGATACCATGCGTCTGTTTTTTACATAAATGCTTTGAGTCTTTTTAGAAAGAATAGATTGAGGCAACGGACATCAAAACCAGAAGTATATTTCAAAGAAATAATTTTTACAGGAATGTAAATATGTGAATGAACTGAATTTGTTGTCAGAAAATATATTAAAATAATAGTCTTGTACGATCTTAGGAGTATATGATAAGCAACAAGCTAATTAATATGTCAGAGATTTTATATTTTACGAACAAGAATGACAATTTAAGGTACTAGCTGATAGTGTAGTCGAATTCAGTAAACAGGTAATTTGACTCAGAAAGTGAACATGATTCGATTTAGAAAAGTGTAATTCGAATCAAGAAGGAAATCGTTAGTCGAATGAGGTGTAAAGTTGAGTCGAATACAGTATAAAAACGTTCGACTGTATGATTCGAAGTCATGAATCGAATACAGTATAAAAACGTTCGACTGTATGATTCGAAGTCATGAATCGAATACAGTGAAGACGTTCGACTGTATGAGTCGAAGACATGAGTCGAATACAGTGTAAAGACGTTCGACTGTATGAGTCGAAGACATGAGTCGAATACAGTGTAAAGACGTTCGACTGTATGAGTCGAAGTCATGAGTCGAATACAGTGTAGAGTTGTGTACTTGGAAAAACTTTGGTCGTTCAGGATATTGAAGCTGTCTAGAAATTTTTGTAGTATATCTATATATTTTGTGAAATAAATATATAACTGAGAATTTATCATGGTACACGCAAAATATTCATTTAAAGATTTGTCTTATCAAAAATACTTAATTTCCTGAAGTCTTGGAGGAAGTTGCTTCAACAATTCTCCCCCTTTTTGTTAATGACAAAAAAAATCTTTAAATGGTAGCTAGCTGATAGCCTGAATAAAAATTTGATAAATTTTTGATACAAGAGTAATGAACAAAGTCGTCAAATGATGGTAATGATGATTAAAATCTTAATATTAATTCATACATTTATCTTATTTATGTACTAATTACCTTATATTAATTACAGGATCAAATGAACCAGTTGATGAATCCCACTCCCTCAGAGGAATCAGATGCCACAGCTAATCCTCCAGTACTTACTCCAGAGGAAGCCTTCCGTCAGGTGTTTGGGAGGGATAGACCTGGACGGATCCGATGCGGTGGTCGAGGACAGACTTTGAGGAGTTGGTACGGGCCATCTGAGTGTGGTAGCAGTAGCAACACTGTATATCAGCGTCTCCTAGAGGAGCAATCTCAGCAAAAGTCTGAGATATGTCAGCAAAAGTCTGAGATATCTCAGCAGAAGTCTGAGATTGAAAGAATGAAAAAAATCATTGAAGATCAAGAGCGGAGAATAGCAGCACAGAGCACAGATATAGATGTTCGAGTGGAAGCTCAAGTGGAGGCTCGACTTGCTGAGCTAAAGACACAGATGCTTCAAAGCATGGATGATCGAGTTCTTGAGTTAATTCGTATGTCTGGAAGTGGTGCACCAGTGCTACCTGAGGATGAGACAGATGAAGAGGTGGGAGATGGAGAGGATGAGGGAACTTTTGGTGAGGATGAGTGAGACTTGACTATATATATATTTACGATCGTGGTTTTATGATGTAATACATTAACATTTGAAATAATCAAACATGTGATGTAATGGATTTCAATTTCAAGTACTATACTTCTTTTAGAAAGAGGATTCTGAATCGTTTATGTAACTTTTCATGTAATACATTTAAATTTAGAGTTTTATAGTTATTTTGGAATGTGTTTTGTTAATGTAATTTTTGTATAACAGGTTGTAACTTTGTGATAAAATATTGTTTTTACTATTTTTTTTAATTTTGTGATAGACTATTGGAGACGGCTTCAACCGTCTCCAATAAAACTATTGGCGACGGCTAACACGCCGTCTCCAATAAAACTATTTGTAGAGGTATTCTTTAGTCCCACATTGAAAGATAGTGAGAATAAGTGTGTGCTTATCAGCAAGAGCCTCACCTCTTCTCTCAAGAGGGCCCTTTTAAAGGACAAAACCCCAAGCATGGGGACAATACCTCTTGGGAGGCACACTTAAATCACGTCTCTTCATTGGCGCCGTCTGTGGGAACGAACGAGAGGCCATGCGCCCTACCCGAGTGTCTCATCTTCATGAGACCCGCACACCCTTATCCTCACTGGGGGGCTGTGTAGAGGTATTCTTTAGTCCCACATTGAAAGATAGTGAGAATAAGTGTGTGCTTATCAGCAAGAGCCTCACCTCTTCTCTCAAGAGGGCCCTTTTAAAGGACAAAACCCCAAGCATGGGGACAATACCTCTTGGGAGGCACACTTAAATCACGTCTCTTCACTATTAAAGACGGTGGAGCCGTCCTCAATAGCCTCATTGCAGACGACTGCACTCCGTCTCCATAGTATCAATGAAGACTGGCAAAAAGCCGTCGCTAATAGATATTTTGGCGACGGCTAAACTATTGTCGCCACTAATGGTATTCAAGACGGATCCATTACCGTCACTAATAAGATTTTTAGCGACGTCTAAACAGCCGTCTTTAATATTGCAATTGGCGACGGCTAGCTCATTGTCGCCAATAATGTTATTCAGGACAGCTAATAGCAGTCACTAATAAGGTTTTTAACGACGGCTTTTAAGCTGTCTCTAATAACGCTATTAGCGACGGCTTAACCATGTCGCCAATAATTTTATTCAAGACGGCGCCATAGCTGTGACTAATAATATTTTTAAAGACGGCTTTAAAGTCGTCTCTAATAATTCTATTAGCGACGCTTTTTTGTCCGTCTTCAATAATACTATTGGCGACGGTGTAATTGTGTCTCTAATAATATTATCGAAGACGGCTTATCTCCATTGCTAATATATGTTTTTGAGACGGCTATAACGCCGTCGCTAATACATTAATTGAGACGGGGAATATTATCCGTCTCAATTAAAGTTATTGAAGACGGACATTTATCCGTCCCCAATAACGTTATTGGGGATGGATGTTGCTTAGCCGTCTCCAATACTATTGGCGACGGGCTTATTAGGGACGACCTAGCGACGGCCTTGTAGCCGTCTTCAATAATCATTGGGGACGGCGTTTTGAATATTAGCGACGACTGTCAGTCGTCCCCAATAACCGCTTTTCTTGTAGTGGATCTCTCTCCTCGCTATCTATCTATTCTTTTTACTATTTATTTAATCTCTTCTCTCTCTCTCTCTCTCTCTCTCTCTCCCACTGCTCTATCTCTATCCTTGTTTCATTTCTTTAAAAAATCTTTTCAACCTCTCTATCTCCACCGATTTCTCTCTTTAAATTTCTTTTTCTCTCATCTTTTTACAAAATCTTATTTTATGCTTTTTATTGATCTCACTACCTCTCTCTCTTCACAATCTATCTCCTTTCACTATGATGTGAACTGTCATATACATAATTGAATTTAATGTCATATGAAAGCCATGCAAATAAATCATGCCATGAAGTGAAGTCCACATGCCAATAAATCTCCCTTTTGTGTTTTCTTAATTTTAATTCATCCATGCATAGCATGCCACGTTGAGATCTCCACTAAAGTGCACACTTGCACACCACACACAATCTTTTTAATCACACACAACATGCATGCTTCTTACCTATGTTTTTAGGGGTTTAAAAAGCCAAACAAGGTGAGTTCTACTCTATGCTTCATCTCCTTTATTTTTCTTTAAGAATATGATACTACACATTCACTTGGCTAATCCATATTGTCTTTCTTTTATCTTTGTTGTTTCAGGGTAATCAAATTGAAGAAGCCTTCTACCATAGCTGGCCGTGTTTGTAGAAGAAGAGAAGAACCCCATCGTCTCAATCTCCCCGCTAAAGGCATTTCTCGCGATCACTCCTTATTTGCACTTGCTGCATTTCTTTATTCATACTCCTTCGACACCCACGTGTGTCTGGCGATCACGTACACGTCCAGGAGTTGTGCTCCATCTTCCTATTCATTTTCTCATTATTTTCTTTGTGGATGCTTGGAGTTCTTCAAAGACGAAAAGCATAATCTACAAACTAGCGATCACGGTGGGACTTCTTTTCGCCTCTTTCATTTGATTACCCCCTCCATCGTGCCTCATGTGGCCCCCTCCTTTTAGCACCATCGCGTACCCCTTCCTTCTTTTCCTCCCCTCACTTGTTCCAAGTGATTAGCCAATTGTGGATTTCAAAGAAAATTTGAGAAATAAAGAAAAATAAACAAAAAAGGATGAGTTGATCCATGTTCAAGCGAGATTATGTCTTTTTTGCTTACTGCATTACACTGAAAGCATGTTGGTGTGTTGATTTTTGTACATATCTTCTTGATTCACTGCTTTATTTTTATTCTCGGGCTGCCTTCTGAATTCGTGACCGACACAGTGGTCGCGATTCAGTCTTTGATACGTGTTTAGTAAATCGATCGCATTTTTCTTTGTTTTGCGACGGCTTGAGCCATCGCGTTTCTGTTTGAAGTACCGTCCATAGGGACCGGACGCATCTCTGACAGGCTCCTCAGGCTCTTAGATCTGCGACCAGGTGACTAGACGTGATTCATCTATTTGATTCGCAACGACTGTGTCCATCGCATTTCTAACAGAAGACATAGCACAACCTCTTATTATTCAGAACATTTGTGTTTTATATCTGTTGCTTACAGGGCATTCTGCATTTGGTCGGTGGATCTCCTTCCCTCACTCCCTAGGCTCCACACACCTTCTTGGTAAGGGCGACCTCTCCTTTGGGCATTCCGTCTCATTGGACTAGGGGACCTTTACCAAGACCTCTGTAAGTTTCTGTACCTCGTGGATTCCCTCACGACAGACCGAGCTGTGTTGGGTTGAGTGTGTTTTGGAATTTCCTAAAGCTGTATTTTAATGATGACCAATGAACATCACTCATACTTTGATTTTGATGATGACATATTGTGATTTTGTTGATGATATGTTGAACATGTTATACATTTTATACATATCACAATAATGCTTAAACAACATATTTTTGATGTTTAATATCTCATATTTTAATGATAATATCTTGTACTAATGATATATATGTTAAATTTGCAGGTGTATATAGCTCTTGTCATTGATGGTGTTGACACATCCATTGATGGTGTCGACACTGGGTCATAGTCCCTGAAGCATTTTCATGAAGACAGGGTCAAGTGTGTCGACACAGCCCTTGGTAGTGTCGACACTAGACCCAGTTCCCAGGAGACCCAATTGCCTGACTGGGATAGGGTGTCGACACAGTCCCTAGTAGTGTTGACACTAGACCCAGCTTCCAGAAGACCCTTTTTGGACAACTGGGACAGTGTGTCGACACACTCAGTGGTAGTGTCGACACACTCCGGCTGAAATTTCAACTTATGATTTTTCTGGACACGTGGCCGCTTGGGGATCAAGGGAATCTACCTAGGTTTTTGTGCCCACGTACCCTAAGGCTCCTTATGGACATATGGGGCTATAAATACCCATGTGTTTGGTACTCCAAAGCAATCCCACGTAAGACAAGGCCCAGAGCATTCTGTAAGAAGGGAGGAAGAGCGGGAAAAAGGGATCTGCATCCAGAGGAGTAGAGCAGCGCCGCCAAGGGAAGAAGAAGGAGAAAAGAAGGAGAAGAAGAGGAGGAGCTCATGATTGCAGCAGTGCTGGTCCAGAAGGAGATGCAGCCGAGTCTGTATTTGGTCAGAGTGTTAAATTCTTTGGGGAATCTGTGTATGTGTTCTACACAGATCTCCCAATTCTATTTGTCTTTACCATTTCTATTGTACTGAGATAGATCGTGCTAGAGGATCTATTCTCTAAGTGTGCTTGTTCTAGCAGAACTTGGATCTATTGTGATCCAGAGGTTTGAGTACTTTGTACTCTGGTTTGGAGCCGTTATGCTCTGGTGCTTGAGCCGTAGTGCTCAAGGGCTTGTGAATTTGCTGAATTCATAAGTAGTCTTTAGAGTAGGTTGTCGTGCCTATCTCCTGGGTTTCTTTGAGTTGGTGCACTCAAAGTGGTCAGAGTCGTCGTGTTCTAGTTTGTACTGCACTTGTGCTAGTGGTTCCTCCGTTGTGAGGAGGTGGACGTAGGAGACACAAGTTGTGTTCTCCGAACCACCTTAAAAATCTTCAGTGCACTGTGGTTTGATGTGTGGTTTGCTGTACTTATTCACTATTCTCACACACCACACTTGGATCTGATCGAATTGTGTGTTTTACTTATTATAATTCTGCTTCCATACACACAAGTTCGTAGTTCTTTTGTCAAAGTCACCTATACGATCCCCAACAACTGGTATCAAAGCGGGTCAGAGTCAATTCTATACTCTGAGGTGCTTTGGTGAATTTTCTGTATTTCAGATTTTGATCACTTGCTCAAATTGCTATGTGGTTTGGTTTGATTGTCTTTATCATGGACTCTAGAGGTTTTGTTGCTGATGGTCATTCAATCAATAGGCCTCCATTTTTTGATGGTACTGACTATCCTTACTGGAAGAATAGGATGATGGTTTTTCTTAGTGCACAGAACTATGAAGTATGGAGAATTGTTGAAAAAGGACCAATTGAAGTCACTGGAGATGAAGATCAATGGACCAGGGAGCAGATCAGAAGGGTTACCCTGAACTACAGTGCCATGAACATGCTGCAATGTGCCATCCATCTGAAGAAGTATTCCAGAATCTCTATGTGTAAGTCTGCCAAGGAGATGTGGGATAAATTAGAATTGCTTTATGAGGGCACATCTCAGGTCAGGGAGACTAAGGCTAACATGTTAGTTTCTGATTATGAGTTGTTTATCATGAAATCTAATGAAACTATATCTGAGATGTTTGCTAGGTTCATGGTTATTATAAATGGACTTCGAGCCTTGGGTAAGGAATACTCAAATGAAGAATTGGTAAGAAAAATCTTGCGTTTCTTATCTCCTGTATGGCACACTAAAGCAACTGTCATTGAAGATTCAAAGGATTTATCCAAAATCACATTGGATGAACTCATTGGATCATTAATGACATATGAGTTAAACCTTAAGAGATCAGAAGAACACATGCTAAAAACAAAAACCATTGCTCTTAAAGCTTCATCAAGTAATAAATGAAAATCTAAAGAAAATTCTGAGTCTGAGAAATCTGAATCTGATCATGATAATCTTGCTTTCATCACCAGACAATTTAAGGCATTTCTGAAATCAAACAAGAAGAATTTTGGTAATAAGCAAAATGCCATGTCTAGTAAACCACAAGGAGTTCCACAAAAAGAAGAACAAGGCCATGGTGGCTACATGGTCAGATGATGAAAGCTCAGACTGCAATGAAGAATCCTCAACTTCAGATGAAAATGAAGTTTGCTTCATGGTTGGAAGCAGCGAAGAACAGGTAGATATATCCTTTGAACTATTTACCATTGAAGATTGGCAAGAAGCATATGGTAATTTAGTTGAAAATCTTTCTGATGTTAGAAAAGAAAATAAATATTTTAAAAGAAAAATTGAAAGCATTCTTCATAATACTTCATCATCTGTAAAGATTTCTGAATTGGAAGCTCAAATTTCAGACCAAATCAAAGAAAATGATGAACTGTTGATTTTTGTTGATGATCTGAAATTGAAAATTCAAAAATTGAACAAAGAACTCATCAATTCTGTTAAGAAATTTGAAGAAAAAGAAAAGGAAAATCATGAAAACTTGAATCAAGTTGAAAAGCTAAACTTTTGTATTAAAGAAAAAGAAGACATCATCAAGAACTTCACTCAAGGTAAAGATAATTTGAATGCTCTACTTGGAATGAAGATGAATTCAAATAAGCATGGCTTAGGTTTTGAACCACAAAATTCAAAGAAAACTGAATCATCTCCAAAGAAAATAAAACCATCAAAAACTCCTTTAATAAAATTTGTCAAGGCAAGCTCATCTGAAAACAAAGGAAAAATACAAAAACAAAAAGAACCTGAGAGGTCAACACATACCCTACCTAGGTCGACACACACTATGCATAGGTCGACCTATCCCAGTCAGAGGTCAACCTACCCTTCTTATAAAAATCACAAAAACTTCAAACCAATCAATAATCATCTTTCTCATGGAAATTGGAACGTTTTCTCCTCTTACAATTCAAGATGGAATAAGTCTTGGAACCAAAGGTATAGTGGTAACCAATGGTTCAATCCTTATTTCTATCATTCATCTTTTCCTGCATATCAACAGCAATACATGGCAAGTTTTTCACAGTGGAACAAATCAACTAAGAGGTATAATGTTCAGAAAATTGAAAAACAAAAAGTTGAATATTTTGTTTCAAAAACACTGTGAAGAAAAATACACAAATTTGGGTTAGAAAGGATTTGTTATCTCTTCTCACTCAGGATGTTGGTACCAATCTCATGTGGGTACCAAAACTTTTCTTGTCTAATTTGTTATGTGCAGGAAAGTCGTGCATCCAATTCCAACAACATCTGGATTCTTGACAGTGGATGCTCACGGCACATGATAGGAGACAGAAATAAATTTTCATGCTTGATTGAAAAGGAAGGTGGATAAGTCACCTTTGAGGTAAGAATAAAGGAAAATAATTGGCAAAGGAAAAATTGGTAAGTCTTGCATTGCCTTAAGTGATGATGTTTGTTTAGTTGAGGGTTTGAATTACAACTTGCTTAGCATTAATCAATTGTGTGACAATGGTCACAAGATTCTTTTTGAACATGATTCATGCAAAATAATTGACTCCTCTTCTGAGAAAATTAAATTGATTGGAAAAAGAGAAAATAATGTCTACATGATTGATTTGTGTGATAATTCCTCTTTAAATGTTTGTTTGATTGCAAATAAAAATGACACTGCTTGGTTGTGGCACAAAAGGTTGGGTCATGCAAGTTTCACAACCATTAGTAAACTCATAAGAATGAATCTTGTAAAAGGTCTCCCTGAATCTTTTCCAGTCATTGACAATCCTGTTTGTGGGATATGTGCTCAAGGAAAACAAACAAGAAAATATTTTAAAGTGTTCAATGACGTACTTACATCTAAACCACTTGAGTTGCTTCATATGGATCTTTTTGGTCCAACTAGAACTCAAAGTCTCAGTGGTAATAGATATGGCTGTGTGATCATTGATGACTTTACAAGATATACTTAGGTCTTATTCTTATCCCATAAAAGTGATGCATGTTCAGAATTCAGTAGATTTTACAATTCTGCCTTAGTGGGTTTATCTTTCAAACTGAATTCCATTTTGACAGATCATGGGGATGAATTTGAAAATAAATCATTTTCTGATCTCTGTACTGAACTGAAAATTCTCCATAAGTTTTCTTCCCCTAGAACTCCAGAACAAAATGGAGTTGTAGAAAGAAAAAATAGAACTCTTGTGGAAATGGCCAGAACTATGCTCATTGAAAGTAAACTGTCTAAATCTTATTGGGTAGAAGCTGTAAATACAGCTAATTTCATTTTGAATAGAGCATTGGTAAGACCAAAGATCAGAAAAACCCCTTATGAGTTGTTCAAAAATAAAAAGCCAAGTGTGTCATATTTCAAAATTTTTGGTTGCAAATGTTTTGTTCACAATAACAACAAAGAAAATCTTGATAAATTTGATGCAACAAGTTTTGAATCAATCTTCTTAGGTTATTCTGAAACTTCAAGAGCTTACAGAGTTTATATTTTAAAAAATAAGACTGTGGAAGAATCTCCACATGTCATTTTTGATGAAAACTTCCAAAAGATTGACATTCCTACTTTGTGCAGAACTCCATTATGTAACGTTCTAACCGTTCGGATCATCCTTGTGTGGTCGTGGAGGCTAGTGTGTGGCCGATGATGTGTATGTGACAGGTGGTTTCCGCAGGTTATGAGATTTTGCCTAAAGTGTTCACTATTTCTCTGTTCTTAACGCGACAGTGAGGGGCGTCGCGTTTTGATCGCGACAGCCCATGGCGTCGCGTTCATAGAACCGCTAGCTTAAGTGAACATTTGCATGTCTGCCGCGTGTCGTGCACGGGGCGCCCGGACTGACGTCAGTAGGCTTAAAGCGACAGCCTACTATGTCGCGTTTAGGTCGCGACCGGGTAGAGTGTCGCGTTCTTAACTGCACTGCGTTTTTAAGTAACCCTGGCAGAACAGAGCTGGTGAAAGCTCTGCTCGGCCAGGGGATGTTTGCTGTGGGATTTTCGGACGATTCGGCTTGCTAGTGGTCGGCTTGACGAGTTTCCACCGTGAGGACGCTACGTGGAGTGGAGGAAACATCATATGAACTTCGTTCTTCGCGTTCTTCGCGAAGGTAGGGAGATTTCCTGTGGTTTGATCCGTGAATCGTTCGTGTGTGGTGGATAATGTGTTTCCTGCTTTCTAAACCTTAGATAGCATGTGTAGGAACACATTAAAGCATGAAAACGGAATGAAAACCATAGGTTATAAAGAGTTTAGGGTGATCTGGATGATGGATTCCGGATTAGGGTTCGCATCTGCTAAGGTGACGATCCTTGGCGTCGCGACCAGGTCGCGACACCGCGATATGTCGCGTCCTGAAGGCGATGCTGCACCCTGTCGCGACGGCAGCCGAATGCTGTTATCCAAGAATGCATGTAAGTGTATAATTATCCGTTTAGCGTGGTTTGTGATATGTGATGATAGTAGGAGGTGCATTGGCATTCTCTCTACGCTCGAGGAGCGTGTGGTGTGTGGTTTATATGGTGTTCATGTGGTTTGTGTGGAGTTTCACGTGGCTTGTGCATTGTGCACGTGGTTTCTGTGTACGTGTGAGTACCGATGAGGTTTTTTCGTCTTCTTGGACACCCTCACTCTTGTGCTGAGTAGTACGTCTGGCTGAGGGAAAGACGGCAATGGGACAGTGACTAGAGAGAGTTTGTTGTGTTGTCGCTTGTAGCGCACTCGTAGTTGGGGGAGACGGACACCAGTAGACGTACTGGGCCCCAGCTAGTCCTGTTTTCTAGTGCCTCACTTTAGGGAGCTTAGGCCAGAGTCCCTAAAGGTGCCAGGCATGGGCCTACGTGGTGTGTGACCTGCAGGTTGTGGTGGTTTAGTTGGAGTCCACAGTTCTTTGTACTGGTTTAGTGGAGCGGCAGCTGGACCTTTCGTCCGTGGCTACGAGACTGAGAGGTGGTCCTGTGTGGTTTGTCCGGGTCAGTAACTGGTGTCGCGAACCAGTTGACGTGGCTCGAGTGTGGTGTTTCTCTACAGTAGCTCGTACACTTGTTTGGCTTTTCCATTTATTTATTTACGTTGATTCCTGTTAAGCGGCAAATGGTAAGAGGTATTTACAGTTTTATATCCTGCTAGATAGTATTCTAAATTGTTAGTGTAGCACTTCCTGTTTTACTAGTGTTCATTTGCTCAGTTTTTAGGGAGTTTCCCTACTGAGCCAGTGACACGTGAGGCTCACCCCTACCTCCTACCTGGTGAGGGAGATGAGGAGATTTCGCACCCGTCGTCCAGTGGAGGGTCTGCACCACCAGCAGTGTAATTTTACTTTTCTGTTATACACCTCGGGGTATGCCCCAGGTTCTGTTGTAGTTCGTTTACAGTTGTGCTATGGCTATGTATAATCCATGTAAATAATTATGAGATTGCCAGATCTTATGAATAATTATGTTGGTTCCTTTATGTTTTTACGGACACATGGTTTGATATCCCTTGCGAGGCTTCGGCCCGTTCGCGGGAGGCGGACTCGAGTTAGGCACGTTATTAGGTTAACGGGTCTGAACGGCGAGGACCGTCACAGTTGGTATCAGAGCAAGGTCCGTATGAATATAAAGGAATTGGAAATTGCGTAGCCATGTCTTTACTGTAACCCACTGCTGGTAATAACCCTGGTTTTGTATTGATTTCTTGTGTATTGTATTGTTGGAATAATGTTTGTGCAGGAATAGTAATGGCCGATAGGAGAGATTGGGGAGGTGGTGGAGAAGGGTCAGGAGAGGATCCTATGCAGAGAATGATAGAGAGAATCTGGGAGAGTTTAATAGAGATTCGGGTAAGACTGGATCAGCAACCACCGGTACAGCCAGCGGCAGCAGTACCACCATTTCCAGAGGAGGCAGTACCAGTAGCTCCAATTCCACCCCCATCCGGAGTAGAGGTACCTCCTGTAGTACCTGTACAACCGGCAGTTCCAGTGAGACTAGCTACTGGAGAGGAGACTACGGTACTTGTGGAACGATTTTTGAGATTGCAACCCCCTACATACTCAGGAGGCCCCAACCCAGATACAGCGGAACATTGGATACATGAGATTGAGAGGGTATTTGCGATAATGAGGTGTCCCCATGAAGATAGAGTGCTTCTTGCAGCATACCAGTTACGAGGGTTTGCTCAAGAATGGTGGCGGTTGAAGATGCAGACAGTTTTTACAGGCAGGACGGAGGACACTATTTCATGGTCTGAATTTTTGTCAGTCTTTAATGATTCTTTCTTCCCAATACAAATTCAGCAGATGAAGAGAGAGCAATTTAGGACACTTCAGCAAGGGAATCTCTCAGTGCTTGAATATCAGATGAGATTTATAGCCTTGAGTAGGTATGCCCCATATGTAGTGACGGATAACACTATGATGGTGGAATACTTTATTCGAGGTCTGAGGCCAGAATTGCAAGACGCAGTGATCCCATTGATGTGTAGAACAGTGGAAGAGGCAGCTCAGCGCGCAGCAATACTTGAGAGGACTGTTCGGTCCAGGCAAGGGCAGTTTCAGGTAGGTGGTTTAGGTTCTGGTAGCTTTCGGTATCCGAAATCTTCAAGAGGAATCAGTAAGGGGAAAGCACCTTCCGGAGCTTCATCATCATCTGGAATAGGAAAATGGGGCAAGCAGATTAAGAAATTCTTTCAAGGAGGCCGTGGTAGAGGTAGACAACAGGGTTTTCAGCAGGGAGTTTTCAGCAGGGTCGTGGCTACAAACCGTCGGTTCCAGAAGAATCTCAGCAGAGTACGACAGGGCAGCCGACGGTACCTCCAGCTTTCAGATGTTATGCTTGTGGGAAGCCAGGACATTTAGCAAGGAATTGCCCGTATCCCCGAGAGCAGACTTATGGTAGAGGTACCCAACCGCAGCTGCAGCAGTCTTTTCAGCGGCCAGCAGAGCAGGGCAGAAGTACACCGTACCAAAGAGGAGGATGGGGTCGAGTGATGGCTGTTACCAGAGCTCAGGCGGAAGCATCCAATCTTATTGAAGGTATTCTACCTTTCTTTGATTTTACTACTAGAATATTAATTGATCCGGGTGCTTCCCATTCATTTATTTCTGAAGATTTTCTGGATAGCATGATACTTCCTTTAGAATAAAAGTCTTGTGAGTTGGTAGTGGAAATTCCTTCAGGAGGATATTTGTTGACCTCCTACTTTTTAGAAGATGTCCCAATAGTGATTCATGGGAATCAGATGCCAGCAAGATTATATGCTTTAACATTGAAAGAATATGATGTGATTCTGGGAATGGATTGGTTAGAGGCCTACGGGGCATTGGTTGATTGTAGAAAGAAGAGAGTCAGATTTGCAGACCTGGTGGTGAGGTGTTTGAATTTCAAGGTATGCCTTTTTACACACCTAAGTTTATTATTTCTGCACTTAGAGCTAGAAAGTTAATTAATGCGGGATGTGTAGCGTACCTTGCCTCTGTTAGTCTAGTTGAATCTGGTAAGTCTGTAGATTCAATGCCAGTGGTTAGAGAATTTGCAGATGTGTTTCCAGATGAGTTGCCAGGATTAGCTCCGCACAGAGAGGTGGATTTTACAGTTGAATTGCAACCAGGCAGTTTACCCATCTCTAAAGCACCATATAGAATGGCTCCAGCAGAATTGAAAGAGTTGAAAAAGCAGTTGCAAGAATTATTGGAAAAAGGTTTTATTAGGCCTAGTCAGTCACCATGGGGAGCGCCAGTGTTATTTGTCAGAAAGAAAGATGATAGTTTAAGGATGTGTATAGATTACAGGCAGCTGAATAAAGTTACAATTAAGAATAAGTATCCACTTCCTCGGATTGATGATTTATTTGATCAACTGTAGTCAGCCAAAGTATTTTCTAAGATAGATTTGAGATCAGGATATCATCAGTTGCGGATCAGAGAAGAAGATATTGAGAAGTCAACTTTCCGGACTAGATATGGGCATTATGAGTTTGTGGTGATGCCTTTCGGATTGACAAATGTACCTGCAGCATTTATGAATTTGATGAATAGAATATTTCATCAGTACTTAGATCAGTTTATAGTAGTCTTTATTGATGATATATTGGTTTATTCAGCATCAGAAGAAGAGCATGCAGCTCATTTGCGGATTACTTTGCAAATATTAAGAGATCATCAGCTATTTGCTAAGTTTAGTAAATGTGAATTCTGGTTGAAGGAGATCCAGTTTTTGGGTCATGTGATATCTGGTGAAGGTATTGCGGTGGATCCAACCAAAGTTGAGGCAGTAATGAAATGGGAAGAGCCGAGGACTGTGTTTGAAATTAGGAGTTTTCTGGGTTTGGCAGGATATTACAGAAGATTTATTCAAGATTTCTCCAAGATAGCAGCACCAATGACAAGGTTGACAAGAAAGAGTGTTCCTTTTGTGTGGTCTTCGGAGTGCAGGCGCAGTTTTGTAGAGTTAAAGAAGAGGTTGACTTCAGCACCAATTTTAGAGATTCCGTCGGGCAGTGGCGGATTTGTTCTGTTCACAAATGCATCTAAGAGAGGTTTGGGTGCAGTTTTGATGCAGCATAGTAAAGTGGTTGCCTATGCCTCCAGGCAATTGAAGAAACATGAGGAGAATTACCCTACTCATGATTTAGAGCTGGCAGCAGTAGTTTTTGCATTAAAGATCTGGCGGCATTATTTGTATGGTGAAAGATTTGAGATTTTCACTGATCATAAGAGCTTAAAATATATTTTCTCTCAGAAAGATTTAAATTTAAGGCAGCGCCGATGGATGGAATATTTAAAAGATTATGACTTCAATTTGGCATATCATCCAGGCAGAGCAAATGTGGTGGCTGATGCATTGAGCAGAAAAGCAGTTATGAATCAACTTATGATTAGAGAATGGAAACTTTATCAGGATGTGGTGGAGAATTCCTTTCATGTACCAAGTAGTCAGCGCAGAGCAATATTAGCAACTAGTGCAGTTGAGCCTTCTCTTTACTGGCAGATAGTAGAGGCACAGAAAGCAGATACCAATTTAGCAGATATTCTCAGAATGGATGAAGTAAATTTGGGGCATGATAATGTGGTCAGACTAAGAGGACGATTGTATGTCCCAGAAGATGCAGAAATCAAACAGAAGGTTTTAGAAGAAGCTCATAGATCAAGGTACACCATTCACCCAGGTAGTACTAAAATGTATCAATATATGAAGAAACATTTTTGGTGGCCAAATATGAAGAAAGAAATTGCAGAGTTTATAATCAGATGTGCAGTATGTCAGCAGATAAAAGCAGAGCATCAGAAGCCAGGAGGATTGTTGCAGCCATTACCCATTCCGCAGTGGAAGTGGGATGACATAGCAATGGATTTCATAGTTGGTTTGCCCAGTTCATCAGGTCATAATGCAATATGGGTTTTTGTGGATAGATTGACCAAGGTTTGTAGATTATTACCAGTTAGCATGACGTGGTCAGTTGATAGATTAGCTAAACTATATATAGAAAGGATTGTACCTTTGCATGGAATACCAGTCACTATAGTTTCAGATCGAGACCCTCGATTTACCTCAGGCTTTTGGAGGAGTTTACAAAGAGTCGTCGGTACAGAGCTAAGGTACAGTTCAGCATATCATCCACAAACAGATGGGCAGACGGAAAGAACAATTCAGACTATTGAAGATATGTTGAGAGCTTGCTGTCTTGTGTGGGGAGGCATCTGGGAGCGTCATTTGGGTCTGGTTGAGTTTGCATATAACAACAGCTATCATTCAAGTATTAAAATGGCACCTTATGAAGCATTGTATGGCAGACCATGCAGATCACCATTAAATTGGCATGAAGTAGGAGAAAGACAGGTTTTGGGCCCGGAAATGATTCGTCAATGTGCAGAAATAGTAAAATTCATTCAAGAAAAATTGAAAACAGCCCAGAGTCGCCAGAAAAGTTATGCAGATGTTAGACGCAGACCATTACAATTTGAAGTTGGTGATTATGTGTTTTTAAAGGTATCTCCTACTAAAGGTGTGCTAAGATTTAGTAAGAAAGGCAAGTTGAGCCCGAGATATGTTGGGCCGTTTCAAATAAAAGAAAGGATGGGTGAAGCAGCTTATAAATTGGATTTGCCAGCAGATTTCACTGATGCTCATGATGTGTTTCATGTTTCAATGTTAAGAAAGTATATTAAAGATCTAACCCATGTTGTCTGTTATCAAAGATATGATTTGAAGCCCGACATGTCAATTCCGGAATATCCAGTGTAAATTTCAGGCCACAGAACTCAAAAGCTCAGAAACAAGGAAATTGAGTTGGTAAAGGTTAGATGGGAGAACAGGCAAGGTGGTGAAGATACTTGGGAAATAGTGGAAGAAATGAGGAAAATGTATCCATATTTGTTTGAGTAAGTTTTATTCTTTTTAGGTGATAGTATTATATGAATTGAATTGAAATGTTGATAATTGGCTTCTGTTTTAAATTTCAAGGACGACATTTCTTTTTAGGTGATAGTAATGTAACGTTCTAACCGTTCGGATCGTCCTTGTGTGGTCGTGGAGGCCAGTGTGTGGCCGATGACGTGTATGTGACAGGTGGTTTCTGCAGGTTATGAGATTTTTCCTAAAGCGTTCACTGTTTCTCTGTTCTTAATGCGACAGTGAGGGGCGTCGCGTTTTGATCGCGACAGCCCATGGCGTCGCATTCATGGAACTGCTAGCTTAAGTGAACGTTTGCATGTCTGCCGCATGTCGTGCACGGGGCGCCCGAACTGACGTCAGCAGGCTTAAGGCGATAGCCTACTACGTCGCGTTCAGGTCGCGACCGGGTAGAGTGTCGTGTTCTTAACTACACTGTGTTTTTAAGTAACCCTGGCAGAACAGAGCTGGTGAAAGCTCTGCTCGGCCAGGGGATGTTTGCTGTGGGATTTTCGGACGATTCAGCTTGCTAGTGGTCGGCTTGACGAGTTTCCACAGCGAGGACGCTACGTGGAGTGGAGGAAACGTCGTACGAACTTCGTTCTTCGCGTTCTTCGTGAAGGTAGGGAGATTTCCCGTGGTTTGATCTGTGAATCGTTAGTGTGTGGTGGATAATGTGTTTCCTGCTTTCTAAACCTTAGATAGCATGTGTAGGAACACATTAAAGCATGAAAACAGAATGAAAACCATAGGTTATAAAGAGTTTGGGGTGATCCAGATGATGGATTCCAGATTAGGGTTCGCATCTGCTAAGGCGACGATCCTTGGCGTCGCGACTAGGTCGCGACACTGCGATACATCGCATCCTGAAGGCGACGCTGCACCCTGTCGCGACAGTAGCCGAATGTTGTTATCCAAGAATGCATGTAAGTGTATAATTATCCATTTAGCGTGGTTTGTGATATGTGATGATAGTAGGAGGTGCATTGGCATTCTCTCTACGGTCGGGGAGCGTGTGGTGTGTGGTTTATATGGTGTTCATGTGGTTTGTGTGGAGTTTCACGTGGCTTGTGCGTTATGCACGTGGTTTCTGTGTACGTGGTGTGTAGTTTGACACCTTCCGTGGATACCTCTTCAGTTGGGAGCGCCAGGTTTTGTGTGAGCCAGGCACGTGAGTGCTCGGGGCTTGTCCCGGTACTGAGTACCGATGAGGTTTTGTCATCTTCCTGGACACCCTCACTCTTGTGCTGAGTAGTACATCTGGCTGAGGGAAAGACGGCAATGGGACAGCGACTAGAGAGAGTTTGTTGTGTTGTCGCTTGTAGCGCGCTCGTAGTTGGGGGAGACGGACACCAGTAGACGTACTGGGCCCCAGCTAGTCCTGTTTTCCAGTGCCTCACTTTAGGGAGCTTGGGCCAGAGTCCCTAAAGGTGCCATGCATGGGCCTGCATGGTGTGTGACCTGCAGGTTGTGGTGGTTTAGTTGGACTCCACAGTTCTTTGTACTGGTTTAGTGGAGCGGCAGTTGAACCTTTCGTCCGTGGCTGTGAAACTGAGAGGTGGTCCTGTGTGGTTTGTTCGGGTCAGTAACTGGTGTCGCGAACCAGTTGACGTGGCTCGAGTGTGGCGTTTCTCTACAGTAGCTCGTACACTTTTTGGCTTTGCCATTTATTTATTTACGTTGATTCCTGTTAAGCGGCAAATGGTAAGAGGTATTTACAGTTTTATATCCTGCTAGATAGTATTATAAATTGTTAGTGTAGCACTTCCTGTTTTGCTACTTGTGTTCGTTTGCTCGGTTTTAGGGAGTTTCCCTACTGAGCCAGTGACACGTGAGGCTCATCCCTACCTCCTACCAGGTGAGGGAGATCAGGATATTTCGCACCCGTCGTCCAGTGGAGGGTCTGCACCACCAGTAGTGTAATTTTACTTTTATGTTATACACCTCGGGGTATGCCCCAGGTTCTGTTGTAGTTCGTTTACAGTTGTGCTATGGCTATGTATAATCCATTTAAATAATTATGAGATTGCCAGATCTTATGAATAATTATGTTGGTTCCTTTATGTTTTTATGGATACATGGTTTGATATCCCTTGCGAGGCTTCGGCCCGTTCGCGGGAGGCGGACTCGAGTTAGGCACGTTATTAGGTTAACGGGTCTGAACGGCGAGGACCGTCACAGTTGGTATCAGAGCAAGGTCCGTAAGAATATAAAGGAATTGGAAATTGCATAGCCATGTCTTTACTGTAACCCACTGTTGGTAATGACCCTGATTTTGTATTGATTTCTTGTGTATTGTATTGTTGGAATAATGTTTGTGCAGGAATAGTAATGGCCGAAAGGAGAGATTGGGGAGGTGGTGGATTTAACTTCTGTCATTGGAACTAGATGGATTTTCAGAAAAATTGAATGAATCTAGTCAAATTGTTAGAAATAAAGCTAGACTTGTTGCTCAAGGGTATAACCAAGAACTTGGTATTGATTTTGAAGAGTCTTATGCCCCTGTAGCAAGACTTGAAGCTGTTCGAATATTCCTTGCATTTGCTGCTTCTTTGAAATTCAAAGTCTTTCAAATGGATGTCAAGAGTGCATTTTAAATGGATACATAAAAGAAAATGTTTTTGTCTAACAACCCCCTCGTTTTGAAAATGAAAAATTTTCCAATCATGTTTTTAAACTTAATAAGGCTCTTTATGGTCTTAAACAAGCTCCAAGAGCTTGGTATGACCGGTTGAGCTCCTTTCTTGTAAATAAAGGTTACATAAGAGGAAACAATGATCAAACCTTGTTTACAAAACTATAAAAAATCATTTCATTGCTGGTCAAGTTTATGTTGATGATATCATTTTTGGATCAATTGATAATACTTTGTGCAATGAGTTTGCCCATCTTATGCAATCTGAATTTGAAATGAGTCTTATGGGTGAACTTACATTCTTTTTAGGTCTGCAAGTACATCAAACTGCTGAAGGAATTTTCTGAGTTAAACAAAATATGTCAAGGAGTTGCTCAAGAGGTTTGACTTCCAAAACATCAAGCCATCCAACACACCAATGGCCACAAGTGTAAGACTTGAGTGTGATACTTTTGGTAAGCCTGTTAATGCTACACTTTACAGAGGTATGATTGGATCTCTTCTTTATTTAACTACTGTTGGGTTGAGTGTGAATATAATTCATTTCTCCTCACATTTTGATGATGACAAGTTGTGATTTTAATGCATAATCATTGGAACATGTAAAATACATCATACCTGAAATTATAATATTCAAAAAGCATGTTTCCAAGCACATTTATCATTGATATTCATGATAATATATTTAACTAATGATTTATGTGTTTATTTTCTCAGGGACAATATTTTCTGCAAAGGTAGTGTCGACACAACCATCTATGGTGTCGACATAATGGCTTAGAACAAAGGCAGAAATGTGAAGAAAAGCTCACCTAGTGTCGACACTAGACCAGGGCAGGTCGACACTAGAGGCAAATCCCAGAGAATCTTGTTCACAGGTCTCTTCAGGCAGGTCGACACCAGATGCAGGCAGGTCGACACTAGATGGCTCTCCCAGAAGGCCAGTTTTGCAGTCTGGGACAGCAGGTCGACACCAAATGAGATCAGGTCGACACTAGATGGCTCTTCCAGAAGACCTGTTTTGCTGTCTGGGATAGCAGGTCGACACTAGAGACCTCTCCCAGGGAATTGTTTTGCCAGTCTGGGACAGTGTGTCGACACACCTCATGGGCAGGTCGACACACTCCGGAATCTCTGTGACTTAAACTTCCTCTTGGACACGTGGCACCCTAGGGAGATGATGGATCAATCTTGGATCTTGTGCCCACGTACCCCAAGGGTATCTTTTGGATATTTAGGGTATAAATACCCTCCTATTGGGCATCCATCCATATGAGAACCTTCTCAGAGCCTCCAGAAACGGGAAGTGGCGGCAAGAGAGTCTCTCCTCCCTGTTTTGCTTCCTCCTGTGCTTCCACACCACAATTCACACTTCTCCAAGCACAAGAATCGAAGATTGATCAACATGAAGCATTAGGATCAACTTCAAGGGAGCAGATCAAGTAGAAGACAGCAATTGTGAAGCACTCAAGGAAGATCCCAAGTTCAAAGTTGCAGAGCATCGGCCAAGGGACTTCAAGTGATCAAGATCCTTCCAATTCTGCCTCTACAAGGGAGTTTTCTTGAAGAACAAGAACTGTCAACCTCATGTCTTGAGTCTTTCTTGTTTCTTCTTGGCTATTCTAGAAATTGTGCATAATCTGTTGCATCAATTCTCTTGAATTGGCCTTAATAGATCAGATCATTGCTAGAGGATCTGAATCTTGTTGTTTTTGCTCTAGCAAGTGGTTGTGAGCCTTTATGCTCAGGGTTTTGAGTCGTCGTACTCAAGGTGTGTAGTTGAGCAGTCTTCCTCAGATTCTAGAGTAGTCTTGCTCTAGGTAGTGTGTGAGTTGTCTAACTCATTTGTGGAGTTGTCAGGCTCCAGTGTGGGTTGTGTTACCCAGGTTGTTTAGTGGATCCTCACTGTGTGTGAGGGGTGGATGTAGGAGTCACGTGGTGTGATTTCCGAACCACCTAAAAATCTCTGTGCATTGGTCTATTTGTGGTTTGAATTTATTCTTCGTTAGATGAATGCATAGGATCGTTCGAATCTATCTAATCAACTTGTTTACACACTTCAATTGCGTAACTCACTTAATCTCTCTTCAGATCTATGAAATTTGCTTTCAATCTAACTCTGATTCAAAGGTCTTTCAGAATTGGTTTAGCTTCCGCATTAGTTGGCATAGATCTATTCAACCCCCCCTTCTAAATCTTGTCCACATCCTTTATCGATCCTTCAATTGGTATCAGAGCCAGGTTTACACTTGATCTGATTTGATCTGAGTAGTTTCTGAGTGTTCTGTGTTACTTGTTTGCTTGCTTGTTTGTTTGCTGAGTGTTTTCTTCTTTGCACCATCCTTTTAATTAAATGGACTCCAGAGGATTCATAGCTGAGGGCCATTCCATTAATAGGCCACCATTCTTTAATGGAACAGACTATTTTTATTGGAAAAATAGAATGCAAGTATTTCTTAGAGCCCAAAATTATGAAATCTGGAAAGTAGTGGAAGTAGGTCCCTATGAGAACCAGGGAGAGGAAGAAACCTGGACTAGGGAACAGATAAGAAGAGCTACATTGAATTACAGTGCCATGAATATGATTCAATGTGCTGTTCACCCCAAAGAGTACTCAAGAATCTCAATGTGCAAATCTGCCAAAGAGATGTGGGATAAACTTGAGTTACTCTATGAGGGAACATCTCAGGTTAAAGAAACCAAGGCTAACATACTTGTCTCTGAATATGAATTGTTTATGATGAAATCTAATGAGACAATTTCTGAAATGTTTGCCAGGTTCATGACAATTGTGAATGGATTGAAGGCCTTAGGTAAGGATTATACGGATGCTGACTTGGTAAGAAAGATTCTACGCTCACTCTCTTCAATTTGGCACACAAAGGCCACTGTTATTGAAGATTCTAAAGATTTGTCCAAACTCTCTTTGGATGAATTAATAGGATCTTTAATGACATATGAAATCAATTTAAAGAGAAATGAAGAACACATAATCAAAACCAAGCCAGTAGCATTAAAGGCCTCATCTAGTAACAAGGACAAAAGTCAGGATAAAACCAGCTCTGATGAGTCTAAGTCAAATGAGGATGAGATTGCCCTCATGACCAGGCAATTCAGAAAATTCTTGAAATATAGAAAAGGAAAATTTTCTGGCAAAAAGAAATATTCATCAGGTAAAAGAAACACATCCTTTTCTAATGCAAATTCTAACAAGAATAAAAAATCTGTCGAAATTGTCATTTGCTACAGGTGCAACAAGACAGGACATATGAAGGGAGAATGTCCTGAAAACAAGAAGGAGAAGCACAAGAAGATTCACAAATTCAAGAAGCCGAAGGCCATGGTAGCCACTTGGTCTGATGAGGACACAAGTGAAAATGAAGAAGAATAAAAATCCTCGAGCTCTGAAAGCGAGGAGATTTGCTTCATGGCAAACAGCTCAGATGGAAAGGTAAGCACATCGTTTGAAGATTTTTCTGTTGAAGATTGGCAGGATGCTTATGCTGAATTAGTTGAAAAATACTCTGAAATGAGAAAAGAAAACAAACACATCAAAAAGAAAATTGAAAACATTTATCATAACCAATCTTCAAACAAAAGAATTTGTGAACTAGAAAATGAAGTAATAGAAATGAATGAAGAAAAAGAAAATTTTCTGAATTTGATTGATGAACTTAAGCTAGCTTCTCAAAAGGCCACCAATGAATTCAAAGAACTATCTGAAAAGCTGGAAAAAGAAAACCAAGATAAACAACAAAAGATTGAAGAAATCAAAATCTTGGAAAACCAGCTAAAACAAAAAGATGAAGTTATTGAAACATTCACAAATGGTAAAGATAATCTGGAGGCCTTGCTGGGAACAAACATGAAATCAATCTCTCATGGACTAGGGTTTGATAAACAAAAATCTAAGAAAGACAAATCGGGTGAAAAGAAGGATAAAGCACCTCTAATTAAATTTATTAAGGGCCCTAGTCTTGAGAATACAAAAATCAAACAAAAATCAAGCAAAACACAAAAAAGTCCAAAAACTCAGAACAAAAACAAGACACCCAGGTCGACACAATCACCTGACAGGTCGACACCAGTCCACAAGAAGAAAGCTTCTGTGGCTGTTGTGTCGACACCAGTCAAGGAGAGGTCGACCTGCTCAACAGCAACAAAACAAACCACAAAATAAAAATAAAAAATTCAAATAAAAATCTGAAAAATAAGAAAAATCCAAAGAAAGTCATTGATAAAAAACCTTGGACCTCCAAGACAGCATATCAAGCTGATTGGACTAATTCTTGGAGCCAATGGTATAACAACCCATGTTGGTATCATCCTCAATTTTTCTATCCAAACTTTCTGATGTACCAACAAAATCCTTGGATTCCACCTCCACATCTGAATTCTCATGTTCAAATGAAAAACTCCCCTCCTACCAAAAACAAAAACACTAGTGTTTTCATCCCAAAAGGAAAGAAGAAAGTGAAAAAGACAGAGAACACCACTGTAATAAAACAAAAATTAAAAACAAGTCAAATTTAGGTGAGAAAAGATTTGATAATGTTGTCCAAACTTTCTGATGGTCCCAACTCTGTTTGGGTACCAAAATCTTCTCTCCACTAATTGTTTTTGCAGGAAGGTCGTGCACCCAATTCAAATGTGTGGTTCCTTAACAGTGGGTATTCACGACATATGACTGGAGATAGAGCCAAATTTTCTTTCCTGCTAGAGAAGGAGGGAGGTTCAGTAACATTTGGAGGTAAAAATAAAGGAAAGATCATTAGATCTGGAAAGGTTGGTCAAACTTCCTCAAACTCTGTTGATAGTGTTTTATTAGTTGATGGTCTTGATTATAATCTGCTAAGTATTAGCCAACTATGTGACAAAGGTCATAAAGTTGTGTTTGAATCCAATTTCTATAAGATCATTGATTCATCAACTGATAAAATAAAATTTTGTGGAAAAAGGGAAAATAATGTTTACATGATCGACCTTAATAAAAACTTCTCTGAAAATCTCTGTTTTGTTGCAAATAAAGATGAAATTGCATGGACTTGGCACAAAAACTTGGACATGCAAGTTTCAGAACAATGAATAAATTGTTAATGCTGAATTTGGTTAAGGGTTTCCTGAATCCTTCTCTAACATTGAAAATCAAGTTTGTGGGATCTGTGCCCAAGGAAAACAAACCAGGAAATCTTTTAAGACCTTCAATGAGGTACTCACATCTAGGCCACTAGAACTACTTCACATGGATCTTTTTGGACCAACAAGAGTTCTATGTCTAAGTGGCAAGAGATATGGGTTCGTAATCATTGATGATTTTACCAGATTTACTTGGGTTATCTTCTTGTCCCACAAAAGTGATTCTTGCCTTGAGTTCAGGAAATTTGTACCACTGCCTTAACAAATTATTCATATAAAATCAAAAATATTTTGACTGATCATGGGGGTGAATTTGAAAACCAATCTTTTTCTGATTTGTGTGCTGAATTTCATATATTCCACAAGTTTTCTTCACCAAGAACTCCAGAACAAAATGGAGTTATGGAAAGAAAGAATAGAACTCTTGTGGAGATGGTTAGATCCATGCTCTTAGAAAGTAATTTACCCAAATCCTTCTAGGCTGAAGCTGTAAACACATCAAACCACATTCTAAATAGAGCCTTGATCAGACCAAAAATCAGAAAAACCCCCTATGAATTATTGAAAAATAAAAAACCAACTGTTTCTTATTTCAAAACCTTTGGGTGCAAATGCTATGTACACAACAATAATAAAGAAAATCTTGACAAGTTTGATGCTAAAAGTCAGGAAGCCATCTTCCTTGGCTATTCTGAAGTGTCAAGAGCTTTCAAAGTGTACATCCTGAAAGACAAAACTGTTGAAGAGTCTCCTCATATTATATTTGATGAAAATTCCTTTTCAACTAACACTTCTAAATCTTGCAGGGAAAAACAAGACAGTGAAGAGGATGACTTCATTGTGGACTCTTCACCAATGTTGAGGAGCTTGAAGACTGTGGTGAGAACTTGAACAACAGTTCACCATCTTCAAGTGGAACAGGTAATATTGCTCCAAATTTAAGTACCCCTCAACAGGTAACTACTGAACATCGAATTCTGAGAGATCACCTATTGAATAATGTAGTTGGTAATCTGCATGATAGTGTTAGGACTAGATCATCATTCTTGCATGCTCTTGAAGAAGACCCACTAGCTCTAATTTCCAAATTGAACCAAAATCAATTGATGAAGCTTTATCAAGTTCTGATTGGATTAATGCCATGCATGATGAACTTCATCAATTTGAAAGAAATCAAGTATGAGAATTAGCACCTAGACCTAGTGATCAAACCATCATTGGCAATAGATGGGTTTTCAGAAACAAATTGAATGAATTTGGTCAAGTAATTAGAAATAAAGCTAGACTAGTTGCAAAGGGGTACAATCAAGAGTTTGGAATTGATTTTGAAGAATCATATGCCCCTGTAGCTAGACTAGAAGCAGTTAGAATTTTCCTTACTTTTGCATCCTCCATGAAATTCAAAGTTTATCAAATGGATGTCAAAAGTGCATTCTTAAATGGATATATCAAGGAAAATGATTTTGTTGAACAACCTCCTGGCTTTGAAAATGTAAAACATCCTAACCATGTTTTCAAGCTTCATAAGGCTCTCTATGGTCTTAAACAAGCTCCAAGAGCTTGGTATGACCGGTTGAGTTCCTTTTTGCTTGAAAAAGGATACTCTAGAGGAAATGTTGATCAAACATTGTTCACAAAAACAGTCAATAAAGAAATAATTACAGTCCAAATTTATGTTGATGACATAATATTTGGCTCAACCAATAAAAGCCTGTGCAATGAATTTTCAAATCAAATGAAAAATGAATTTGAAATGAGTTTAATGGGAGATCTAAAGTTTTTCTTGGGATTGCAGGTTAACCAAACACATGAGGGAATCTTCATCAGTCAAACCAAGTATGTAAAGGAACTTTTGAAAAGGTTTGACTTTCAGAACCTCAAGCATTCAAACACACCAATTGCTATTAATGCTAAGCTAGAAGAAGACTCTTTTGGTAAGTCAGTAGACCCAAAAACCTACAGAGGTATGATTGGTTCTCTACTTTATCTTACAACTTCTAGACCTGATATTCAATTCAGTGTGTGTTTGTGTGCTAGATTTCAATCAAATCCTAAAGAAAGTCACATGCTAGCTGTTAAAAGAATTTTCAAATATCTTGTTGGAACATGTGATTTAGGAATTTGGTATCCTGCTAATGCAAGTTAGATTTGATTGCCTATTGTGATGCTAACTATGCTGGTTGTAAATTAGATAGAAAAAGCACAATGGCTTGTGTTTGTACTTAGGTGGGTGCCTAATCTCTTGGTCTTCTAAGAAGCAACATTCAGTTGCTCTGTCAACGGCAGAGGCTGAGTATGTTGCAGCAGGTAGATGTGGAACTCAAATTCTTTGGGTGAAACATCAACTTCTTGATTGCAACCAAGAGTTAGGTTGTGTTCCCATCCTTTGTGATAACACAAGTGCAATAAATCTGTCTAAGAACCCCATTCAGCATTCCAGAACCAAGCATATTGAAATTAGGCATCATTTCTTGAGAGATGAGGTAGCAAAGAAATCATTTGAACTCCATTTCATAGAAACTGAAAAGCAAATTGCTGACATCTTCACCAAACCCCTTCCTAATAGTAGATTCTCATCTTTAAGGAGAGAACTTGGTCTTTGTAAATGTCCATTTTCTTGATTTCTCTCATTGGAATTGGGTTGAGTGTTAGGCATATTCTGAGGGGGAGTTCTTTGCATCATCATATTCATTTGCTTCCTTGATTCATCATATCTCTCTCTATTTCACTTCTATTTCTTTTTGACAATGAACTCTTCAACTCACATTGTGTTGAACTTCTTGGTATATCAAATGGTGATTTGAAGAAGGACAAGTTCTGCTTGTCTGGACACTTTCACTATGCGAGAGTATATGTCTCCTCCAAGTACCAAGAAATGAATATGCAATTGTTGAGGGGGAGCTTTTATTGTTTAAAGAGAATCATTCCTGATTTCAAAACTTGCATATCTTTATTCTGATGAAAAGTGGTTGAAATTCTCATCTCAGGGGGAGCTAGAGAATTCACAAGTCATGTCTTTTGAAAAATTCAAAACTTTTCTTGCATTACATCAATTTCCTTGCATGATGTCCTCATTCAGGTGTCTAGAGTCTCAAAATGATCCTTTGAGTGATCTACTACATTCATTTGTCAACTCTCACCTATATTCTTCAAAACTATAGAAATTCAAATCTCTTTCCAAGACTGAAGGATATTGTGTGTCTTGATTTTAAACATGTTTTTGTTTGCAATTGATGTTGGATATAGATGATGTCTTTTTGTCAAAAACTCTCCAAAATTTGTCAATTCAACAGAGCAATGGCACATGTGCTGAGAAACTGCACACCTTCACAATGAATGAAGTGCCATGTATGTCATGAGGCACTAATGCTATCTCTGTTCAAAGGGGATTAAAAATCAAAAATAAATGCAAAACAAAATAATTATGCCCAATTTTTGATGATGACTGAGTAACTGGAAATATTGGCGTCTGACAAACGTATATTTTCATGTCAAAAGGTCATCATTTACCCCTTTGAGACTTGATAATGGATAAATCTTTAGTATCCAGGGACTATAGTGTGTGAAAAGCATTAGTTCTTGAGTGAACAAGATATATCTCATTTGATAGTTTGTTTCAAAACAAAATATGTATGTCATTGGAGAATTTGTTTTAAAGAATCATTCTTATCCATTATCAAGTTGTTCTTAAAAAATTGTTTACTGTCAACACACTTGATTTCAGTCTAAAAGATTTTTTTTCTTCTTTGGAATTGAAGAATATGGTAGTGTGTAGTTGATTGTTAAATGTCTTATATCCCTCAAATCATCCTTTCATGACTCAAGTCACTGAATGCTCATATCCTGTTGGATATTGTGTAAAACTTGAATTGTGTTGAAATTTTTTCAAAAATATAAAAAATGAATTTTTTAGTCTCTTAAATATCCTTGAAATGATCATTCCACCCATTGATTATCATTATAAAGTTATCCCAAAAGCTCACAAATTTTTTCCATACTCAAATCTAAATTTTTCATCAGGCCAGGTCGACACTACTCCATCTAGTGTCGACACACTTTCACTCAGGTCGACACTCACCTCCTCTAGTGTCGACACTGACCCCCTGCCAGACTCATTTAAGCCGTGGGTGCCGGTTAAGCGTTTGATGTTCCTGCGGGGTAGCACACCTAAAACCCCCTTTTTCTTCTCCAGGTCGACCCGACGGTCGCCCTCCTCCTGGATTCCGGCAGGCGTTTTGAATCCTTTCCACCTCTTCTCTCCTCCATCCCATCTCCACCCATCTTCTCTCATTCCTCTCTCTCCATCATCCCCGATTCCACTCTATATTGCATCCATGGCACCCAAGCAGATCCCTCACCGTGGAGCAAAATCAAGGGCTACGGCAAGGCCCAATCCGGTGGATGAGGTTCCTCCTACTGAGAGGAGAACAAAGAGGCGCCATGATCCTGCAGAGCAGCCATGATCTTCATCTACTAAGAGAGGTAGGGCATCCTCTTCTGGTCAAGGTTGAGGGTCTGTGTACCCTAGGAGGAAAACCCTGGATTCTTCTCCTGAAGCCTCTGAGAAATCCACATCCACATCTTCATCCTCATCATCAGAATCTTCCCAGCCCTCTAAGAGACCTCCTTCCAAACCCCTTAGTGCAGGGAAGACCATCCTGAAACCCAGGGCAGTGGACTTGGATGACAGTGAACTGATTGCTGCTTTCCCTGAAGTCTTAAATTTCTTCAAATTCCAGTCTTGGCAATCCTTTATCTCAGAATTTCGTATCATATATCCTAGACTTGTCCAAGAATTCTATCAGAATTTGGAATGCACTGATGAAGGGTACAAGTCAAAGGTTAAGGGAATTGTCATAGACATGCCTACAGACTTAGCAGCCACCATTTTCAAGATTCCAGATGGAGGAGAAGACTACCACAACTTTGAATTCAATCTTCATGAAGCATATACCATCATGACTAGATTGCCTGTAGATGAGTCTGATCCTAAGCAAACCCATGTTACCAAATTCAATACCAACACTTTTCCACCTGTGTTGAGGCTTACCCATCACATGCTTACTACTATCATCACACCCCAAGGTGGTGGGAGTGACAGGCTCACTGACATACAAAGGTTTGTGCTTTATTGTATGAGCAAGGACATCAAGATAAACCTCCATGTCATCATGTTCCAGATTATCTCTGAGACCACTAGGGCAGATTTGCATAGATCACTTCCTTATGTAGCCCATTTGACTTCAGTCTTTAAACACTTTGGTGTGTCTCTGGAGAATGAGAAGTCTGAGAAGATTCCTAAGTCCAACATCTATTGCTTTAAGCATGTTCAAAAATTATGGGCTTTAGGATTGTGGGTGATCAAGTGAGGAGAGGGCCAGCTGTAGTAGAGGCCCCTATGGTCCAAGAGGAACAGCCTCCAGTACAAGAGGAACAGCCTCCAGTGCAAGAGGATCAGCCTCCAGCTCCAGAGGATCAGCCTCAAGTACATGAGGACCAGCCTCCCCTAAATGAGGATCAGCCTCCTGTGGCAGCTCAAGTTGATGAACCTTTTATTACTCCTCATTCACCTCAACTTCAACCCTCCTCCTCCTTGAACCTTGAAACTGAAATCCCATCCTTTTCTCCACACCCTCCAGTTCATGCATCCTCATCCTTTGGTGGACCTTCTGTTCCACCAGAGCTATACAATTTTTTGAATGATAAATTTGATGCCTTGAACACCTCCATTCAATCCATGTCAGAAAATTTTGAATTGAGGATTCAGAGGTTGGAGAATTCTGTGTCTGCCAAATTCATTGAACAGAAAGCAGCCTCTGACCATGCAATCCAAAGATTCAACAGGCTCATTGGCACTTTGGCAGATGCTTCAGTGGACCTTAAAGAACATCAAGAGAAGTTGGAGACAGTCCTTAAGGGAATTTTGGCAAATTCCCAAGCTGATGTCTTCAACACCAAGGAGACACTTTCTCAGATTTCAAAGACAAGGCTATCTTTTGCACATTTGGTAGATAACATGGAGAGCATGAGAAACTTATCTGCTCATATTGATGAAGAGTTGTCTGCATTGAAACAGGAATTCAAAGTTTTAAATAGGCCTGGTTGGTCAACTGGTTCTTCTTCATCCTCACAGCCAGTGTCAAATGAGTTCAGTGCACTTCAAGCTTCAATGTCAGAAAATTCAGAGAGGATGGAACATCTTCTGCACACAAGACTCTCAACTATCCAAGCACAAATGAAGTTTAGTTTGACTTCCATGGACAAGAGATTGTCGGATATTGAGACCATTTTGATTCCCATTCCTCCTCCTCCTCCTCCCCATTAATGTAATTTCTTTTGATGATGTCAAAGGGGGAGAAGATTGTTTGAAAGACTGTAATGCTCACATCTTTAATGAAATGAATAGAAATCTTTGTGCCTTCAGTGTGACTGAAAAATCTTTTGAATGAATGTGATTGTAAAAATCTTTGATTGAATGTGAATGTGATGAATGCTTGTCAAGCTGCTTGACCTTTGTGTGAGAATAGCTTATCTTTAGTAACATTGTGTCTTTCATGTGTTCAACTTTCAAATGTTACTAAAAATGTTCAAAGGTCCTTGACAAGTATGAATAAAAGGAAATGAAAATGCTTAAAATCACATTTCATTGAAACTTTCTACTTCCATATGAATTTAATGTTGCCATCATCAAAAAGGGGGAGATTGTTGGGTTGAGTGTGAATATAATTCATTTCTCCTCACATTTTGATGATGACAAGTTGTGATTTTAACGCATAACCATTGGAACATGTAAAATACATCATACCTGAAATTATAATATTCAAAAAGCATGTTTCCAAGCACATTTATCATTGATATTCATGATAATATATTTAACTAATGATTTATGTGTTTATTTTCTCAGGGACAATATTTTCTGCAAAGGTAGTGTCGACACAACCATTTATGGTGTCGACACAATGGCTCAGAACAAAGGCAGAAATGTGAAGAAAAGCTCAACTAGTGTCGACACTAGACCAGGGCAGGTCGACACTAGAGACAGATCCCAGATAATCTTGTTCACAGGTCACTTCAGGCAGGTCGACACCAGATGCAGGCAGGTCGACACTAGATGGCTCTCCCAGAAGGCCAGTTTTGCAGTCTGGGACAGCAGGTCGACACCAAGTGAAATCAGGTCGACACTTGATGGCTTTCCCAGAAGGCCTGTTTTGCTGTCTGGGACAGCAGGTCGACACCAAATGATCTCAGGTCGACACTAGAGACCTCTCCCAGGGAATTGTTCTGCCAGTCTGGGACAGTGTGTCGACACACCTCATGGGCAGGTCGACACACTCCGGAATCTCTGTAACTTAAACTTCCTCTTGGACACGTGGCACCCTAGGGAGATGTTGGATCAATCTTGGATCTTGTGCCCACGTACCCCAAGGGTATCTTTTGGATATTTAGGGTATAAATACCCTCCTATTGGGCATCCATCCATATGAGAACCTTCTCAGAGCCTCCAGAAACGGGAAGTGGCGGCAAGAGAGTCTCTCCTCCCTGTTTTGCTTCCTCCTGTGCTTCCACACCACAATTCACACTTCTCCAAGCACAAGAATCGAAGATTGATCAATATGAAGCATTAGGATCAACTTCAAGGGAGCAGATCAAGTAGAAGACAGCAATTGTGAAGCACTCAAGGAAGATCCCAAGATCAAAGTTGCAGAGCATCGGCCAAGGGACTTCAAGTGATCAAGATCCTTCCAATTCTGCCTCTACAAGGGAGTTTTCTTGAAGAACAAGAACTGTCAACCTCATGTCTTGAGTCTTTCTTGTTTCTTCTTGGCTATTCTAGAAATTGTGCATAATCTGTTGCATCAATTCTCTTGAATTGGCCTTAATAGATCAGATCATTGCTAGAGGATCTGAATCTTGTTGTTTTTGCTCTAGCAAGTGGTTGTGAGCCTTTATGCTCAGGGTTTTGAGTCGTCGTACTCAAGGTGTGTAGTTGAGCAGTCTTGCTCAGATTCTAGAGTAGTCTTGCTCTAGGTAGTGTGTGAGTTGTCTAACTCATTTGTGGAGTTGTCAGGCTCCAGTGTGGGTTGTGTTACCCAGGTTGTTTAGTGGATCCTCACTGTGTGTGAGGGGTGGATGTAGGAGTCACGTGGTGTGATTTCCGAACCACCTAAAAATCTCTGTGCATTGGTCTGTTTGTGGTTTGAATTTATTCTTCGTTAGATGAATGCATAGGATCATTCGAATCTATCTAATCAACTTGTTTACACACTTCAATTGCGTAACTCACTTAATCTCTCTTCAGATCTATGAAATTTGCTTTCAATCTAACTCTGATTCAAAGGTCTTTCAGAATTGGTTTAGCTTCCGCATTAGTTGGCATAGATCTATTCAACCCCCCCTTCTAGATCTTGTCCACATCCTTTATCGATCCTTCAATTGGTATCAGAGCCAGGTTTACACTTGATCTGATTTGATCTGAGTAGTTTCTGAGTGTTCTGTGTTACTTGTTTGCTTGCTTGTTTGTTTGCTGAGTGTTTTCTTCTTTGCACCATCCTTTTAATTAAATGGACTCCAGAGGATTCATAGCTGAGGGCCATTCCATTAATAGGCCACCATTCTTTAATGGAACGGACTATTCTTATTGGAAAAATAGAATGCAAGTATTTCTTAGAGCCCAAAATTATGAAATCTGGAAAGTAGTGGAAGTAGGTCCCTATGAGAACCAGGGAGAGGAAGAAACCTGGACTAGGGAACAGATAAGAAGAGCTACATTGAATTACAGTGCCATGAATAAGATTCAATGTGCTGTTCACCCCAAAGAGTACTCAAGAATCTCAATGTGCAAATCTGCCAAAGAGATGTGGGATAAACTTGAGTTACTCTATGAGGGAACATCTCAGGTTAAAGAAACCAAGGCTAACATACTTATCTCTGAATATGAATTGTTTATGATGAAATCTAATGAGACAATTTCTGAAATGTTTGCCAGGTTCATGACAATTGTGAATGGATTGAAGGCCTTAGGTAAGGATTATACGGATGCTGACTTGGTAAGAAAGATTCTACGCTCACTCTCTTCAATTTGGCACACAAAGGCCACTGTTATTGAAGATTCTAAAGATTTGTCCAAACTCTCTTTGGATGAATTAATAGGATCTTTAATGACATATGAAATCAATTTAAAGAGAAATGAAGAACACATAATCAAAACCAAGCCAGTAGCATTAAAGGCCTCATCTAGTAACAAGGACAAAAGTCAGGATAAAACCAGCTCTGATGAGTCTGAGTCAAATGAGGATGAGATTGCCCTCATGACCAGGAAATTCAGAAAATTCTTGAAATATAGAAAAGGAAAATTTTCTGGAAAAAAGAAATATTCATCAGGTAAAAGAAACACATCCTTTTCTAATGCAAATTCTAAGAAGAATAAAAAATCTGACGAAATTGTCATCTGCTACAGGTGCAACAAGACAGGACATATGAAGGGAGAATGTCCTGAAAACAAGAAGGAGAAGCACAAGAAGATTCACAAATTCAAGAAGCCGAAGGCCATGGTAGCCACTTGGTCTGATGAGGACACAAGTGAAAATGAAGAAGAATAAAAATCCTCGAGCTCTGAAAGCGAGGAGATTTGCTTCATGGCAAACAACTCAGATGGAAAGGTAAGCACATCGTTTGAAGATTTTTCTGTTGAAGATTGGCAGGATGCTTATGCTGAATTAGTTGAAAAATACTCTGAAATGAGAAAAGAAAACAAACACATCAAAAAGAAAATTGAAAACATTTATCATAACCAATCTTCAAACAAAAGAATTTGTGAACTAGAAAATGAAGTAATAGAAATGAATGAAGAAAAAGAAAATTTTCTGAATTTGATTGATGAACTTAAGCTAGCTTCTCAATAGGCCACCAATGAATTCAAAGAACTATCTGAAAAGCTGGAAAAAGAAAACCAAGATAAACAACAAAAGATTGAAGAAATCAAAATCTTGGAAAACCAGCTAAAACAAAAAGATGAAGTTATTGAAACATTCACAAATGGTAAAGATAATCTGGAGGCCTTGCTGGGAACAAACATGAAATCAATCTCTCATGGACTAGGGTTTGATAAACAAAAATCTAAGAAAGACAAATCGGGTGAAAAGAAGGATAAAGCACCTCTAATTAAATTTATTAAGGGCCCTAGTCTTGAGAATACAAAAATCAAACAAAAATCAAGCAAAACACAAAAAAGTCCAAAAACTCAGAACAAAAACAAGACACCCAGGTCGACACAATCACCTGACAGGTCGACACCAGTCCACAAGAATAAAGCTTCTGTGGCTGTTGTGTCGACACCAGTCAAGGAGAGGTCGACCTGCTCAACAGCAACAAAAACAAACCACAAAATAAAAAATAAAAAATTCAAATAAAAATCTGAAAAATAAGAAAAATCCAAAGAAAGTCATTGATAAAAAACCTTGGACCTCCAAGACAGCATATCAAGCTGATTGGACCAATTCTTGGAGCCAATGGTATAACAACCCATGTTGGTATCATCCTCAATTTTTCTATCCAAACTTTCTGATGTACCAACAAAATCCTTGGATTCCACCTCCACATCTGAATTCTCATGTTCAAATGAAAAACTCCCCTCCTACCAAAAACAAAAACACTAGTGTTTTCATCCCAAAAGGAAAGAAGAAAGTGAAAAAGACAGAGAACACCACTATAATAAAACAAAAATTAAAAACAAGTCAAATTTAGGTGAGAAAAGATTTGATAATGTTGTCCAAACTTTCTGATGGTCCCAACTCTGTTTGGGTACCAAAATCTTCTCTCCACTAATTGTTTTTGCAGGAAGGTCGTGCACCCAATTCAAATGTGTGGTTCCTTAACAGTGGGTATTCACGACATATGACTGGAGATAGAGCCAAATTTTCTTTCCTGCTAGAGAAGGAGGGAGGTTCAGTAACATTTGGAGGTAAAAATAAAGGAAAGATCATTAGATCTGGAAAGGTTGGTCAAACTTCCTCAAACTCTGTTGATAGTGTTTTATTAGTTGATGGTCTTGATTACAATCTGCTAAGTATTAGCCAACTATGTGACAAAGGTCATAAAGTTGTGTTTGAATCCAATTTCTATAAGATCATTGATTCATCAACTGATAAAATAAAATTTTGTGGAAAAAGGGAAAATAATGTTTACATGATCGACCTTAATAAAAACTTCTCTGAAAATCTCTGTTTTGTTGCAAATAAAGATGAAATTGCATGGACTTGGCACAAAAAACTTGGACATGCAAGTTTCAGAACAATGAATAAATTGTTAATGCTGAATTTGGTTAAGGGTTTTCCTGAATCCTTCTCTAACATTGAAAATCAAGTTTGTGGGATCTGTGCCCAAGGAAAACAAACCAGGAAATCTTTTAAGACCTTCAATGAGGTACTCACATCTAGGCCACTAGAACTACTTCACATGGATCTTTTTGGACCAACAAGAGTTCTATGTCTAAGTGGCAAGAGATATGGGTTCGTAATCATTGATGATTTTACCAGATTTACTTGGGTTATCTTCTTGTCCCACAAAAGTGATTCTTGCCTTGAGTTCAGGAAATTCTGTACCACTGCCTTAACAAATTATTCATATAAAATCAAAAATATTTTGACTGATCATGGGGGTGAATTTGAAAACCAATCTTTTTCTGATTTGTGTGCTGAATTTCATATATTCCACAAGTTTTCTTCACCAAGAACTCCAGAACAAAATGAAGTTATGGAAAGAAAGAATAGAACTCTTGTGGAGATGGCTAGATCCATGCTCTTAGAAAGTAATTTGCCCAAATCCTTCTGGGCTGAAGCTGTAAACACATCAAATCACATTCTAAATAGAGCCTTGATCAGACCAAAAATCAGAAAAACCCCCTATGAATTATTGAAAAGCAAAAAACCAACTGTTTCTTATTTCAAAACCTTTGGGTGCAAATGCTATGTACACAACAATGATAAAGAAAATCTTGACAAGTTTGATGCTAAAAGTCAGGAAGCCATCTTCCTTGGCTATTCTGAAGTGTCAAGAGCTTTCAAAGTGTACATCCTGAAAGACAAAACTGTTGAAGAGTCTCCTCATATTATATTTGATGAAAATTCCTTTTCAACTAACACTTCTAAATCTTGCAGGGAAAAACAAGACAGTGAAGAGGATGACTTCATTGTGGACTCTTCACCAACTGTTGAGGAGCTTGAAGACTGTGGTGAGAACTTGAACAACAGTTCACCATCTTCAAGTGGAACAGGTAATATTGCTCCAAATTTAAGTACCCCTCAACAGGTAACTACTGAACATCGAATTCTGAGAGATCACCTATTGAATAATGTAGTTGGTAATCTGCATGATAGTGTTAGGACTAGATCATCATTCTTGCATGCTCTTGAAGAAGACCCACTTCAACACCACAATTCACACTTCTCCAAGCACAATTCACACTTCTCCACACACAAGAATCGAAGATTGATCAACATGAAGCATTAGGATCAACTTCTCCAAGCACAATCCTAATGCTTCCACACCACAATTCACACTTCTCCAAGCACAAGAATCGAAGATTGATCAACATGAAGCATTAGGATCAACTTCAAGGGAGCAGATCAAGTAGAAGACAGCAATTGTGAAGCACTCAAGGAAGATCCCAAGATCAAAGTTGCAGAGCATCGGCCAAGGGACTTCAAGTGATCAAGATCCTTCCAATTCTGCCTCTACAAGGGAGTTTTCTTGAAGAACAAGAACTGTCAACCTCATGTCTTGAGTCTTTCTTGTTTCTTCTTGGCTATTCTAGAAATTGTGCATAATCTGTTGCATCAATTCTCTTGAATTGGCCTTAATAGATCAGATCATTGCTAGAGGATCTGAATCTTGTTGTTTTTGCTCTAGCAAGTGGTTGTGAGCCTTTGTGCTCAGGGTTTTGAGTCGTCGTACTCAAGGTGTGTAGTTGAGCAGTCTTGCTCAGATTCTAGAGTAGTCTTGCTCTAGGTAGTGTGTGAGTTGTCTAACTCATTTGTGGAGTTGTCAGGCTCCAGTGTGGATTGTGTTACCCAGGTTGTTTAGTGGATCCTCACTGTGTGTGAGGGGTGGATGTAGGAGTCACGTGGTGTGATTTCCGAACCACCTAAAAATCTCTGTGCATTGGTCTGTTTATGGTTTGAATTTATTCTTCGTTAGATGAATGCATAGGATCGTTCGAATCTATCTAATCAACTTGTTTACACACTTCAATTGTGTAACTCACTTAATCTCTCTTCAGATCTGTGAAATTTGCTTTCAATCTAACTCTGATTCAAAGGTCTTTCAGAATTGGTTTAGCTTCCGCATTAGTTGGCATAGATTTATTCAACCCCCCTTCTAGATCTTGTCCACATCCTTTATCGATCCTTCAACTACCTCTAGGCCAGATATTCAATTCAGTGTCTGCATGTGCGCAAGATTTCAAGCAAATCCTAAAGATAGTCACATGTCTGCCGTTAAAAGAATTTTCAAATATCTTCTTTCTTCATGTGATTTGGGTCTTTGGTATCCTACTGGATGTAAATTGGACTTGATTGCATATAGTGATGCTGATTATGTCGGGTGCAAACTTGATAGAAAAAGCACTAGTGGATTGTGTTTATATCTAGGAGGGTGTCTTATTTCTTGGGCTTCCAAAAAGCAACATTCTGTAGCTCTTTCAACTGCAGAAGCTGAGTATGTTGCCGCTGGTAGCTGTGGTACCCAAGTCCTTTAGGTCAAACATCAACTTCTAGATTATAATCACACATTAGGTTGCATTCCCATTCTTTGTGACAACACAAGTGCTATAAATCTATCCAAAAATCCTATTCAGCATTCCCGCACAAAACACATTGACATTCGGCATCATTTCCTTCGAGATAAAGTCTCAAAGAATTCTTTTGAACTCCACTTCATTGACACAAAAAAAACAAATTGCAGACATTTTCACTAAGCCTCTTACAGAACCTAGATTCACTTCTCTTAGAAGGGAACTTAGTTTATGCAAGTTTTCACATGTCTGAAATCTTCATCTCATTTCTTTGTGCAAATAAAAACCATTCTTTCTTGCAAATAAATTCCTACTTCTAAGTTGTATTGAAATTCTTTGTATATCAAATAGTGATTTGAAGAAAGGCAAGTTAGGCTTGTCTGGACACTTTCACTATGCGTGAGTATATGTCTCCGCCAAGTATCAAGAGCCTCGTATGCAATTGTTGAGGGGGAGTTCTTGTCTTTCAATAAAACATTCTTGTTCATTCTGCTTTCACTTCATTTCTATTTCTCCAATAATCTTCATGTTCACCTTGTGAGGGGGAGATACATGAAAGGGGGAATCATTGTCATATTTCTTGAACTTACTTGTCTATTTTGAACCCCAAAGTCATCAAAATTTTTGAGTCCTTGTGCTATTTTCTTATGAGAGAATTAAAATGTTATAACTAAACTCATTGTGCATTTAGTTTAATTTCAAAGATTCATTATCATTTCAAGGTTAAGCAATCTTAATACTAAATGTTTTTAAAATGATTTGCAAAACACTATTATAGGCACATGAGTGGCTTTAATATTTCACATGTGTATGTTTAAGCTTCATTTTTACCACATGCTAAGAATAATTTTTCTAAATTCGTAGTCATGACTTTTCTGGTCAAAGCAAATATATTCCTGCAAAACATCAAAAGAAAATGATCAACAATCTGGAAAGACACAAACAGAGCAATGCAAATTCTTGAACCACTGAGTAACCAGGCCATTTCACCTAAAAAGTGATTTGTTTCGCGTCAAAAAGTGGAAATCAAAGTTTTCAACTCTGTATAAGATAATGAAAGTTAAACCACTGAGTAATCAGGAGATCTTGTATCTAATTAATGTGATCTCTTGCACTGAAAATTGAGATTTAACTAATTTATTCTTGTATTCTTTCCCAGTTAAAAAATGAAAGAAAATCAAATTGACAGGATGGAAAAGCTTAAGACCTTCATAAAGTTCATGTATATTGAGTTTAGACCTATTATTTTACATTGTGTTAAACTTAAAGCTCCTAACATCCCTGTTAAATATTTCTGCTCATTCATATAGGTCACTTTTCTTCACATTGCATCATTATTTTAACTACATTCATATCATCACATTTTGCTATACTTTGTGTTGAGTGTGTCTTTGCGATTAAACTTTATTGCACAATACAAAGAACACAATAATTTCTCTCATATGTAAATATCACTTTACCTCATTTATTTTGATCATTTCTGACCATTCATTTCCAACATTTCATTTCTTGATCTCTTATAATCTTTGTTTCTCTCTCTTATCTATCTTTTTGATGCTGTCAAAAAGGGGGAGAAAGTTCCTTAAAGGAGGAGAAAGTAAAAGTTTTTAGGGGGAGAAAGTTCTTTATGGGGAGAAAGTTTAAAGAAAGTTCTTTAAGGGGAGAAAGTTCAAAGGGTGTATATGGTCAAGGGGAGTTATTGCAGTCAAGGGAGTCAAGCTATTGTGAGATTGTGCATATGTTTTGTCATCATCAAAAAGGGGAAGATTGTTGGGCTGAGTGTGTTTTGGAATTTCCTAAAGCTGTATTTTAATGATGACCAATGAACATCACTCATACTTTGATTTTGATGATGACATATTGTGATTTTGATGATGATATGTTGAACATGTTATACATTTTATACATATCACAATAATGCTTAAACAACATGTTTTTGATGTTTAATATCTCATATTTTAATGATAATATCTTGTACTAATGATTTATGTGTTAAATTTATAGGTGTATACAGCTCTTGTCATTGATGGTGTCGACACTGGGTCCTAGTCCCTGAAGCATTTTCATGAAGACAGGGTCAAGTGTGTCAACACAGCCCCTGGTAGTGTCGACACTAGACCTAGTTCCCAGGAGAACCAGTTGCCTGACTGGGACAGGGTGTCGACACAGTCCCTGGTAGTGTCGACACTAGACCCAGCTTCCAGAAGACCCTTTTTGGACAAATGGGACAGTGTGTTGACACACTCAGTGGTAGTGTCGACACACTCCGGCTGAAATTTCAACTTATGATTTTTCTGGACACGTGGCCACTTGAGGATCAAGGGAATCTGCTTAGGTTTTTGTGCCCACGTACCCTAAGGCTCCTTATGGACATATGGGGCTATAAATACCCATGTGTTTAGTACTCCAAAGCTATCCCATGCAAGACAAGGCCCAGAGCATTCTGGAAGAAGGGAAGAAGAGCGGGAAAAAGGGATCTGCATCCAGAGGAGCAGAGCAGCGCCGCCAAGGGAAGAAGAAGGAGAAGAAGAGGAGGAGCTCATGATTGCAGCAGTGCTGGTCCAGAAGGAGATCCAGCCGAGTTTGTATTTGGTCAGAGTGTTAAATTCTATGGGGAATCTGTGTATGTGTTCTACACAGATCTCCCAATTCTATTTGTCTTTACTATTTCTATTGTACTGAGATAGATCGTGCTAGAGGATCTATTCTCTATGTGTGCTTGTTCTAGCAGAACTTGGATCTATTGTGATCCAGAGGTTTGAGTACTTTGTACTCTGGTTTGGAGCCGTTGTGCTCTGGTGCTTAAGCCGTAGTGCTCAAGGGCTTGTGAATTTGCTGAATTCACAAGTAGTCTTTGGAGTAGGTTGTCGTGCCTATCTCCTGGGTTTCATTGAGTTGGTGCACTCAAAGAGGTCAGAGTCATCGTGCTCTAGTTTGTACTGCACTTGTGCTAGTGGTTCCTCCGTTGTGAGGAAGTGGACGTAGGAGACATAAGTTGTGTTCTCCGCCGTAAAAATCTTCAGTGCACTGTGGTTTGATGTGTGGTTTACTGTACTTATTCACTATTCTCACACACCACACTTGGATCTGATCGAATTGTGTGTTTTACTTATTTTAATTCCGCTGCCATACACACAAGTTCATAGTTCTTTTGTCAAAGTCACCTATACGATCCCCAACAAGCTGGTTGTACCATCCTGAAGACCCGGGTTAGACATCCTATTGTTGTGAGAGGTGATTCTAGTTTACCCCGAAGTATCCAATCCATCCACTAGAATTTCACCTGGAATGTCACAAATCCTTCAATTAATTGTGAAACTCCTAAAACAAGCGTTAAACATCACAACTTGTTTGAACTACACCAATTGATTCATATTCTTGTTCAACTTGTTTGCTTGTTGCATTGTTAAAATGGACTACAATCATGTCAACTTCAATTATGAGGACTATGAGGATAGTTTAGATGGCCAGTCCTTTCAATCTTACAACTCTCCATCTTTTCAATCCCATGTCCATCCATCTCACCACCGTGAGGGACAAACATCAACATCATATGGTTATGTACGCATGCCGCGCACTAACCAATCTTATACTCCCTCACAGTTAACTCCAATCAAAACCCAGAGAGAGCCTTCTCCCCACCAAGATTCCAATGTACAGAATGTCCAGACTGTAATAGATCAGCTCACCCCTCAACAATTAAATCTCATACAATCTTTGGTTGAGGGTGTGACTCCTCCTCCCTCTCCTTCTCAAAGGCACCGGTTCGTACAAACCAACCCTTGGGAAGGCCCATTAATTCATGGCCTCCCTCATGTACATCCTCACATGTCCAGCGGCAAGATACTTCACTCCAACAAGCTCTTCTCACAAAATTGAAAAATATGGAGAAATAAATCAACAAACTCTCTAATTCGACGAGTGACCCCGCTGCCGCCATGCCGACTCTCCCTAAAATTCATTTTCATCCCATGGAGATGCCAACATACCGACTGTACAATGGCACGGGCAACCCCATCATTCATGTAAAAGAATTTCTCTATGAGTCTTCTTGTCACGCCCCGACGCGGAATATCGAAACGCGAAGCAGTTGCAAATAAACGGGTACAGAGCGAGTACTAGACATCATACCATTGAACAAGAAATAAACACTAAAGCAAATTCTTCTCATTAATAATTTCCAATGTCTAGTTACAACTACTAATATCAGAGCCATTCTATAGGGCCTAATTACATTGAATAAAAGCAGAAGACTAAACTTAAGACTCGATCATAATACTAAGATGCTAGGGTACTCTTGACTTCACTCTTGGTCGTTCCCGTCCTCTTGAGTGTAAGTATCCTCCTTGGTCTCACCTGAGAACACAACGACAAATAAAGCAGGGTGAGTGATAACGCCCAGTAGGACTTAAATCTCAGGATCAAGCAGACTTTAAGTGATTAATGCATTAAAAAGGCAGAGTAACTAATGATAGAGCGAGAGAATCAAGTGATGTGAAAGATAGCATGATAGCAAGTGATTGAAATAGCACAAGTTTCCAAATATAGTACAAGTGTCGAGTATAGGACAAATAGCAGGATGGCCATAGCATAAATAGCACAAGTATATTAAGAGCACAACGAGTATAGTATAGCACTTTTGATTGTCATGTAGACAACGAGAGAATATAGCACTTCGATTGTCATTTAGATAGTCGAGATAGATAGAACTCGAGTGTAATGCCAAACACTCCGGTCATTTAACTCCCATGGGCAAATAGCACTTTCGGGCGCACATCCCAGGACTAGATCGGGCCCTTTATATATTGCCAGGCATTGGTTATATTATTTATCTTTGGACAATCAGTCAATGGCCAATAGAGAGTACCAAGAAATAGATGAGAGCACTAGAGGAACAGACGAGATAGTAGAGTGTACGTGAATAGACGAGCGAGTAGAGTATAGATGAGAACTAAGGGACATTGCACACAATACGTCGAGTAAACAAGTGATAGTAACAGTTGCACAACACGTGCACTTGGTGTTGGCAGTCAGGTGGAATTTCACTACCTTCCACTGGCCATGTTAAGCACAAGTCTAGAGGTCTGGTGTGATTTAAGATAAGAGCGAATCTCTAATAGCCGTTTGGATCTTATTGATCCCTAAAGGGCATCATAGGTATTAGGGTACAACTAGCTCGTCGGCCATGTGGGAATCCATGGACAGAGGAGACTTACGAAGGCCTTGAACAAGGATTCACTAGTCCGGCAGAAGGAGTATCTGATGGAGAGTTCGTCCAAGTCAAAGAAAGGTGTATATATAGAAACAAGTGCCGACGTTCTATAGGAACTCTAGAATAGTGCAGCGTCGGTAACAGTATTCCCAAATAACGCAAGAGAAACGACGACAAGTCCTTTTAAAATAGGGCAATTTAAATATATGATTGACATATATAACCAGATGTATTATGAGGTATTTTCATGCCAAGTTAAGCCATATTGAATGGTTCAAGTGTGCGTATATGTAAGAGAAATCATAGATAGAAAGAGGTCATGTGCATGTAATTTAATCATTCAATAAAAATATGATTTATAACAACTTCATTGACTGCGTTGGTAACTATTAACAAGGGTATTGGCACTGTAGAAAGTCAGAACATCACAATTTATGGATTTTCCTGCAAAAACCTGAGGTCGCGACGTACCCTGGTAAGGGTCACGACAGGGTAAGAGTAGAACGCGATAGGGTCATGCAGGGAACGCGACAGAGCAGTCAGAGAAGGGAGTCAGAATGCGATAGGGGTTTACACAGAACACTTTGTCGCGATCCGCCTGAGAATGCAGCCTATCGGGCCGTCGCGTTCTCAGGTCCTGCGCCTGAGTTCGGGCGGGAAAAGGACAGTGCATGGGATTGAGCTCCAAACCTTCCTTGTTTTGACACAGGGTTGTTTAAAAATTAAGAACAAATAGTACAGATGATGAAAATTCATGAAACTAATTTTAAACAACTCTAGACAGGCAAGAGTACTCACAGTAAATATGAATTTGAAAACAAACATGGTTTCGACATGGTTCAATCAAGTGTATTCATGAAGAACATACAATAGTGTACAGTTGACATGAAAGATTTAATTCGAGCAACATGGTGGATGATAATTAGGGTTTTTAGGGGCAAACGAAGCCTAACTATCATCAGTATCTCCAGTTAAAATTTGAGAGCATGGGGTCGAGTATACATGGAGAACAAGAATTAAGAAGTGGGTTCGGGGTCATGCTAGTTGCAGAACTTCAAAAATCAAGAAGAAAAGATTGGCTCAATGGAAAAATATGAAACTAGAGGTTTTTTGTTCCTAATGATTGGAACAATCTACAGACGAAGTTTTATGATTTTTGCTCTTGAGAATGCCTACCTTTGGCTCGTTTTCCTTTCTAGGGCTAGAACTTGAAGAACTCGGGTTGAGGGCTTGAAAGATCATTCTCCCCATGAATTATCCACCTCCTTGGCCTCCTCTCCACGTCCAACAACCCTTGGCAACAAGCTAGGGCCGGCCATGGGTGATTTAGGAGAGTATTTAAGCTTCCTCCCTTTCTATTTCCTATTAGGACTCTAACTATTATTAATTCTGGGATTTCCTAATTCCTCTCATCCTTCTAAGCTTTCCACTTCCTATTTGGGTTAGGATGGGAGCTAAATCCGTGGCCAACCCATTAGGGTAGGTTTAGGAATCCAACTCCAACTCAAATTAATTATTTTAATGATTTAATACCCTTTTCTATTTAGGTAAGATTTAAGTTGTGAATTTTGGGTTTTTTTCCTATTATTCCCCTTTTAAAAGTCCCTATTTTGGCCCACTAAATTCTAATAGGTCCATTTAACAAAGCCCATTACTCCTTTTCGTTTAATGGGTTTTATTTAATTTTCTTTTCTTTGATTTTTCAATTAATTTAATTAATTAAATTAGTATTGCACATATTATTATTATTATTATAATTTTTTTTTTGAAAAATCGAGTTACTACATCCTCCCCCTCTTAAAAAGAATTTGGTCCCCAAATTCATAAGATCATAATGGAGAGAATGTCTTACCGAAAAGATCGGGGTAGTTCCGTTTTATGATTCCTTCAGGTTCCCATGTGGCTTCTTCCACTCCACGATTATTCCATAGAACTTTAACCACATGGATGGGACGGTTCCTGAGTTGCAGCACTTTTCATTCTAGGATCTTGATCGGCCTCTCTTCGTATGTCATGTCCTTGTTCAACACCAACTTCTCATGGCGAATGATATGCGTAGGATCATATACATATTTCCTAAGCATGGAGACATGGAACACATTGTGTACACATGTCAAGTTTGGCGGCAACGCCAGTCGGTATGCAACCTCACCGACCCTTTTGAGCACTTCAAAAAGACCGATGAATCTAGGACATAGCTTTCCTTTGACACTAAATCTTTGGATACCACGGGTAGGTGATACCTTTAGGAGTACATGATTACCAACTTGAAATTCTAAATCTCGCCTTCTCCGATCAGCGTAGCTCTTTTGCCTGGACTGAGCAATCTTGAGTCGGTCTCTGATCACTTGAACGCATCTTGTTGTATTTTGCACCATGTCTAGGCCTAGCCATTGCTGTTCTCCCACCTCATTCTACCATGCAAGAGATCTACAATTTCTGCCATATAGTGCTTCAAACGGTGCCATTTTAATACTCGCCTGGTAACTATTGTTATAGGTGAACTCTATTAGAGATAGGTGCTCATTCCAATAACCTTGGAAGTCTATGGTGCAGGCTCTCAACATGTCTTCTACAATTTGGTTGGTTCTTTCGATCTGCCCATCAGTTGTGGATGAAAAGCGGTACTAAAGTTGAGTTTAGTACCAAGTGCACTTTACAGTCCCTTCTAGAAGTGGGACGTAAATCTCGGATCTCGATCTGAGACAATAGATGATGGGACTCCGTGCAGTCTCACTATTTCCTTGACATATAACGCAACTAGGACCTCCACCGACCACTTACTCTTTATAGCTAGAAAGTGGGTGGATTGGTTAGTCGGTCGACAATGACCCATATGGCGTCGAGTCCACCACGAGTCTTGGGTAAACCCATGATGAAGTCCATGCCAATGCTTTCCCACTTCCATTCTGGAATATCTAGTGGTCTAAGTACACCAGAAGGGCTCATGTGTTCCGCCTTTACCTGTTGACAAAGTAAGGCAATGAACGACATGTTCGGCTACCTCTCTCTTCATGTTCGGCCACCAAAATGTTTGTTTCATGTCTTGATACATTTTGGTACCTCCAGGATGAATCGTGTACCTCGTCTTGTGAGCTTCATCCATTAATTTCCTCTTCAATTCTTCATTGTCGGGGATGCATGTCCTCCCTTGGAACACCAGCCTTCCATCCTCAGTCATGGCAAAATCAAGTCTTTCGGCTAGGGTTTCCTTGATGAGAACCAAGAATGGATCGCTGTCTTATTGAGCTTTAATTTCTTCCAACATGTCAGATTGAATCTTGATGTTGGCAACCAAGACTCGATCATCCCTATGTTCAATATTCAAGTCTAACCTTGCGAATTGTTCTAGTAGTTACATTTCTCCAAGAACTAGACTCGATACAGATGCCATTGGCTTTCGACTAAGAGCATCAGCCACGACATTTCCCTTGCCTGGATGGTATTGGATGTTGAAATCAAAATCCTTTAAGTATTCAAACCATCTTCTCTGTCTCATGTTGAGTTCCTTTTGGGAGAATAAATACTTCAAACTCTTGTGGTCTTAGTAGAAAGTGAATTACTCCCCGTACAAATAATGTCTCCAGATTTTTAAGGCGAAGGCCATGACAACCAACTCTAAATCATGCATAGGGTAGTTGACTTCATGCATCTTCAGTTGTCTTGAAGAATAGGCAATGACCTTCTCCTTTTGCATCAATACACAACCTAGCCCAATTCCTGAGGCATCAATGTAGATAGAGAAACCTTCTCCCTCTACTGGAAGAGCGAGAATAGGTGCTGAGGTAAGACAGTCTTTTAGAGTTTGGAAACTCTTCTCACACTCTTTACTCCAGGAGTAGGGATTCTCCTTTCATGTCAGACGCATGAGAGGAACGGTGATCTTTGAGAAGTCCTTTATGAACCGCCTATAGTAGCCAGCCAGTCCTAAGAAGCTTCTGATCCTGGTGACGCTGGTTGGTCTCTCCCAATTGAGTACAACTTCGACTTTGGAGGGATCAACAGAGATGCCGTCCTTTGAGATGACATGGCCAAAGAAAGACACTTCTTCGAGCCAAAATTTGCACTTGCTCAGTTTTACGTACAGTTTGTTGTCTCGTAGGACTTGCAGTGCGGTCCTCAGATGTTCTTCATGTTCTTCTTTGGTCTTTGAATATATAAGGATATCGTCGATGAAGACGACCACGAACTTGTCAAGGTATGGCTGATATATGATGTTCATGAGTTGCATAAAGGCTGCAGGAGTATTGGTTAGACCAAAAGGCATAACAACGAATTTATAGTGTCCATACCTGCTCCTGAAAGTCGTTTTAAAGATATCGTCATCCTTGATCCTCATTTTATGATAGCCAGATCGAAGATCGATCCTAGAGAAATATTGAGCTCCAGATATCTGGTCAAAAAGTTCATCGACCCTAGGCAATGGGTACTTGTTCTTGATGGTGAGCTGATTGAGTTGACGATAGTCGATGCATAACCTCATCGATCCGTCCTTCTTCTTAACGAACATCACAGGTGCTCCCCATGGGAAAGTACTTGGTCTAATGAACCCTTTCTCTAATAGATCCATCAGTTGTGCCTTCAATTCCTTTAACTCGGCAGGTGACATCCGGTACGGTTGTCGTGATACCAAGGCAGCTCCAGGGATCAATTCTATGGCGAAGTTGACATCTCGTTCCGGGGGAATCTCGGGCAGATCTTCGGGAAAACATCTGGGAAATCCTGGACTATGCGGATGTCTTCTATCTTAGAACCCTTCTTTTCAACTATTACGGCCGCAAGGAAGGCAATGAAACCTTTCCTTATCATGTTGTGGGCCTTTATGGCAGACACTAGAGACAACTGTCTCTTATGTCTGATCCCAGTAAATTACAACTTAGGGAACTCACTAAAAGTAACTTTCCCTTTCTTACAGTCGACACTTGCCCCATAAGTGGACAACTAGTCGGCTCCCAATATTACATCATAGCCTTCCATGGGCATACACACCAGGTCGGCTTTTAAGTTATGTTCTCCGATCATTACATCGACAAATGGAAAGTATTTGTTCAATTTTTCTTGTTCTCCTAGTGGTGTGGTGACCGAGAATTCACATCCCATGGGTGTAGGTTTAGCATTCAGAGTATCAGAAAAGTTTGAGATATGAATGAATGTGTTGCTCCAGTATCAAATAAAGCAAATGCTAATAAGGAGAAGACTTATAGGGTACCTTCGACCATGCCACCTTCCTCAGTGGGCTCTTTATCATGCAAGGCTTGCAGTCTGCCTTATTTCTTAGGCACATTGGTGCGCCTCTCATTCTCCTTAGTAGCGGGCACTCGGGGATGCGGTGCTCGCGGCTTCCACAGCGTAGACATGCACCGACTTTCCTCCAGCATTCATCAGCCGTGTGACCCGGCTTGTCACAGTGTTTGCAGTTGCTTTTAGCTGGAGTGTAGGGGACAATAGCTTTGGGTTTTCTTTCTTGGCTGGGTCCCTCTGTGATGTTGAAGGGACGCTTTTTGCCATTGTTTGGCTTAGCAGATGATTGGCCAGATGTCATTTCCTTTTTCACAAACTTCCCTTTGATGCGGTCAGTGAAGTCCATAGCATCTTCTAGTAGTTGAGCTTTCTTTACCATCTCGGCATAGGTCTGGATGTCGAGAGGGTCCAGTTGAGTAACGTATTGAAGCTTAAGGCCGTTGAGAAAGCGCTTAGCCTTCATCCTTTCAGTATTCACTAAGTGTTCAGCATATCGTGCCAGTCTTGAAAACTGGGCTTCATGCTCGGCCACTGTCAAACTCCTCTGTTTAAGAGCAGCAAATTTCGCGGCCTTCTTCTCTTGGACATGCTCCGAGAAGTACTTGGAATTGAACGCCTCTTTGAATTCAGCCAAGTAAATTGACCATTTGCTCTGGTCGCTTCGACTGACTCCCACCATGCGCGGGCATCTCTCTAGTCGGAATGTAGCTAGTAGCAGCTTATCCCCCGCTGCGCATTGCATAACACGGAAGATTCTTTTCGTCTCCTTTAGCCAGTGTTCGGCCTCATCCGGATCCGTGGATCCACTGAACTTGGTGGGTTCAAACTCCTAAAGATACGATGCAGTTCGCCTGCACCACCGTAGTTTCCACCACCTTGGGTAGCTTGCATAATGGCACAGGTGAGTTCTTGGATGGTCTGTTGCATGCCCCTCATTTGAGCACGTTCGGCAGTCATCTTGGTTACTTAATTCCTACAAAAGTAACTTGTTGTTAGGATCTCAATGTGGAGTTCAATTTGTACATGTGTGAGTTCATTTTTAGCTAGTACCCATGGTTCTAACCACATCTCACATAGGTAGGATAATTGACTCTAGTCAAGGCAGGTCAACCTAGATCATCCTATATATACTTAAGAACAATCTAGGCTCTGATACCACAAAACTGTCACGCCTCGACACGGAATATCGGAACGCGAAGCAGTTGCAAATAAATGGGTACAAAGTGAGTACTAGACATCATACCATTGAACATGAAATAAACACTAAAGCAAATTCTTCTCATTAATAATTTCCAATGTCTAGTTACAACCACTAATATAAGAGCCATTCTATAGGGCCCAATTATATTGAATAAAAGCAGAAGACTGAACTTAAGACTCGATCATAATACTAAGATGCTAGGGTACTCTTGACTTCACTCTTGGTCATTCCCGTCCTCTTGAGTGTAAGTATCCTCCTCGGTCTCACCTAAGAACACAACGAAAAATAAAGCAGGGTGAGCGATAATGCTCAGTAGGACTTAAATCTCAGGATCAAGCAGGCTTTAAGTGATTAAGCATTAAAAAGGCAGAGTAACTAATGATAGAGCGAGAGAATCAAGTGATGTGAAAGATAGCATGATAGCACGTGATTGAAATAGCACAAGTTTCCAAATATAGTATAAGTGTCGAGTATAGCACAAATAGCAGGATGGCCATAGCACAAATAGCACAAGTATATCAATAGCACAACGAGTATAGTATAGCACTTTTGATTGTCATGTAGACAACGAGAGAATATAGCACTTTGATTGTCATTTAGATAGTCGAGATAGATAGCACTCGAGTGTAATACTAAACACTCTAGTCATTTAACTCCCATGGGCAAATAACACTTTCGGGTGCACATCCCAGGACCAGACCGGGCCCTTTATATATTGCTAGGGCATTGGTTATATTGTTTATCTTTAGACAATCAGTCAATGGCCAATAGAGAGTACCAAGAAATAGATGAGAGCACTAGAGGAACAGACGAGATAATAGAGTGAACATGAATAGATGAGCGAGTAGAGTATGGATGAGAACTAAGGGACATTGCACACAACACGTCGAGTAAACAAGCGATAGTAATAGTTGCACAACACGCGCACTTGGTGTTGGCAGTCAGGTGGAATTTCACTGCCTTCCACTGGCCATGTTAAGCACAGGTCCAGAGGTCCGGTGTGATTTAAGATAAGAGTGAATCTCTAATAGCCGTTTGGATCTTATTGATCCCTAAAGGGTATCATAGGTATAGGGTATAACCAGCTCATCGGCCATGTGGGAATCCATGGACAGAGGAGACTTACGGAGGCCTTGAACAAGGATTCACTAATCCGGCAGAAGGAGTATCCAACGGAGAGTTCGTCCAAGTCAAGAGAAAAGTGTATATATAGAAACAAGTGCCCGACGTTCTAGAGGAACTCTAGAATAGTGGAGCGTCGGTAACGGTATTCCCAAATAACGCAAGAGAAACGACGACAAGTCCTTTTAAAATACAGCAATTTAAATATATGATTGACATATATAACCAGATGTATTATGAGGTATTTTCATGCCAAGTTAAGCCATAATGAATAGTTCAAGTGTGTGTATGTGTAAGAGAAATCATAGATAGAAAGAGGTCATGTGCATGTATTTTAATCATTCAATAAAAATATAATTTATAACAACTTCATTGACTGCGTTGGTAACTGTTAACAAGGGTATTGGCATTGTAGAAAGTTAGAACATCACAATTATGGATTTTCCTGCAAAAACCTGAGGTCACGACGTACCCTGGTAAGGGTCACGACAGGGTAAGAGTAGAACGCGATAGGGTCATGCAGGGAACACGACAGAGCGGTCAGAATGCGACAGGGGTTTACACAAAACACGACGGGTCGAGCAGTGCAGGTTGTCAGAACGCGATGCCAGCACCTGTCACGTTCAGAACGTGACGGGTTCTCTATCTTGATCTGCCTGAGAACGCAGCCTATCGGGCCATCACGTTCTCAGGTCCTGCGCCTGAGTCCGGGCGGGAAAAGGACAGTGCATGGGATCGCGGTCCAAACCTTCCTTGTTTTGACACAGGGTTGTTCAAAAATTAAGAACAAATAGTACAGTTGATGAAAATTCATGAAACTAATTTTAAACGACTCTAGACAGGCAAGAGTACTCACAATAAATAGGAATTTGAAAATAAACATGGTTTCGACATGGTTCAATCAAGTGTATTCACGAAGAACATAGAACAGTGTGCAGTTGAGATGAAAGATTTAATTCGAGCAACATGGTGGATGATATTAGGGCTTTCAGGGGCAAACGAAGCCTAACTATCATCCTTATCTCCAGTTAAAATTTGAGAGTATGGGGTCGAGTATACATGGAGAACAAGAATTAAGAAGAGGGTCGGGGTCATGCTAGTTGCAGAACTTCAAAAATCAAGAAGAAAAGATTGGCTCGATGGAAAAATATGAAACTAGAGGTTTTTTGTTCCTGATGATTGGAACAATCTACAGACGAAGTTTTATGATTTTTGCTTGTGAGAATGCCTACCTTGGCTCGTTTCCTTTCTAGGGCTAGAACTTGAAGAACTCGGGTTGAGGGCTTGAAAGATCCTTCTCCCCACGAATTATCCACCTCCTTGGCCTCCTCTCCATGTCCAACAACCCTTGGCAATGAGCTAGGGCCTGCCATGGGGGATTTAGGAGAGTATTTAAGCTTCCTCCCTTTCTATTTCCTATTAGGACTCTAACTATTATTACTTCTAGGATTTCCTAATTCCTCTCATCCTTCTAAGCTTTCCACTTCCTATTTGGGTTAGGATAGGAGCTAAATCCGTGGCCAACCCATTATGGAGGTTTAGGAATCCAACTTCAACTCAAATTGATTATTTTAATGCTTTAATGCCCCTTTTCTATTTAGGTAAGATTTAAGTTACGAATTATGGGTTTTTCCCTATTATTCCCCTTTTAAAAGTCTATATTTTGGCCCACTAAATTCTAATGGGTCCATTTAATAAAGCCCATTACTCCTTTTCGTTTAATGGGTTTTATTTAATTTCTTTTCTTTGATTTTTCAATTAATTTAATTAATTAAATTATTATTGCACATATTATTATTATTATTATTATTATATATATTTTTTGAAAAATCGGGTTGCTACACTTCTCATTGGCAACGAAATCCAATCGCCTTGGCATATCTATTTAGAAAATCTCTTGATGGCCCTGCACTTGAATGGTTCTACTCCTTAGAACCAAGAGAGGCAAAGGACTTCTGCATTTTGTATAAAAATGTCCTTCAAAGGTACAAAGACTGTGTCAGCCCATCTCTCTCCATTACGGATCTAGCATCTGAGAAGATGAAGTTTGACGAGGACTTTGTCCAATTTGTCGACCGTTGGAGGTTCATGGCTTCAAGGTTGCAACAAGTGCTCTCGGAGTCAGAGCAAGTCAAGATTATCATTTCAAATTCTACTCTGAAGTTCAGGCACATCTTGGCCATGAGCATGATCAACACAATGGAAGAACCATATGAGCAGAGACGTTACATTCATACACATCTAATGGGCTCTCCGATCATAGATTTATTCAAGAATGGTCTGAGGTACGCTAGATTAGTGGACGCTATCCACCATCCACCTCACCAAACATCCACTCCATATACACCTCCATATACATCCCCATACACCAACATGCCTCCACCCAGGCGTCCATTGGTCCGTCCTCCTCAGACGCAACAACCTCCAACTGGGCCATACAACGCCCCTACAACTGAAGAAGCTCCTGCGACATATGTTGCACATGCTCTGGAACCTATTCACATACCCATTCCTCCACTACAACAACAACAACCACCATAACAACCTCCACATCCACCACAACCAATTGCTCGGGCTGAAGTTGTCAATAACCAACCCCTCCATGAAACTGCCTGGTGTTACGAGGATGAACCTTTCGAGGTCATGTTTGTACACCATTTACCAACCCCTCCTACACTACCATCCATTATCACCAAACCCTCCATCATTAAGCCTCCACCAACCATTAAACCAATCATTACACCTCCCATTACGCTAACACCATTGGCAACCTAGTCTGAGCAAATACTCCCTCCATTACCTATTATACCTCCACTAGCCATACGGCCTTCACTACACCCACCATATCCACCCCCATCCAACGGAGCAGGTGCACTCCTTTGAAGAGCGACAAGCAAGGTCAACAAAAGAAGGAAGACTAGAGACCGGGCATGCTATACAAGTTACAAGAGTTTATTCCATGCATGTCGGTCATTGTCAACATACTAGGCAAATTTACTGCGAGGAAATCCTCTCCTCCATTCTTGGCTGTCAAGAGGCCTCCTAATATTATGCCAATCATCCCCGTTGCCAGCAACATTAAACTCAATATACTCATAGAGAAATTTCTCCCTCCATGCTCTCATGACCCCTCACACAGTTGTTGTGAACCTTCCCACTCAAGTGAAGGGGTCAACTATTACAATTATGCTTACACACTCCAAAGACAAATCCTTGGCACATTCAATTACCCAAGGGTGCGTGCCCCTTTTCCTGCAAAACATTACATATCCTTTAGGAATGGTCCCTTCACTGTTTCTTCCAACTCTACTAGTGGAAATCCCAACTCTTTCGTTCAGCTATATTCCAAGGGAGTTGCCACCGTTGCTTGAAACTCCGATGGAACTCAACAACCAACCAATCAATCAGAGCCATTCAATTCATGTGAGAAGAGCAAGACCATCTGTCTGCTGGGCAAAATATGTGAGGAAATACATGAGGATCCAAAAGCCGAATCTCAAGCGGAAGCTTAAACATCAGGCAAGGCTAAAGACTAGGGGATCTCCGCCTCCTTCATCCCATCCATTTACATCCTCTTTTATGCTGCTTAGAACCTTCCCATGGGTTCTCCACATTCCTTCCCCACGGGAGGTTTTTTATTTCCACCTTTTTTATGATCCACTCTCTTGTACTGGGCATCGCTACCCTATTTGTACCCCATATTCTCCGCCTCGTGCCCCTCGTGGCACACTTCCTAGTAGTGCCCCACACGACACGTCTCCCTCCTGTGCCTCACCTGGCACATCTCCTTCTCGCGCCCCATGCAGCACATCTCCATCCTGTGCCCCATGCTGCACCCTTCTCACACCCTCCTTTTCGACCTCTCTCAGCCCAACTTTTCCTTTCTCTCCTCCAGACCCTCCGGATTCTTTTCCTCTTACCAAGCCCTACGCCCCTCCTCTGTTGCTCACTCCGGTCCCCCCAGAATCTCCAAATTCTTCCCATCCTTCTCACCTTTCCATATTCAATCAGGGCATCCACCCTTTCTCCCATTGTTTTCGGGGTTTTAGTCCCCACTTATCTTTTTAATTTTGAGTAATTCTGTACATTCTCCTAGACCTCCGAGTCTCACCCTAGTGCAGGGCATTCGTCCTCCTTTTACCCTCCGAATTCTTATTTTGAAAAGCTATTATACTACTTATCAGTGTCAAAAAATCCATAAAAAGATGAATATTCAATGTTATCATGCTATCTCAACACTTTTGTTTATGCGAACTCCACGCCAGGAGTCCAAAGTTCCCTCTCTTTTCATTAATGTATGCCCTTGGCATGAGCACCTTCACACACTTCATGGCACCCTAAGCCGATTGCTTTGGAAGACACTATCACTATCACGACTTTACTTGAGGGCATGAAAATCTGTTTCTTTTCTCATTCGGCCAAAATATGGGTAGTAAAGGTAGTCTGGGCAAGACAACTAACCTGAAGCACTCCCTGATGAGAGGATGTCTATAAAAGGGCAATTAAGCAAATGACCAATGAGAATCAAAGTCAAATGCATGTCAAGAGTGGCAAAGTCCCCGTAGGATTCAAAATGAACCTGGTCGTATGCATGCAAAATCAAATCCATCAATCAATATAACAGGGCATGGCAAAGAGTGGCAAAGTCCCCGCGGGTTTCAAAATGAACCTAGTTGTACACATGTCCCTACAAATAAATGGTCCATCAATCAATTCTAAAAGCCCCTAATATTTAATGAGACTAAATCTTTTGACGGTTATGCCAAGGAAAGAAGTCCAACCCAACTCTTCAAAACCCATATCAAGCTTATCTCCAAATTTTCTTTCCTTCTCCCTATCAGACCTAGTCACCTTTTTAGGTATGGCTTTGATAGTGACACAGTTAATCATGAGCAGTCAGCCATGGGCACCACTTTAGACGCACGCCTTACTCTGGGCACCCATGAATGAAAAGGGAGGTAACGAGGACCCTTATTGTAACGACTCGACCTCCCGGACTGTGAGGCCCTAAATTTTCTGTCATTTTATATTGACCATGCGATATTCACCTGTCATAAATATAGTGTATGTATAAAACTTTGCATATTATAATTATTAATTGTTCATGTGCATATGCGTGTACGTATATTATTTTTTGTGAACATAAGTAATTAGCTAATTTTGTATATGATGTACTTATTTAAATACTATGCATGTTGTATTTAAGTAAGCTGCACATATAATATGAAGTACTACCATGCATCTCATAAGCATATGTGAGTTTACTTCTGTACATGTATTATATTTAAATGTGTATGTATTATCTAATGGTTGAGGTGCATATTGTATTTATATATATATTCCATGCATATTTTACGTAACTATGATGCATAAATGTAAATATGTATATGTTTATCTTGTGTAAATGATATTTGTCTATTCTTGGCATGTTAAATTGTTTATAGAGTATATGGTACTTAAATAATACGGTGCATATATAATATATCAAAATATTATAAGCATGCTATATTTATGTAAATCCATGCATGTTGTATGTAATTATGCTTTGTACACGTATAGATGTATAAGTTTAACGTTGTGCATATGATATCTACTTATCTCGATACCCATTAAATTGTTCATGACATATATGGTAACTGAATAATAATGTGTGTATTTCATTTATATATTCATGCATAATGCATGTAACTATGTTGTGTATGTATATATATGTATGTTATTTCAAGCATGTTATCTTTAATTGAGATTAGTATAAGTTTTATTTAAATAAATAATATATAATGCAAGTAGTTTATATAGTGAATGCATATATATTTATTGATGCACACACTACGTTGTTGGAGCGCAATTGTACATTATTTGGATGCATAACTATGTTTTGGCCAAGATGTATAGTTGGCGGCCAACATTGTGCCGCTGACTGCATGCTTGTGATTGGCGTCTAGATCGATGGACGCCAAGCACTGGGTAGGCAGCACCATGTCTGGACGCCAATCCCAAGTTGACTACACCAGATGTTGACGTCAAGTTCCCTCCTATGTAACGGTTCTAGATTTGGTAACACTCGCGTCTTGCCCGGTTCCAGATTAGGAAACCCATCCTAAGTCGGAGGGAACCTACCCTAAAGCGTACCCAACCCATCCAACTCTATAAAAACAACATCTTCTGGCCGCGCCAAGTCTTTTGGTCTTGGTGAAACCCTAGAATATCCTGTGAGAAAAGCTAAACTTCCAAGGCTTGGATTCGGCGACTAGAGGAATTTCCTGGAGATCTACAACGACTGGAAGATAGTTCAACTATCAAGGAAGCATCGCCAACCTCGAGAATCAACCTACAACGACTGAAGAACCGGATTTAAGGAGTTTTGAGCACCTTCTTGGTAGGGCCGAGGAGGGCTTCATCGGAGAAGTTGATCTTCTAGGATTTAATTCGAGGCAAGTAACTTATGTATATCAATCCTATACTTGTCCCCTTAGGTCCTAACATTTTTTCGGATTTTTTTCTCGTGTCTTGGACCCTCCAATTTCCCCGTGCATGTGAGTGTTGTCTGTGTAGTCTGTGTAGTCTGCTGTCTAGAGGTTGGCAGCAACATCCTGTGCCGCCAAGCTCATAAGTTGGCAGCAGGGGATGGTGCAGTTGACTCAGTAGGCGGCCAGCACTGTGCCGCCAAGTCTTCAGTGTTCAGAAACTGCTGTTTGATCTTCTTTAAGACATTTGATTGACTTCCGGGTATGTGTGCTTGCTGTAGATTTATGTGGGGTCAAAGGTGATAAGTAGGTCATGTCATGAGGTTTAGTGAATTTTCATGATTTGTGTAGTTACTAAAATTCTGATAATTGGACTATGAGCATAAAATGACCATGTTTAATCTGTGTAAATAAGTAAGTTGTGAGTTAGGGTTTCATGAATTTTCTGCAATCATGTGATGACTGTATCTACGCATTGGCACTGTTAAATTTGACTGTTATACTGTGATTCCTACTTTATAAAAATTAGTGAGAAATGCACCTGTAATTTTCTTTAATTGTTATAAATATATTTCCTGTTCAGAAAAATCTGTAAAATTGAGTATGTGTTATGTTTACTGTTTTAACTTGTGAGTTTTGATGACAATAGGTACTGTTATGGTTTTAAATGAGAAAATGGCCATGTTGAGCATGTTAGAGTTAATTATGTATGAAATAAGGGTTAGCAGCATGTTAATATCTTATTTTAGGTTGTTTATCACTCTTAAACAGTAATAGTGGATTCTGTAAACTGAAATGTAGATGTTATGAAATGTGTATGCAAAATGGATGAAAGTGTGTATATAAACATGAGTAAAATGTGACAAGAATAATATTATGATTAATCTAAAAAATTGGGCGGAGATTGACACTGCTACCATAGGGGTCTAAGAGCGGTACCATAGAAAAGTCCCTATGGAAGACTCAACGTCGTGTATTAAATCCTAAGGGCATTAGGATGAAATCCTGGAGGTGGACAAGTACCACTGCTTAGGGTGGAGAGTGCTTCTTACTACAAGAAAATGCGGGATTTCCGACGGACACCATCCATCGGAAATCCGACGACAATTCGTCGGAAAAAGAGACTTCCGACAGCTTTCCGTCGAAAGCTCGTCGGAAATTGTCACTCGAAAAGATCTGGTCAGAAATTACCGACGGCACAAAATTCCGTCGGAAATCCATCGGAAATACCGACAGAATTATCCGTCGAAAATTGGGTCGGTAATGTCCGACGGAAAACGTCGGAAAAGGTTGTCGAAAATTTGGTCAGTATTTACCGACAGAAAATTGTCGGAAAGTCCGTCGGAATTTCAGTCGGTAAATTCCGACCACAAATCCATCGAAAAATAATCCGTCAGCACTTTAGACAGAAATGCCGACGGGTGTTTTCCGTCGGTAATCTATATTTCCGATGGACTACTATCCGTCAGAAATTCTGTCGGAAATTTCTTTAATTTTTTTTTAAAAATACAAAATAACAATGATTTTTCAAACCTGTTACAATATTCATAAATTTCATAAATAATCACAATCAACTTAAAATCATAAAAGATAACAAAAATAAAATCATACACAATAATAAATACAAAAAATCAGGACAGATCTGCTGGATCGTCTACTGTCCCCGCCTCGTGATCGTCAGGTGCTGGAGGTGGATCCTATATTAAAAAAAATTAATACGAGAAACATTAATAAAAATTAATATACATACATTATTTTCAAAAATTAAATTTAAAATATGTGATTATTTCTCAAGTTTAATTAGAAATTATTTTTAGATCCGTCGTTTCTTGGGTTTTTTTAGATCTGTCGTTTCAACGCCCAACCCAATTCGGGAATCGAAATCGGATTCCGTCAGTTCGCACACGTCACTTTCACCCACCCGGTCGTGTCGGAGCAAATGGCACGCCGATCGGATCCCTATTTGCGATTTTGGACCCCCGGGTTGTGTGTTGTGATCCTTCAGACTTGGGTTTTTTTAGATCCGTCATTTCAACGCCCAACCCAATTCGGGAATCCAAATTGGATTCCGTCAGTTCGCACATGTCACTTTCACCCACCCGGTCGTGTTGGAGCAAACGGCACGCCGATCGGATCACTATTTGGGATTTTGGACCCCGGGTTGTGTGTTTGATCTTTTAGAGTTTGGTTTTTTTAGATCCGTCATTTCAACGCCCAACCCAATCCGGGAATCCAAATCAGATTCCGTCAGTTCGCATACGTCAATTTAACCCACCCGGTCGTGTGGAGTGAACGACACGCCGATCAGATCGCTATTTGGGATTTTGGACCCCCGGGTTGTATGTTTTGACCCTTTAGACTCAGGTTTTGTTAGATCCGTCATTTCAACGCGCAACCCAATCCGGGAATCCAAATCGGATTCCATCAGTTCGCACACGTCAATTTAACCCACCCGGTCGTGTCGGTATGAACGACACACCGATCAGATCCCTATTTGGGATTTTGGACACCCAGGTTGTGTGTTTTGACCCTATAGACTTGGTTTTTTTTTAGATCCGTCATTTCAATGCCCAACCCAATCCGGGAATCCAAATCGCATTCCGTCAGTTCACACACGTCAATTTAACCCACCCGGTCGTGTCGGTGTGAACGGCACGTCGATCAGATCCCTATTTGGGATTATGGACCCCAGGGTTGTGTGTTTTGACCCTTTAGACTTGGTTTTTTTTTTTTAGATCCGTCATTTCAACGCCCAACCCTATCCGGGAATCCAAATCGGATTCCGTCAGTTCGCACACGTCAATTTAACCCACCCGATCGTGTCAGAGTGAACGGTACGCCGATCAGATCCCTATTTGGGATTTTGGTCCCCGGGTTGTGTGTTTTGACCCTTTAGATTCGGGTTTTTTTTAGATCCATCATTTCAATGCCCAACCCAATCCGGGAATCCAAATCGGATTCCGTTAGTTTGTACACGTCAATTTAACCCACCCGGTCGTGTCGGAGCGAACGACACGCCGATCAGATCCCTATTTGGGATTTTGGACCCCCGGGGTGTATGTTTTGACCCTTTAGACTCGGGTTTTTTTAGATCCATCATTTCAACGCCCAACCCAATCCGGGAATTCAAATCGGATTCCCTCAGTTCGCACACGTCAATTTAACCCACCCGATCGTATCGGTGCAAACAGCACGCCGATCAGATCCTTATTTGGGATTTTGGACCTCCGGGTTGTATATTTTGACCCTTTAGACTCGGGTTTTTTTAGATTCGTCATTTCAACGCCCAACCCAATCCGGGAATCCAAATCGAATTCCGTCAGTTCGCACACGTCATTTTCACCCACCCCGTCGTGTCGGTTCGAACGGCACGCCGATCAGATCCCTATTTGGGATTTGGACCCCCGGGTTGTGTGTTTTGACCCTTTAGACTTGGGTTTTTTTTAGATCCGTCATTTAAACGCCCAACCCAATCCAGAAATCCAAATCGGATTCCGTCAGTTCGCACACGTCAATTTAACCCACCCGGTCGTGTCGGAGCGAACGACACGCCGATCAGATCCCTATTTGGGATTTGGACCCCCGGGTTGTATGTTTTGACCCTTTAGACTTGGGTTTTTTTAGATCCGTCATTTCAACGCCCAACCCAATCCGGGAATCCAAATCGCATTCCGTCAGTTTGCACACGTCAATTTAACCCACCCGGTCGCGTCGGTGTGAACGGCACGCCGATCAGATCTCTATTTGGGATTTTGGACCCCAGGGTTGTGTGTTTTGACCCTTTAGACTTTGGTTTTTTTAGATCCGTCATTTCAACACCCAACCCAATCCGGGAATCCAAATCGGATTCCGTCAGTTCGCACACGTCAATTTAACCCACCCGATCGTGTCGGAGTGAATGGCACGCCGATCAGATCCCTATTGGGATTTTGGACCCCCAGGTTGTGTGTTTTGAGCCTTTAGACTTGGGCTTTTTTAGATCCATCATTTCAATGCCCAACCCAATCCGGGAATCCAAACCGGATTTCGTCAGTTTGCACACATCAATTTAACCCACCCGGTCGTGTCGGAGCGAATGACACACCGATCAGATCCCTATTTGGGATTTTGGACCCCGGGTTGTTTGTTTTGACCCTTTAGACTTGGGTTTTTTTTAGATCCATCATTTCAACGCCCAACCCAATCCGAGAATCCAAAGAGGATTCCGTCAGTTTGCACACGTCAATTTAACCCACCCGGTCGTGTAGGAGCGAATGGCACGGCGATCAGATCCCTATTTGGGATTTTGGACCCCCGGGTTGTATGTTTTGACCCTTTAGACTCAGGTTTTTTAGATCCGTCATTTCAACGCCCAACCCAATCCGAGAATTTAAATCGGATTCCCTCAGTTCGCACACGTCAATTTAACCCACCCGGTCGTACCGGTGCAAACAGCACGCCGATCAAATCCCTATTTGGGATTTGGACCCCCGGGTTGTATATTTTGACCCTTTATACTCGGCTTTTTTTAGATTCGTCATTTCAACGCCCAACCCAATCCGGGAATCCAAATCGGATTCCGTCAGTTCGCACACGTCAATTTAACCCACCCGGTCGTGTCACTGCAAACGACATGCCGATCAGATCCCTATTTGGGATTTTGGACCTCTGGGTTGTGTGTTTTGACCCTTTAGACTTGGGTTTTCTTTAGATCCGTCATTTCAACGCCCAACCCAATCCGGGAATCCAAATCAGATTCCGTCAGTTCGCACACGTCAATTTAACCCACTCGGTCGTGTCGGAGTGAATGGCACGTCGATCAGATCCCTACTTGGGATTTTGGACCCCCAGGTTGTATGTTTTGACCCTTTAGACTTGGGTTTTTTTAGATCCGTCATTTCAACGCCCAACCCAATCCGGGAATCCAAATCGGATTCTGTCAGTTCGCACACGTGAATTAACCACCCGGTCATGTCGGTGTGAACGGCGCTCCGATCAGATCCCTATTGGGATTTTGGACCCTCGGGTTGTGTGTTTTGACCCTTTAGACTGAGTTTTTTTAGATCCATCATTTAAACACCCAACCCAATCCGGGAATCCAAATCGGATTCCGTCAGTTCGCATACGTCACTTTCACCCACCCCGTCGTGTCGGTGTGAACGGCACGCCTATCAGATCCCTATTTGGGATTTTGGATCCCCGGGATGTGTTTTTGACCCTTTAGACTTGAATTTTTTTAGATCCGTCATTTAAACGCCCAACCCAATCCAGGAATCCAAATCGGATTCCGTCAGTTTGCACACGTCAATTTAACCCACCCAGTCGTGTCGGAGCGAACGTTACGCCGATCAGATCCCTATTTGGGATTTTGGACTCCCAGGTTTTATGTTTTGACCCTTTAGACTCGGGTTTTTTTACATCCGTCATTTTAACGCCCAACCCAATCTGGAATCCAAATCGGATTCCGTCAGTTTGCACACGTCAATTTAACCCACCGGTCGTGTCGGAGTGAACGACACGCCGATCAGATCCCTATTTGGGATTTTGGACCCTCGGGTTGTATGTATTGACCCTTTAGACTGAGGTTTTTTTAGATCCATCATTTCAACGCTCAACCCAATCCGGGAATTCAAATCGGATTCCCTCAGTTTGCACACATCAATTTAACCCACCCGGTTGTATCGGTGCAAACAGCACGCCGATCAGATCTCTATTTGGGATTTTGGACCCCCGGGTTGTATATTTTGACCCTCTAGACTCGGATTTTTTTAGATTCGTCATTTCAACGCCCAACCCAATCCGGGAATCCAAATCGGATTACGTCAGTTCGCACACGTCAATTTACCCACCCGGTCGTGTCATTGCAAACGGCTTGCCGATCAGATCCCTATTTGGGATTTTGGACCCCCGGGTTGTGTGTTTTGACCCTTTAGACTTGGGTTTTTTTTAGATCCGTCATTTCAACGCCCAACCAATCCGGGAATCCAAATTGGATTCCGTCAGTTCGCACACGTCAATTTAACACACCCGGTCGTGTCGGAGTGAACGACACGACGATCAGATCCTCTTTGGGATTTTTGACCCGCGGGTTGTGTGTTTTAATCCTTTAGAGTTGGGTTTTTTTGGATCTGTCATTTCAACGCCCAACCCAATCGGGAATCCAAATCGGATTCCGTTAGTTCGCACACGTTAATTTAACCCACCCGGTCGTGTCGGAGTGAACGACATGACGATCTGATCCCTATTTGAGATTTGGACCCCCGGGTTGTATATTTTGACCCTTTAGACTCGGGTTTTTTAGATTCGTCATTTCAACGCCCAACCCAATCCGGGAATCCAAATCGGATTCCGTCAGTTCGCACACGTCATTTTAACCCACCCGGTCGTGTCTGTAACACCCCGGAAATTAGAAATTTAAATTTCAGAAATATAGAGGGATAAAAATAAATAATCATATTGGAGACTTCCAAAACCATGTAATTATGAACCATCAACAAGAATGGGCTTATAGAACACATTTGGCCCAAGGATATGAATGAACTGGACAGGGAATTACCCAGAAATTCGTGTAGGTAATTATGCCATAATTAGAAAGGGCAATTTAGAGTTAAAAGATGGTTGATTAGTCATGTATGGTAAGCCAAAATCGGACCCAACTCTAAGAGGAGGTTTCCTAAACCTTTGCTACCTCTTTTGGGTAAGAGAATCCTAGATTTCCTGGAAACTAGGAAACAGAGCTCGTAGCCCTTTCCTAGTATCGTTAGGACTCTTAACAACATCCTAAAACTATAAGAACTCGTCCCTAAACTCTTGGGAAAGGTTTAAAAATGAAGTTTGGGTCGTTTGGAGGCAAGCAAGAACTTCTGAGGAGCAGGAGAAAGGCTGGGAGTCCGTAGCTTCATCCCCTGCATCTTCTGTTGCATCCAGAACATCAACGGATTTTAGATCTTCCTAAAGGTAGGTGTTCTCGGGCCAAGATTAAAGAGAACCAATTCCAACATGTAGTTCCTTGAGTCTAGGATCATTTGCACTTGATTTGCCCAATTTTCATGGGGTATTCATCGTGTATTGGTGATTTTCCATAAGTCGCGCACAGTTAGGGCTTTTCCCGTTCTTATTATTTGCATATGATTTGAGACCGAATTTGACTAAACTTTATTCATGAAAGTTCTTCCAATTGAAGTCACGATGATCTTCTATGTTGGACGTTTTGTCCAAAAACCATTCGTTAGAGAGTTAGGAGCATGATAAGAGTCTCTGCATGATACTGCGATTTCGGGCTACTATTAGATTTCTGTTATTCATATGTTTTCTTGGGATTCGTGATCGAATTAGGTCAAACCTACAACATCAAAGTTCTTCTACTAGATGTCCTCGTCATCTTTCATGTGAACATTTTATCTAAATGTCACTCGTTAGAGAGTTATAAGAGGTGGAAGTGGATCGCTGCACTGCAGTCATGTGTTTTTGTCTGGAAGGGGCACTCGTGTCGACACGACCTGAACCCGTGTTGACACGACCTGAGCCCGTGTCGACACGACCTGAACTCGTGTCGACCTGCTGTCCCAAAACAGCCCAGATGGTATTCTGGGAAAGCCTCTAGTGTCGACACAGTCCCATCTCGTGTCGACACACTCCCCCAGTTTGACCCAGAAAGTGCTGGGAAGCTGATCTAGTGTCGACACCACCTGTGCTAGTGTCGACACACTGTCCCATATTGGTTAAGGGGTTTTCTGGAAGCTGTCTCTAGTGTCGACACTACTTGATCTCGTGTCGACACTACTTGACCAATTTTGCATTATTTTGCCTTGTTTTTGAAGCATCGTGTCGACACCACTTGATCTAGTGTCGACACTACCTTTACCAGATTTTTGCATATTTGGGTCTGATCATTTCATGATATCTCCAAACTTGTGTATGGTGTTATATAGTATGCATGGACCTAAAATGAATCAACCCATTGAAGAAAATGGTAATGATACGAATATGATTCTAATGTGTAATTTTGATTGTTCTTATGTTCATTGGATTATCTTGTGATCTTGCTTGTTGTCAATTGATAAGATAAGAATATGATATGAATGTGGGGATGAATACATGTTAGCATGGACATGTTAGTGGTGTTAAGGTTAGGATTTTGCATATGAGTTTCATGGTTACATGTTTTCCGGTGTTAAATTAATTACTTGTCATATGCATACATGTTGGGAAAAACTGTGACTCATCACTTACACTTTTGCACAAATAGGCACACCCTTCTTGGGAAATTGAGAGCACATGTTCTGTATATGATTTGTCTTTAGAATATCCTCTTGTCAAGACATTAATGAATTATGAAACATAAGATACGTCGTTATCCTGCCTTGTTCTTTTGAGCTGTTTGTCATTCCTTGACTCTATGAATGATCATGTCTTTTTTACTATGAGCTTGTCATTGAAACTCTGTGGCCATAATATGAATATGTTTGTTTGGCACAACGTGGGACCTCGGTCCATTTGACCAATGCCTGTGCAATAAGGGCCCTGTCTGGTCCTGGGGAGGAGCACCCCAACGTACTTTTTAACCGCGGGAGTATGGACTTGTGGTGCGTGGCATGGCACTGATACGATATGCAAGATTTGTGTGAATGTGCCTTTGTGTGATATGATAAGTCTGATGTGATCTGATATGATATGATTTGATATGATACGTCTGATCATGTGAACGCATGATATCTGTCTGAATATGGCCAATCTCTTCTGACATGATTCCATTCTTGAAATACCTGTTCATTGTATAAGCAATTCGACATTTTGAACTGATACGATATCCGTTCTATTCTGCTATTCAATCTGTCAGTATTGCATACATTGTCATCATATTCATATGCATATCTACCTACTTAAAATGTTAATCATGTATACTAGTGCCCGCACGTTGTTGAGATGTAAATCCTACTGAGCTAGTTCGCTCACCCCTATCATCCTGCCCTTTATCAGGTAGTGATGAAGAACCCGTGGAGTCAGATGGGACTGGGCAAGAGTGACGAGTACCCGTCCTAGAATGGATGACAGTTTAGAAATAGAAATTGAGTAGTCTATGTAATAGTGAAACTTTTCTGGAAGTTATTTGAATAATGGACCCTTTGGTTAATTCTTTCCTGTGAGGTTGTATCTAGTTGAATGAAATGAAATAAAGAGTAACTTTTAGGATATTATTATGATTTGAAAAGTATTATTACATTCAATTGTGCCTCTGCGCTGTTCAACTGTGATACGTTTGTTTGTATCGTTCACGTCCCCCGGTATTTATTCCGCTGCTAAATATCGGGGCGTGACAGTTGGTATCAGAGCCTGAACTTTAGGGTCCAAGGGATAAGAACATAGAATGAAACTAGATTACACGAGTCAAATCTGTCGTACCTAATGTGAGCTTGGGTAGAGCCATGGGAATAGAAGTCACATGTGATATATATATTTGGATGACTAACTCACATTATTATCTTGAAGGTACTTATTACCTCAATGGCCGCTGAACGCGCCCAGGCTAGGGACATGCAACGAACTATACAGAACTTGACTCAGGCTATCTTACAAGCCACCCAAGGTGGAGGTAACCGCGGAGCCGGTGAACTCCATCGAAATTTCCGGAACATGGATCCGCCGAGGTTTGAGGGGAGCACTAACCCAGACGTTGCTGAACACTGGGTTAAGGAGATCGAAAGGATATTCAGGGTCATGCAATGCACAGACCAGAACAAAGTACTACTGGCGACTTTCCAATTGGAAAAGGATGCCAGAGCATGGTGGGAGTCGGTAGAAGCAACCCTAAATGGACAACAACCAACATGGGCTCAGTTCATTGAGCGTTTCAACGCCAAGTACTTTTCTGAGAGGGTCCAAGAACGGAAAGCAGCCGAATTTGCGGCTTTGAAGCAGAGAGGACTCGATGTGGCTGAATATGAGGCCCAATTCTCTCGGCTGTCCCGATATGCTGTTCACTTAATTGGGACAGAAAGGATGAAGGCGAAACGCTTTCTGAATGGCTTGAGGCCCCAGTTCATCACCCAACTGGTGCCAATGGAATTCAAACTTATGCTGAAATGGTTAAGAAGGCTCAGCTATTGGAAGATGCCATGGAGACTGCTGAAAGAATTACGGGAAAATCTGTGAAAAGGGAGCAAGTGTCTTCTACAGGAAGGTATCAGCCGACCATTGGGAAGAAAAGGCCCAGTGGCGGAACAAATGAACCAGCTGATAAAAGCCAAAGGAGTTAGGTAAGCAGATAGTGGTGGCAACGGGAGAAAGGTGTAAACACTGTGACAAAGCTAGTCACCGGTCTGAACATTGCTGGAGAGCGCAAGGGAGATGCCTGCGTTGTGGTAGTCGTGACCATAGGATCTCGGACTGCCCACTACTGAAGGAACAAGCTCCTCAGGACAAGCGTCCAAATGGACAGAAGAGGCAAGGCCGATTGAAAGCTGTCCAGGAACCAGAAACTGCTAAAGAAGGAGGTATCGTGGAAGGTACACTTACTATTCTTTCCCGACCAGCATATGTTCTCTTTGATACGGGAGCTACGCACTCCTTCATATCGCAAGCATTTGTTGATACCCTACCTGTAAAACCCGTCCCAATGAACTCAGAAATAGTTGTGTCAACCCCGATTGGTCCGGGTACCAATCTTACAAAGTCTATACCATCCAGTGAAGTGTTGATTGAAACCCAAAACCTACCAACAAATTTAATATGTATGGACATGGCGGGGTATGATGTGATACTGGGAGCAGACTGGATGTTTGAACATGGGGCTAGTATAAATTGCAGGAGAAGTCGGGTAACTTTTAGCCAGTACCCAAAACTAGTGTTCACAGGGGATAGAAACCGCAGGAGATTGTCACTTATCTCTGCACTACAAGCCAAAAGGATGATGAGGAAAGGTTGTATGGCCTTTCTTGCTGCTGTAGTCATTGCAAGGAAGGAAGTCAAAGTAGAGGACATCCATGTTGTCAGCGAATACGCTGATGTTTTTCCCGAAGACTTGCCAGGAATTCCTCCTGAGCGAGAGGTCGATTTCACCATCGACTTGGTCCCTGGAGCAGCACCAGTATCTAGGGCACCATATAGAATGTCCCCCGCAGAACTGAAAGAATTAAAAGAACAACTGATGGAACTGTTAGAGAAGGGTTTCATCCGACCAAGCACATCGCCATGGGGTGCACCTGTCCTCTTCGTCAAGAAGAAAGATGGGTCGATGAGGCTATGCATAGATTACCGACAACTGAATCAGTTAACCATCAAGAACAAATACCCTCTGCCGAGAATTGATGAGTTGTTTGATCAATTATCTGGAGCTAGATACTTCTCTAAAATAGATCTCCGATCCGGTTATCATCAATTGAGGATCAAAGGAGAAGACATTCACAAGACTGCCTTCCAAAGCAGGTATGGGCATTACAAATTTATTGTTATGCCTTTTGGACTAACAAATGCCCCTGCAGTTTTCATGCAGTTGATGAATAGCATTTATCGTCCATATCTTGATAAGTTTGTGGTGGTATTCATCGATGATATATTGATCTATTCCAAGACAAAGGAAGAGCATGAGGAGCATTTGAGGATTGCATTGCAGATTTTAAGGGAGAACAAACTATATGCCAAGTTAAGTAAATGTGAATTCTGGCTTGAGGAGGTATCCTTTCTAGGGCATGTGGTAACCAAAGATGGTATCGCTGTTGATCCATCAAAGGTTGAGGCTGTGCTGAAATGGGAAAGACCGACAAGCGTCACAGAGATCAGGAGTTTTCTGGGATTAGCTGGGTATTATCGAAGGTTTATAAAGGATTTCTCAAAGATTGCAGTACCATTGACCAAGCTGACCCGGAAGGAAAATCCGTTTGTGTGGACCAATGAATGTGAGGAGAGTTTCAACAACTTGAAGAAGTGTCTGACTACTGCTCCTGTCCTCGCCTTACCCACTGAAGAGGGAGGATTTGAAATTTATTCAGATGCTTCTGGTACTAGACTGGGATGTGTCTTAATGCAACAAGGGAAGGTGATAGCTTATGCTTCCAGACAGTTGAAGATCCATGAAGTGAACTATCCGGTTCATGACCTGGAGTTGGCAACTGTGGTATTCGCCCTAAAGATTTGGAGGCATTATATCTATGGTGAGCAATTTAAGGTCTTTTCTGACCACGAGAGTTTGAAATACCTGTTCTCACAGAAGGAGCTGAACATGAGACAAAGGAGGTGGTTAGAGTACCTTAAGGACTTTGACTTTTCCATTCAGTATCACCCCGGGAAAGCCAATGTAGTGGCAGACGCTCTAAGTAGACAACCAGGAGCTATGCTAGCTAGTTTGATGTTGGGTGAATGGAAGTTACTGGAGCAATTTGGAAGTCTGAACATAGACGTGGGAAAGAAGGAAAAGCAAATAATGATTTCAAACCTCCAGATACAATCCGACCTACTGACTGAAATCAAGGAGAAACAAGAAGAGGATCCATTCTTAGTTCAGATCAGGGAGAAGCTAGAACAAAGACCTGACTTCACTCTATCTGCGGAAGGTAGATTACTGTTCCAAGGTAGGACATGTGTCCCTGATCATGGGGAACTCAAGAAGAGGTTACTGAATGAAGCTCATCAGTCCAAGTACACGATTCACCCTGGATCAACAAAGATGTACCAAGATTTAAAAAGATCGTACTGGTGGCCAAACATGAAGAGGGATGTGGCCAATCATGTGGCATACTGTTTAACATGTATGAAAGTCAAGGCCGAGCATTTTCGTACGGCTGGTGGACTGCTACCACTGGAAATCCCAGAATGGAAGTGGGATAGTATCGGTATGGACTTTATCATGGGATTGCCCAAGACTAGAGGTGGTATGGATGCAATTTGGGTAATTGTGGATCGATTGACTAAGTTGGCTCACTTCTTGCCGATTAAGAGTACATGGTCTGTGGATGTATTGGCTGCATTATATGTTAAGGAAGTAGTTAGATTGCATGGGGTTCCATCTAGCATAATATCAGATCGGGACCCTAGATTTACTTCACACTTCTGGAAGGGTTTACAAGCAGCAATGGGTACTAAATTAAACTTTAGTACTGCCTTCCATCCTCAGACTGATGGACAAACTGAAAGGACCAATCAAATTGTGGAGGACATGCTTCGTGCTTTGGTGCTGGATTTCAAAGGCCGATGGGATGATCAATTGTACTTGATGGAGTTTGCATATAACAACAGTTATCAGGCTAGTATCAAAATGGCTACATTTGAAGCCTTATATGGCAGGAGTTGCAGATCACCCCTTTGTTGGGAAGAGGTTGGGGAGAACCAATGGGTTGGACCCGACTTGATTGAGGCAACTGTCCGGATGGTTCAGATTGTCAGGGAACGTCTGAAGATAGCACAATCCAGACAGAAGAGTTATGCAGACAAGAGAAGGAGAGAGCTGGAATTCCAGGTTGGCGAACACGTGTTCTTGAAGGTCTCACCTTCAAGGGGAATACAAAGATTTGGGATCAAAGGAAAACTAAGTCCCAGATTCATAGGGCCATTTGAAATTCTGGAAAGAATTGGTCAGGTGGCGTATAAACTTGCACTACCGCCGCAACTGGCAAACGTGCATAATGTGTTCCACATATCCATGCTGCGGAGGTACCTATTCAATGCCGACCATGTAATTGACCACGAGGACTTGGAGATTCGGGAGGACCTGACTTATGAAGAGAAGCCGGTCAAACTGTTGGATCGGAAGATCAGCGACTCAGGAATCGTACCATACCTATGGTGAAGGTTCAATGGAGTCGAGACGGAGTTACTAATGCTACCTGGGAAACAGAAGAGAGAATGAAGAAAAATCATCCGGAGCTATTCTCAGGTACGAGCTACACCATTACGCGTAAATTTGGGGACCAAATTTCTTAAGTGGGGAGGATGTAACACCCCGGAAATTTAGAAATTTAAAATTTCAGAAATATAGAGGGATAAAAATAAATAATCGTATTGGAGACTTCCAAAACCATGTAATTATGAACCATCAACAAGAATGGGCCTATAGAACACATTTGGCCCAAGGATATGAATGAACTGGACAGGGAATTACCCAGAAATTCGTGTAGGTAATTATGCCATAATTAGAAAGGGCAATTTAGAGTTAAAAGATGGTTGATTAGTCATGTATGGTAAGCCAAAACCGGACCCAACTCTAAGAGGAGGTTTCCTAAACCTCTGCTACCTCTTTTGGGTAAGAGAATCCCAGATTTCCTGGAAACTAGGAAATAGAGCTCGTAGCCCTTTCCTAGTATCGTTAGGACTCTTAACAACATCCTAAAACTATAAGACCTTGTCCCTAAACTCTTGGGAAAGGTTTAACAACGAAGTTTGGGTCGTTGGAGGCAAGCAAGAACTTCTGAGGAGCAGGAGAAAGGCTGGGAGTCCGTAGCTTCATCCCCTGCATCTTCTGTTGCATCCAGAACATCAACGGGTTTTAGATCTTCCTAAAGGTAGGTGTTCTCGGGCCAAGATTAAAGAGAACCAATGCCAACATGTAGTTCCTTGAGTCTAGGATCATTTGCACTTGATTTGCCCAATTTTCATAGGGTATTCATCGTGTATTGGTGATTTTCCATAAGTCGCGCACAGTTAGGGCTTTTCCCATTCTTATTATTTTTCATATGATTTGAGACCGAATTTGACTAAACTTTCTTCATGAAAGTTCTTCCCATTGAAGTCGTGATCATCTTCTATGTTGGACGTTTTGTCCAAAAATCCTTCATTAGAGAGTTAGGAGCATGATAAGAGAGTTTCTGCATGATACTGCGATTTCGGGCTACTATTAGCTTTCTATTATTCATATGTTTTCTCGGGATTCGAGACCGAATTGGGTCAAACCTTCAACATCAAAGTTCTTCTACTAGATGTCATAGTCATCTTTTGTGTTGAACGTTGTGTCTAAATGTCACTATTTAGAGAGTTATAATAGGTGGAAGTGGATCGCTACACTGCAGTCATGTGTTTTTGTCTGGAAGGGGCACTCGTGTCGACACGACCTAAACCCGTGTCGACACGACCTGAGCCCGTGTCGACACGACCTGAGCCCGTGTCGACACGACCTGAACTCGTGTCGACCTGCTGTCCCAAAACAGCCCAGATGGTGTTCTGGGAAAGCCTCTAGTGTCGACACAGTCCCATCTCGTGTCGACACACTCCCCCAGTTTGACCCAGAAAGTGCTGGGAAGCTGATCTAGTGTCGACACCACCTGTGCTAGTGTCGACACACTGTCCCATATTGGTTAAGGGGTTTTCTGGAAGCTGTCTCTAGTGTCGACACTACTTGATCTCGTGTCGACACTACTTGACCAATTTTGCATTATTTTGCCTTGTTTTTGAAGCATCGTGTCGACACCACTTGATCTAGTGTCGACACTACCTTTACCAGATTTTTGCATATTTTGGATCTGATCATTTCATGATATCTCCAAGCTTGTGTATGGTGTTATATAGTATGCATGGACCTAAAATGAATCAACCCATTGAAGAAAATGGTAATGATACGAATATGATTCTAATGTGTAATTTGATTGTTCTTATGTTCATTGGATTATCTTGTGATCTGCTTGTTGTCAATTGATAAGATAAGAATATGATATGAATGTGGGGATGAATACATGTTAGCATGGACATGTTAGTGGTGTTAAGGTTAGGATTTTGCATATGAGTTTCATGGTTACATGTTTTCCGGTGTTAAATTAATTACTTGTCATATGCATACATGTTAGGAAAAACCTGTGACTCATCACTTACACTTTTGCACAAATAGGCACACCCTTCTTGGGAAATTGAGAGCACATGTTCTGTATATGATTTGTCTTTAGAATATCCTCTTGTCAAGACATTAATGAATTATGAAACATAAGATACGTCGTTATCCTGCCTTGTTCTTTTGAGCTGTTTGTCATTCCTTGACTCTATGAATGATCATGTCCTTTTTACTATGAGCTTGTCATTGAAACTCTGTGGCCATAATATGAATATGTTTGTTTGGCACAACGTGGGACCTCAGTCCATTTGACCAATGCCTGTGCAATAAGGGCCCTGTCTGGTCCTGGGGAGGAGCACCCCAACGTACTTTTTAACCGCGGGAGTATGGACTTGTGGTGCGTGGCATGGCACTGATATGATATGCAAGATTTGTGTGAATGTGCCTTTGTGTGATATGATAAGTCTGATGTGATCTGATATGATATGATTTGATATGATACGTCTGATCATGTGAACGCATGATATCTGTCTGAATATGGCCAATCTCTTCTGACATGATTCCATTCTTGAAATACCTGTCCATTGTATAAGCAATTCGACATTTTGAACTGATACGATATTCGTTCTATTCTGCTATTCAATCTGTTAGTATTGCATACATTGTCATCATATTCATATGCATATCTACCTAGTTAAAATGTTAATCATGTATACTAGTGCCCGCACGTTGTTGAGATGTAAATCCTACTGAGCTAGTTCGCTCACCCCTATCATCCTGCCCTTTTTCAGGTAGTGATGAAGAACCCGTGGAGTCAGATGGGACTGGGCAAGAGTGACGAGTACCCGTCCTAGAATGGATGACAGTTTAGAAATAGAAATTGAGTAGTCTATGTAATAGTGAAACTTTTCTGGAAGTTATTTGAATAATGGACCCTTTGGTTAATTCTTTCCTGTAAGGTTGTATCTAGTGAATGAAATGAAATAAAGAGTAACTTTGAGGATATTATTATGATTTGAAAAGTATTATTACATTCAATTGTGCCTCTGTGCTGTTCAACTGTGATATGTTTGTTTGTATCGTTCACGTCCCCCGGTATTTATTCCGCTGCTAAATATCGGGTCGTGACAGTGTCACTGTGAACGACATGCCGATCAGATCCCTATTTGGGATTTTGGACCCCGGGTTGTGTGTTTTGACCCTTTAGACATGGGTTTTTTTAGATCCGTCATTTCAACGTCCAACCCAATCCGGAATCCAAATCGGAATCCGTCAGTTCGAACATGTCAATTTAACACACCCGGTCGTGTCAGAGCGAATGGCACGTCGATCAGATCCCTATTTGGGATTTTGGACCCCCGGGTTGTATGTTTTGACCCTTTAGACTCGGGTTTTTTTAGATCCGTCATTTCAACGCCCAACCCAATACGGGAATCCAAATCGTATTCTGTCAGTTCGCACACGTCAATTTAACCCACCCGGTCGTGTCGGTGTGAACGACACGCCGATCAGATCCCTATTGGGATTTTAGACCCCCGGGCTGTGTGTTTTGACCCTTTAGATAGGTTTTTTTAGATCCGTCATTTCAACGCCCAACCCAATCCGGGAATCCAAATCAGATTCCGTCAGTTCGCACACGTAACTTTCACCCACCCCGTCGTGTCAGTGTGAACGGCACACCGATCAGATCCCTATTTGGGATTTTGGATCCCCCGGGTTGTGGGTTTTGACCCTTTAGACTTGGGTTTTTTTAGATCTGTCATTTAAATGCCCAACCCAATCCAGGAATCCAAATCGGATTCCGTCAGTTCGCACACGTCAATTTAACCTACCCGGTCGTGTCGGAGCGAACGACATGCCGATCAGATCCCTATTTAGGATTTTGGACCCCCGGGTTGTATATTTTGACCCATTAGACTCAGGTTTTTTAGATCTGTCATTTCAACGCCCAACCCAATCCGGGAATCCAAATTGGATTCCGTCAGTTTGCACACGTCAATTTAACCCACCCGATCGTGTCGGAGCGAACGGCACGCCGATCAGATCCCTATTTGGGATTTTAGACCCCCGGGTTGTATGTTTTGACCCTTTAGACTCATGTTTTTTTAGATCCGTCATTTCAACGCCCAACCCAATCCGGGAATTCAAATCGGATTCCCTCAGTTCGCACACGTCAATTTAACCCACCCGGTCGTATCAGTGCAAATAGCACGCCGATCCGATCCATATTTGGGATTTTGGACCCCCGGGTTGTATATTTTGACCCTTTAGACTCGGGTTATTTTAGATTCGTCATTTCAACGCCCAACCCAATCCGAAAATCCAAATCGGATTCCATCAGTTCGCACACGTCAATTTAACCTACCGGGTCGTGTCACTGCGAACGACATGCCGATCAGATCCCTATTTGGGATTTTAGACCCCCAGGTTGTGTGTTTTGACCCTTTAGACTTGGGATTTTTTAGATCCATCATTTCAACACCCAACCCAATCCGGGAATCCAAATCGGATTCCGTCAGTTCGCACACGTCACTTTCACCCACCTCGTCATGTCGGTGTGAACAGCACGCCGATCAGATCCCTATTTGGGATTTTGGATCCCCCGGGTTGTGTGTTTTGACCCTTTAGACTTGGGTGTTTTTTAGATCCGTCATTTAAACACCCAACCCAATCCAGGAATCCAAATCGGATTCTGTCAGTTCGCACACGTCAATTTAACCCACCCGGTCGTGTCGGAGTGAACGGCACGACGATCAGATCCCTATTTGGGATTTTGTACCCCGGGTTGTATATTTTGACCCTTTAGACTCGGGTTTTTTTAGATTCGTCATTTCAATGCCCAACCCAATCTGGGAATCCAAATCAGATTCCGTCAGTTCGCACACGTCAATTTAACCCACCCGGTCGTGTCACTGCGAACGGCATGCCGATCAGATCCCTATTTGGGATTTTGAAACCCCGGGTTGTGTGTTTTGACCCTTTAGACGGGTTTTTTTTAGATTCGTCATTTCAACGTCCAACCCATTCCCGAAATCCAAATCGGAATTCGTCAGTTCGAACACGTCAATTTAACACACCTGGTCGTGTCGGAGCAAATGGCACATCGATCAGATCCATATTTGGGATTTTGGACCCCCGGGTTGTATGTTTTGACCCTTTAGACTCGAGTGTTTTTAGATCCGTCATTTCAACGCCCAACCCAATCCGGGAATCCAAATCGAATTCTGTCAGTTCGCATACGTCAATTTAACCCACCCGGTCGTGTCGGTGTGAACGGCATGCCGACAAGATCCCTATTTGGGATTTTAGACCCACGGGTTGTGTGTTTTGACCCTTTAGACTTGGGTTTCTTTAGATCCGTCATTTCAATGCCCAACCCAATCTGGGAATCCAAATCGGATTCCGTCAGTTCGCACACGTCACTTTCACCCACCCCGTGGTGTCAGTGTGAACGGCATGCCGATCAGATCCCTATTTGGGATTTTGGATCCCCCGGGTTGCGTGTTTTGACTCTTTAGACTTGGGTTTTTTTTAGATCCATCATTTGAACGCCCAAACCAATCGAGGAATCCAAATCGGATTCCGTCAGTTCGCACACGTCAATTTAACCCATCCGGTCGTGTCGGAGTGAACGGCATGCCGATCAGATCCCTATTTGGGATTTTGGACCCCCGGGTTGTATGTTTTGACCCTTTAGACTCGGTTTTTTTTAGATCCGTCATTTCGACGCCCAACCCAATTCGGGAATCCAAATCACATTCCGTCAGTTCGCACACGTCAATTTAACCCACCCGGTCGTGTCGGTGTGAACGACACGCCAATCAGATCCCTATTTGGGATTTGGACCCCAGGGTTGTGTGTTTTGACCCTTTAGACTTGGGTTTTTTTTAGATCCGTCATTTCAACGCCAAACCCAATCCGGGAATCCAAATCGGATTCTGTCAGTTCGGACATGTCAATTTAACCCACCCGGTCATGTCGGAGTGAACGACACGACGATCAGATCCCTATTTGGGATTTTTGACCCCCGGGTTGTGTGTTTTAATCATTTAGAGTTGGGTTTTTTTAGATCCATCATTTCAACGCCCAACCCAATTCAGGAATCCAAATTGGATTCCGCAAGTTTGCATACGTCAATTTAACCCACCCGGTCGTGTCGGAGTGAACGACATGACGATCAGATCCCTATTTGGATTTTGGAGCCCCGGGTTGTATATTTTGACCCTTTAGACTCGGGATTTTTTAGATTCGTCATTTCAACGCCCAACCCAATCCGGGAATCCAAATTGGATTCCGTCAGTTCGCACACGTCAATTTAACCCACCCGGTCGTGTCACTGCGAACGGCATGCTGATCCGATCCCTATTTGGGATTTTGGACCCCCGGGTTGTGTGTTTTGACCCTTTAGACTTGGGTTTTTTTTAGATCCATCATTTCAACATCCAACCCATTCCCGAAATCCAATCGGAATCCGTCAGTTTGAACACGTCAATTTAACACACCCGGTCGTGTCGGAGTGAATGGCACGTCGATCAGAACCCTACTTGGGATTTTGGACCCACGGGTTGTATGTTTTGACCCTTTAGACTCTGGTTTTTTTAGATCTGTCATTTCAACGCCCAACCCAATCCGGGAATCGAAATCGGATTCTGTCAGTTCGCACACGTCAATTTAACCCACCCGGTCGTGTCGGTGTGAACGGCATGCCGATCAGATCCCTATTTGGGATTTTAGACCCCCGGGTTGTGTGTTTTGACCCTTTAGACTTGGGTTTTTTTAGATCCATCATTTCAACGCCCAACCCAATCTGGGAATCCAAATCGGATTCTGTCAGTTCGCACATGTCAATTTAACCCACCCTGTCGTGTCGGAGTGAACGACACGACGATCAGATCCCTATTTGGGATTTTTGACCCCCGGGTTGTGTTTTTTTTCCTTTAGAGTTGGGTTTTTTTAGATCCATCATTTCAACGCCCAACCCAATCCGAGAATCCAAATCGGATTCCGCAAGTTTGCACACGTCAATTTAACCCACCCGGTCGTGTCGGAGTGAACGGCATGACGATCAGATCCCTATTTGGGATTTTGGACCCCCGGATTGTATATTTTGACCCTTTAGACTCGGGTTTTTTAGATTCGTCATTTCAACGCCCAACCCAATCCGGGAATCCAAATCGGATTCTGTCAGTTCGCACACGTCAATTTAACCCACTCGGTCGTGTCACTGCGAACGGCATGCCGATCAGATCCCTATTTGGGATTTAGGACCCCTGGGTTGTGTCTTTTGACCCTTTAGACTTGGGTTTTTTTTAGATCCATCATTTCAACGTCCAACCCATTCCGAAATCCAATCGGAATCCGTCAGTTTGAACACGTCAATTTAACACACCCGGTCGTGTCGGAGCGAATGGCACGTCGATAAGAACCCTACTTGGGATTTTGGACCCACAGGTTGTATGTTTTGACCCTTTAGACTCTTGTTTTTTTAGATCTGTCATTTCAACGCCCAACCCAATCCGGGAATCCAAATCGGATTCTGTCAGTTCGCACACGTCAATTTAACCCACCCGGTCGTATCGGTGTGAACGGCATGCCGATCAGATCCCTATTTGGGATTTTAGACCCCCGGGTTGTGTGTTTTGACCCTTTAGACTTGGGTTTTTTTAGATCCATCATTTCAACGCCCAACCCAATCTGGGAATCCAAATCGGATTCTGTCAGTTCGCACACGTCACTTTCACCCACCCCGTCGTGTCGGTGTGAACGACACGCCGATTAGATCCCTATTTGGGATTTTGGATCCCCCGGGTTATGTTTTTTGACCCTTTAGACTTGGGTTTTTTTTAGATCCGTCATTTAAATGCCCAACCCAATCCAGGAATCCAAATTGGATTTCGTCAGTTCGCACACGTCAATTTAACCCATCTGGTCGTGTCGGAGCGAACGGCACGACGATCAGATCCCTATTTGGGATTTTGGACCCCCGTGTTTTATGTTTTGACCCTTTAGACTTGGGTTTTTTAGATCCGTCATTTCAATGCCCAACCCAATTCGGGAATCCAAATCGCATTCCGTCAGTTCGCACACGTCAATTTAACCCACCCGGTCGTGTCGGTGTGAACGACACGCCGATCAAATCCCTATTTGGGATTTTGGACCCCAGGGTTGTGTGTTTTGACCCTTTAGACTTGGGTTTTTTTTTAAATCCGTCATTTCAACGCCCAACCCAATCCGGGAATCCAAATCGGATTCCGTCAGTTCGGACACATCAATTTAACCCACCCGATCGTGTCAGAGTGAACGGCACGCCGATCAGATCCCTATTTGGAATTGTGGACTCCCGGGTTGTGTGTTCTGACCCTTTAGACTTGGGTTTTTTTTAGATCCATCATTTCAACGCCCAACCCAATCCGGGAATCCAAATCGGATTCCGTCAGTTCGCACACGTCAATTAAACCCACCCGGTTGTGTCACTGCGAACGGCATGCCGATCAGATCCCTATTTGGGATTTTGGACCCCCGGGTTGTGTGTTTTGACCCTTTAGACTTGGGTTTTTTATATCCGTCATTTCAACATCCAACCCATTCCCGAAATCCAAATCGAAATCCGTCAGTTCGAACACGTCAATTTAACACACCCGGTCGTGTCGGAGCGAATGGCACGTCGATCAGATCCCTATTTGGTATTTTGGACCCCCGGGTTGTATGTTTTGACCCTTTAGACTCGGGTTTTGTTAGATCCGTCATTTCGACGCCCAACCCAATCCGGGAATCCAAATCGGATTCTGTCAGTTCGCACAAGTCAATTTAACCCACCCGGTCGTGTCGGTGTGAACGACATGCCGATCAGATCCCTATTTGGGATTTTAGACCCCCGGGTTGTGTGTTTTGACCCTTTAGACTTGGGTTTTTTTAGATCCGTCATTTCAACGCCCAACCCAATCCGGGAATCCAAATCGGATTCCGTCAGTTCGCACACGTCACTTTCACCCACCCGGTCGTGTCGGTGTGAACGACACGCCGATCAGATCCCCATTTGGGATTTTGGATCCCCCTGGTTGTGTGTTTTGACCCTTTAGGCTTGGGTTTTTTTTAGATCCGTCATTTAAACACCCAACCCAATCCAGAAATCCAAATCGGATTCCGTCAGTTCGCACACGTCAATTTAACCCATCCGGTCGTGTCGGAGCGAACGACACGCCGATCAGATCCCTATTTGGGATTTTGGACCCCCGGGTTGTATGTTTTCACCTTTTAGACTCGGGTTTTTTTAGATCCATCATTTCAACGCCCAACCTAATTCGGGAATCCAAATCGCATTCCATCAGTTCGCACACGTCAATTTAACCCACCCAGTCGTGTCGGTGTGAACGACACGCCGATCAGATCCCTATTTGGGATTTTGGACCCCAGGGTTGTGTGTTTTGACCCTTTAGACTTGGGTTTTTTTTAGATCCGTCATTTCAACGCCCAACCCAATCCGGGACTCCAAATCGGATTCCGTCAGTTCGAACACGTCAATTTAACCCACCCGGTCGTGTCGGAGTGAACGACACGACGATCAGATCCCTATTTGGGATTTTTGACCCCCGGGTTGTGTGTTTTAATCCTTTAGAGTTGAGTTTTTTTAGATCCGTCATTTAAACGCCCAACCCAATCCGGGAATCCAAATCGGATTCCGCAAGTTTGCACACGTCAATTTAACCCACCCGGTCGTGTCGGAGTGAACGACATGACGATCAGATCCCTATTTGGGATTTTGGACCCCCGGGTTGTATATTTTGACCCTTTAGACTCGAGTTTTTTTAGATTCGCCATTTCAACGCCCAACCCAATCCAAAAATCCAAATCGGACTCCGTCAGTTCGCACACGTCAATTTAACCTACCCGGTCGTGTCACTGTGAACGGCATGCCGATCAGATCCCTATTTGGGATTTTAGACCCCCAGGTTGTGTGTTTTGACCCTTTAGACTTGGGATTTTTTAGATCCGTCATTTCAACACCCAACCCAATCTGGGAATCCAAATCGGATTCCGTCAGTTCGCACACGTCACTTTCACCCACCCCGTCATGTCGGTGTGAACGGCACGCCGATCAGATCCCTATTTGGGATTTTGGATCCCCCGGGTTGTGTGTTTTGACCCTTTAGACTTGGGTGTTTTTTAGATCTGTCATTTAAACGCCCAACCCAATCCAGGAATCCAAATCGGATTCCGTCAGTTCGTACACGTCAATTCAACCTATCCGGTCGTGTTGGAGCGAACGGCACGCCGATCAGATCGCTATTTGGGATTTTGGACCCCTGGGTTGTATGTTTTGACCCTTTAGACTCGAGTTTTTTTAGATCCGTCATTTCAACGCCCAACCCAATTCGGGAATCCAAATCGCATTCCGTCAGTTCGCACACGTCAATTTAACCCACCCGGTCGTGTCAGTGTGAACGACACGCCGATCAGATCCCTATTTGGGATTTTGGACCCCAGGGTTGTGTGTTTTGACCCTTTAGACTTGGGTTTTTTTTAGATCCATCATTTCAACGCCCAACCCAATCCGGGAATCCAAATCGGATTCCGTCAGTTCGGACACGTCAATTTAACCCACCCGATCGTGTCAGAGTGAACGGCACGCCGATCAGATCCCTATTTGGAATTTTGGACTCCCGGGTTGTGTGTTTTGACCCTTTAGACTTGGGTTTTTTTTAGATCCATCATTTCAACGCCCAACCCAATCCTGGAATCCAAATCGGATTCCGTCAGTTCGCACACGTCAATTTAACCCACCCGGTCGTGTCGGAGCGAATGACACACCGATCAGATCCCTATTTGGGATTTTGGCCCCCGGGTTGTTTGTTTTGACCCTTTAGACTTGGGTTTTTTTTAGATCCGTCATTTCAACGCCCAACCCAATCCGGGAATCCAAATCGGATTCCGTCAATTTCCACACGTCAATTTAACCCACCCGGTCGTGTCGGAGCGAACGACACACCGATCAGATCCTTATTTGGGATTTTGGACCCCCGGGTTGTATGTTTTGACCCTTTAGACTCGGATTTTTTTAGATCCATCATTTCAACGCCCAACCCAATCCGGGAATTCAAATCGGATTCCCTCAGTTCGTACATATCAATTTAACCCACCCGGTCGTATCGGTGCAAACAGCACACCGATCAGATCCCTATTTGGGATTTTGGACCCCCGGGTTATATGTTTTGACCCTTTAGACTCGGGTTTTTTTAGATCCGTCATTTCAACGCCCAACCCAATCTGGGAATGTAAATCAGATTCCGTCAATTCGCACACGTCAATTTAACCCACCCGGTCGTGTCGGTGCGAACGACACGCTGATCAGATCCCTATTTGGGATTTTGGACCCCGGGTTGTGTGTTTTAATCCTTTAGATGAGTTTTTTTTTCAATTCATCATTTCAACGCCCAACCCAATCCGGGAATCCAAATCGGATTAAGCAATTGAACAATAATATGCTTACCAATTTTTGGATGTGGGTCGCATAAGATACGGACCCACTAGTGTGCACATTCTTCTCCGGATGAGTTGATCGGTTGCGTTTTGCCGCCTGTGACCGCTCCTGCCATGGTCCAGTAGCCCAACGCTCACAAAGGGACTCCCAATAGTCCCTCAGCCAAACAGGGCCGTAATCCAGCCAAGCCATAGGTTCCCGGTTGCCTGTGGTCTTCATTGCCTTGTCCCGGGCCTCCCGCATCGACTTTCTTAAATTAGTCTGGGTAGTAGACTCCCAGACGGCTCGAGCTCGAGGGAGATCCTCAGGTCTCATGAACGCATACCTCCGCTGTAAAGAAATAAAATTACTTAACTGTCTGCACTAACAGAGATAGTAATTAAATAAATAACTTCAAATCAGTAAAAATTAATAATACCGTGAACATGTCAAATAATAAATCTCGGACGAGCACGGGGATCTCTCTCCATGCATCCACTGGTCCCGGAATATGTGCGTGGACCAGCGTCGTAATATAGCGGGAAGTAGAACCAGGATCTATCTTCCCCCTGCAATTGCACATTAATTTTGTACATGAAATGTATAACATAAATAACAAATACAGTAAGTTTGAAGTGATCAAGTTTACCCTGAGATCCAACATGGCTGCCGTCTCGGTAGCTGAGGCCCCTCCTCATCCGCTGCTGGATGCTGGCTCTCCACCTCTGTTGAAAACAATTAAGTACACTATTGTTATATAAATTGGAAGAAAAGAAACATACTAATCTATGGAAACATACATGTACCTGGTGGTGAGGAAGAAGGGAAAGGTGGCGCTACTCGCGTGGTCGACGGGGAGGCGGTCCCTACAAAATTATATACACATTAGAAAATATGAATTTAAATTGAACAATAATATATAGAGTTTTGTGTTTACATATACGTATACCTGTTTCCGAGACGACCGGCGTGGACGGGGAGGCAGTCCCTACATAATTGTATGTACGTTAGATCTCGTGAATTTAATATGAACAATAATATGTAGAGTTTTGTGTGTACATATGCATATACCTGTCACCGGGACGACCGGCGTGGACGGGGAGGCAGTCCCTGCAAAATTGTATGTACATTAGAAAATATGAATTTAATATGAACAATAATATAAAAACTCTTGTGTGTACATATGCATATACCTCTCGTGGACGGGGACGCAGACCCTCGGCCTACGGACGTGGAAACCATTCGACTCCAACCTCCACATACCATATCTCTATCGAGATAAATAAAGATATAACATTTCATCAGCACTCAAATTTGATGTAGCTATTGAATAACATATAATTAACAACAACACGAAGTTCTTACAAAATGTAGGGTATATTATCTATATTCATCATTAGATGCTGAAGATATGTTTAATTCAGCGTCATCTTCATCATCCTCCTTGAATTCGTCCTCATCATGAAAGGTTGTGGAATTGTACTATATGGTAATCTAGAAGGGGGTTGAATAGATTACTACCAATTAAAAGTTACTACCACCTTCTTTGACGAAAAAACACAACTTTGAGAGTTGCAACAGAGTGTGAACTAAACTGAGATGTGTTTGTTGTAGATAGATAGAGTAGCAACTGTTCTAGCGTGTGTGTAAACAACATGCCTACCAAACGTCTAACGTAAAGACGTGCAAACCACAGGACACGAGGTTTTAAGGTGGTTCGGAGTATCTGTTGATAGATGGCTATGTCCAGAACCTGGTGTGTTCTGTCTGTAGTTATCTGTCGACAGGCAGCTGAGTAGCTGTCGACATGTGCTTGTTTTTTGAGCTTTGCTTGATCTTTTGCTCTTATTTTAACACACTTGTCTTTTGTGCAACCTCACCTACGTGTAAGACCATAGTTAGTGAGATAATGTGAACATTTAAATGATCAAGTTGAACATGTGTTTGCATGGTTCATGAAGTGTTCATAAAGTATTGCTTATCAATTGTTCATCATCAAAAACAATCATCAAATACAAATTCATGTAGACCCAACATTCTCCCCCTTTTTGATGATGACATAATTTATCAATTAATGCACAACTGATTTGTAATTGAGTTCTCCCCCTTTTGACAACATCCTAAAGTATACGTCATACACACAAGAAGAGAGCAAGTAATTGTGAATTTCATTGATGTGGCAATCATTACACACAGTTACAATAGATTGAATAACGCAACATGTGGAAGTGTAAAATGGAAGAAAAAATCACAACCAAGACAAAGGAGTGCAGCAACGCTATGACCATGACCCGCTACAAAAGACACTTGGACTCTCTAAGTAGCATCATCGCCAGGCGGTGCAGAGGCCCGACGGATGTCACGAAGCTCAGTAGGCAGCCTAGTGAAGCGGAGCTGGAGCTGGACTTGAGTATCTGCGAGTGCTTCAATGCTTGTATCCACGGTGTCTAAACGTGCATGGAGCTTATCAAAACCAGTGGACATCTGAAGCTGTAAGTGTGCTAGAAGATCACGCACGGAAGACTCAGCAGCAGAATCACTAGCGTCAATACTAACATCATCTCCCGGAGCATCGAGAGGCTCAGACTGGGAGTCTTCATCAGCTTCGACATCATGATCACCAGCATCTTCATCATGATCATCAGCATCTTCATCATGATCATCAGCATCTTCATCATGACCATCAGCATTTTCATCATCCTCCTGATCTTCATCCATGGCAGCAGCTGGTGCCTTACCCTTGAGCTCGCATGTGACAACCCCATCAACTAGCTTATACCCCATCCTATGTGCAACAGTGAGATCAAAACTACTGCGAGAGTTGAGCTGGAGACATTCACTGTCAGGGATGTTAATGCCAATGAACTGAAGAAGGGAAGTGATGGGACAGGCATATGGCATGGATCTCCTGGGATTGTAGAAGCAGTGACGGATTAAGCCAAGCATGAGGGCAGGGAGGTTGATCTGCTCACACTTGAGGAAGAAGGTAAAAAGAGACTTATGAACCTCAGTGACGAGTTCCCGACTGCCATGCTTTGGAGCAATCAGGGTAGTGAAGATATGGTGAATCATCCTATTCAGTGGGGGAAAAGAGTTGGCATTGAGTTTAGCAATTTTCTTTGTGCCATCATATGGTTGGAGGGTGATGAGGTGATAGTGCTCAGAGGCAGATGGGTGATGGGTGAGTATATCAGCCCCAGAGTTAGGGATTTGAAGTGCTGTGCTAAAGAGATTAGCAGAGAGTTTGAAAGGAGTTCCCTTGACAGAGGTGTAGAACTCATTGTCCTCAGAGTAGCCAATATTGTTGAAAAATTCACTGACGACAGTAGGAGAGTAGACCGTATGGGAATAGAGAAAGACCGTCCAGCCCTGGGTGTCAAAGAGGGGTTGGAGGTTCGGAAAAAGGTCTGCCAAGGAAGTGAAATCAACATACCGAGGCTGTACGAGCTTGGTAAAGGAGCCCTTAGCCCGTGTGAGATTCATACGAGGAGGAACCACGAGTTCAGGCAACCGATCATCCCGATGCTTCGTCCGGCGCTCAGCGGGAGCCCGGGAGCCTTCGCCTCCTTCAGAGGAAGTGGGACGATGACGGGAGGCCAACTTCTTCACCTTGGAAGACATGGAAATGGCAAGAACGATGTACAAAGGAGCGAGGAAGAGAAGAGATATACAGACGAAAGAGAGAAAAGAGAAGGGGGACCGAGTAGGGTTTGCTCTCTGGAGAAGGAGGGTTTTTGGGTTGGGGATGATTTGGGTGGTAGGGAAGGAAGAAGAGGCGTGGGTGCTTTTTAAGGAGTTGGGATGGGATTTGAAAAGGCAAGGGTCCCACCAAATCAGCCCCGAAGTGGCGTGCCCATTGGGTTTCCCAAAATAGGGTGGCCGCCGTCTGTCGACAGATGCCTAAGGGCCTGTCGACAGGCGCACACAGAAAATGTGCCAGTTGGGAATTTTCAAGGAATTTGTAAGGAATTGCTGAGCAGTGTGTATCCAAATATTATTGAAGGTGTAAAATAGGTGGACACATAGTTTAACCTGTCATACTCATTGAGATTAAGTCAAGTTAATATCCTCAATGGCTTAAACATAATACTCAAAAAGTGTCAGGTTGGAGCATGAAGAGAACATCTTACAAAAAACTTAGGGGATAACCATAACCCCGGTTGAATAACAAACTATTGTAGACGAACACAATTCCAAGTAAAGGATGGTCAAATGGTTGATGAAGAAAATGTCTACTTAGATGGCTAGCCATAGACACCAATGGACCGGAAATTTATCAAACAGTGGAGGCTTCACACTATTTCTTTCTTTTTTTTTTTTTGTTTAACAAAAAGCAATGGGAAAGTGGTAATTAGGTTCACGAACACCTTTTGACGTGAGGATAGACACTGCCAATGCCCTTACCCCCAGTTACTCAGTGAGAGTGACCATCATACCATTTTATAGAGTTAATGAGTAAGCATTTTGATGCGAAGACAGACATTTGTGATGCCCATATCTTCGGTTACTCAGCAATACACATCATTGCTATATCTTGAGCCCAATTTTTAATTGTATTGAGATATGAGAAATAGGTAATTTTTCTCCCTTTTTTTTGAATTTTATCATTTTCTGTTTGAAAATCAAGGTCAAATAATGTATGTGGTTAACAATCAATGTGAGACATAGATTTCAATGACCATAGGACTAATCAAGACACTTGTGAATAGTGTGTTCCTACAAGAGAGTTATGCAAGGGAGTTAGGTGATATCCATTAGATTAGATCAATATTCTCCGAATGATACAACCTTGACTCGTGCATGAGTAGTATGTCAAAATCATGGTGATACAGACAATGGCTTTAATATCATGTGGGTATGAATGATTAAAACATGCATAAACACCCAAGTGACACCTTACTTGAAAGACGTGAACCTGCTCAAGGAGAATGTTGTGAGATATCCAAGGAAGGCATGGAAAGTGTGTGGCTGTCGACAGCTAGAAGGAGCCTGTCGACAGATGCACACAGACAGAAAAGAGGCTGTTCGGGGAGGCAGAAACTGTGCTTGGCTATCGACAGATGAATTGTGGTCTGTCGACAGAAACAAACAGAGTGCAAAAACAGGTGTCTGTGGAGCCTGATCTGTCAACAGGATGGAGCAGGGCTGTCGACAGCTGCTTGTGCAGAACAAATTGAAGGCTAGGATGAAAGAGGAAAAGAGATATGGCATTTGAGGAAAAAGTAGGTGTGAAAGATGATTAATTTCCCTCAAGATGTCAGTCATCTAACCTTAACTTGCTCCCCCATAGTGTGTGCTCATGTGGACACAAACAATTTAGTACTTCAAGACACATTTGCACATCTTGGACAATCAAATGCACACCATTTCATGAATAAGGACAGACTTTAAAGAAATCCATTTATTTAAGAAGGAAAGAAAGGGCAAAGTGAAAGGAAACTAAATACCATATAGAAAGTAAATGACCCTTATTTACAACTTAACTATGGATACTTGGCGGAGAATTTTTTCTCACGCATAATGACAGTTTCCAAACAAGCATAACTTGTTCTTCCACAAATCACCATTTGATATACCACATAGTTGGTGCACACAAGGAACATATACTCAAGATTTGGTATGAGTTTCATTGCATTTTGCACAAACCCAATTCTCTTTTCAATGTTGTGAATCTATCCTCAGCCAGTGGTTTTGTAAAAATATCAGCCAATTATTTTTCAGTAGGTACGAAGCTAATCTCCAAGGTTTTGTTGGCTACCTCATCTCTCAAGAAGTGATGCCTTATTTCAATGTGTTTTGTCCTAGAGTGTTGGACTGGGTTCTTTGAAAGATTGATGGCACTAGTGTTGTCACATAAGATAGGTGTGCATCCAATGTCAATATTGTAGTCAGACAAGTGACTTTTGATCCACAACATTTGAGCTGCACAACTCCCTGCAGTAACATATTCTGCTTCTGTAGTGGAGAGTGCAACCGAGTGTTGCTTCTTGGATGCCCACGAAACCATGCAACCACCAAGAAGTTGGCAATAACCACTAGTACTTTTTCTATCAATTTTACATCCAGCATAATCAGCATCGGAATATGATATCAAATCAAAACTACTCCCTGCTGGATACCAAAGACCCAAGGCATGCGTACCTGAGAGATATCTGAATATTCTCTTAACTGCAACCAATGGCTTTCCTTTGGACTAGATTGATATCTAGCACAAAGGCAAACACTAAATTGAATGTCCGGTCTACTTGCAGTAAGATAAAGGAGTGAACCAATCATACCTCGGAACTGCGTTGCATCTACCGGTTTACCTGTCTCATCATTGTCCAATTTCAAGCTTGTGCTCATTGGTGTTGAAGTAGGCTTAGCTTATTCAAACTGAAACCTTTTCAGTGTTAGGATCGGTTAGTCGGTAATGGCAAAGCTAGAAGGGAGGGTTGAATAGATTTGCAGCGGAAACTTAAGCAATTTAAAAACTACTTCAGATTAATAGATCTACTCAATTAAAACCCCTTTGATCTGATGCAATGTGTGTGAGCAAAATAACAAGTAGTGTGTAGACGAAATCCCTATGCATGCATCTAGCGCAACACAATGCAAACCACAAGTCAAACCACAGTGCACAAGGGATTTTTAGGTGGTTCGGAGATCACACCACGTGACTCCTACGTCCACCCCCCACACAGTGAGGACACACTACTCAAGAACTGAGTACAACACACACACGAGCACACCGGCTCAACCACACACACACACGCTAGATCAAGTCCATAAAAGATCAGATCCTATAGCCTTGATCTGACCAACACACCACACGCACGTTGTCTGATGCAAACACGCAATCAGAACAACAATCCACACGTGGATCAAGCACAAGGAACGTTTGAACCACTACCACACACACAAAGATATGAAAGATAGAATAAAAGAAGAGTTCTGAGTTGAAGATCAAATCCAAATGAAGAACTCCTCGTGGTGGTCGTCTAGAAGAACTTCAAGCTTTGTCTTGACAGGTATCAGTTGATGGAGAAGCTTGAAAGATGGACAAACCAACTTCAACTCCGCTCGTGAGATGGATCTTCCTCGCGCTGGATGAAGAGTTGAAGCAGAAAACAGGGAACCTTCTTCTTCTTGTTCTTGGCTTAGGGTTTTTGTGTGGAGGCTCCCTTTCTGCAAAAATAGCCTCATATGATCCTTATATAATGGTGTCCAAGCATAGAGAGTCGTGCTAAAAGGAAACACCCAAATATAGATCATATCCTGGCCATTAGATCTTCCCAAAACTCCGTCTGTCGACAGATGACTTGCTGCTGTCGACAGATGCTGACAGGTTTGCAAAAACTAGATGACTGGGCTTTCTGGAAATAGATTTCTGAGTGGATCTATCGACAGACGAAAATCATCTGTTGACAGATGCACTATTCATCTGTTGACAGATGCACTATTCATCTGTTGACAGGTGCACTATTTCAGCAACTTGTCTTGTTCTTTTGCACTTGGATTTTGGGCTTTGTCTTGTGTACATTCACACCTACATTAAAAGACATAATTAGTGAGATATAATGAACATATAAAACATGTGTTTCATTTGCATCCAATTGTCATTCTCATCATGTTTCACACATTCATAACACACATCTGTTTTGTCTTGTTCATGAAATGTTCATCATCAAAAACAAACATAACATCAATTAGTATTGCTCATCATCAACAACATTTAAGCACTTGTTGTAACCCAACATTCTCCAATATAAGAACCCAACATTCAGTAGCTCCTTGACATATTTTTCTTGGTTGATGAAAAATCCATCTTCTAGTTGCTTTACCTGCAGACCAAGAAAGAATTGAAGCTCCCCCATTAAACTCATATCAAATTCACTGTGCATATGATTTAAAAATTCCACACATAGTGATGGGTTAGTAGAACCAAATATGATATCGTCCACATAGACTTGAACAACAATAATGTGATTGTGAACTTTCTTAATGAAGAGAGTTGATCTACTTTACCTCGTGAGTAGTTTTTACTTACTAGAAAAGTGCTTAGTCTGTCGTACCAAGCTCGGGGTGCCTGTTTCAATCCATAGAGAGCTTTGTGCAATTTATATACATGGTTAGGTTTATCATGATCCTCAAAGCCAGGTGGTTGAGAGACATAGACTTCCTCTTTGATGTAGCCATTCAAGAAGGCCGTTTTAACATCCATTTGAAAAAGTTTGAACTTATTTGAGCATGCATATGCTAACAAGATCCTAACAGCTTCTAACCTAGCTACAGGTGCAAAGAATTCTTCAAAGTCCACACCAAATTCTTGATTATATCCTTTTTCTACTAGTCTAGCCTTATTTCTCACCACTTTACCCTCTTCATTTAGCTTATTCCTAAAGACCCATCTTGTTCCAATGACAGAAATTTTAGTGGTTCTAGGAACTAGACTCCAGACATTATTTCTTTGAAATTGCCCAAGCTCCTCATGCATAGCATGAATCCATGAATTTTCTTTTAAAGCTTCTTTAACATTTTTGGGTTCCACTTGAGAGACAAAAGCTAGATGATCCTGTTCAACTATTTGTCTAACTTGAGACCTAGTTTGAACTTTTTCATTCATATCTCCTATGATGTTATCAAGTGGATGATCTTTAGAATACCTGACATTTGTTACTGTTGAAAGTCCGGGTTGATCTTGGACTTGAGGAGGTTGTTCTGGAGGAGGGTGTGCTTGAGGAGTTTCAACTTGAGGTTCTTCTCTTGTGGATTTTGTTCAGGTTCATCGTCTTGATTTCTGAACAGATTTACGTCATCTTCATCATTGTTCTTGCGAAGATATCCACTTTTAGCCTTGGAGAGTGCTTTAGGATTTTCTTTTGCTTTAGTTTGTAGTTCCCCAAGTGTTATTTCTTCATCTCCATCCTCAAACCTGTAAGCATTTGAATTGTTAGGCTTTGCTGGATACTTATTAAAAATAACATGTGGAGTTTCTTCCACTGTTCGAGATTTAAGATTAAACACCCTATATGCTCTAGAGTGTTCTGAGTATCCCAGAAAAGTACCTTGATCACTTTTGGCTTCGAACTTGTCCAAGTCAACTTTATCATTATTATGAATAAAGACTTTAGAGCCAAAAACTCTGAAATACCCAATGCTGGATTTCTTACCTTTTAGAAGTTCGTAGGAAGTTTTCTTTATCACAGGTCTTACCATGGCTCTGTTAAGAATGTAGCATGAGGTGTTTACCGCTTCTGCCCAAAAGGTCCTTGCAAGCTGACTTTCGACCAGAAGGGTTCGAGCCATTTCTACCAAGGTTCTGTTCTTTCTCTCCACTACACCATTCTGCTCCAGAGTTCTCGGAGAGGAGAATAGGTGTTCTATTCCTTGGTGCCTGTAAAAATCAGAAAATGAGTTGTTGTCAAACTCTCCCCCATGATCAGTGCGTATTGAGCATATCTTATTGCCATTTCCATGCTCAATTTTATTAAAGAATTCTTCAAAGATTTTCAGTACTTCATTTTTGTGAGCCAGAAATTTTACCCAAGTGAACCTGGAAAATTGTCTACAATGACAAAACCAAATCATTTGCCATTGAGACTCAGTGTTCAAGTAGGTCTAAAAAGGTTCATGTGCAACAATTCATAAGGTTTAGAAGTGCTTATTAGTGCTTTTGATTTGAAGGATTTTCGGGTTTGTTTACCCTGTGCACATGCATCACAAAAACTTTCATTCTTGTTAAAGGAAATTTCAGGAAGTCCATTTACCAGTTTAAGCCTCATGATCTTGCGCAAGACGTTATAACTTGCATGGCCAAGCCTACGATGCCACAACGTAAGCTCATCCTGCTTGTTTGCCACAAGACAAAAGTCTTCATTTTTGGATCATCTAAGTCAACCAAATAAATGTTGTTCACCCTTTTTCCAGAGAATTTTAGACTTCCTGTTTCCTCATCAATGATTTGACATGATTTTGATTCAAAGATAACATTATGACCCTTATCACACAATTGACTTATACTGAGCAAATTGTGATGAAGGCCCTCAACCAACAGTACATTATCAATTGAGTTGGAGGCATACTTACTGACCTTACCTGTGCCGATGATCTGGCCTTTATTGTTACCTCCAAAGATAACTTGACCTTCGTCTTTTTCAACCAGCAAACAGAATTTTCCTTTGTCGCCCATCATGTTCCTCGAGCAGCCACTGTCCAAGTACCATTTGTTTTGATTTTGGGATGCTAGGCATTCCTACATATATAGATCAGACAAGAGATTTTAGTACCCAAATTACTTTGGGTCCCAATGTATCATTCATGCCAAACAGTAAATGCTTCGGAATCCAAACTTGTTTGACTTTCAGTTTATTTGGACTATTCCAACATTGTTTATCATTGTGCCCATTTTTTTTACAGACATTGCATGATGAATATTTTTTCACAACAGTGGGCTTGTTATTCTTGGGAACATGCATGGGCATTTTACCCTTTTGTTGCCTTGTTAGCTTTTCTTGGGTAGCTTGTTTCCAGACCTGTCGACAACCCTCTTTGGGGCTGTTGATAGATTTCTTAGTTGGATTGACAACTGATTTGATTTTCTTTGGTTCCTGTTTCTTACTCTTGGCTTGAGTCTTATTGATCTTTGAGGTGATTTACTTACTTGTGCTTGGGCTAGAATCAACAAAGGAAGTTAGCAAATTTTTACCAATTACCTTTGATTTTATAGGTTGAAATCCAATCCCATGCTTTGCAACAAATACTTTAGATCCCAGAATTGCATCAAGATTTTGTTTCCCTTTAACAAACCTTGTTAGATCTTCAGATTTTCCCTTAAGGTTTTCTTCAACCTTTTCTAATTTTTTCTTCACTTCATCAAGTTCATTTTGAAGAGTTTCAAGGGAGTTGGTTAGACTTTCTTTTTCTTTTTGGGTTTCTTGCTGTTTCAATTTCATGCAGTCCATTTTCTCACTGTGAGCTTGCCCATCAATTTTCATCATTTCAATTTCTTTATTCAAAGATGCAATTTGTTCACTATGATTGGTGCTATGAACAAGGGAATTGATTTTCTTTTTGAGTGCTTTGTTTTCAGACTTAAATTCACAGAACTTTTCAAATAAAGCAGTATAAGCTTCTTCCCATTCATCAATAGAATAACTTTCAAAGGAAGAGTTTACTTCGTTGGAGTCGTCACTTCTTGCCATTAGACATTGAACTTCTTCATCCCCAGAGGTTACTTCAGCATTCTCATCTTCATCCTCATCACTCCAAGTAGCCATCATTGCTTTGGCTTTCCTGAAGGTGAACTTTTCTTTCTTCAGCTTCTTCTTGAGCTTAGGGCACTCTCCTCTCATGTGCCCTTGTTTCTTGCACTCATAGCACACAATATCAGATTTGTTGTTAGACTCAAATTTGTTTGAAGAATCTTTCTTTTGAAAGGGTTTAGAGTTACCTGACCCTCTCCTTTTGAATTTCAGGAATTTCTTGAATTGTCTAGTGAGCATGGCCATTTCATCATTCTCACTATCACTAGATGTTTCAAGATCATCACTTTCCTGAAGAGCATCCTTTTTGGAACCTGAAGAGTTTTTCTAGGAAGCCTTTAAAGCAATCAATTTCCTAGGATTTTCTTCAGTCTCCTTTCTTTTCACATTTATTCCATAAGTCATTAGGGAGCCAATTAGTTCATCTAATTTCATCTTTGAGAGATCTTTTGAATCCTCAATGACAGTGGCCTTAGTGTTCCATGAGGATGGAAGAGACCGAAGTATCTTCCTCACTAAGTCACTTTCTGAGTATTCCTTTTTAAGACCCTTTAATCCATTTATGATTAGCATGAACCTTGCAAACATGTCAGATATGGTTTCTTCATTGCTCATCTTAAACATTTCATACTCAGAAATTAACATGCTTGCTTTGGATTCCCTTACCTCGGACGTACCTTCGTATATCAATTCAAGCTTGTCCCACATCTCTTTTGCTGAGGTGCACGTGGAGACTCTTGAATATTCTTTGGGATGAACTGCGCACTGCATCATGTTCAGAGCGCTCCAGTTGAGAGTTCCCTTCGCAATCTGGTCCTTCATCTAGGTGTCTTCGTCCTCGGGAAGTGAATATGCTCCTTTGCTGACAATCTTCCACAATTCGAAGTTTTACGCTCTCAAAAACACCTGCATGCGGTTTTTTCCAATAAGGATAATCAGTACCATCAAAGAAGGGTGGCCTGGTCACAGAGTGTCCTTCGGCCATGTACCCCTTATTAGATTCCATGAGATCGAGACTCTCCTGATCGTAAGATCAAATAAATACAGCAGTAAATCAGAGAAACCTCGCTCTGATACCAATTGAAAGGTTACAGAATTGTACTATATGGTAATCTAGAAGGGGGGTTGAATAGATTACTACCAATTAAAAGTTACTACCACCTTCTTTTGACGAAAAAACACAACTTTGAGACTTGCAACAGAGTGTGAACTAAACTGAGATGTGTTTGTTGTAGATAGATAGAGTAGCAACTGTTCTAGCGTGTGTGTAAACAACGTGCCTACCAAACATCTAACGTAAAGACATGCAAACCACATGACACGAGGTTTTAAGGTGGTTCGGAGGACACAACTTGTGTATCCTACGTCCACCGTCCACACACACACGCAGAAGCACTGCTTATGAGCTAGTTCAATACTACAACTCACACACATGAGTTGTCTGATGTGAAAGCATGACCAGATCAACAAAAACCACGTGAATCAAGCACAAGAACGCTTGAAACACCACCACACACACAGAAGTATGAGAAAACAGAGACAGAGAAGAGTTCTGAGTTGAAAGAACAAATCCTGATGTGGAACTCTTCAAGATGCTCATGTAGATGAACTTCAAACTTCGTATTGGCAAGTATAGATTGATGGAGAAGCTTGAATCACAGACGAACTGGCTTCACCTCCGCTTGGATGACAGATCTTCCTTTCCCTGGGCGGTAGGTTGAAGCAGAGCAGCAGAGAGACTTCTTCTCTTGAGTTTTCTGAGGGTATTGGATGGTGGCTGCTTGTGTACGAAATTAACTCCAAAGAGCTCCTTTTATATGGGTGTTCAAGTATAGAGAGTCATGAAACAAGGAAACACCCACATAGGAAACAGATGGAGATCTCATATTGAGATTCTGTTTACGTCTGTCGACAGGACTTAGATCATCTGTCGACAGCTAGAGACAGATGTGCATTAGACAGATCTCTGAAGTTTTGGGAAGGGTTTTCCTGTAGGTAGCTGTCGACAGTCGACTGGGATCTGTCGACAGATGGCTATGTCCAGAACCTGGTGTGTTCTGTCTGTAGTTATCTGTCGACAGGCAGCTGAGTAGCTGTCGACAGGTGCTTGTTTTTTGAGCTTTGCTTGATCTTTTGCTCTTGTTTTAACACACTTGTCTTTTGTGCAACCTCACCTGCATGTAAGACCACAATTAGTGAGATAACGTGAACATTTAAATGATCAAGTTGAACTTGTGTTTGCATGGTTTATGAAGTGTTCATAAAGTATTGCTTATCAATTGTTCATCATCAAAAACAATCATCAAATACAATTCATGTAGACCCAACACATCATGCCGGGACTCTTCCTCCACATCAGACTCCACCTCCCGCTCAAGGGCATTGGGTCAACTTCTTCCCGTTCGTTATCCTCTCCGATATACAAAAATATTTATTGATTAAGATATTTTCTTAAACACTTACTAATAAGTGGTTAAGAAAATATTCTAAATCAATAAAGGTATATCAGAGAGGAGTGAGTAGACGCACCCGAAATTTTCAACAATAATACAAACACATAGTAAATGACCACCTAACTGCGATCAAACATTCACAGACTGTCCAAATAGGACAATTCAAGACTTTGAGTTAGATATACACGTTCTCATCATTGAAAATAAGACTCGTGCACATCAATCCCAAAGTCTTGAACGGGAAGGTTCATTGACACGGGCTTAACACGCTCTCGTGAGGTGTGTGCAATGATAAATTGCTATGCATGCATAGATCAAATTTAAAACCCACATAAATATGAAAGGAATATGAAAACAAAATCATACATGTGAACAAGTGCAATAATAAATCAAATTCACACATACATGTACATGAATTACATTAATGTAAGAACTACAATACTAATCAAGAAAAAAGAATTACAAGTGAAGTATGATTTACGGCCGAGATAAACAAACTAACTTAAGAGTAGGCATATGTCCTCATCTCAAAATTATCCATATCTATCTAAAATTATCCATATCCATATGAATTACACTTATTCCTTTCTCACCATGTCTAGATACCAACCTAACCAGAATTCTCTATACGGTAACTCTCTCTCTCTATCTCAATAACTAGATATTTTTGTAGGAATTATAAGAATATAATAATAGAAGTTTTTTTCCATACATACATATTATGACTTATGAGTGTGTGTCACAATCATACTTATAATGCCATAAATATATTCAATTATATATGCATCCATCCACGATAAAATGAGTCTTATACGCTTAGATACCCATCAAATTAATTTATTCTTTTGTATAAAATGGTCATTTACTTAGACGCTTGAGTGTGGCAAGGTAACAGTACTTGCACGCTGGCTTTCACCTTTTAACGTTGGGGAAGCGATAGAATCATCGATAACAATCGATTCCAGAGCCTTGCTTATAGGTTAGTTTATAAAATAAAGTTAAATCTTGGAGAGAAAACAGATAGGATTTTAATTATTTTGATGTGTTATATCATATGCCATATTTGTATCTAGTCAAATAGAATTTTATTTCCACAAAGTTAATGTCGCAATTAGAATACGCTAAGAAAAAAATCATTGACTTTTCAACTTATGGGGAAGGAGTGGACTCAAGAAGAGTATTAATTGAGCAATCAAATTGTATCAATTTTATAATTGATTATGTGTTTCATTTTTCACAAATTTGAAAAAAAAAACATAAGGCCACCCATATTTCCAAAATAACGTACGGATGGACAAACAGTAGTACTAATTATATGGGACAAAAGATAGATCTACAACCCAAAGTCGTCATTCCACCCATAAAACGAGTCTATGTGTATTTTTTTAATTGAATATTCATGGTTTATGCTTTAAACTTGGATTCACCTGATGAGGGACCACATTTAAATTAATTACAGTGAGAAGTTGCAACGCTGCTAATTAATCTCATTCTCGTGTCCAAGGGATGAGAGGTATTTCCATTTTTGTATTATTGCAAGTGGTGTTGGTATTTTAGTACTTGAATGGAATGGATGTACGTATATAGGCTTGTCATAGAAGGAAAACCAATCCATATTAGGTTTCATCATATTATTCTTCCAAAGGAGACTGATTTGCTCGAATCGTTTGTTTAAGACAAGTTTTCTTCTATGCCTATTAACCAGTTTTAATCTAACTTTCTCCAAGAATGCTGATTTATCCTTTACAACCGCTATTGTTGGCATGACGATTCTGCTAACGATCTAGTTTCTTGCTGATTTTTCTACCCCAGAATTTGCTTATTAAGGCTTGTTCGTAAGTTAATCCATCTAGTAACAAAATAACATGTGTCCAATGCAGAGAGGAATCGAAATTTGAGGTATTTTCAAATGCAAAAACTATAGAGACATTACTTTATAAATAATTCTTCTTGGGGAAATTCGAACAAATATGGAGCGCACTGTGGGGGAGGGGGGGACAGTGGGGGAGGGCACTGTGGTGGAGGGCGGGATGGTGGGGGAGCGCACTATGGGGGAGGAGGGCACTGTGGGGAAGGCACTGTGGGGAGGGCATTGTGGGGGAGGGCGGGTCGGTGGGAGAGCGCACTATGGGGGAGGAGGGCACTGTAGGGGAAGGCACTGTGGGGGAGGGGAGGAGTGGGGACGGAGGGGGGGACAGGGGGGAGGGGGAGGGCGGGACGAAGGGGGAGGGGGGACTGTGGGGGAGGGGGACAGTGGGGGAGGGCACTGTGGGAGAGGGCGGGGACGGTGGGGGATGCACTGTGGGGAGGAGGGCACTGTGGGGGAGGGGGGACGAAGGGGGAGGGGGGAGGGTGGGACGGAGGGGGGGAGGGGGGGATAGTGGGGGAGGGCAGCCTAGAGGGGTTGGGGGCTGCACACGGGTGGAGGAGGGGAAGGGGGGGACACTGGGGGAGGGGGGGGGGGGGGTCGCCTACAGGAGGGGGAGGCGAAGGGAGGGGCACGTACCGGCGGCGGTGACGGCGGTGGTGTAGGTCGTGGCGGCCGGCGGTGGCAGTGGTGCAGTCGTGGCGGCCGGCGGTGGCAGAGCAGCTCTCGGCGGCGAGGGACAAGAGAGAGAGAGAGAGAGAGAGAGAGAGAGAGAGAGAGAGAGAGAGAGAGAGAGAGAGAGAGAGAGAGAGAGAGAGAGAGAGAGAGAGAGAGAGAGAGAGAGAGAGAGAGAGAGAGAGCATTTTACGAGGATGGCGGGAGCGCGAAAGTGCGGGTTGATCGACGATATTTCCGACGGAATTATTCCGTCGGAATATCTGTCGGTAAGTATCCAACTAAAATTATTCCGTCGATCATTCCGACGGATATTTCCGACGGAGTCTATCGGTCGGTATTTCCGACAAATATACCGACGAAAATATTTCCGTCGATTCCGTCGGAAATATCCGTCGGTAATACCATGTTCTCTTGTAGTGTCTCCCGGTCTGCGCAGTATCTAAGATTTGTTACTAGCTTGCCCAGGTGACAAATATGTGAAAGTGAAGTGCTAAGTGCTTTGTCATAAGCACTAAGTGCTAAAGTGAGTGTTTTTCCACTAGATGGTAGTTAGGACTATGTGTCACAGCGACTTAAGAGATTAAAAGTGAATAAGTGCAAAGTTAAGTGAATGTGGCACGTGGTAAGTGCAATTGTTGTGATATGTGATAAACGTGAATGCAAGAGTAAATGAAATGGAAGGAGTGTAAATTGATATGTAAGGGAAAGTAAATAATAATGAGAGTACAATTGCATGTGAAAACCAATGTAAAATGCATGTATATATATGTATATTTATTCATGTTATTCATGTGTTAACATCATAACTATAATATCATGTTTAATATTATGTGATATAGTTTAATAATCTCCATATGATAGCGTATATGAATATGTGCATGTAAACATGTAAAATGAATGCAATGTAAAAAAAAAAGAGCATGTAGAATTGTCAAATGAATAAGATGGCATGTGAACAATTGTGAATTCATGTAATTAAGTTTAATTCATGTCAAAACAACAAGCAAAATGAGATTATGATTATGATAAATACATGAAATAATGTCTAAGTTCCATGATAGAATTATTATTCATTTAGTATATCGTTTCATGCTTAATTTGTAGATAATTGCCATCCGATTTGAATATGTTTTAGATCTTCAATCCATGTTTAATAAAGGTGATATAATTGTGATTTATTCATATTAAAACAGCAAATGAAATGTGTAGATAAATGTGAAAAATGCATGTGATTTATGATTAGATTTCATGTTAGGTTGCTATCTACTTTAGGCTTAATTCCATGTTCTAGTTGATAGAGTTGTTCAATGATATGGATAAAGTTTAGATTAATAAATCATGTTACATGATAGGTGTTTAAGAGTGTATATGTTCATGTCATGTATGTACCAATATGATTATGTGTAATTATGATAGAATATTTAGTATCATGTTATGTAGTTATTAAAAAGCATGTGCAAGTGTCATGAGAGCATGATAAATTATACATTAAAACAGCAAGTTAAATGTGTGATGAAATGATATTATTGCATGAGAAATTGGCTAGATATCATGCTAGAAGTGTTCATTATCTTGTACATAACCTTATGTTTAAATTGGTAAAAAATCGTGCAATGATATGATAAAGATTTGAACCATATATCATAGGACATTCCATGTGTAGAGAACTTGTGTAGGTATATGTCATCTTCCATGTTTTAATATGAGCATGTGTTAATTAGAAATGTGTTTGGGTGAATTATGTGTAATTGAGCATAAAAGCAGGTGCCATGTAAATTGTTATGGTTAGAATGATAGTATGTGTTCATTATTATTAGCACTTATTGTGTATGTGATAAGTATAAGGTTGATGTATTAGATTACTTGCTGAGTCTTGTAAGACTCATATTTGCTTTGGCGTACAGGGGTGACAGGTTTCCTGTAGCTGAGGAGAGAATAGTGAAGGTCGACGGCCCATTCAAGGAGTAGTTACTTGTGGAGATTTTCTTTTGTACTTGCTTTATTTCATAGTTGGATAATTTTATTCATGTGGACAATGTAATGGACATTGTAGTTCTTTTCAAGTTGTAATAATGTGGACTTTAGCACATTCTTTACTATATAGATTGTGGAATATGAGATGACGATGGAATGAAGTTTAATTGTTTCTTTAATTCCGCTGTACTCATTTAATATTCATAGACATATCAACCTTATCGTTTAGTGTTGGGTTACTATCCCATTGTGACGACGCTCTTTATACCGATGGGGATTGGTATAATCGTACCGGTATGAGGAGGGTCGCTACAGAGATGGTATCAGAGCACCAAGGTGAGACTGTACATGAATAGACCATCATCTCAAAATAATGCAAAGCCTTTATAGAAATTTGTCCATATGTGTAGAAAGTAATAATAATGAATGAAAGATAGTTAAGAAAATAGATAGGATTTAGTAACTTAGATCCTAACCAGATTGAATTGTTTTGCAGACAATGACAGGTCATGGTAAGCGTGGTGATCGGGCTAGGGAGTATGCGCAAAATCGCAAGGTAGAGAAATTTATAATGAAGCTCAGACCATCACTAAGAGCTAGACTTTTGGAATCTGACCCTGATACACTAGAAGAGGCTCTTAGAATTGTAAGCAAGAAAAAGGTAGAGTGGAATCGCACGTGGGAGAGGCGCCTGAGTGCGAGCGATGCGGCAAACGTCATGGCGGATATGTATGCTGGCTAAAAGAAGGAAGATGCCTAAAGTGTGGAAGCAAGGACCATCGGATTAAAGGATGTCCGAATCTGAAACAGATCGATCCACGAGATGTCCCAGCAACTGCAATAAAGGAGCTAGAAACACCAGCTAAGAAGAAAGAGGAGGACATTTTATTTCCGGAGATTGCATAGACGACGTCACCACAGGTACGCGATGCGATCTTCGTGGACGAAGATATTTTTCTAGGGGGGGAGAGTGTGAGGCCCCGAATTTTCTATCATTTATATTGACCATGCGATATTCACCTGTCATAATATAGTGTATGTATAAAAAACTTTGCATATTATAATTATTAAATTGTTCATGTGCATATGCGTGTACGTATATTATTTTTCGTGAACATAAGTAATTAGCTAATTTTGTATATGATGTACTTATTCAAATACTATGCATGTTGTTTTTAAGTAATGCTGCATATATAATATGAAGTACTACCATGCATCTTATAAGCATATGTGAGTTTACTTCTGTACATGTATTATATTTAAATGTGTATGTATTATCTAATGGTTGAGGTGCATATTGTATTTATATATATATATATATTCCATGCATATTTTACGTGACTATGATGCATAAATGTAAATATGTATATTTTATCTTGTGTAAATGATATCTGTCTATTCTTGGCATGTTAAATTGCTTATAGAGTATATGGTACTTAAATAATATGGTGCGTCTATAATGTATCAAAATATTATAAGCATCCTATATTTATGTAAATCCATGCATGTTGTATGTAATTATGCTTTGTACATGTATAGATGTATAAGTTTAACGTTGTGCATATGATATCTACTTATCTCAATACCCATTAAATTGTTCATGACATGTATGGTAACTAAATAATAATGTGTGTATTGCATTTATATATTCATGCATAATGCATGTAACTATGTTGTGTATGTATATATATGTATGTTATTTCAAGCATGTTATCTTTAATTGAGATTAGTATAAGTTTTATTTAAATAAATAATATATAATGCAAGTAGTTTATATAGTGAATGCATATATTTATTTATGCACACACTACGTTGTTGGAGCGTAATTGTACGTTATTTGGATGCATATCTGTGTTTTTGCCAAGATGTACATTTGGCGGCCAACACTATGCCGCTGACTGCATGTCTGTGATTGGCGTCCAGATCGATGGACACCAAGCACTGGGTAGGTGGCACCATGTCTGGACGCCAATCCCAAGTTGACTACACCAGATGTTGACGTCAAGTTCCCTCCTGTGTAACGGTTCCAGATTTGGTAACGCTCGCGTCTTGCCCGGTTCCAGATTAGGAAACCCATCCTAAGTCGTAGGGAACCTACCCTAAAGCATACCCAACCCATCCAACTCTATAAAACAACATCTTCTAGCCGCGTCAAGTCTTTTGGTCTTGGTGAAACCCTAAAATATCCTATGAGAAAAGCTGAACTTCTAAGGCTTCGATCAGGCGACTGGAGCAATTTCCTAGAGATCTAAAACGAATGAAAGATAGTTCAACTATCAAGGAAGCATCCCCAACCCCAAGAATCAACCTACAACGACTGAAGAACCAGATTTAAGGAGTTTCTGAGCACCTTCTTGGTAGGGCCGAGGAGGGCTTCATCGACGAAGTTTGATCTTCTAGGATTTAATTCGAGGCAAGTAACCTATGTATATCAATCCTATACATGTCCCCTTAGGTCCCAGCATTTTTTTCGGATTTTTTTCTCATGTCTCGGACCCTCCAATTTCCCCGTGCATGTGAGTGCTGTCTGTGTAGTTTGCTGTCTTGAGGTTGGTGGCAACATCCAGTGCGCCAAGCTCATATGTTGGCGGCAGGGGATGGTGCAGTTGACTCAGTAGGCGGCCAGCGCTGTGCCGCCAAGTTCTTCAGTGTTCAGAAAACTACTGTTTGATCTTCTTTAAGACATTTGATTGACTTCCGGGTACGTGTGCATGCTGTAGATTTTATGTGGGGTCAAAGTGATCAGTAGGTCATGTCATGAGGTTTTAGTGAATTTTCATGATTTGTGTTAATTACTAAAATTCTGATAATTGGACTATGAGCATAAAATGACCATGTTTAATCTGTGTAAATAAGTAAGTTGTGAGTTAGGGTTTCATGAATTTTTTGCAATCATGTGATGACTGTATCTACGCATTGGCACTATTAAATTTAACTGTTATACTGTGATTCCTACTTTAAAGAATTAGTGAGAAATGCACCTGTAATTTACTTTAATTATTATAAATATATTCCTATTCAGAAAAATCTGTAAAATTGAGTATGTGTTATGTTTACTGTTTTTAACCTGTGTGTTTTGATGACAGTAGTACTGTTATGATTTTAAATGAGAAAATGGCCATGTTGAGCATGTTAGAGTTAATTATGTATGAAACAAGGGTTAGCAGCATGTTAATATCTTATTTTAGGTTGTTTATCACTGATAAACAGTAATAGTGGATTCTGTAAACTGAAATGTAGATGTTATGAAAAGTGTATGTAAAATGGATGAAAGTGTATATATACGCATGAGTAAAATGTGACAAGAATATATATACGATTAATCTGAAAAATTGGGCCGAGATTGACACTGCTACCATAGGGGTCTGAGAGCTTTACCATAGAAAAGTCCCTATGGAAGGCTCAACGTCGTGTATTAATGTGACGGCCCTCATTATACCGGTACGGTTATACCAACCCACGTCGGTATAACAAGTGCTGCCACAGGGGACATTTACCCAAACGATACATATAGCTGAGATACATGCGAATATACCACAGAGTAGCGGAAGTAAAAAGACCAATGTCTTCACTCATTCATCATCCACATTAAACATACATGCAGTTGCAATTAACAAAAGGGAACTAAGAGTTCTCATAATTTAAATTGCTGAAATAAGATTACAAAATGTCCACATAATACATTCCTTTCATCATAATTCTAATACAATGTTCAAGTACATACTACGAAGTACACAAATCTCAAGAACTCCAAACTAGCTAGTCTCCACGCTCGGAGTCCGTCTCTGCTGCCTCCTCCAAAGGCACTGTGTCACCAACTATACCTGTACGCCGAAGCAAGGGGTGAGTCCAAGGACTCAGCAAGCACACTACTCATAATGTACACTTAGAAGTCCTAGTGGTTTCTACATGCACATTACAATTAGCAACACATAGCATGCTAGTCATTTCAAGTTTTCAACCTATCATGAACATTCTACAATTTATATATAACTCATGCTTTCAGATTTCTAAATAAACCTCACCTATCACATGGTCTCTATTCAATTTACTCATGAAACTTTAATCTTTAAAGAGTCAGACATGAGAGTTATCAACATGAACCATTTACATGTATGAAAGGTAACGCAACTAGCATGGGTTTTACACATTTTTAAACACATACATGAACCTTTTTACATGCTTTAGGTTGCTGATTTCACATGATTCAATGGCTATAAATCTACACATGAGGGCTACAATGTTGCTTAAAACATATAGCGATGAACAATCTATCATGCTATTTGCACACATATTCATCAGTTGTCCCTAACATGGACTCTAAACATTTTTCCACACATAAACATAAGAATAACAACATGCATTTTCTGAATTCACATGGTTTCAGATTTAGTCTCACATGGGTTTCAATAACACATTTACACATCTAGAATTTCACATTTTTCTTTACACTAGTTTCCTCTTTTCACATGGTTACACTTTACACATACACATTCACATGTCACTTACACATTTACACATGGTCACATACACATTTCACATTACACTTTACACATTTTTAGTGCCGTGACACATAGTCCAACCACCAAAGAAGGACATATACACATCACATTACACTAGACGCCATCTAGGCATTCCAATGGCGACTCTTGGACTGCGCAGACCGGGAGAACAAGTCTCCCACCCTAACCAGTGGTACTTGTCCACCTCCAGGATTTCCCCCTAATGCCCTTAGGTCACTTAACATAATGAACTTTTCAGGGGGACTTTTCCTGATACAGCTCCACTGCCCTCTACGGGAAGCAGTGTCACATTGGCACAGTTACACATTTACATATTTACCCGTTTTACACTGGTCTTACACATAACACTTCATCTCACTCACTTCCTTACTCACATGAACACCTCTGTTTTTTTCCAAACATGGTACTACAGAGTTTCAAGGTTTAACACACAGTAAACACACTAATCATGCTGGGTTTAAAACAAATCTAATCACACGATCATATGCACGAATTATCACATTTCACATGAAAACACATAACTTTTTATTTACTGATCCAAAAGACCTGAAATTTTAACCACATGCTGTTTCGGGTTCAAGGTCATACCCTCATTTTTCAGATTTTTCTGAGCTAAATAGGATTTACAAAAAATAAACGCCTAATTAGCATGCTATGAACAACTTAAATTAACATGGGTCTAACACATTTTGAAATTTGGCCACTTGCTGTTTATACATAAGCTAAGCACATATGCATGAACTGAGAATATAAAATTTCCCTAATTCATACATCTATGGATTGAATACTACAAATCATTCTTGCATGCTTTCATTTTATTCTACCGAGCTTATTAGCAATTTCGCAAGTATGCATGAATCACCAAAATTTCAAAACATACATACATGCCCCACAATTCTTCATGAATAGACTGCAACCAAGACATTCAACTAATCCAATCGTGGAACATGGATTTGCAAAATTATCTACAAGTCATGCTCACAAATTTAAAAGATACTGTTAACCCACATTCACCATCACACCACATTCATTCACACACCACAATGCACAATATACATAGGGTATAAGATTTACCATATATCCTCATCACGTAAAACATACCGAAATTAATGTATAGGAGGAACAGAACAGCTCACTGTTCTGTCCAGAAGAACTCGACGGCGGTCTCTGCCGCTGACTCAGGGTCAGCGGCATGGTCGATGGACGCCAAGCTCATCACAGGCGTCCAGGGACCTTGCCGTCTAACCAGGTCTGTGCAGAAACACAGACCCGAGCTCTGAATCTTGTGTGAATTGGAGGGTCTAGGACTCGAGGAAAAATCCTTAAAATTCACAAAACCATCCTAGACTCATAAGGGGACATCGAGGATAGGTCACTTGCCTTTCAAAAATTCTTCTAAGGGATTTAAAAGCTTGGTGAAGACCTCCTTGGGCAGTCCCAAGAAGTTGCAGAACCTCCCTCTAGATCGCCTTCCTTCGGCCTCCTGGGTGATCTCCACGCCGAGGGATGATGGGGAAGTCTTCTCCTTTGCTCCAGCTTCCTCCTAGTCGCATAGACCTCCAGACCAAGCTCCAAGGGGTCGGATTTGGGGGTGCCAAGAGGGGGTTTCTCTCACAGACTCTCTAGGGTTTTTTCTCTCCACTTCTCTCCTCTTGCAAGGGTGAAGGGAAGAGTGGGAGAGACCAAATTCGGGTTCAGGGTTAAGGAGAGCCCCTCACCCACTCACCATACCGATTAGACAGCCTTAGAGCCGTTGGGGGACATCCCCAATGGTGGCCATGCCTTGTTTCAGAAGCTTGCAGCTCTGCTGCGCATGCAGGCCAGAGAAGTTGGCGTCCATATCGCTGGACGCCGGAGTTAGTGTTGGCGTCCATGTCTGGACGCTGACACCAACTCAACGGCCTGGGCTTGACGCCAAGGGGCCTTCGGCCCCAGAACCTAATTATGCAGAAAACCATGCATACCGGACATATATACATGCAATATGTATATGGTATTGTATCCATACTATCATCATGCAATACATACATTATTTATGTTTAATATAAACACATGCACACGTAATTATACTAATTAATACGTACGTAAATATGTACATACACACACAAGCGCAAATATTCACACATAGATACAAATAATACGACGGAAATTAGAGGGCCTTACATTAAATCCTAAGGGTAGGATGAAATCCTGGAGGTGGACAAGTACCACTGGTTAGGGTGGAGGGTGCTTCTCCCGGTCTGCGCAGTATCCAAGATGTGACACTAGCTTGCCCAGGTGACAAATATGTGAAAGTGAAGTGCTAAGTGCTTTGTGATAAGCACTAAGTGCTAAAGTGAGTGTTTTTCCTCTAGATGGTAGTTAGGACTGTGTCACGGTGACTTAAGAGATTAAAAGTGAATAAAGTGCAAAGTGATAAGTGAATGTGGCACGTGGTAAGTGCAATTGTTGTGATATGTGAAAATGTGAAGCAAGAGTAAATGAAATGGATTAGTGTAAATGATATGTAAGGAAAAGTAAATAATAATGAGAGTACAATTGCATGTGAAAACCAATGTAAAATGCATGTATAATATGTATATTTATTCATGTTATTCATGTGTTAACATCATAACTATAATATCATGTTTAAATTATGTGATATAGTTTAATAATCTCCATATGATAGCGTATATGAATATGTGCATGTAAACATTAAAATGAATGCAATGTAAAAAAAAAAGAGCATGTAGAATTGTCAATGAATAAGATGGCATGTGAACAATTGTGAATTCATGTAATTAAGTTTATTCATGTCAAAACAACAAGCAAAATGAGAGATTATGATATGATAAATACATGAAATAATGTCTAAGTTCCATGATAGAATTTATCATTTAGTATATAGTTTCATGCTTAATTTGTAGATAATTGCCATCCGATTTGAATATGTTTTAGATCTTCAATCCATGTTTAATAAGGTGATATCATTGTGATTTATTCATATTAAACAACAATGAAATGTGTAGATAAATGAGAAAAATTCATGTGAATTATGATTAGATATCATGTTAGGTTGCTATCTACTTTAGGCTTAATTCCATGTTCTAGTTGATAGAGTTGTTCAAGGATATGGATAAAGTTTAGATTAATAAATCATGTTACATGATAGGTGTTTAAGAGTGTATATGTGTGTCATGTCATGTAGTACTAATATGATTATGCCTAATTATGATAGAATTTAGTATCATGTTATGTAGTTATTAAAAAGCATGTGCAAGTGTCATGAGAGCATGATAAATTATACATTAAAACAGCAAGTTAAATGTGTGATGAAATGATATTATTGCATGAGAAAGGCTAGATACCATGCTAGAAGTGTTCATTATCATGTACATAACCTTATGTTTAATTGGTAAAATCGTGCAATGATATGATAAAGATTTGAACCATATATCATAGGACATTCCATGTGTAGAGAACTTGTGTAGGTGTATGTTATCTTCCATTTTTAATATGAGCATGTGTTAATTAGAAATGTGTTTGGGTGAATTATGTGTAATGAGCATAAAAGCAGGTGCCATGTAAATTGTTATGGTTAGAATGATAGCATGTGTTCATTATTGTTAGCAACTTATTGTCTATGTGATATGTATAAGGTTGATGTTTAGATTACTTGCTGAGTCTTGTAAGACTCATATTGCTTTCGGTGTACAGGTGTGATATGTTTCCCGTAGCTGAGGAGAGAATAGTGAAGGTGATGCCGCATTCAAGGAGTAGTTACTTGTGGAGATTTTCTTTGTAGTTGCTTTATTTCATAGTTGGATATGGTATTCATATGGACAATGTAATAGACAATGTAGTTATAATTTTCAAGTTGTAATAATGTGGACTATAGCACATTCATTACTATATAGAATGTGGAATACGAGATGACGATGGACTGAAGTTTAATGTTTCATTAATTACTCTGTACTCATTTAATATTCATAGACATGTCAACCTTATCGGTTAGTGTTCGGTTACTATCCCACTGTGACGACGCTCTTTATACCGAGGAGATTGGTATAATCATATCGGTATGAGGAGAGTCGTTACAGAGATGGTATCAGAGCACCAAGGTTGAGACTGTACATGAATAGACCATCATCTCACAAGTTGGAAAGTCTTTATAGAAATTTGTCCATATGTGTAGAAATCAATAATAATGAATGAAAGATAGTTAAGAAAATAGATAGGATTTAGTAACTTAGATCCTAACCATATTGAATTGTTTTGCAGACAATGGCAGAGGTCATGGTAAGCGTGGTGATCGGGCTAGGAGTATGCACAAAATCGCAAGGTAGAGAAATTTATAATGAAGCTCATACCATCACTAAGAGCCAGACTTTTAGAATCTGACCCTGATACTCTAGAAGAGGCTCTTCAAATTGTAAGCAAGAAAAAGGGTAGAGTGGAATCGCACGAGGGGAGAGGCGCCTGAGTGCGAGCGATGCGACAAACGTCATGGCGGATATGTATGCTGCTAAAAGAAGGAAGATGCCTAAAGTGTGACAGCAAGGACCATCGGATTAAAGGATGTCCGAATCTGAAAGAGATCGATCCCGAGATGTCCAAGCAACTGCAACAAAGGAGCTAGAAAACACCAGCTAAGAAGAAAGAGGATTACATTTTCTGGAGATGGCATAGATGACGTCACCATAGGTACGCGATTGTGATCTTCGAGGATGAAGATCATTTTCTGGGGGGGGGGGAGAGTGTGAGGCCCCAAATTTTTATCATTTTATATGACCATGCGATATTCACCTGTCATAAATATAGTGTATGTATAAAAACTTTGCATATTATAATTATTAAATTGTTTATGTGCATATGCATGTACGTATATTTTTTTCGTGAACATAAGTAATTAGCTAATTTTGTATATGATGTACTTATTTAAATACTATGCATGTTGAATTTAAGTATGCTGCACATATACTATGAAGTACAACCATGCATCTTATAAGCATATGTGAGTTTACTTCTGTACATGTATTATATTTAAATGTGTATGTATTATCTAATGGTTGAGGTGCATATTGTATTTTTATATATATATTCCATGCATATTTTTACGTAACTATGAGGCATAAATGTAATATGTAAATGTTTATGTTGTGTAAATGATATATGTCTATTCTTGGCATGTTAAATTGTTTATATAGTAATGGTACTTAAAGAAATGATGCATTATAAATATATCAAATATATAAGCATGCTATATTTATGGAAATCCATGCATGTTGTATGTAATTATGCTTTGTACACGTATAGATGTATAAGTTTAACGTTGTGCATATGAGATCTACTTATCTCAATACCCATTAAATTGTTCATGACATGATGGTAACTAAATAATAATGTGTGTATTGCATTTTATATTCATGCATAATGCATGTAACTATGTTGTGTATGTATATATATATGTATGTTATTTCAAGCATGTTATCTTTAATTGAGATTAGTATAATTTTATTTAATAATAATATATAATGCAAGTAGTTTTTGTAGTGAATGCATATATATTTATTTATGCACACACTACGTTGTTGGAGCGTAATTGTACATTATTTGGATGCATATCTATGTTTTTGGCCAAGATGTACTGTTGGCGGCCAACATTGTGCCACAGACAATCGATTATTAGACAAACGCGAGCCTCCTAGCACCGCGCTAGGACACGACCACGAAGGTGTCACCTTCGGTCACTGAACGCAGGGAGGAAACCTGCCGCATTCCCTACCAGAAGGTCCTAAGGCAACCCTGCCATGGGACACATGCCAACACACCAACCACGGCCACGGAACACCCACGGCGCCCAGATGCTGTCGCGACCTACACGGCCATCGCGTTAAGAACGCGACGGGCAGGGCCACTGTGACAAGCGCTGAGTCGCGATGGGAAGGCGCGTCGTGACAAGAACCTTGTCGTGACGGGGAACCAGGTCGTGATGCAACCCTTATCACAACGGCCACCTACACCGCGATAAGGTCACGTCCGACTAGGGCGACGCCTTCTCTGATGTCGTGACGCGCTCGGCGGTCGCGACATCAGCTAGAAGCATACCGCTGGAATGCTACATTCCGGGGTCCCCCACACGCTACAAACACTACAACCATGGGGAGGGGAGCATGGGGAAACATTTAAAGCATGCAAACACACAAGGGACTTCCAATCACTCAAATTGGAAAGGGCACAAGAATCCCCACAGGAGAACGAAGAACCAACCCCAAAGGGCCTTTACGATGCCACAACCGCCTCCTCCTCGCTCCCACGCGCCGCTCCCACTCCACACAAGCTGCCGGCCGCTCCACCGCCAGAGAGGAAAGGGAGAAGACTTCCCTCCTCGGAGAGGAGGAAGGGAGGAGAAGGAAAGAAAAGGGAAAAGGAGATCCAGCCAAGGCATTTAGCCTTCGACCCCCAGAACGCGACGGGCGGGGCGTCATGATACAAACCTTATCGCGATGGCTGCCCAGAACGCGACCAGAACGCGTCCCCAGGGACGCCATGACAACCCGACAGGTCAATCTTCCATGCCTGCCACTCTGACAGGCGTCAGACGACCAAAAGTGGAAGCAGTCGCGACCCGTTAACCGGGCGCAAGACAAGAACGTGACGCTGAAAGCGGTCGCAACAGGATGACTGTCGTGACGGGCACCTCCGTAGCGACACTAACGCATCGACTAGACCGGACGCGTTTGTGGCCAGTCATCCACACGCATTGGAAGAATCCGAAAGCCCGAGATGTTACACTTATCCAATTAGTTGTCATAACCTTAGTATCGCCATGGCATGATAATGTATCAAAATTTAAAAAAAATGAAATTTTCAAAACCTACAAAAACAGACAAAACTTGACAAATATATACTTGCAAAACTTCATAAAAATTCAATACTTTCAAATCTTATAAAATTTAAATATAAAAACTATATAAAAATTCAAATATTTTCAAAATCTCCATAAAAAACCAATATTTTCAAAAACTCCATAAAAAATTGAATATCTCCAAATCCAAAAAAAAATCCTCGATGATATTGCCAGGGCAAGCACATTGCACCTAATTCTTTCCGAGTCAGATCAATCCAATTCTTCTAATCATTGGTTCCTCCTGTCTTGAACTCCAATTCTAATTTGGCCAAGTCCACTTATACTCATGGTTTAAACAAACAATTGAGTCAGCTTATGTCTGATATTGAATGCTTTATCCATGCTCCATATTTGAATGATTTTATTTCATGATATCTGTTATTCTTAGCTAATGAAGTTTTGAGTGCAGATTCGAGTAACAACGTTTGGCACTACCACAAGTAATCAGGCTACAATTGCCACCCTTCCCATTCAGTTATCCTGCATCTACTATATGTTATGCCCCTAGAGCATATCAAGAACCTTGTGACTCTGTGGAATTTGGGGATTTGAGTTCCCCTTCATAAAACAATGATTATCCCAGGGATGCTTAGCTGTATGAACAGGCCGCTGCATTTGCGTTTTGAGGACGACGGACCCAGACTGGTGCATCTGGTGTCCTGACTTAACTCAGCAACACAACAAATATTATCCTTTATTATTTTCTATTTTGATTTGATTTAACCCTTATTTTTTTCTTTAGCCTACATGCATTCACATAGGTTTTGAATTCACTGTCAATAACACTCAAAAATTGTATTTTGAGAGCCATTGATCTTCAACTCCCAAGTAACTTGAGATTTCCATTTCGAATCAAGTACCCAACTACCTTTATTGCTGCCTCTGGTTTGATTTCTTTGAAATTTCTTGTTTGGATTTATCCTTCTACCATTCATCCATTATCTCCAATAGATCCACCTTGGCTGCGGCACCTCCACAAGCTGGTAAACACCTCCCATAGTGAAACTAACGGATTGTTGTCTTTAGGTACTTCCACCACGCTGGAAGTTGGTCTCTCCTTTGTGCCCCATGTGGCACACCTCCTTGTGTACTCGTACACACCTCCCTTGTGCCCTTCGTGCACACCTCTTCCATCTAAATTTGGTATTTTCTTGGACTTCTATCCAGAGATGGTTTCACTGGGCGTTGGTGAAAGATTCTCATCCGGTGTGTCACCAATTGTTTAGCGCGTGTCTATTTTTCACCTTGGCATCAGCTTATCAGTCCCTCTCCACTTTGCTTCACTTCACTACGCTTCATTCCATTTCATTCCATTAAACTATATTTCATTCCACTACGCTCCATTTTCGTGTCTCTCTGTCTCACTCCCTTGAAAAGCAGACGCCAAGGCGTGGCAGCTGTAGACACGCCAAAAATGACTTCACATAAGTAAATCTCATGTTACACTAAATATAGCAAGTGGCATTCCAAATTGCAATTTTTGAAGTGATTTCCCTTATTTTTATCATTTTCCACATTTTCTATTTTTGAGATTTTTTGAGAATTTTCTAACATTTTATGACATTTTTAAGAAGCATTTTCAAAGAAAAACAAAAGAAAAGAAAAAAAATAAAAATATTCTAAATGGTGGCAGCGGTTGAAAAGAAAAAAAAGGAATCAAATAGCGACCCAACAAATGGTCGCTATTTTGATCTTTGCAAATGGCAGTGGCGGCCGCCGCTTAAAATGGTAAGAAAATCTTTATAATTGCGACCACTTAAGTGGTCATGATTTAAAAAGTTTTTAAAATTTATTTTTAGCAAGTCTAGTACACGACGGTTTGACATATCCCAATTTTGAGGTGAATTTTGGTAATAAAATCTTTTCTAAAATGACTGTTTAATATGCGTCTGATCATCCGATCACGTTTTTGAATAGCGACTACTGAACCCGTCGCGATTTAACAATCGTACTGAATCTCAAACTTTAGATTAGATTTCACAATCCTATTGTATTTTGACACCTTGGGATGTGTGCCAACCCCTATAAAACACACTCTCTCGTCCTACTTGTCCTCCCTAATATCCTAATGCTCAAGAGATCCTTATCTCCTAATGCTTCAAATTTACATTTTTTTGAGAGTATGTGAGGAGTTCATACATTGCTGCCGCCGTGCCATGCATCTATGTCTAACTCCCCATGCAGCGGCTCTCTCTTTGAAGCTCTTCACGTGACCATCATATGCATAGGAAAGTCTTTTAAATTTCTTTTCTTCTCTCCAACCGATCTCTCTCCTCCTCTTCTTCTCTTATTCTCTTTTTTTTTCATTATTATCCTTCTCCCTCCGACCGATCTCTCTCCTCCTCTTCTTCTCCTTTTTTTAATTATTATCCTCCTCCTCCAACTGATCTCTCTCCTCCTCTTCTTCTTCTATTTTTTAATATTACCTCCTCTCTCTAACCGATCTCTCTCCTCCTCTTCTTATTCTTCCTTTTTTTTATTATCTCTCTCCAACCGATCTCTCTCCTCTTCTTCTTATTCTTCTTTTTTTTTTATTATCCTTCTCCAACCGATCTCTCTCCCCTCCTCTTCTTCATTTTTTTTAATTATTTTCCTCCTCTCTCCAACCGATCTCTCTCCCCCCCCTTCTCTTCTTCTTTTCTTTCAATATTTTAATTTACCTTCCCCTCTCTCTACCGCTCTCTCTCTTCATCTTTATATATTTTTGATCTTTTCCTCTCCCCCCTTCCACCGATCTCTCTTCTCGCTATCTATCTTTATTTTTACTATTATTTAATCTCCTCTCTCTCTCTCTCCCCTGCTCTATCTCTATCTTTGTTTCATTTTTAAAAAATCTTTTCAACCTCTCTATCTCCACCGATTTCTCTCTTTAATTTCTTTTTCTCTCATCTTTTTACAAAATCTTATTTTATGCTTTTTATTGATCTCACTTCCTCTCTCTCTTCACAATCTACTCTTTTTCACTATGACGTGAACTGTCATATACATAATTGAATTTAATGTCATATGAAAGTCATGCAAATAAATCATGCCATGAAGTGAAGTTCACATGCCAATAAATCTCCCTTTTGTGTTTTCTTAATTTTAATTCATCCATGCATAGCATGCCACATTGAGATCTCCACTAAAGTACACACTTGCACATCACACACAATCTTTTTAATCACACACAACATGCATGCTTCTTACCTATGTTTTTTAGGGGTATAAAAAGCCAAACAAGGTGAGTTCTACTTTATGCTTCATCTCCTTATTTCTCTTTAAGAATTTGATACTACACATTCACTTGGCTAATCCATATTGTCTTTCTTTATCTTAGTTGTTTCAAGGTAATCAAATTGAAGAAGTCTTCTATCATGGCCGGCCGTGCTTGTAGAAGAAGAGAAGAACCCCATCGTCTCAATCTCCGCTAAAGGTATTTCTCACGATCACTCCTTATTTGCACTTGCTGCATTTCTTTATTCATACTCTTTTCGACACCCACGTGTGTCTGGCGATCACGTACATGTCCAGGAGTTGTGCTCCATCTTCCTATTCATTTTCTCATTATTTTCTTGTGGACGCTTGGAGTTATTCAAAGACGAAAAGAATAATCTACAGCTTCCTTGAGGAGTAAGTGGTCCATCCGGCGATCGTAGGCGGCGATGTCCGAGGGGACGATGCTGGTGGAGGAAGGACTAGCGGCAGTCATAGTGTTGGAGAGACGGCGGCGGCCATGGCGATCAGTCAAGCCGAGGTAAGCCACCAATCTCAAACCCCTATTTTGATTTTTTTTTTTTGAAGAATGGGGTTAGGAAGGGCCTAAGGCAATGTGAGAGCCCTTCGAGGCAAATATGTAGGGCTTTAAGTCCAATGGGGAATCCTCGGATAGGGGAATTACGTGAGACTACTTGTAGCGTCGTGGTCGTTTGGATACGAGTTTAATGGTTTTAGTGTGGTGATTGAGCCAATGTGTGGCCATTGGGCCTTGGTTGTGACTTTCGTGCATTATGTGGGTGTTGTGGGCTGGAAGTTTCAGCCCAAACAGCCCATTGGTTCTCTTTTTGAGAACGTGACAAGGGGTGACGCATGGGATCGTTTTTAGGAATGCATCCCCCGGGTATGTCGCATTCCGAACGCGATGATTCACCCTAATGCATTCTCATTTCCAATTGGTTTAAGTGAGGTTTGTCAGCCAAACAGAGCAGGGAGCTCTGTTCGGCCGAAAGAGGAGCTTCTGTGGATGGCTGTGGCGATTTTGGCTTGGTAGAGATTCATTTGGTGTGGTTTCCATGCTAGAGGTTTCATGGAGCATGGAAATGCCAATCACGTATTGTTCTTCACGTTCTTCATTTTGGCAGAAAGATTTCTCCATTTGTGTATGTTATTTGAATGATTTAAAGCATGTGATCGTGAATTGATGGTGGACGTGATTTTTAGATGATTTAGTTGGTTTGTGGAAGTTTGGATTGAATAGGAAGTGAGGATTATGTGATTTTTGGTTGAGAATCGTGGGCTTTGGCATCTGGCTACAAACGCGAACAGTTGGGTGGTCGCATTTTTGTCGCGACATTCGACCTTGACATGTTATCATTGTGAACGCGACCCATCGGGCCAACGTGTTCTTAACACGACCGATAGGGTTGATGCTCTTAACACGACCGATAGGGTTGATGCATTCATGGTATGAACGCGACCTATCGGGCCGTCGTGTTCTTAACGCGACAACTAGCTCTGTCGTGTTTTGCTTCCCGAAGTGTGATTTCTGTGGTTGGCAGCGTGGGCCTGGTTTGAGTTGTTTCATGTTGGTTTAAGATGTTTAAGCCATGTTATGTTAGTAAAGCATGAATTAATGTTAATGGTTTAGTTTTATGGTTAGTTAGTTTACTGTTTATCATGTAAATATGTTAAGCATCTAAGAGATGTATAGTTCATGAGTATAATGTTTACGGATTTGAATGTATGAGTTAAAGGTTATGTGTTAACCATTAATGAGTGATTAAAGATTGTTATGGTTTATAAACAAAAGGTTTGAGAGTATGTTTATGTGATTGGTTGTGGCTTGTGTGGTTTGCCGAGTTTGGTGGTCTGGTCTTACTCCGCCATACCTCTCTAGTCGGGTATCCCAAGTTCTCTGTGAGTCAGTCATGTGTGTGCTTGGGGTTTATCCCATTACTGTGTGTACCGTAGAGGTCGTTGTCATCTTCCTGGACACTCTCACCCTTTTTCTTTGAGTTGTACGTTCGGCTGAGGAAAAGAGGACTGTGGGGCAACGACTTGTGGTGTGCGAGTGCTTTTCTGTTTGGTCACTTGTAGCGCACTCGTGGTTGGGGGACAAACACTTGTAGACGTACTGGTCCCCAACTAGTCCCGTGTCACCACAACCTCACTCTGCGGGCCATAGAACCCATAGAGATATCTCAGGTGTGGGTTAGCAGCATGTGTTGCCACAGAGTGGTGTTGGTTGGTCTCCACAGTTCTTTGACTTACATAGTGTTGTAGTGGAGCCGCAGTTGCACCCTTCATCTGTGATTGCGAGATTGAGAGGCGTTTCTTGTGTTGGTTTGTCTAGGTCAGATACTAGGTGTCATAAACCAATAGTCATGACTCGTGTGGTAGCGTTGTTCCTTCCAACTTTGCTTGTGGTTTGCTCCGTGGTGAGTGTGGTATAGTTGGCTTAATATCGCTTAGTTCTACAGTCGGTCTAGCATTTCTATAATGTTTTATTGGTAGTTTTTAGTGGTTATTGAGTTTAGTAGCTCCTAATTGATAGGGTGTTTATGATTAATGGTGTTATTATAGTTGTTGTTGTTAAATGTGAATGTTTAATATTAGTTGGCTGTCTAGCTGAGATTAGTGTGGTGTTTACTTATGTTGAATAGAAACCATGCTAGGGTTCGAACTGTTGATGTGTTTTCTTTTAATTGTTATATGTGAGCTGACCGGTGGATTGGTTGTCACACCCCGTCAATTTAGCAGCGGAATAAATCAGGGAGACATGAGCAAAGTGCAGAGTAATGTAAATTGCACACCCATTGAGTGAATCAGAGCATCTAATGAACAATAATTGGAATAAACTCTTGATTTCATTATAAAATCACTAAGACTATTACAACCACTAATTCAGAGCCAATACATATAGCTCAATGACATCATTACATTGGAAAAGAAAACTAATGCAATAACTACTAGACTCCATTTTACTAAGAAAATCTCATCACTTGACTCCAGGTCGCTCATCACTCCAGTCCTGTCACATCGGTGTGAGTAACGTCAACTAGTTTACCTGAGACAATAACAAATAACGAAGGGTGAGCGACAACGCCCAGTAGGACTTAGGTCTCAGGATCAAGCATGCTTTAAATAATTAATGCTTTAAAAGGGCAGAGTAACTAAAGATAGCAAGAGTTATGTAAATTCGAGAATGTAATAGCATGAGTAACTTGGTTCAGATAGCAGATGAATCAAGTATAGCACGATGATTAAAGTCAAATCACGATATAAAATGATAACAACGCAATAGCAAGTAACGACATTGTCAAGCAGTAGCAAGCGACATGTATAGCAAGGAGAGAGATAGTAATTGGCCATGTAGAGAGTAACTTGCACTTTGATTGATTTTCATCAATCAAATAGTATAGCACTTTTGATTAACTTTCGTCAATCGAGATAGTAATGGCACTTCGATTATCTGTACGTAGCCGAAAGAGAATATAGCACTTTTGTCATCAATAGACAATGAGAGAATATAGCACTTTATTTGATTGTCATAGATTAATTTTGATAGTATGGCACTTGGATGTAATGCCGAATCCTGATCATTTAACTCCCGCGGGCAAATGGCACTTTCGGGCACTCTCCCAGGACCAGATCGGGCCCTATTGCGCTGGCATTGGTTATGTTGTTTATCTTTAGTCAATCAATTAATGGCCAATAGAGAGTACTAAGAAATAGATAAGAGCACTAGATGAATAGACGAGATAGTAGAGTGGATGTGAATAGATGAGCGAGTAAAGTATAGATGAGAACTACAGGTCAATGCACATAAAAAGTCGAGTAAACAGGCGATAGTAGCGGTTGCACAACACGCGCACTTGGTGTTGGCAATCAGGTGAATTCACTACCTTCCACTGGCCATGTTACGCACAAGTCCAGAGGTTCGGCATGATTCAAGATAAGAGCAAACTTCTAATAGCCGTTTGGACCTTATTGATCCCTAAAGGGTGTCATAGGTGTTAGGGTACAACCAACTCGTCGACCATGTGGGAATCCATGGATAGAGGAGACTTACAGAGGCCTTGAACAAGGATTCACTAGTCCGGTAGAAGGAGTATTCGACGGAGAGTTCGTCCAAGTCAGAGAAAGTGTGTTTATAGAAATAAGCACCCGACGTTCTAGAGGAATTTTAGAATAGTGGATCGTCAGTAACGGTGTTCCAAATCATCGCGAGAAAACGTAGACAAGTATATTTAAAATAGGGCAATGTAATTACATGATTGACATAATTTACCAGATGTATTATGAGATATTTCCATGCCAAGTTGAGCCATATTTGGATGGTTCAAGTGTGTGTATGTGTGAGAGAAATTATAGATAGAAAGTTGTCATGTGCATGTCTTTTAAAAATCACACATTAATGTTCAATTTATAACAAGTGTATTTACTGCGTGTAAGACAGTTAACAAAGTGTACAAGCACTGTAGAAAGTTAGAGCATCATAAATCAGGGGTTTTCATGCAAAAGTATGAGATCGCGACGCACCCCAGTAAGGGTCGCGACAGGGTCAGGTGAGAACGCGACAAGGCCTTGTAATAAAGAACGCGATGGGCTTGTCAGATCAGGCAGGTAGAATGCGACGACAGGCCCTGTCGTGTTCAGAACGCGACGGACGGTGCTGTCGCAACCAACCTGAGAACGCGGCCTATTAGGCCTTCATTTTCTTAGGTCTTGCGCCTGAGTCTAACAAGGAAAGGACATGTTCTTGGATTGCGGTCCAGAACTATCTTGTTTTGACACAGGGTGATTCAAAAATCCATAACTAATAGTACAAGAGACGAAAAATCATGAAACTAGTTCCAAACGAATCTAAACATGCATTAGTATTCACAGTAAATAGGAATTGAAAAGTAGACAAGGTCTCGACATGATTGAAATAGGTTTATTCACGAAGTGCATAGTACAATATACAGTTGAGATCAACGAATTAATTCACATGGTAGGATGTATGAAAATTAGGGCTTTTAGGGGTGAAAGATTCCTAAAAATCATCAGTATCTCCAATAAATATTTCGAGGCATGGGGTAGAGTATTCAAGGAGATGTGAATTAAACATGAAGGTTCAGGGTCAAGAGGTTTGCAAGACTTCAAAATTCAATAAGAAAAGATTGGGTGCACGAAAAGTTATGAAACGAAAGAGGTTTTGTTCCTGATACATGAACAATCTACAAACGAATTTAATTTGATTTTTCTCGTGAGAATGCCTACCTTTGACTCCTTTTCTCTTCTAGGGCTAGAACTTTGAAGAACGGGGATGAGAGCTTGAGAGGTTCTTCTCCCCACGAGATCTCCTCCTCCTTGGCCTCTCCTCCTGGTCCAGCAACCTTTGGCAATGAGGTAGGGCCGTCTATGGGGATTTAGGAGAGTATTTAAGCATTCTCCCTTTCTATTTCCTAATAGGACTCTAACTCCTATTAATTCTGAGATTTCCTAATTCCTTTTTTCCTTCTAAGCTTGACAACTTCTAATTGGGTTAGGATGGGATCTAAATTCGTGGCCAAGCAATTAGGGTACGTTTAGGAATCCAATTCCTACCCAATTTACTTATTTTAATGTATTAAATACCTCTTTTCTATTTAAGTAATATTTAAGTTACGAATTTAGGGTATTTTCCTATTATTCTCTATTTAAAAAATCCCTATTTTGGCCCAAAAATTTTTAGATGATCCATTTAGCAAAACCCATCACTCAATGGAATTTAACTTATGGGAATTTCCTCTTTTAATTAGGGAATAATAGAATTTCAGACTTATTATATTTTTCTCACTTGAATTTATTCATGGGCTATGGGAGGTCCCTTGGTCCAATTCCGATAATGGGTAATCATTACATGACATTGGAAGTCTCTCCAACAGGTTCGTTTAATTTATGGGCGCATTATCTTTCCATGTTAACGGTTTTCCGACTTAGTTTCCTAACTTGGATAATTAGTCACGTTGCGACGTACACTTGGCTAATCGGATTTTCCGTTGCATGAATTTCTTCGTGGAACACGTAGAAATAATGTTTGGGGTTGATTTGTAATTTTTACGGAATTGTTCGATGTATTTTCAAACATACGATAGGGGTACATATGTTTCTATTATTTTGATTTAAATAAATTATTATTTCAAAATTTTTAGGTATTTAAATTTTTCGGGGTGCTACATTGGTATTAATTAGTGCTTTCTTCTGTTACTTGTGGATTATAAATGTTGTTGTTTCGAGGAGTTTTCCTACTGAATCTGTGACTTTGTGAGGCTCACATCCCTATACCCCCCTTTCACGTTTTAGCAAGTGTGGTTTTGTGGAGGCGGACCTGTACCACCAGCAGTTGTGTGAGCTTTGGCTCTTGTTGTACACCTCGAGGTATGCCCTAGGTTTTCATACTTTTATTTTGGACATGTAATAATGTAGTGGGGCAATGTAATTTTATTAATGTATATGAGATCATGTACTTTATTATGTATCTTTATATAGTGTGGTTGCATTTTATATTTTTACTGAACATGTGTGTGAGATATTCCTTACGAGACTTCGGTCTATTCGCTGGATGCATGTCTGGATATAGAGCCTTTTCGGGGTGTAAGTATTCAGGGTCGCTACAATACTTCCCTGAGAACACAGTGGACATAGATACCGTGTTCAAAATGCAGTTAAGCGCCCACCCACTTTTAGAAGGTAGGTCACATGGTGATCGCCTTAAAGAGGTGATGGAGGAGATACCTGCCTTCACATACGAAGAGTCATCTAATGCCTTCTTTTGCTGAATTATGCCTGTTCTAACTATAATTTCTTGGTGTTTCTTTGTGTAGGAAACCTTGAAGAGCCAGATCTTATGGCCGCCTATGGTGGTGGCGTACTTCGCCTGCTAGTGTTCCAGTAGGCCTGCCTAGAGATCATAGGCATTGGGCCGTTCTTGAGGATACAGGAGTTCAGAGTTGACATGGCATTGCTGTAGGCCCTGAAGACCAGGTGGGATGTAGAGATGAGGACCTTTGTCTTCCCCTAGGGACACATGACCATCACCTTGGAGGATGTAGCACGGATCACAGGACTCTGAGTGCATGGTCCCCCAGTGACGGGCTATACCTATGCGGACTATTGGCAGATGGCCACAACCCACCTAGGATTGGAGTTAATGGGGAGAAGGAAGTCCCCCAGGGTAGCCCTTCAGGAGAGCCTAAGGTTTAGGGATATTCCTAGAAGGGTAGCATAGACATCACAAGATCACATGGATTGCATGGTGGAGGAGGTGTGTCCAGTGTTTGCCACAGAGCAAAGGGTGCAAGCGGATCTGGACTTAAGGCAATTCTTGATCTTGATGACCGGCCGATTGAAGTTTGAGTCTAGAGGTGATGCTATAAGCTTCAGGTTCCTCCCGCTTTTGGTGGACCTCGAGCGGGTAGGAGACTACACATGGGGTGCGGCCCTCTTGGACCACCTCTTTGACAGCTTGGGGACCATGGCCTATTAGACAGCCCTCGGCAGGTTCTATCCCCTCCTATAGGTATACTCTTGACTAAGAACTTAAGATTTCTTTATGCTTGTGATCTTGACTAACTTGGCTTCCTATTTGGCTTACAAATCTCGAGCTACCACTACCTACCTACCTTGGGATGGAGACGACTGATCCACCCGGGTGAGGTACCATTGGCACGACATTGGGTACCAGTGCGAGACCGGCCTAGTCATGACTAGCACGCACTCCTACAAGACCGGATTGACACTCTCCCACACCATGAGGTATGAACTATGAACTTATGCCTAATGGATTTGACTTGGTTGCTAATGGATTGTGTACTTGTAGGTGTTGTGGAAACCATACGCTAAGGAGACGCAGAGCTAGCTAAATAGGGGCCAGGGACTGTTTGGACAGTCCATCTGGTTGCACTACCTAAACATCATAGAGCCTCTCCACCACCATCTAGTGATGAGGACGTTGGGGCTGCACCAAGAGGTAGTTCCCTTCCCCACCTTCCAGAGCCACCCTAGCTCAGGATGACACTTCAGGGGGCTACGTCGTGCAGACGACTGGCAGGTGTGTGTAGCAGAAGAGGTCACCAATTGGGATAATGCCTTATGAATGTGACTAACCCGAGTGCCTTCTATGCAATTTGACCTAGAGGGGAGGATAGCCAGATGACTGGGCCTCCTGCGTGTGACTCACTAACAACGAGATGACCTACAGTAGATTGTGGATGGTTTGGTGAGTGCTTCTAACCCTTGAACTTCTCCACACTTAACATGTTCAATTCATCCTAACCCATGTTTGAGTTGGCAACACACGGAGTTGGAGTAGTTATGACTCTCGTGGGGAGGTGCTTCTAAGTTAGCACAGGAACCTCCCACACGAGCCAGCTAGCAGAGCAGCGAGCAGGAGCTATTACCCGTGCAACTGAGGCGCATGTGACACTTGAGAAGTGGGTAAGTGATTGATGATGCATGACCTTTGAATGATGATTTGAGACTGACCCGACCTTTGTGTAGGAATGAGAGTTGCAAAGCGCACTAGGTGAGATACGTAGTACTTGAGACGAGCTCAGGATGAGCTATGAGGAGTCCAGGACCAGCTGCAAACCGCCCAGGCAGAGGTGAGAGAGTTCCAGGAGCAGCTATAGAGTGCTTAGAAGGAGGTGTTGAACCACTCATATATTATCCTTATTATTTTGGTGATACCAATACTCATGCTTATTATTTTGGTGATAACAACACTCATACATCTCATAATCATCCTTAATATATTTCAATATCATTCTTTATCTCATGAATATTGTATTTTCCATAGCTTTATAAAGATTTACATTGATTCATAACTTAGTCATTTGAAATTCAACTTCATCATGCATGTTTTGATCATGTTCAGTCGAAGCTAGCTTCACCATCTCCGAAGTTCTATATGAAGTTCACTTCGACTAGCTACGTGTTTCAGCTTCGACCGACAATGTTGATTTCTATACATCCAAAGTTACACTTCATCATATCTGAAGTCAACTTCGTCATATCCAAAGTTCTATATGAATCTCACTTCGGCCGACAACATTATGATCTGTTTTATACGAAGACTAACTTCGTCATATACGAAGTTAACTTTGTCATATCTGAAGCTATATCCGAAGCTACAGTTCATCATATCGGAAGATTAACATCGACCGACTGTGTTGTTTTCCATTCTATGCGAAGTTACAATTTGTGACGACCCAACCAGCAAACTGGCCCAACAACCGTACTAATTGGTAGACTTCCCAGGAAGGTCACCCATCCTGGGACTACTCCCAACTGAGCACGCTTAACTTCAGAGTTCTTTTCCATCTCGAGCTCTGAAAATGACTAGTCCGGGTTGTTGGTAGTCTACTGATTTAGTCCATTTAACATATTCTTATATGGGGTGTTACAATCTACCCCTCTTATATAAGCGACGTCCTCGTCGCTGCTCACATATAGCACACAATCAAACCCCAGGCAGGCAGGATTCTAGAGGTGGCCCCCACAGGCTCAAGAGGTGGCTCCCACTATGTAGCACTTTGCGCCATTATGGCCTCAAGAGGTGGCTCCCATAGCGTAGCACTTTGCCCTGTGTGGCACTTAGTTCCTGCACTTCCGGCTGGGCAAGGCTCTGATACCATTTGTGACGACCCAACCAGCAAACTGGCCCAACAACCGTGCCAGTTGGTAGACTTCCCAGGAAGGTCACCCATCCTGGGACTACTCCCAACTGAGCACGCTTAACTTCAGAGTTCTTTTCCTGCTCGAGCTCTGAAAATGACTAGTCCGGGTTGTTGGTAGTCTACTGATTTAGTCCATTTAACATATTCTTATATGGGGTGTTACAATCTACCCCTCTTATATAAGCGACGTCCTCGTCGCTGCTCACATATAGCACACAATCAAACCCCAGGCAGGCAGAATTCTAGAGGTGGCCCCCACAGGCTCAAGAGGTGGCTCCCACTATGTAGCACTTTGCGCCATTATGGCTTCAAGAGGTGGCTCCCATAGCGTAGCACTTTGTCCTGTGTGGCACTTAGTTCCTGCACTTCCGGCTGGGTAAGGCTCTGATACCATTTGTGACGACCCAACCAGCAAACTGGCCCAACAACCGTGCCAGTTGGTAGACTTCCCAGGAAGGTCACCCATCCTGGGACTACTCCCAACTGAGCACGCTTAACTTCAGAGTTCTTTTCCATCTCGAGCTCTGAAAATGACTAGTCCGGGTTGTTGGTAGTCTACTGATTTAGTCCATTTAACATATTCTTATATGGGGTGTTACAATCTACCCCTCTTATATAAGCGACGTCCTCGTCGCTGCTCACATATAGCACACAATCAAACCCCAGGCAGGCAGGATTCTAGAGGTGGCCCCCACAGGCTCAAGAGGTGGCTCCCACTATGTAGCACTTTGCGCCATTATGGCCTCAAGAGGTGGCTCCCATAGCGTAGCACTTTGCCCTGTGTGGCACTTAGTTCCTGCACTTCCGGCTGGGCAAGGCTCTGATACCATTTGTGACGACCCAACCAGCAAACTGGCCCAACAACCGTGCCAGTTGGCAGACTTCCCAGGAAGGTCACCCATCCTGGGACTACTCCCAACTGAGCACGCTTAACTTCAGAGTTCTTTTCCTGCTCGAGCTCTGAAAATGACTAGTCCGGGTTGTTGGTAGTCTACTGATTTAGTCCATTTAACATATTCTTATATGGGGTGTTACACAATTCGTCATATCCGAAGCTTCACTCTGACCGAATGCATTGTTTTGATTAATACAATTGCTTAATTATTAAGTGCATATCCTTCTACATAAATAATCTTCAAATGCACTATAATAATATCACAGAAGAATATATTTTATAAACACTATGTTTGGACGGAGCATATGTTCTTCTACTTGCTCAAACTTTCTAAGTTCACAACTAGCACATATATCATACTAACTCCGACTCCTGGAAAGTTGGAGTATGATATCAACTTCTATTAACAATTGTACATAAATTTCTATAATGACTGTTAGCATATTTGAATATCAATCAAAGTATTATCATTATTGTTATTATTATTCCAGTCATCTTTTATTATCATTATGGATTCATTCGATGAACAAGATTAACACTGATCTACCTATTACATTCTTTCTATTATTTGAACAATAATGAAGATTGTACTTCTCTACATTCTTTATTTCCCATTATAACCATTTCAGAAGTTCAGATTCATAGTGAGTTTTTTCAGGACAACTACGTGTCTCACAAAGACATATGTAAGTGTCCTTCAGAATGCCAAGTTTCCATAATTTAAGGAAAAGATCCTTTGCAGCTGTACTGCGTGCCAAGTAGGTGTCCATACCTCCTTGAATGCTCACCTACCCAGTACTGTTCAAAGGACAGACTTTCTCTCTAGAACTGGTAGTTGTCTCTTACTTTCTTTCTATCAGAACTCCATGATTTAAGGAAAAACCTTTGCATGACCTATACACGTCTTTAAATGCACTGACCATCTGTTTGTCTGAAATCTTTTCTGTGATCCTTTATTTTATATATCTTGGCATCTTACCTACCTCTGAAAGTATGGAGGTACCTGTGTGTTCATCTTGACTATGCAGAGACTCAGCTACCAACAAAAGCATGCAAGCTATCTTTCAGTCATGGGCATGGTGCTTGCAGTACTGTCAAATAGAACCATGAAGCTATCTGTGTAGCCTGAAGCCATTGAGACTCAAAGACTTGATGATGGACATCTCAAGCAGTCTCAAGTCACAACTGAAATATTGCGGAAAAACTGCTATGTAGAAATCTAGAGGGGGGGGGGGTTGAATAGATTTCTCCAAATTTTATAAAATCACTTGATCAAGATCTTAGAGTGATTGGATTGAGAGTGAAATCTAAATGTTAATGACAATTCTAAGCAAATTATACAAATCAGATGATGAAATTCTAGCGAGCCTATCACGCATCTAACGCAAGAGACAAGCAAACCACAATGACAAAGAGATTTAGGGTGGTTTGGATTACACAATAGTGTATCCTACATCCACCATCCACACACACACAATTGTGGCTTATCTTGACAGTTCAAAAATGTCACAAATGACCACACACACTCTGAGATATAGAAATCTCAAATCCAATCACACACACATGAAATTGGGCACAAGGATTGCACCAATTTCACAACACACACTTCAATAGAGTAAGTTTGAAATGAAGAACCAGACAGAACAATTGAAACCCAAGTTGAAGAGGACTAGTTCGAAGGTCCCTATTTCTGCTTCAAGAATGGAGACTAGTTCTTTGCTTCAGCTCCAGGAAGAAGACTCTGATGGCTCAAAATTCTTCTTCAAATGGATCATCCAAGGTGCTCAAGACTTTTTGTTCCTTCAGATCTGGGAGCAATTCACCAGGATGAAGACTTCTTCAGAAATCGACTGGAATACTCTGGAGTCTGAAAAAGCAGATAGGTGTTGCAATGATGCACCCAAGTCCAAGTGGATAAGAGGCATTTATAGTCCCAAGGGTCCACAAAATATCTTGGGATCCGGGGGCATAGAAGTTCCCGCCCAAAAAGGCCTTTACCAAAAGTGTCCACGTGTCTTTGCCTTTTAGATTTAGCAAAAAGTCCAAAGTGTGTCGACACTACACATAGGTGTGTCAACACACCAAGCATCAGCCTCAAACTGGTCTTCTGGGACAGTGTACTAGTGTCGACACATAGGTGGGATGTGTCGACACCACTGAGATGACTGCAGAATCATTCTTCTGGGACAGTGACCTGTGTGTCGACACCACTGGGCATGTTTGTCCTTTTCATTGAGCTACACATGAAAGAAACATTGTGAAATATAAATTCAAGCATGATAAACATGATTTCAATATATTAATGAATCATATTTAGGTATCATCAAAATTAGAGATCCAACAATCTCCCCCTTTTTGATGATGGCAACTATGATTCATCAAGTTAACTTGATTTTCTCACAGATGTGATTTTAAAGAATCCATTCACAATTTCATGGCATATAATAAGCATAACAATGGCATCAACAATTTTCATCAATGAAATCCAAAAGTTTTCATTCCTTTACAAACAAACATGTCATTCCTTTGTCATTTTCAAAGAAAAATCAGGCATACAAGCATCCAATAATTAAAACATCCATCAACCAAAAAGTTTTGCAACCACATCAAAATGTGTATAGTCCAAAAAATTTAGATGAACACATCAAAATGTAAATCCTTCTCCCCTTTGACATCATCAAAACAAAAAAGAAATCATGCAGAAGGAGGTGGAGGAGGAAGTGGGAGTAAGATGTTCTCTATGGTCTTCATCGTTGCTTCCAGAACACTCAAATTTGTTCTCATCTGAGTTTGCATAGTAGAGAGTCCTGTGTGCAAAAGGTCTTCCATTTTGTGATGATTTTCATACATGTTTTCTTGAAATACACCAAGACTGTGAGTTGTATGTTGAGAGGCAGAAGATGTACTGGGAACTGTGCCATGTTGCCCGAAATTACTGATATCAGACTTGAGATTCGCTATTTCTTGATCAATGTGGGCAATAAGAGTCCTCATTCTTTCCATATCTTCAACCAAATGAGCAAAAGACAAGCGACTTTTAGATACTTGATTTACAGTCTTTTGACTAGAGAAAAGTCCTTGTTGAGTGTTGGCCAAAATTGAGTCTAGAACTCCTTGAGTCTTGAGCTGAAGTTCTTTAAGTTGGGTACAAGCATCACCCAATGTGCCAATTAACCTGTTGAATCTTCTAGTGGCATGCTCAGCTGCTTCATGCTGTCTCACAAATTCACCATTAACAGAATTTTCCAATCTCTGAATCCGAAGTTCAAATCTATCAGACATTTCTCTTATGGAGGAATTGAGATTATCAAACTGAACTTGGAGAAATTTAAATAACTCAGGTGGAACAGAAGATCCACCAGAAGAAGTGGAGGCTAAGCTATGATGTTGGGTGAAAAAGGTTGAAGGGACAAGCATATGTGAAGGAGGTGGAGATGCATGAGGTGTAGGTGCAACTGATGGTTCAAAAGGAATCTCAACCTCAACATGTGGCTGGTCCACTGGATCCATTTGAGGTGCAGCAGCTTCTGGAGCAATTTCTTCTTGTACATGTTCAATTGGTGGCTCTGGCTCTACAACTGGCCCTCTTAGAACTTGGTCTCCCTCAACTCTGAATCTCATGAACTTTTGCAGGTGATGCAAATAGTATATATTGTTTTGAGAGATTTTCTGAATCTTTTCATTCACCAGAGAAACTCCAAAATGTTTGAATACAGCTGTGAGATGTGCAGTATAGGGCAAGGATCTGTGAAGATCTTTCCTTATTGTTTCAGACATGATTTGAGTCATTATCAAGTTCAGATTGACTTTCACATTTTTCTTCATGTTGTACATCACAAATCTTTGAATATCGGTCAGTCTATTCCTACCACCACCCTGTGGTGTAATAATGGTGGTAAGGATGTGATGTACCAAATGAAGAACTGGAGGGAAGGTGTTGGTGTTGAACCTTGTGACATGAGTTTGTCTAAAATCCTTTGAATCATGTGGAAGACCAGTAAGAAGAGTGTAGGCTTCATGAAGATTGAACTCAAATTCAGTCCAATCCTCACCATCATTTGGAAAGTGAAATAGTTCAGAAGCTAATTCAAGAGTGAAAAGAATAGAGACACCCTTGACCTCAGACCTGAAACCCTCTGGATCATCCACCATGTTCAGATAGAACTCTTGGACTAAACGAGAATAAAAGGTTCTGAATTCTGAAATAAACTTCAACCATCCTTGAAATTTAAAGAAGAGTATAAATTCTGAAAATGCACTTGCAAAAGCTTCATCAGATAATTCTACAGCCCTAGGCTTGAGAATAGATCTCCCCTCGATTGCAGTTTGAGATGGGGTGACTACTTTCCTCCCAGATGAATCAGAAGACTATGAGGATGAGTCTTCTTCATCAGAATCACTTGAATCTGGGAGAAGCTTCCTCTTAGGGTATCGAGAGGGCATGGGATACTTGCCTTTACTCAGAGGAGACGGCCTTCCCCGCTTAGATGGAGTTCTTGAAGGAGTAACCTCACCCTTTCTTTTTGATGGATCATGCCGAAACTTGCTTCTTCTCTCAGGTTGAGGCTCTTCAATGACTATGCCCTTTGCAGCCGCCCTGGTCTTTGCCCCTCTCTTGGGAGTCTGCTTGGGAGCCATGATGGAGGGAAGGATGAGAAGAGAAGAAGGGTGGATGGTTGGAGAAGAAGAGATGGGAACACAGGGGATCAATTCCTTGGGAGTTGGAAGGAGGGAGGATTTCAAATGGGTGGAAAGAGCAAGTGGTAGGGTCGACATGGGACATAGTGTATAGAAAAAAGGGTTTCAACACCACAAGAAGGGTGATAAGATGAACCCTTGGTTCATTTACCCTAAACATGAGCGGCGGTCAGGTTCAGGTGTGTCGACATACAAGGAGAGTGTATCGACCTGACAGACACTCTGGTGTCGACACAGGATGAAGGTGTGTCGACCTTACTTGATAAAAATTTAGAGATTTTGAGAGGAATGAGAAGGGAAACCTTTAATATGATGAGTCATGTCTGAGATCAATTATCCAGGATTTTTAATATGTTAAAGAGATAATTTCCAATTTTTCATCACAATCCCATCATTTATTCACTGAGTTAAAAAAATATCTATCAAGAGATTGATCATTAAAAGTTCTGAAGGATTGGGATGAGTGCTTAATTGACATAAAATATTCTATGCAGTCAATTGCTATCTTTTGCACTTTACCAAACCAAAGTAATGTGATTTCTTTAGGATTAAGGCAATTTATATTGAAATTAAACACTCTTAAAAGATTTGATTCAGGTTTAAGTTGTTCATTTTCTTTGATTGAATTTCTTTAACGTTTAAGCAAGGAGCATTCAAATATAGTAAATATTTTTTCACTCAGGTACACATGCTTTTTACACACCAGAATCTCTGGTTACTAAAGATTTACTAATTATCTTGCTTCAAGGGTGAATGAAAACCTTTTACATGGAAATATACGTTTATCAGACACCAATATTTCCAGTTACTCAGTTAACATTTGTTCTTTTCATTTTGATTTAACCCCTTAGAATAGAGATAACAAAACACCTCACGACATACATGGCTCTTCACTTTTTGTGAAGGTGTGTAGTTTCTCAGTATTATGCCATTGCTCTGTCAGAAAGACTTTTTGTAAATGAGCATTGAGACATTTGACACAACTTTACCTTTTATCAATCTTGAAAGAAGTGTGTAAAGTCAATATTCAATTGAGCATAATTCCATAAAAGAAATTAAATTACTTGAGGAGTTCAGTGTATAAGAGAGTGTTGATTGAAAGAACATATTATGGCAATTAAGAAATCAATTCTTGTTTTCTTCAGAAGAATTAATGAACATTTCATGTATTAGATATTCATCAACACACTGAATCAATTTTGGTTTTGATGAGAGAAAATGGCAATGAAGTCTTTAGCTCCCCTGAGTTATTGATCTCATCTATTTTTCATCAAAATTAAAGAAAATCCTTCTTCAATGAAAGAATGGTTAAAGTGATCAAATGAATTGGATGAAACTCAAATTGAAAGATTGAGGACTCCAAGGATGAACATGTATTTGATAAAATTCAGTGAGAGATTTATTCACACCTCAGGAATTTCACAGAAACTTCCATCATCTCAGTATTTTCTGACCAACCTTAGCAGCTTGTTCTCAAAGGCTTTATGAGCAATTCTGATTCTCTTGACATCACATCTCTGAACTTACCTTTACTTCTCAAGCAGTAATGCTCCCCCTCAATAAGTGCATCAATGAAATATTCAACATTCAAATCATGCAAACTGAATTTCAGCAAACAATCATTCAAGTATAAGCTTGTTTCAGAGAAGAATTATCCACAGCATAGAAAAGTAATCATTTTCCTTTCCTCTCCTTTTTTTTTTAATTTCAAAAATTAATGATTCTTACACATGATAGATCATGGGTACTTGGCGGAGGATTTCCCTCAACACATAATGATAGTTTTCAAACAAGCATAACTTGTTCTTCCACTAATCACTATTTGATATACCTCATAATCTTTGCATAAGAAATCAGTTTTTTTTTTGGTTAGTTTTTATTCCATGTTGCATATTCCAAGTTCTCTTCTTAAAGATGTGAATCTATCTTCAGCCAATGGTTTGTGAAATATCTGCAATTTGTTTTTCAGTGGGAATGAATTCTAATTCAATGTTTTTGTATGCAACTTCATCCCTTAGAAAATGATGCCTAATCTCAATTTGTTTTGTTCTAGAGTGTTGAATTGAGTTTTTGGAAAGATTGATTGTACTAGTATTGTCACACATGATAGATGAACATCCAATATCAATATTGTAGTCAAGCAATTGACTTTTAATCCACAACACTTGAGCTGCACAATTTCCTGCAGCAACATATTCTGCTTCTGCAGTAGAAAGTGCAACCGAGTGTTGTTTTTTGGATGCCCATGTTATCATGCAATTCCTAAAAATTGACAATATCCACTAGTACTCTTTCTATCAAGCTTACATCCAGTATAATCAGCATCAAAGTATGAAATCAAATTAGCATGACATCCAACTGGATACCATAAACCCAAATCACAAGTTCCACAGAGATATCTAAAAATCCTCTTAACTGTAAGCAAGTGACTTTCCTTTGGACTAGACTGAAATCTAGCACAAAGGCATACACTAAATTGAATATCTGGCCTACTTATAGTAAGATACAAAAGAGATCCAATCATACCTCTGTATTACTTTGCATCAACCAATTTACCTTTTTCATCTTTGTCTAATTTGATGCTTGTACTCATGGGAGTTGATGCTGGTTTGGCTTGTTCAAAGTGAAATCTTTTGAGCAATTCTTTAACATATTTGGCTTGATTTATAAAGAATCCGTCCTCAAGTTGTTTGACCTGCAAACCAAGAAAGAATTGTAATTCTCCCATAAGACTCATTTCAAATTCGCTGTGCATGTGATTGGAAAATTCTTTACACAATGAAGGATTGGTGGAACCAAAGATGATATCATCCACATATAGTTGAACTACAATGATATGATTGGGGACTGATTTTGTGAAAAGAGTTTGATCCACTTTACCTCTTGAAAAATTCTTACTAACCAGAAAACTGCTCAATCTGTCATACCATGCTCTTAGAGCCTGTTTCAGACCATAAAGAGCTTTATGCAATTTATACACATGGTTTCTAGGATCGGATTGTGGATTGATAAGATGCGAAGGGGGGGGGGGTTGAATAGATCTGAATGATAATTGCGGAAACTTAACCAATTCTGAATTACTTGAATCAGAGATCAATCCAATTAAACAATCTCCTGATCTGAAATGTGATTGTTTGTGTGATTAATATGTGAAGCAGTTAAACTCTTAGTGAGAGATCGAAATCCTGTGCAAACATCTAGCTTAAACAAGCAAAACAAACCACTACACACAGAATTTTTTAGGTGGTTCGGAAATCACACCAGTGATCCCTACATCCACCCCTCACACGGTGAGGCTTCACTAATCACAGAGTTCAACCACACTGGAGCACAACGACTCCAAAACAACCTTGAGTTCGACAGCTCACACACACAAACCAGAGCACAGCTGCTCCAGTAACCAAGCACAATTGCTCAACTACACACTTAGTATGCAACTCACAGAACCGAGCTCAACAGCTCACAAAACCCACGCTAGATCAAAGACAACAATAATTAGATCCTCTAGCAATGATCTGACTCAAGATGGATTTGTTCACAGGAATTTGTGCAGAACTTCATGCACAAATTTCATAGACGAATTAAGGAAGAACAAACTCAAAGTTAGAGAAGTGGATTGAAGAGGCTTGATGAAGCTCCTCGTCAATTGGCGATGCTCTGCTTCAATAGCTTCTGAATCGCAGAAAATCCTCTTCAATTGCTATGCTCCTGCTGGATCTGCTCCCTTGCTCAGCACATCAAGTCTCTCTTCAGAAATTGGCCTTGATTCCCTCGTACTTTTTCTTGAAAGAATGGATCGCAGCTTTTGGAGATGAGCAAGATCTGGAGAGACCTCTTTTTGCCGCCAAAAGGTTTCACTGGGAATTGCAACAGCAGCAGCACTCCTTGGGGGGCAAGGATTGGGGGTATTTATAGCCCCATAGGTCCATGTGGACCCTTGGAGTGCGTGGGCACAAAAACATAGGCAGATTCCCTTGATCCCCAAGCGGTCACGTGTCCAGAGAATTCAAGTGCTGAGATTTTATCCGATGTGTGTCGACACCACCAAGTTGTGTGTCGACACCATTGGCAAATTCTGCAAACTGGACTTCTAGGACAGTGAACTAGTGTCGACACCATCAGAGAGTGTGTCAACGCCACTGGCATTTCTTTCAGAACATGCTCCTGGGACAGTCAACCAGTGTCGACACCATCAGGGAGTGTGTCAACACCACTGGTCCATTCTTTTAGAAAATGCTTCTGGGATAGTTATCTAGTGTCGACACCATCAGGGAGTGTGTCGACACCACTGTGGCAAACTTGTGTAATCCTGAAAATATTAAATAAAGGCCATTAACATAAGATATTATCATCAAAGTATGAGATAATAACTATTAAAAAAAATGTTGTTTAGGCATTGTTATGACATGAAAGATATGTGTAACATGTTTTACACATCATACACAAAATCATAAAGTGTCATCATCAAAACTAGGAAGAGAAAAATATTAATTGGTTAATTCCAAAACACACTCAACCCAACATTCTCCCCCTTTTGATGATGGCAACAATGATTCATCATGGTAATTAGGTTTTCTTACAGATGTGATTTTGAGCCATTCATTCACATAGTTCCAAACATACAAGAAGCATAACAATGACATTCAACATTTTCATCATTCCATCAACCATCATTTCATTCAATTGTCATTCTCAAAAGCCTCAACCATACAAAAAGATAACCATATCAGAAGATATATCTTGAAATCCAAAAAAAAATCTCCATTACAAAATGAATCCGTCTCCCCCTTTGACATCAGCAAAACAAAAGGATTGATCAAGAGGATGGAGGTGGAGGAGGATAGGGAGTAAGAGGGTCTCAAAAGACTTCATCCTGGCTTCCAAGACAGTCAGACTTGTTCTCATCTGTGTTTGCACGGTGGCCAATCTTGTATGCAACAGGTCTTCCATCCGTTGATGATTATCATACATGTTCTCTTGAAATGCACTTAGACTAGCTAACACATGTGGGGAGGCTGAAGAGGAGCTTGGGATGGTGCCATGGTGTCGGAAATTACTGAGCACGTTCTTGAGATCTGCCATTTCTTGATCAATGTGAGCTATCAAGGTTTTCATTCTGTCCATATCATCAACCAAGTGAGCAAAAGACAATCGACTCTTAGACACTTGAGAGACAGCTTCTTGATTGTTGAAAAGACCCTGTTGAGTGTTGGCTAAAATAGCTTCTAGAACAGCTTGAGTCTTGAGTTGTAGGTCTTTACGTTGGGTACAAGCATCACCCAAAGTGCCAATGAGCCTATTGAATCTTCGTGTGGCATGGTCAGCTGCCTGTTGCTGTCTAACAAACTGCCCATAGACTGAATTTTCCAATCTTTAAATCCGAAGCTCAAATCTGTCTGACATCTGCTATATAGAGGAATTAAGATTGTCAAATTGTTCTTGAAGAAATTTGTACAACTCTGGTGGAACAGAAGGTCCACCAGAAGATGTGGAGGCTGATGCATGAGACTGGTGAAAGAAGGTGAAAGGAATTAGGACACTAGAAGGAGGAGGAGGTGTATGAGGTGTGGGTGGAGCAGGTGTGTCTTGTGGGACCTCCATCTCAACCTCAACCTGAGACTGATCAGTTGGATCATTCTGTGGAACATCAGCATCGGGAAATTGTGCTTCTCCTTCAGGTGCAGCTGGTGGCACAACAACTGGTCCTCTAATTATCTAATCACCTTCAATCCGAAAGCCCATGTATTTCTGCCAATGTTTGAGACAGTAAATGTTGTTCTTTGGGATTTTCTGAACCTTTTCATTATCAAATGAAACTCCAAAATGTCTGAACACTTCAGTGAGATGGGCAGCATAAGGCAAAGACCTGTGGAGATCCTTTCTGTTTGTCTCGGACAGAATTTGTGTCATAATCAGATTCAAGTTGACCTTAATGTCCTTCTTCATGCAGTACATCACAAACCTCTGTATATCTGTCAGTCTATTCCTCCCACCACCTTGAGGTGTGATAATAGTGGTGAGAATGTGATGAACTAAACGAAGAACTGGAGGAAAGGTATTGGTGTTAAATCGAGTGACATGAGTTTGTCGTGAATCAGTACAATCATGTGGAAGACCAGTGAGGAGAGTGTATGCGTCATGGAGATCAAATTCAAATGCACTGTAATCCTCTCCATCATTAGGAAACTGGAATAGTTGAGAAGCCAGTTCAGGAGTAAATAGAATTGAAGTGCCTTTGATTTCAGACTTAAAACCCTCAGGAACATCCTCCAAGTTCATATAAAATTCCTGAACCAATCGAGGGTAGAATGTGCGAAATTCAGAAATAAATTTCAACCAGCCTTGAAATTGGAAGAAAGTGATGAAATCAGGAAAAGCATTGGAGAAATTCTCGTCTGACAAGTCAACAGCCCGGGGCTTAAGGATGGATCTTCCTTCAATAGCAACCTTGGATGGTGTAACTCCAGGAGTTGAAGAGGAATCAGAGGAGTTGGATGAGGATTCTTCAGTACGAGAAGCACTGGAGTCTGAAGAGCTGGAGACAATCTTCTGCCTTGGGTGTCGAGACGAAATGGGGGACTTGCCTTCACTGGAGGGAGTCACCCTTCCCCGCTTGGAGGATGTTGCGGAAGGAGAAGGAGCAACCATGACACTTGGACGGATCATGGCGAAGCTTGCTCTGGCATTCAGGCTGGGGCTCTTCATCACGACCCCGAGCGCCATAGCCCTAGACTTTGCGCCCTTCTTGGAGACTGCTTGGGAGGCATGACGGAGAGCAGGAAGGAAAGAGAGGGAGGGAGGATATGGAAAAGGAAGAGATGGTGGGAACGTGGAAGAGATCCGTTCCTTTCTAGTGAGAGAGAGAGAGGGGGTGGAGGTTAAAGAAAGGAAGATTTGAAGGCGGTGGGTCGACTGGTAAAAGGGACAAAGAAAAAAGGAGGGTCGATACAAGATAGAAGAGGTAAAATGAACCGCCGGTTCATTTACACTAAACAGGGACTGGCGAAAGAGCTCACCCTGATAGGCTGTGGTGTCGACACAGAAGGAGATGGTGACGACCTGACTGACAGACTTTGGTGTCGACATAGGAAGGAGATTGTGTCAACCTGTCGGGGCAAAAAGTGGTGAAATTTTCAGGAAAAATGGAAGGAAAGTCTTTATGATGATGAAAAAGTCATGGAATCAAGTATTCAAGGATTTTTAATATGTTAAAGAAAGCATTTGCCATTTGTCATCATAAAACCATTATTTAGTCAAGGGTTAAACAACAGCTCACAATATTTGTTCATAAATTCTTCTGAAACACTAGAATGACAGTTTTCATTGAGATATGATATTCTATGCAGTCAATTACAATCTTTCATCTCTTACTAATCCAAAGTAATGTGCTTGCTTTAGGATTAAGTCAATTGTGTTGAAGTTAACCATTCTTAAACAGTCTGATTTGGGTTTAGGTTGTTTGTTTTGTATGATTGAATGTTCTTTAACATTTGAGCAAAGAGCTTTCAAATGTAGTAAATCTCTTTCACTCAAGTACTAATGCTTTTTACACACCATAGTCCCTGGTTACTAAGGATTTACTCATTATCAAGCTTCAAAGGGTGAATGATAACCTTTTGACATGGAAATATATGTTTATCAGACACGAATATTTCCAGTTACTCAGTTGTCATTGAAAAAATTTTGTTTTTAATTTTAGATAGACCCCTTAGAACAGAGATAGCAAAAATACCTCATGACATACATTGCTCTTCATTCTTTGTGAAGGTGTGTAGTTTCTCAGCAATAATGCCATTGCTCTGTGATGACCCTCCTTATACCGGTATGATTATACCAATCCACGTCGATATAGTGAACGTCGTTACAGTGGGACATTTACCCATCACTACCACAAGATTGAGATGTACACAAATATAGACATAGAACAGCGGAAGTAAGAGAATTAACTGTCAATTTTATTTCATCATCCACATTAGACATACATAGCCCATATAGTAATTTAAAAGAAACTAAAGTCCACATAATGAAATTCTAGATCCAAATTACATTGTTCATCCACAATTACACAAGTCTCAAATTTCATACTATGGAAGAAGAAGGTACAATGTCGGTGACTCCACAACAATTTAGTCTCCTCGCTCGGAATCGCTCTCAACGATCTCCTCCAAGGAAGTAGGGTCACTTGCTAAACCTGTACGCCGAAGCAAGAGTGAGTCTAAAAGACTCAACAAATAATCCATACACATTATACATACACACATCATGCGCACATTTTACTCTCAATTACGTCAATCAATACATGCAACATGGTTTGAACAATCTTTAAGAAAGCCTATCATGATACTTCTACCAATTTCATAACGCATGATACATGGTTTATGTCATTCCACAATAATATACCTACCACATGCTTTCTATACATTTACTCACATGATAGCTAAATTTATATCTACGTTGCAACATGATAGCAATTGAGACATGAAATTTTACACATAAAGGAAGAGCGATCCTAACATGGATTCTACGTACTTTTCCACATGCATATCACATTTGTAAACATACTATGCTTGCTGTTTTGACATGATCTAACTCCATCATATCATATTTCACAATTCTACATGCTATCACATTGGGTTCACATATTCACATACTCACATACACACTACGCATTTTCACTTATACACAATCACATTATTCTCATTTAAATGCCGTGACACATAGTCCAAACCACCACTAGAAGGACACATATAACACATTCACATAACACATAGACGCCACCTAGGCAACACAGTGACGAATCTTGGTACTGCGCATACTGGGAGAAGTACTCTCCACCCTAACCAGTGGTACTTGTCCACCTCTAGGATTTCATCCTAATGCCCATAGGATATCAAACACATTGAACCTTCCCATGGGGACTTTACCACAGTACGGTTCCACAGCCCTCTATGGAAGCAGTGTCACACACGACACAATTTACACATTTCCCAATTTAACACACACACAATTTCTCACTAATTAACACATCATTTCCATTTTCACATTCATGCACATGGTTCAGTTTCCCCTATCATGGTACTACTGTTCATAAGACTTAAAACATTCAGGGATTTACACTAATCATGTTAAAACTATTTAACGAATCTATGATCACAATAAGCATGCTTTAATTAATCATTCCTTCATGAAATTTGCATAAATATCACTTACTATTGCCCAATCAACATAAAATCTTAACCACGGCTTTTTACATGTTGTAGATCATACATACAAATTTTCACATTTTTCTGAGCTATGCATAATTTACAGAAAATAGAACAACCATTTGCATATTACCCAAATCAGTTCATCCTTGATTCACATCATGAAGGTCATAATTAGCAGTTTATAGCCCTGTGTCTAATAGTCATATCATCACAGAATTTTTCCTACAATTTAACAAGCATCATATGATTTATTGGAAATTTAAAACAACCTACTCATGCTCCCTATTTTTAAATCCAGAAATTTTAACTAATTACATAGACATGGGAAAATTCCCAAATTTTCATGACATGAACTGACACTCATCCACATCGTCTAAAATTTTTATGGCATTTAAATTCCACATGGATTGTGTAAACAGGGGTCTACCATGTTCAAAACCTGTTTAACATGCATTTCAAACAAATTCAATAATTAATACCATTAACGGAAATTCACAGAAATTTCACAACACCATCCACTATCTAAATTACATACCATATACAATTTACAGTATATCCTCATGCGTAGAAATCCAAAAAATAGTCATATAAGGAAGAACAATTCACTATTCTTTCCTGAAGAACTAAACGACAAGGGTCTGGCCGTTCAAACAAGTTAACGGCAGTATCGGCTGCCGCCAACTTAGGATATTAACGGCAAGAGATCCTACCGTTAAGTTCCTGTCTGTGAAAAATATAGACTGAACGCCAGAAACTTGGTGAAATTGGGGTTCCAGGACTCGAATAAAATTTCAGAAAAATGCCTAAGACCTACTAGACATATGTATGAACAATGGGGATGGGTTACTTGCTGAGTCTTTTAGACTCACTCTTGCTTCGACGTACAGGTTTAGCAGGTGACCCTACTTCCTTGGAGGAGATCGTTGAGAGCGATTCCGAGCGAGGAGAGTAGATTGTTGTGGAGTCAGCGACATTGTACCTTCTTCTTCCATAGTATGAAATTTGAGACTTGTGTAATTGTGGATGAACAATGTAATTTGGATCTAGAATTTCATTATGTGGACTTTAGTTTCTTTTAAATTACTATATGGCTATGTATGTCTAATGTGGATGATGAAATAAAATTGACAGTTAATTCTTTTACTTCCGCTGTTCTATGTCTATATTTGTGTACATCTCAATCTTGTGGTAGTGATGGGTAAATGTCCCACTGTAACGACGTTCACTATATTGACGTGGATTGGTATAATCATACTGATATAAGGAGGTCGTCACATGCTCTGTCGAAAATATTTGAAGGTGAACAATAAGATATGAGTTACAACCTTATCCGTCATCAGATGTGAAAGAGATGTGTAAAGTCATGCACAATTAACCTTAATTCCATTAAAGAAAGCATATTACTTTAGAAGTTCAAAATAGAAATGAAGGATGACTGAGAGAATATAATAAAGCAATCAAGAAGTCATTCTTTGGTTTCTTCAGACAAAATTAATGAACATTTCTTATACAGATGTTGTATCAGCACATTGAAGCAATTCTGATTTATGAGAGAGAAATGCAATGATTTCTTTAGCACCCCCAGAGTTGTTAATTCCATCATTCTTTCATAAAAAATAAAGAGGATCATTCTGTATGGTGAAGATATTCACATGAATTGAATGAAGGGTAGAATGAAGATTTGGTGAGGATAAGAATGAACAGGAATGCACAGAGTCAATGCAGAATTTTGTCAAGACTTCCTGAAAGTGTGTTGATTTGATATTGACACCAAAGGCTCACATTACTTCAGCATTTTTCAAATCAGCCACAGTATTACAAATCTCTATCCCTGAGCTTAACTTTTCTTTACAAGCAATGCGACTCCCCCTCAAAATGTGCCTCAATAAAGCATTCAACACTCAACCCAATGACATAGAATTTAAGAAGTATGAACAAAAACAATTACTGAAGACAAAAGCTCCCTCTAAACAAATGCCTACAAGGTTCTTTATACTTGGCGGAGACATATACTCTCGCATAGTGAAAGTATTTGGACAAGCTTGACTTGCCTTTCTACAAATCACCATTTGATATACCAAGAAACCATTGTAATGCAAAAAGAGAGAGTTTATTTATAAAACCAAAACAACATTTGTAAAAAAAAAAAATAGAAGACATTAAAAATGTGGACATTTGCATAAACCAAGCTGTCTTCTTAAAGATGAAAATCTGTTGTCAGAAGAGGCTTAGTGAAAATATCAGCAATTTGTTTTTCAGTTTCAATGAAGTGAAGTTTAAATGATTTCTTAGCAACCTCATCCCTTAAGAAATGATGCCTTATTTCAATGTGTTTTGTTCGTGAATACTGAATTGAATTTTTAGACAAATTGATAGCACTAGTGTTGTCACACAATATAGGAATGCACCCTAATTTGTGATTATAATCTAGGAGCTGGTGTTTCACCCAAAGAATTTGAGTTCCACAACAACCAGCTGCAACATATTCAACCTCTGCAGTGGATAGAGCGACTGAATGTTGCTTTTTGGAGGCCCAAGAAATTAAGCAACCACCTAGATATAAACACAATCCACTAGTACTTTTTCTATCAAGCTTGCAACCAGCATAATCAGCATCACAGTAAGCAATTAGATCTAACTTACAACCAGTAGGGTACCAAATTCCAAGTTCACATGTTCCACAAGATATTTAAAAATTCTTTTGACAGCTAACATGTGACTTTCTTTAGGATTGGCTTGAAACCTTGCACACAAGCACACGCTAAATTGAATATCAGGCCTAGAGGTTGTGAGATAAAGTAGAGATCCAATCATACCACTATAGGTCTTTGGGTCTACTAACTTACCAAATGAATATTCTTCTAGTTTACATTCATTGCTATTGGTGTGCTTGAATGTTTGAGGTGCTGAAAGTCAAACCTTTTTAGAAGTTCTTTGACATACTTTGTTTGACTAATGAATATCCCTTCACTGGTTTGGTGCACCTGCAATCCCAAAAAGAACTGTAAATCGCCCATCAAGCTAAGTTCAAATTCAATTTTTGTAACGTCTCGTGTTTTTCGGATCCTCGTGGATCCTGTGTTTAGTAGTTGTGATGGCTATCGTGAGGCCAATGTGGTTTGTGTATGGTACGTGTGCGTGTCTCGAGGGCTTATTGGGCTGATAGTCTGGGCCTGCAGCACCCTTGTATCCTCAGCCTGTCATCGCGACAAGAAGGAGTGTCGCGTTCTAAATGCGACCGAGGTGACCATCGCGTTATGGTGGCCGCCTTGGGGCATTGATCGTCTGCATGTGCGCCATGTGTAGCGCGCAGAGCGGCATGCAGGAAGGCGACGCCTAGGTCTATCGCGATCAGGTCGTGACGCGACGACACGTCGCGTTCTCAACCGCTGGTTGTTTTTAAGAAACCCCAGCCAGACAGAACTGCAGTGAGTTCTGCTCGGCCAGGGGAAGGGGAGCTGCGGCGATTTTTAGTGGAAATCCGTGTTTTCGGCGTACTCGTGCCGTGGGAAGCTCGCGTGGAGCGAGAGGAACGCCGGGGGAGCGTGGTATCGCATGTTCTTCGCGAGGTAGGGTGACTCCTCCCGTTTCCGGGGCGAGAATCGCGTGGAATGCAGGGTTTGATCACTTTAACGCTTTCTACACAATAGATATCATGCCTAGGAACTCATTAAAGCATGAAAAACACCAATTAAGGTGGTTTGCATGGTGTGGATTGGTAATCCGTGGAGGGGATCCCGGATTAGGGTTTCCGTCTGTTAAGGCGACGGATTCCCCTGTCGCGATCAGGTGGCGACGAGCCGACCTGTCGCGTTAAGGTTATGAACGCGACTTGTTTGTATGTCGCGTTAATGTGTTGAAGGCGACCTATCGGGCTGTCGCGTTATGAAGGCGATGCAAGCCCATGTCGCGACCACAGCCGAGTGGTCTGAATGTGCATGATTTATGTGATATGATTATCCAGTTGTTATTATTCGATGTATTTGGTAATACCGTGTGGTGCATTGGCACCCGTGGTGTTCTGGGAGCGCATGTTTTCGAGGCTAGTATGTTGGTTACGTAGCTAGCTAATGGTTTGTGTGTTGGCGTGGTATGCACGCGAGTTGCACTACGTTCACGTGTTGTGAACAGTTTGTTACTTGAGGTTTACGTGACGTTTCACGTGGTTTGTGTGTGACGTGCACGTGGTTCTGTGTGCGTGGCAAGTAGTACGACGCCTACCGTGGTTACCTCTCTAGTTGGGTGCCCCAGGTTCTCTGTGAGCTAGGCTGTTAGCTCAAGACTTTGTCCTGGTACTTGTGTTGCACTGTTGAGGTCTGTGTCGTCTGTCCTGGACACCCTCACTCCTTTGTTTGAGTTGTACGTCCGGCTGAGGGAAAGATGACAGTGGGACAGTGACTCTGAGTTTTGTTTTTAGTCACTTGTAGCGCGCTCTTAGTTGGGGGTACAGACACCAGCAGTCGACACTGGTCCCCAACTAGTCCTTTTCCAGTGCCGCACTCTAGGGTGCTCCGGCCAGAGACCCTAAAGGTGCCAGGCATGGGCCTGCAGTTGTGTGTCCGCAGGAGGCTTCGGCCCGTTCGCAGGAGGCAGACTCGGATCAAGTTCGTTAGTGGTTTAACGGGCTTGAACGAGGCGTTCCGTCACAATTGGTATCAGAGCAAGGTCCGTGTAAATATAACGGAACTGGGAAATTATATAGCCATATTTCTACATTTGTACACTGCTGGTAGTTGGCCCTGGTTTCTAATGATTGTTGTTATGTTTGTGGATGATATTTTGTTTGTGCTGAAGTTTGAGATGGCTGATAGAAGGGATTGGGGTGGTGGAGGAGAGGACCCTGAAGAGTCCACTCAGCGTATGATTGAGAGGATTTGGGAAAGCCTCACTGATATTCGGATGAGGATGGATCGGCAGGCACCGATACCTCCAACAGTAATACCACCAGATGCTGGAATACCCGTGGCCCCTGTTGCACCACCGCCTAGGGTGGAGGTACCTTATATGGCACCTGTACCACCACCAGTAATGGCAGCAGAAGAGCCAGTGATGCAAGTTGAAAAGTTTTTGAGATTGCAGCCGCCCACTTATACAAGAGGGCCGAATCCAGATACAGCATAGCACTGGATTCATGAGGTTGAAAGGGTCTTTACGACCATGAGGTGTCCAACAGCGGATAAAGTTGTGCTAGCCACATACCAGTTGAGAGGCTTTGCGCAGCACTGGTGGCGTTTGAAGATGCAAACCACCTTTGCAGGTAGATCAGAGGAGGTTATTACCTGGCCGGAATTTCTCGAGGCATTTAATGACACATTTTTTCCACTTCAAGTGCAACAGGCAAAAAGAGAGCAATTTTGGACACTTCAGCAAGGTAATACCTCAGTTTTAGAATATCAGATGAGATTTATGGCACTTAGCCGATATGCACCTTATGTAGTATCAGATAATGCTATGATGGTTGAATATTTTATTCGGGGTTTGAGAGAAGAGTTGCAGAATGCGGTAATACCGTTAATGTGTAGATCAGTTGAGGAAGCAGCCTAGAGAGTAGCTACTTTTGAGATATCTATTTAGGCTCGTCAGGCAAGTGGGTCAGTTCGGGGAGTTTTCGGCTACCTCAGCAGGCAGTAGGAGTTAGTAGAGGAAAGGCTCCAGCAGGACCTTCTTCTTCAGGTTTTGGTAAGTGGGGTCAGAAATTAAAGCAAGTATTCAAGGCAAAGGAAGAGGAAGAGGGGGTCATCAGTAGTTTCAACAGGGGCGTGGTTATACGGTAGAGGTAGAAGAATCGCAGCAGAATACTGCCTGACAGCCCACTATTCCACCAGGTTACAGATGTTATAATTGCAATCAGCTAGGGCATTTGATCCACAATTGCCCTTATCCGAGAGAATATGGGTATGGTAGAGGTGTTCATAGCAGTAGCAGCCCTAGTAGTCTTTAACAGGTCGTGGTGGAGGTTTACCGCAGCAGTGAGGTAGAGGCCGGGTTATGGCTATCACCCGTGCCCAGGCGGAGGCATCGAATATGATAGAAGGTATTATACCCATTTATGATTATTCAGCAAGAGTTTTATTTGATTCGGATGCCTCTCATTCTTTTATTTCCGAAGAATTCCTGAATTGTATGACTCGTCCTTTGGAAGAAAAGTCTTGTGAGTTGGTAGTGGAGGTTCCTTTTGGTGAGTTTATGCTCACGTCGAGCTACATAGATGAAGCTCCTGTTGTAATTGGAGGGAACCAGATGCTGGGTCGGTTATATGCCCTGCAATTGATGGATTATGACATTATTTTGGGAATGGATTTGCTTGAGACCTATGGAGCAATGTTAGATTGCAAAAGGAAAAGGATCAGGTTTTGTCATCCTAATGGTGTCGAGTTTAAATATCAAGGTATGCCTTTTTTGTACTCCTAAGTTTATAATTTCTGCAATTAGAGCTAGAAAGTTGATAAATGCAGGATGTGTGGCTTATTTAGCTTCAGTGAGTCTGATAGAGGCTAGTCAGTCAGTGGAGGCAGTTCCCGTGGTTAGGGAATTTGTCGATGTTTTCCAGAAGATTTGCCTGTTTAGCTCCACACAGAGAGGTGGACTTTACTATTGAGTTGCTGCCAGGTACCATACCGATCTCTAAAGCTCCATATCAGATGGCACCAGCAGAGCTTAAAGAGTTGAAAAAGCAATTAGAGGAGTTATTGCAGAAAGGGTTTATTAGACTGAGTCATTCCCGTGGGGAGCACCGGTGTTGTTCGTGAAAAAGAAGATTGTAGTTTTCGCATGTGCTTAGATTACAGGAAGTTGAATGATGTGACCATTAAGAATAAGTACCCATTACCAAGAATAGATGATCTGTTTGATCATTGTAGTCAACAAAAGTATTTTCTAAAATTGATTTGAGATCTGGGTACCATCAGTTAAGGATTAAGGAAGAAGATATAGATAAAACAACATTTAGAACCAGATATGGTCACTATGAGTTTGTGGTTATGCCATTTGGGCTAACCAATGCTCCTGTAGCTTTTATGGATCTGATGAATAGAATCTTTCATCCATATTTAGACCAATTTATTGTGGTCTTTATAGATGATATTCTGATTTACTTAGCATCTGAAGAGGAGCATGCAGCGCATTTGAGATTTGCCTTGCAGTTATTAAGAGATAATCAGTTGTTTGCCAAATTCAGTAAGTGTGAATTTTGGTTAAAGGAAATTCAGTTCTTGGTCATGTCATATCAGTGGAGGGAGTGGCGGTTGACCCAAGTAAAGTGGAAGCAGTGATGAAATGGGAAGTGCCTAAGACAATTACTGAAATAAGAAGCTTTTTGTGGTTAGCAGGCTATTATAGGCGTTTCATTCAAGATTTTTCTAGATTGCGGCACCCATGACTAGACTGACTAGAAAGGGGTACCATTTGTATGGTTGGTGAATGTCAAAGAAGTTTCATGGAATTAAGAAGAGGCTTACAGCGGCACCTGTGTTGACATTACCAACAGGTAATGGTGGTTTTGTTGTGTATACAGATGCATCTAGAAGAGGGCTTGGCGCAGTGCTAATGCAGCATAGTAAGGTAATAGCTTATGCGTCCATACAATTGAAGCCAGCAGAAGAGAATTACCCCACTCATGATTTAGAGTTAGCAACAGTTGTGTTTGCCTTAAAGATGTGGAGGCATTATCTTTATGGTGAAAGATTTGAAATTTTTATAGATCATAAAAGTTTAAAATATATCTTTTCCCAGAAAGACTTGAATCTCCGTCAACGTAGATGGGTGGAGTATTTAAAAGATTATGATTTTAGTTTGGCTTACCATCCGGGTAAGGCCAATGTGGTGGCTGATGCCTTAAGCAGAAAAGCATATTTAAGCCAAACGATGATAAAGGAATGGAAGTTATATGAAGAGATAGCAGAGAACTCCCTGTATGTGCCAAGTAGTCAGCGACGGGCAATATTAGCTAGTAGTGATGTGGAGCCGTCATTGTATTGGCAAATTGTTGAGGCTCAAAAAATAGATGTGAATTTAGCCGAAATAGTGAAAATGGAAGGAGTTACTATTGATGATAACTGTGTGGTCAGGCTTAGAGGCAGGTATTTGTGCCAGAAGAAAGAGAAGTAAAGCAGAAAGTATTAGAAGAGGCCCATAAATCCAGGTACACTATTCATCCTGTAGTACTAAAATGTACCAGGATCTGAAAAGCATTTTTGGTGGCCTCATATGAAAAAGGAAATAGCAGAATTTGTTGCAAGATGTGCAATTTGTCAACAGATTAAGGCAGAACATCAGAAGCCTGGAGGTCTATTGCAACCGTTGCCCATTCCACAGTGGAAATGGGATGATATTGCTATGGACTTTGTAGCAGGTTTGCCAAGGTTAGCCTCAAGACATAATGGAATATGGGTATTTGTTGACAGATTAACTAAAGTGTCCAGGTTGGTGGCAGTAAGTATGTCTTGGACAGTGGACAGATTTGCGAAAGTTTATGTTGATAGAATTGTTCCACTGCATGGTATTCCGAAGACTATTGTCTGATAGAGATCCAAGGTTTACTTCTGGGTTTTGGAGAAGCTTGCAGAGAGTAGTTGGCACTGAGTTGAGATATAGCTCAGCTTATCATCCCCAGATCGATGGTCAGATAGAAAGGACTATCCAGACAATTGAAGATATGTTGCGAGCCTGTTGTTTAGTTTGGGGAGGTAGTTGGGAGCATCATTTAAGTATGGTTGAGTTTGCTTATAACAATAATTATCATACCAGCCTTGGGATGGCACCATATGAAGCACTATATGGAAGGCCATGTAGAACCCCATTAAACTGGCATAAAGTGGGAGAAAGGCAGATGGTGGGTCCTAAATTAATTCAGCAAACCACGGAAATAGTGAAGCTTATTAAAGAAAAATTGCAGGCAGCTCAAAGCAGGCAGAAGAGTTATGCCGATAATCGGAGAAGACCACTTCAGTTTGAAGTGGGAGACTTTGTTTTTCTAAGAGTTTCTCCTAGTAAGGGTATTATGAGGTTTGGCAAGATCGAAAAGTTGAGCCCGAGATATGTGGGACCCTTTCAGGTGTTAGAAAGAATTGGAGAAACAGCTTATAGACTTGATTTGCCAGCTGATTTTGCAGATGTTCATGATATTTTCCATGTTTCTATGTTAAGAAAGTGCATTGAAGATCCAACGCAGATAATCAGTTACCAAGGAGGTGACTTGAGGCTAGATATGACTATGCCAGAGTATCCAGTGCAAATTACTGGCCATAAGATAAAGAAGCTGAGAAATAAAGAATTGAATTAGTCAAGGTGAGATGGGAGAATTGGTTGGGTGGTGAGGATACCTGGGAATTAGCTGAGGAAATGGCTAAAGGGTATCCTTACTTATTTGAGTAAGGTTTTGCATTTATTTTTAGATGATAGTACTTGTAAATATGTGTGATGAAACTTCTTGTATTTAAGTTATGAATTTCGAGGTCGAAATTTCTTTTTAGATGATAGTAATGTAACGTCGCGTGTTTTTCGGATCCTTGTGGATCCTATGTTTAATAGTTGTGATGGCTATCGTGAGGCCAATGTGGTTTGTGTATGGTACGTGTGCGTGTCTCGAGGGCTTATTGGGCCAATAGTCCGGGCCTGCAGCACCCTTGTATCCTCAGCCTGTCATCGCGACAGGAAGGAGTGTCGCATTCTGAATGCGACCGAGGTGACCGTCGCGTTATGGTGGCCGCCTTGGGGCGTTGATCGTCTACATGTGCGCCACATGTAGCGCGCAGAGCGGCATATAGGAAGGCGACGCCTAGGTCTATCGCGATCAGGTCGCGACGCGACGATACGTCGCGTTCTCAACTGCTGGGTGCTTTTAAGAAACCCCAGCCAGACAGAACTGCAGTGAGTTCTGCTTGGCCAGGGGAAGGGGAGCTGCGACAATTTTCAGTGGAAATCCGTGTTTTCGGCGTACTCGTACCGTGGGAAGCTCGCGTGGAGCGAGAGAACGCCGGGGGAGCGTAGTATCGTGTGTTTCTTCGTGAGGTAGGGTGACTCCTCCCATTTTCGGGGCGAGAACCGCGTGGAATGTAGGGTTTGATCAGTTTAACCGCTTTCTACACAATAGATATCATGCCTAGGATCATTAAGCATGAAAAACACCAATTAAGGTGGTTGTCATGGTGTGGATTGGTAAATCCGTGGAGGGATCCCTGATTAGGGTTTTCGTCTGTTAAGGCGACGGATTCCCCTGTCGCGATCAGGTGGCGACGGCCGACCTGTTGCGTTAAGGTTATGAACACGACTTTTTGTATGTCACGTTAATGTTTAAAGGCACCTATCGGGCTGTCGCGTTATGAGGGATGTAAGCCCATGTCGCGACACCAGCCCGAGTGGTCTGAATGTGCATGATTTATGTGATATGATTATCTGGTTGTATTATTCGATGTATTTGGTATACCGTGGGTGCATTGGCACCATGGCGTTCTGGATCGCATGTTTTCGAGGCTAGTATTTGGTTACAGCTAGCTAATGGTTTGTGTGTTGGCGTGGTGCCCGCGAGTTGCACTACTTCCGTGTTGTGAACAGTTTCTACTTGAGGTTTACGTGACGTTTCACGTGGTTTGTGTGTGACGTGCACGTGGTTCTGTGTGCGTGGCAGTAGTTACGACGCCTACCATGGTTACCTCTCTAGTTGGGTGCCCCAGGCTCTCTGTGAGTAGGCTGTTAGCTTGGGGGATTTGTCCCGGTACTTGTGTTGTACCGTTGAGGTCTGTGTCGTCTGTCTGACACCCTCACTCCTTTGTTTGAGTTGTACGTCCGACTGAGGGAAAGACGACATGGGACAGTGACTCTTAGTTGGTTTTTAGTCACTTGTAGCGCGCTCTTAGTTGGGGGTACGGACACCGGTAGTCGACACTGGTCCCCAGCTAGTCCTTTTCCATGCCTCACTCTAGGGTGCTCCGGCCAGAGACCCTATAGGTGCCAGGCATGGGCTGTGCGGTTGTGTGTCCGCAAGAGTGGTGTTTAGTTGGTCCTCACGTTTTTTGACTTTTCCACGTGGAGTGGCAGCTGAACCTTTCGTCCGTGGCTGCGAGACTGAGAGGTAGACCTGTGTTAGTTTGTCTGAGTCAGTCACTGGTGTCGCAAACCAGTTCATGTGGCTCGTGTGTGGCGGTCTCTACTGTAGCTCGTACACCTGTTTGGGTTTGCCGTTTATTTATTACAGTTACTTTACGTAGTCGGCAAACGGTGAGTACATTTAACAGCTTTAATACCTTCTTAGTTGTTCTATAAATTGCTAGCACAGTTTACTATTTCTGTACCTGTGTTTTTGGTTTGCTCGGTGTTTGGGGAGTTCCCTACCTGAGCCAGTGACTAAGAGCTCCCCCTACCCCCCCCCCCCCCCACAGGTGAGGGCGAGGAGGACGTTTGTTACCATCGTCCATTTCGGAGCCGCGTCGTAGCGGTGCTGGACCAGCACCTCAGTAGTGTAGTTTTCTTTTCTTAGTTGTTCTATTTTACCTCGGGTATGTCCCAGGCTCCTGTACTTTCTTGTACTTTTGTTGAAATTTGACTATGTAAATCTTGTACATTATATATGAATTAGTGAACATATAGTGATCAGGTGTGTTCCTTTGTTTTGTCACGGACGTGTGTATGATATCCCTTGCGAGGCTTCGGCTCATTTCGCGGACTCGGATCAATTCTTTAGTGGTTTAACGGGCTTAACGAGCCTTCCGTCACAATTTTCATATGTTCAGCAAATTCAGTACACAATTCTCATTGTGGATCCAATTAATGTCATCAACATAAATTTGGACAGCAATGATTTGTTGATTTAAAGTTTTTGTGAACAAAGTTTGGTCAACATTACCTCGAGTGTATCCTTTCTCCAATAAGAATGAACTCAAGCGTCCATACCAAGCTCTTGGAGCTTGCTTAAGACCATAAAGAGCCTTATTAAACTTGAAAACACGATCATGAAATTTTTCATTTTCAAAGCCTATAGGGTGTTCTACAAAAACATTTTCTTTGATGTATCCATTCAAAAGGCATGTTTTACATCCATTGGTAAACTTAAATTTCAGAGATGATGCAAAAGCAAGAAATATGCTCACAGCTTCTACCTAGCTACAGGGCAGATAACTCTTCAAAATCAATTCCAAACTCTTGATTGTACCCTTGACAACTAGTCTAGCTTATTCCTAACACCCTGTCCATTTTCATGTCAATTTATTTCTAAACACACCCATCTAGTACCAATAACAGATTGAACTAGGTCTAGGTACTATTCCCACACTTGATTTCTGTCAAATTGATGAAGTTCATCATGCATTACATTGATCCAATCCTCACTCGTTAGAGCTTTATCAATTGACTTGGATTCAATTTGGGAACTTAGTGCTAGTGGGTCTTCATTTATTGCATTCAAAAAGATGATCTAGTTCTAACTCTATCATGCACATTACAACTACATTCTCAATTGGATGATCTCTTAAAATCTGTTTCAAGAATTACCGCTTGAGATGCATTCAAGTCTGGAACAATATTACCTGATCCACTTGTGGTAGGTGATTGGTTTCCAGAATTTCAATGAGTCTTTATTCTCCTCAACGGTTGGTGAAGATTCAACAATGAAATCATCCTCTTCATTATTTTGAGGAACCCTGCAAGATGTAGAATCATCAGTTGAAAATGAGTTTTCATTAAAGATTACATGTGGAGATTCTTCCACAGTTTTATTCTTGAGAATGTACACTCGAAAAGCTCTAGAGGTTTCTGAATAACCAAGGAAAATGGCCTCATGACTTTTGGCATCAAATTTATCAAGATTTTCTTTATTGTTATTATGTACAAAACACTTACAACCAAAGACTTTAAAATAAGATAAATTGACTTTTTGTTTTTCAAAAGTTCATAAGGGGTTTTTTCTGATTTTTGGTCTAACCAATGCTCTGTTTAGAATGTGATTTGCTGTATTTACAGCTTCACCCAGAAGAATTTGGGCAATTTGCTTTCCAAGAGCATGGATCTAGCCATTTCCACAAGTATTCTATTCTTCCTTTCCACAACTCCATTTTGTTCTGGAGTTCTTGGAGAAGAAAATTTGTGGAAAATGTTTAGTTCAGCACATAATCAGAAAAAGTTTTGTTCTCAAATTCACCCCCATGATCAGTCAAAATGGATTTGATTTTATGTGAAAAACCAGTTAAGGCAGAGGTGCAGAAGTTCCTGAATTCTAGTCAAGCATCACTCTTGTGGGATAGAAAAATACCCAAGTATATCTAGTAAAATCATCAATGATGACAAAACCATATCTTTTACCACTTAGACTAAGAATTCTTGTTGGCCCAAAAAGGTCCATATGAAGTAATTCTAGTGGCTTTGATGTGAGTACATCATTGAATGTTTTAAAAGATTTTATGGTTTGTTTTCCTTGAGCACATATCCCACAAAGTTGATTCTCAATATTTGGAAAAGATTCAGGAAGTCCTTTAACCAGATTTAGCCTTAAAAGTTTGTTTATTGTGTTGAAATTGCATGACCAAGTCTTTTATGCCATGTCCATGCAATTTCATCTTTATTTGCAACTAGACAAATGTTTTCAGCAAAAATTTTATCAAGATTGATCATGTAGACATTGTTTTCTCTTTTGTCAAAGAATTTTATTTTTTAGTTGAGGAATCATTATTTTGCAAAAATCAGATTCAAAAACAACCTTGTGATCTTTGTCACACAATTGACTAATACTCAAAAGATTGTAATCCAAACCATCAACTAACAAAACATTTTCAATTGAGTTTGAGGAGGATTTACCAACCTTTCCAGATCCAATGATTTTTCCTTTATTTTACCTCCAAATGTGACAAATCCTCCCTCCTTTTCAACCAGAAATGAGAATTTTATTCTATCTCCTGTCATGTGTCGTGAACACCCACTATCAAGAAACCATACATTGGAGTTGGGTGTACCACCTTCCTGTAAAATCAGATTAGAGAAGAAAAGATTTTGGTACCCAAACATTGTTGGGACCATCAGTTTGTTTGAGCAGAAATAATAGATCTTTTCTTATCCATATTTGAGTTGTTTTTGGCATTTGCGTTGTTTCAGAAGTGATTTCTCTTTTTGGCATTCTAACAATTCTACTTGGAATGAGAGCACCAGTGTTCTTTCTTTCATGAGCATGAAGGTTATACATTTTGGCATGATTATTCATGTAAAGAACTCCAAACCAAAATTTTTGTTGGTATCTTGGGAATTTTGGATAAAAGGATTGTGAATGGTACCAATAAGGATTATGATACCATTTATTCCAAGAGTTGATCCAATCAGATTGATGTGTTGTCTTGTATCTCCAATAACTATCATGAAAGTTTGCTTCTTTATTTTTACTATTTTTCAAATTTTTGTTTGATTTTTGTTTAACTGATTGTTAGTTTTCAGAATTGGACAGGTCGACCTGTGTTGGACTGGTGTCGACCTATCACCATGTGTGTTGACCTATCTTGTTTCTTTTAGTTAGAGACATTCTTTTTGTTCTGATTCTTGGACATTTCAGATGAGTTCTTTGACACTTGTTCATTTTTGTTTTCTGGACTAGTGCTTTTGACAAATTTTATCAAAGGAATTTTTGAAGGTTTTTCTTTCTTTTCACCAGATTTATTCTTCAAAGATTTTTGTGTGGTGAGTCCTAGTCTATGTTTCTCAGCATTCATTATTACTCCTAATAATGCATCAAGGTTTTCTTTTCCTTTTGTGAAGCTTTCAATTACTTGTTCCTTTTCTCCCAACAAGTTCTTAAGTTTCGGGATTTCATCAACAGCTTGTAGCTTTTCCTTTTGTTGCAATTCTATTTTTTCAGAAAGTTTTTCAAAATCATTATGGCCTTTTGATATGCAAGTTTGAGTTCATCAATTTCATTCAGAAGTTTCTTCCTTTTCTTCATTAAGTTCATATACTTCATTTTCAAGTTCAGAAATTCTTCTATTCAATGAAGTATCATGCATGGTATTTTCAAATTTCTTTTTCAGATGTTTGTTTTCTTTTCTTATTTCAGAGAATTTTTCAACCAACTTAGCATATGCATCTTGCCAATCTTCAATAGAGTATTGTTCAAAAGAAGAACTTACCTTCTATCACTGTTGTTGGACATAAAGCATAGCTCCTCATTTCCTAACTTGAGGACTTTTCTTATTCATCCTCACTTTGGTCATCATCTGACCAAGTTGTTACCATAGCTTTAGGCTTCTTCATTTTGTTGTTCTTTTTGTACTTGTCCTTCTTATTCTCAGGACATTCCCCTTTCATATGTCCTGCCTTGTTGCATCTGTAGCAAATAATACCTCATCAGTTTTTTTGATTTCTACTAGAATTGAAATTTGAAGAAGAAGAGATATTCCTTTTGCGAGAAGAAAATTTCTTCTTTCCAGTAAATTTTTCTTTTCTTGATTTTAAAAATTTTCTGAATTGCCTAGTCATGAGAGCAAGTTCATCCTCATTGGACTCAGACTCTTCAGAACTTGATTTCTCTTTACTTTTCTCTTTATTACTTGATGAAGCCTTAAGTGCTACCGGTTTGACCTTAAGCATATGTTCTTCACTTCTTTTCAAATTTATTTCATAAGTCATTAAAGACCCTATGAGTTCATCCAAAGAAATTTTGGATAAATCTTTAGAATCTTCAATCACTGTGGCCTTTGTATGCCAGATAGATGATAGAGAGCGCAAAATCTTTCTTACCAAATCAACATCAGTATATTCTTTACCTAGTGCCTTCAGTGCATTGACAATTGTCATAAACCTAGCAAACATTTCAGAAATTGATTCATCATATTTCATCATAAACAATTCATATTCAGAAATAAGTATGTTTGCTTTAGTTTCCCTAACTTGAGATGTTCCCTCATACATTAATTCAAGTTTTCCCACATTTCTTTCGCCGATTTACACATGGATATTCTTGAATATTCTTTAGGGTGGACTGCACACTGAAGCATGTTTATGGCACTACAGTTAAGAGTAGCTCTCCTAATCTATTCTCTAGTCCAATTCTCTTCATCTCCTTGATTTTCATAAGGACCCACTTCAACTACTTTCTAGATTCATAGTTTTGAGCCCTAAGAAAAATTTGCATGCGAGTTTTTCAATAAGAGTAATCAGACCCATTGAAAAATGGTGGCCTATTGATGGAATGGCCTTCAGCAATAAATCCTCGAGAATCCATTAAGCGAGATGAAAGACAGTAACAGAGCAACCAAATAATTCAAGCAAATGAGACACAGAATTCAAACAAGATCACTCAATTAGATCAGAACCAGATATAAACCTGCTCTGATACCAATTGTAGGATCGGATTTGTGGATTGATCAGATCTAGAGGGGGGGGGGGTTGAATAGATCTGAATGATAATTGCGGAAACTTAACCAATTCTGAATTACTTGAATCAGAGATCAATCCAATTAAACAATCTCCTGATATGAAATGTGATTGTTTGTGTGATTGATATGTGAAGTAGTTAAACTCTTAGTGAGAGATCAAAATCCAGTGCAAACATCTAGCTTAAACAAGCAAAACAAACCACTGCACACAGAATTTTTTAGGTGGTTCGGAAATCACACCAGTGATCCCTACATCCACCCCTCACACGGTGAGGCTTCACTAATCATAGAGTTCAACCACACTGGAGCACGACGACTCCAAAACAACCTTGAGCTCGACAGCTCACACACATAAACCAGAGCACAGCCGCTCCAGCAACCAAGCACAATTGCTCAACTACACACTTAGTATGCAACTCACTGAACCGAGCTCAACGGCTAACAAAACCCACGCTAGATCAAAGACAACAAAAATCAGATCCTCAAGCAATGATCTGACTCAAGATGGATTCGTTCACAGGAATTTGTGCAGAACTTCATGCATAAATTTCATAGACGAATTAAGGAAGAACAAACTCAAAGTTAGAGAAGTGGATGTAGAATGAGTGTTCTTCGATGAAGATTTCTTGCAGAAGGTTGAATTGAAGAGGCTTGATGAAGCTCCTCGTCAATTGGCGATGCTCTGCTTCAATAGCTTTTGAATCGCCAGAAAATCCTCTTCAATTGCTATGCTCCTGCTGGATCTGCTCCCTTGCTCAGCACATCAAGGCTCTCTTTAGAAATTGGCCTTGATTCCCTTGTACTTTTTCTTGAAAGAATGGATAGCAGCTTCTGGAGATGAGCAAGATCTGGAGAGACCTCTTTTTTGCCGCCAAAAGGTTTCGCTGGGTATTGCAACAGCAGTAGCACTCCTTGGGGGCAAGGATTGGGGGTATTTATAGCCCCATAGGTCCATGTGGACCCTTGGAGTGTGTGGGCACAAAAACCTAGGTAGATTCCTTGATCCCTAAGCGGCCACGTGTCCAGAGAATTCAAGTGCTGAGATTTTATCCGATGTGTGTCGACACCACCAAGTTATGTGTTGACACCATTGGCAAAGTCTTCAAACCGGACTTCTGGGACAGTGAACTAGTGTCGACACCATCAGGGAGTGTGTCGACACCACTGGCATTTCTTTCAGAACATGCTCCTGGGATAGTCAACCAATGTCGACACCATTGGTCCTTTCTTTTAGAAAATGCTTTAGGGACAGTTATCTAGTGTCGACACCATCAGGGAGTGTGTCGACACCACTGTGGCAAACTTGTGTAATCCTGAAAATATTAAATGAATGCCATTAACATAGGATATTATCATCAAAGTATGAGATAATAACTATTAAAAAACATGTTGTTTAGGCATTGTTATGACATGACAGATATGTGTAACATGTTTTACACATCATACACAAAATCATAAAGTGTCATCATCAAAACTAGGAAGAGAAAAATATTAATTGGTTAATTCCAAAACACACTCAACCCAATAGTTAGGTTTATCATGATCTTCAAATCCAAGAGGTTGAGCAACAAACACTTTTCTTTTATGACACCATTCAAAAAGGCAGTTTTCACATCTATTTGAAACATTTAAAATTTTTGGAACATGCATATGCCAATAGAAATCTCACTGCTTCTAATCTAGCCACTGGTGCAAAGGACTCCTCAAAATCAACTCCAAATTCTTGATTATATCCTTTAACAACCAGTCTAGCTTTATTTCTCACAACTTTTCCTTCTTCATTCAATTATCCTAAACACCCATCTAGTTCCAATTATTGAGTTTTCAGGATTTTTGGGAACTAGACTCCAAACATTATTTCTTTTTGAATTGATTCAATTCATCATGCATTGCTTCTATCCAAGAATTATCTTTTAATGCTTCTTCAATGTTTTTGGGTTCTACTTGAGATATAAAAGCCATATGATCTTGTTCAATGATATTTCTGAAATGAGATCTTGTATGGACTCTGTCATGAACATTCCCAACAACATTCTCAAGTGGATGGTCTTTAAAGTATTTGAAATTACCTCTTGTTGCTGCACTTACCTACTCTGGTGTCGACTCAATGTCCTGTGGTGTCGACTCAGCTTCAGGTTCAGCAACTTCTTCATTCTCCACAGATTGACCTAATTCTTTTATAAGAATGTCAACATCTTCTTCTTGATTCCTGCACAAATCATGGTCAGTAGATTTTTCAATATTTTCATCAAATATGACATGAGGAGTTTCCTCCACAAATTTGATTCATTATTAAAAACTCTATATGACCTTGAATTTTCAGAATATCCTAGAAAGATGCCTACATCACTTTTCTTTTCAAATTTATCTAGATCATGCTTGTCATTGTTATGAATGAAAACTTTACATCCAAAGACTCTAAAATATGCAAAGTGAGGTTTCTTACCTTTTAGGAGTTCATAGGAAGTTTTCTTAAGGACTGGTCTTACCATTACCCTATTGAGGACATAACATGAAGTGTTGACAACTTCTGCCCAAAATTTCCTTGGAAGCTAACTTCAATCAACAAAGTTCTTGCCATCCCTACTAATGTCCTATTCTTCCTTTCAACAATTCCATTCTGTTCAGGGGTCCTTGGAGAAGCAAACTTGTGATCAATTCCTTTATTCCTGCAAAAATCAAAAAACAAATTATTGTCAAATTCTCCTCCCATGATCAGTAAGAATGGAGTGGATTTTATTTGTTTTTACATTTTCAATTTTATCAACAAATTCTTTGAAAATTTCTAATGTGTCACTCTTCTGAGACAGAAAATATACCCAGGTAAATCTAGAGAAATTATCCACTATTACAAATCCAATCTATGCCCACTAAGACTGAGTGTCCTAGTAGGACCAAATAAGTCCATGTGCAATAATTCAAAGGGCTTAGAAGTGATCAAGGGTGAAACAGATTTGAATGATTTCCTAGTTTGTTTACCTTCGGCACAAGCAGCACATACAATTGCATTTTTCTTTTTCTTCATTTTTGGTAAACCATTCACAAGAGAATATCCTAACAATTTATTCAAACATTTTCACTAGCGTGACCTAACCTTCGATGCCACAATTGAAATAGATCATGCTGGTTGGCAACAAGATAAAGATTTTCATGATGATGATAATTCAAATCAACCAAGTAAACATTATTAATTCTTTGACCAAGAAATTTATTTTACTAAAATATTTTTCAACAATTTCACATGATTCAGAATTAAAAATTACCTTAAGGACGTTGTCACAAAGTTGACTTATTCTCAAAAGATTATGATCAAGGTCTTCAACAAGCTAGACATTCTCAATAGAGCTTGAAGGATTCTTACCAATTTTTCCTGTTCCAATGATTTGTCCTTTGTTCTTACCTCAAAAAATCACTTGTCCACCATCTTTTTCAATCAATGTGGAAAATTTTCTTTATCTCCAGTCATATGTCCTGAACAGCCACTATCAAGGTACCACTTATCTTTCTTACGGGCTGTAAGACATTCCTGCAAAAAGATTTAGAAAGAGAATTTTGGTACCCAAATTGCCTTAGTTCCATCAGTTGTTTCAGGTCAACAACAAGATGTTTTGGAATCCAGATTTGCTTTATTTTTCTAGAATCTATTTTTGATCTACATTTATCATCAGTGTGATCAGATTTTTTGCATATTGTGCACACCATGATTCTTTGTGGTGAGAAACTTTTATTCTTTTTGGTGTATAAGTTTGTTCTAACATTGGATTTCAAATTTTGTTGATTGTTATCTTGAACCTTTTCATTTTTAAATTATGTTTTGGAGTTTTTGACCTTACTTTGAATTTTTGTTTTTGAGTTTGCTTGTGATTTTTCTTTGATGTTCTTTTCAGAATTACCATAGGAAGTGCTTGAACAAATGAGGTTATCAAGGTTTGTCCAAATTTCTTATTATTTTCAGATTGATAACCTAGGCCATACTTGATAGGATTCATCCGAACTCCTAAAATAGCATCTAGTTTTGTTTGCCTTTAACAAATTTTGACAAGATTTCTTTCTTGTCAATCAGTTCTTTTGGACAGTTTTCAGTTCCTCTTGAATTACTTCCTTTTCCTTTTTGAGTTTTTCATTTTCATCTAACAAGATTTGTTTTTCTTTTTCAGTGGACTGACATCTTTCCTTGATGACATCAATTTGTTCATTCAAACACTCTTGTTCTTTTTTCATGTTATTGATTTCATCATTCAGCAATTTTATTTGCTCAGACTCTTGTGGACTTTGCACTATGCTGTCAATTTTTCTTCTCAATGTTTTATTTCAGATTTAGTTCACACAATTTTCAAACAAAACAACATATGCTTCCTCCCAATCATCAGTTGTAAAGTCTTCAAAGAAGGACTTACCTCAGTATTTCTTCATGTCTAGCCATGAGACATGTTACTTCTTCCTCATCAGATTCATTTTCTTCCTGTTCTTCTTCATCTTCATCAGACCATGTGGCCAGCATTGCCTTTGTCTTCTTGAACATTTGATTTTTCAATTTCTTCTTCAGATCAGGACACTCTCCTCTCATGTGTCCTGGTTTCCTACATTCATAGCAAATAATGTCAGTCTTTTTATTGGTTTCCAGTTGTTTATTGAAATCATTTTTCTTTGAAACATCCTTTTTGTTGAAAGGTTTGAACTTACCTTTCCCTTTCTTTCTCAGAAACTTTCTGAATTGCCTTGTCAATAAGGCCAATTCTTCATCATTCTCTCCATCAGAAGACTCATCATTTTCATCAAATTGATCAGCACAATTTTTGAACTAGATGAGGCTTTTAAAGCAATAGGTTTCTTAGATCTAGTCATAGATGCATTTCTTTTCAGATTTATCTCATATGTCAAGAGTGAACCTATTAGCTCATCTAGTTGCATGGTTGACAAATTTTTTGAATCCTCAATTACAGTGACTTTTGTGCGCTAGGCTGATGGAAGTGATCTAAGGAATTTCCTAACAAGATCACTATTAGAATAATCCTTTCCTAGACCTCTAAGACCATTTACCAAAAGCATGAATCTAGAAAACATCTCAGAATAGTCTCATCACTCTTCAGTCTGAACATCTCATATTCTGAGACTAAGATACTTGCCTTGGTCTCTCTTACCTCAGAAGTTCCCTCATAAATGAGCTATAGCTTGTCCCACATCTCCGTAGCAGATTTGCAAGAAGATACTGTTGAGTACTCCTGGGGATGAATGGCACACTGCATCATGATCATTGCACTCCAGCTATGTAAATTAGACAAGTCAGATGATGAAATTCTAGCGAGCCTATCACGCATCTAACGTAAGAGACAAGCAAACCACAATGACAAAGAGATTTAGGGTGGTTTGGATTACACAATAGTGTATCCTACATCCACCATCCACACACACACACAATTGTGGCTTATCTTGACAGTTCAAAAAGGTCACAAATGACCACACATACTCTCAGATATAAAAATCTCAAATCCAATCACACACACACAAAATTGGGCACAACGATTGCACCAATTTCACAACACACACTTCAATAGAGTAAGTTTGAAATGAAGAACCAGACAGAACAATTGAAACCCAAGTTGAAGAGGACTGGTTCGAAGGTCCCTGTTTCTGCTTCAAGAATGGAGACCAGTTCTTCTGTTTCAGCTCCAAGAAGAAGACTCTGATGGCTCGAAATTCTTCTTCAAATGGATCATCCAAGGTGCTCAAGACTTTTGTTCCTTCAGATCTGGGAGCAATTCGCCAGGATAAAGACTTCTTCAGAAGTCGGTTGGAATACTCTGAAGACTAAAAAAGCAGATAGGTGTTGCGATGATGCACCCAAGGCCAAGTAGATAAGGGGCATTTATAGTCCCAAGGGTCCACAAAATATCTTGGGATCTGGGGCATAGAAGTTCCCGCCCAAAAAGGCCTTGACCAAAAGTGTCCACGTGTCTTTGCCTTTAGATTTAGCAAAAAGTTCAAAGTGTGTCGACACTACACATAGGTGTGTCGACTCACCAAGCATCAGCCTCAAACCGATCTTCTGGGACAGTGTACTAGTGTCGACACACAGGTGGGCTGTGTCGACACCACTGGATGACTGCAGAATCATTCTTCTGGGATAGTGAACTAGTGTCGACACACAGGTCGGCTGTGTCGACACCACTGGGCATGTTTGTCCGTTTCTTTGAGCTACACATGAAAGAAACATTGTGAAATATAAATTCAAGCATGATAAACATGATTTCAATATATTAATGAATCATATTTCGGAATCATCAAAATAAGAGATCCAACAACAACGTCTGGAAATCAAATGGCTATTTTCCCAATGGGAAGCTGAAGACTCTGAAGGATATATATGATGCTGAAGTTTGAGAGATAGAAGACAAGAAAATAGACATGTGAAAGTGTACATAGAGAGACACAACATTCAGAAAGAGAAGAATGCACAAGATCTAAAGAGAGCCATCTGTTCAAGCTTCGTCTTCCTGCTCTCTTGCTTTCAGAAGTTTCTTGGGTGGCATTCTATGTCCTAGATTCTCTCTTGTCCACCCTCTCTGAGTCAGAAAGAGTAAGAGCAATCTTTCTCATTTGTAATCACTTTCTAATCTTATGTGTTTGCTCATTTTCTGAGCAGACATACTGTGTTCTTTTCAGTGTTGTAACCAGCAGGGGGTTTGTTCCCTGAAGTTCGCCTTTTGCAGAAGGGAGGGCCTACTATAGTAGGAGGTTGTAATACCCCTCACTGAAGGGAAGACTTGTTAGGGAGCAAGTGGGTGTAATACCTTTCAGGTTGAGAGAAGGCCAAGTGTGCATGGCATTAGTAGAGAATCCCAAGGGGTGCTTGGGGACTGGATGTACGACTCCTGATTGAAAGGAGGTCCGAACCAGGATAAATCTCTGTGCACTTTGTGTGATTGTTTCTGCCAAGTTTACATTTTTTTCACACACACCACACTAAGTACTAACAATACTATCTAGTGTTATCTTATTTTCAGATAAATTTTTAAAAGTGCAAGAAGTACTATTCACCCCCCTCTAAGACATCAAAAGTTCCATCTCGATCCAACAAGTGGTATCAGAGCGAGGTCTTCTCAGAAGAATCAATAGATTTGAGAAGAGATGTCAGCTGAAGCTCACAACTATGAAGGATAGTCAGTAACAAGACCACAATTCTTTGATGATGAAGATTACTAATATTGGAAGATGCGAAAGGAGTGTTTCATTTGAGGTATAGATTTTGATCTGTGGCAGATAATAGAACAAGGTGATTTTACTATACTTGCGGATGATACTTCTGCATTATCTATAGCTGATAAAAGAAATATGTCCCTAAACTACAAAGCTAAAAACTATTTATGTTGTGCTTTATCTAAAAGAGAATTTAATAGGCTATCCACATGGAAAACTGCTAAGGAAATGTGGGATAAATTACAAGTAACTTATGAAGGAATTGATAAGGTTAAACAAACTAGAATAGATATTCTTATTTCTCAATATGAATAGTTCAAGATGCTGCCCAATGAAAACATTACTCAAATGTACAATAGATTCACTAATATAACTGTTCGTTTAAGTTCATTAGGTAAGGATCTTACAAATGAAGGAACAGTTAGAAAAGTTCCTAGATCACTAACTCATTATTGGACTCCCAAAGCAACTGCAAATGAAGAAGCTCATGATCTTACAGAACTTTCTATTGATAAACTAATTGGCTCTCTCATGGCTCATGAGATTAACATGAAAAGATTTCTAAAGGCATTTTGAAAAAGAAAATGCCAAATGCTTTGAGAGTTGCAGATTCTTTCTCCTCATCCTCTGAAGGCTCCAAAGAAAAATTTGAAGACAGTGATGATGAAGCAATGCTGTCTAGAAAACTTTAGAAAGTTCTTTCTGAAACAAAGAAGTATGGATCCAAGAGATACTTTAAGAAAGACAAGAAGAGCAAAGAACCAATATGTTGCGAATGCAAGTAGCCAGGACACCTCAGAACTGAATGTCCAAAGCTCAAATAAAAGATCAAGCTGACAAGCATGAGAAAAAGGAGAAAGAAAAGAAATACAAAGGATACAAGAAGAAGGCAATGACAACAGCTTGCAACAAAGAGTAAGTGACAAGTTTAGATACTTCAAGCTCATAATTAGAAGAAGAACAAGTAATCTAGCCCTCATGGCAGGACTAGATCAGGTAACTTGTGAAACTTTATTTACTTTGTGTTCAGAGTGTGATTTAGATAGTTTAGAAGATGCATTTAATGAATTGTATGATAAATATAAACTATAGTTAAACAAATGAAAGTGGTTAAGTTAAATTTAATAAATCAGAAAAGTCCAACTCTATAGCACCCTAGAAATTTAGTGATTTAAAACTTTAAATAAATGGAAATAAATGATTTCTATAATATCGAAATTGTTAAAACATACGTACCATTGTCGTATATGCAAGAACATATCGAAAATTCCATGAAATTATAAATCACCCCAAACATTATTATTAAATGTTCCACGAAGAAATTCGTGCAACGAAAAATCCGATTGACCAAGTGTATGTCACATTGTGATAAATTATCCAATTAGGAAACTAGGTCGGAAAACATTAACATGGAAATGTGACATGACCATAAAATTAAATAAAATATTGGACAGACTTCCAACATTATATATTGATGACCCATTATCGATATTGGGCCAATGGATCACATTTGGCTCAAAAATCAATGAAGCAAAAAATGCATGGAATTCGTAACCATAAATAAGCTGAAATTAGAAGAGGTAATTCGGTAAAAAGTGGATGCAATCATGCACTCTTGGCAACCCAAATTCATGCCTATCCATCCTTGGGGATTGCTTGATGGACAAGGCACTCCAATGGAGGTAGAAATCTTCAAATATGGAAGGTAATATGCTGAAACCGCAACTTTGCCTTCCTTGTTGCAATAGGACTCCTAAAAGGCATAGTTGATTAAATACTCTGCACCAAGCCCTAGGGATAAGTTTTACAACTTGCTGGAGTCGTGTGGAGGAGTTCTTGGTGGCTGGGGAGCTATGGAACGACCACAACAAGCTCATCTTCATCCCTATCGTGTCTGCATCGACCTGTGCAAACTGTCTACTTGGAGTCGACCAAAGGTAGGTCAAACCTAAATCCCATCATGCAAGGCTTATACCCCGAGAAAGAGGGTCAAGTCTACTTCCTAACCCAACTAGAATGTACAATTTTCATTCAGTATACTTGAGTATTAGGCGTTCTTCAACTAGTGGTCTAAACAAGGGTTTTCTGAAGAATGAAACTTCCTCACCCAAAAGGTAGGCTTTCTCAGGCCAAACTCTAACAAGTCTTATACCAATGTGTAGAGCAACAAGTCTAGTTTCATTTTCAATTGGTTTCGTCAAATTCCAATGAGTACATCTTGAGTTATAGTCGTTTTGCCATAGTCGCACTGATGGGACTTTTTTTTTACGTTCATATTGATTTATCGCGCATCCTGAGGTCATTTTAAATTATTTAAAAAGCATAGTTCTCTCCTACTCCATGTTCCCTACAACTTTCATGTTGAGACTTTTGCCCTAAGAGCCCTAGTTTAGTAGATATAAGTGTTGCTTGGCCGAGCACCATTTTCCTGCATGTTTCGGTGTTTTCGGTCTGATCCCTGAACCGCGTCCGGTTTAGGCGACGCGTTTCTAGCATCTGGAATCGCGTCACTCATGGCCGACGTGGTTCAGTGATTGCAACCGTCTGGTACAACGCGATTCTCACGCTGACCAGTCAACGGCGTGCGTGGGTCTTCGCGCCGCCTGGGAGTCGGAGCGTGCCTGAACCGCGATGGGATACCCCATCGTGATTCAGGCATTTTTCCCGCCCATTGCCATATTTAACTCTTTTCATGAACGCGTCGGGTTCGCCCGACGTGATTCACATCAAATCGCGGCCACATAGGTGGACGCGATATACTTTTTCCCATTTCGCCTGTTTTGATTGTGCACTGCGTTATGAAGTGCGTCCACTGTGTAGGACGCGTATTTCAAGGCTTAACCGAGGTCTGTTTAACATGGTATCCAGTGTGTAATTGGCTTACCTTGGGTCTGATCATTACATGATGTCTGTTTAATGGCTTAAAATTTATTAACCCCATTTAAAAGCTATATTACACGAACGTTATTCTAATTGCTTTCTTATGGTGTGACCATTCATGTAACTTGTGATTCACTCTTCCTACTGTTCTACCATGTTTAAATGATAATTTTTATCTTAAGATCTTGCAAACCATGATTAGTTAAAATGCATAGTTTTATTTCCATGTTATCATGTTAAGTGCTTTCTGCGAGTTTGAAACCGGTGGATTGTGGATTGAGATGCGTACATCACTACACACTTGCACATCTAGGCAACCCTTTCTTGGGGATTTGGAAGCTCTCTATCGGTCATTCCGTATTGGTAGACAAGCGACCATTTCTTTATGACCTCCATAAACCTTCGTACTCTATGGATTCCCTCATGGAGACCGAGTTGGTTGTACTGTTGAAGTTTCCAGAGATAGCGTGCACTTCCTCTCTCATCTTGTTCTTGTGAGTGTGATTTACAATCTAGACTCAAGCCATTAATGTAAAGATTGAACTAAAGTATAAATCGTACCGTTATGCTACCAAATTTATCTCTTGACCATTGTTATCATGAAATCATGTTTAATTTACTTATTACTTGTTCTCATCATCATTATGAAGATGACATTACATATGCTTACATCTTGAAACTCTTATGGCCATTATTAATGACTGTGTGTATCTACATTAAAAATTGAAATGAGATGCTGACCGGGCACGGCGAGTGTCCAAGGGCTCCAGTCTAGCCACAATGACGGAGAGTCATAAATATACTGTTAACCATAGGGGTATAATGATTACTGACGTTGCATCTATGCTGGGAGTACTTGCGTGTTGAATGCTAGATACAATAACCACATACACGTGTCCTAGTGTGCATTTTAAGGTGGATCTTTCCTTGGTGTACATTAGTATCTCGTGCCTGATTAGTGTTACATGATCGTGCTTGTGCGTGCTTGCTTACTTGCGTGATATGACCATCTTGCAATTATGCAATTAAAGTGATATCTTGCGTGCTTGTTACATGCCTCGTTATTGATAATCTCTTGCTCGTTATATCGTTTTAAATCATGCTCTATCATGATCACTCTATCTAGCCTGTTCATGTATCATGCTTTAATGAGTTTTATTCATACATGCATATCATGACATTCATCATGCTTACCTAGTTCTAAATTGCTAATCACTTATATCATTGCCCGCACATTGAGATATAAATCCTACTGGGCTAGTTTGTTCATTCCATACTTTTAACCATTCTAGATGACTATGAAAGTCAAGAGGAGGAGCAAGTCGAGGATGGGAATGCGTCCGAGTGATGAGCGTCCCCACATTTGTGTCTATCTTTAGTTAGTTGCTTTAAGTGTTAGATTCATGTAGTAGGAAGTGAGGAATAAAATGTACTTTTCTTTTTATTGAGTCTTAGTCCTGTTATACAATGTTTAAGAGTTGTATTAGTTCACTATGATACAATGAGATGAGATTTGAATACAATTCCCTTTGAGTTCAATATTTGGGCTCTATTATGATGTTGTGTTGTTATACACTTAGTGCGTGCTAGCTAGAGCCTTATTTGCCGACTGTCCACATCTCGGGATATTGACTTTAATTATCCAAATTATTATCCACTGCGTAATTCTCGGGACGTGACAGTTTAGTGGTATCAGAGCCTAGGAAAACCAAATAGGATATATGTCTCAGGAATAAGAGATACCTATGGAACCTAGGTCATGGAATTTAAATATAGTACCTGGTGAGAAAGGGGTAGAGACTAGGAATATGATAGAAATAACAAAACACTCTTACCCATTGACTCTTATAATGTATCTAGAGACATTAATTGGTTTCCATCCTTTTCTCAAGAACCCCCATAACTCTTACTCTCAACCGCAATGGCTCAACCAATGGCAAGCTATGCAAGAAACTGTGGTAGGACTCACATAGGCCCTGCAAAATGTGGTTCAGGTTGGAAATCAAGCTGCTGCAGTTAGGAATGGAGCCGGTGATCTGCACCGCAACTTTAGGAGTTTGAAATCTCCTCGTTTCTCTGGATCCCCTAACCCAGACGAGGCAGAGAACTGGCAGGAAGAAATAGAAAGAATCTTCCAAGTTATACAATGCACCAATAGGGAGAAGGTGGTTCTGGCCACTTTTCAATTTACTAAGGATGTCTGTGACGGCCCTCATTATACCGGTACGGTTATACCAACCCACGTCGATATAACAAGTGCTGCCACAGTGGGACATTTACCCAACGATACAAACAGCTGAGATACACGCGAATACACAACAGAGTAGCGGAAGTAAAAGAGAACTATCTCCATTCATTCATCATCCACATTAAACATAAATGCAGTTTACAATTTGCAAGAAAGGAACCAAAGTTCACATAAATTAAATTACTGAAATGGAAATACATAATGTCCACATAATACATTCTTCTCATGATAATTCTAATACAATGTTCAAAATTACATACTGGGAAATACACAAACTCAAAGAACTCCAACAACTATCTAGTCTCCGCGCTCGGAGTCCGTCTCCACTGTCTCCTCAAGCGGTGTCGTGTCACCAACTATACCTGTACGCCGAAGCAAGGAGTGAGTCCAGGGACTCAGCAAGCAACACTATTCATGATATACACGTACAAATCCTAGCGGTTTCTACATGCACATTACAATTAGCAACACATAACATGCTAGTCAATTCGAGTTTTCAACCTATCATGAAAGTTCTACGATTTTATACATAACTCATGCTTTCAGATTTTTTTAAAATAAAATCCACCTATCACATGGTCTCTATTCAATTTACTCATGAACTTTAATCTTTTACAGAATCAAACATGAGAGCTATCAATATGGACAATTTACATGCATAAAAAGGGAAACACAATTCGCATGGATTCCACATATTCTTAAGTGCATACATAACTTTTTCACATGCTTTAGGTTGCTGATTTCACATGGTTCAATGGCTATAAATCTACACATGAGAGCTACAACGTTGCTTAAAACATCACACATGAACAATCCATCATGCCATTTTGCACACATATTCATTTATTGTTCCTAACATGGATTCCAAACACTTTTGCACACATAAACATGAGTATGATAACATACATTTTCTGAATTCACATGGTTTCAGATTTAGTCTCACATGGGTTCCAATGACACATTTACATATCTAGAATTTCACTTTTTTTTTCTTTACACTAGTTTCCTCTTTCACAGGTTACACTTCACACATACACATTCACATGTCACTTACACATTTACACATGGTCACATACACATTTCACATTACACTTTACACATATTTAGGTGCCGTGACACATAGTCCAAACCACCAAAGAAGGACACAAACACATCACATAGACGCCATCTAGGCAATACAATGGCGACTCTTGGACTGCGCAGACCGGGAGAACAAGTCTCCACCCTAACCAGTGGTACTTGTCCACCTCCAGGATTTCCCCCTAATGCCCTTAGGGTCACTTAACACAATGAACCTTCTCAGGGGGACTTTTCCCTGATACGGCTCCACTGCCTTCTCGGAAGCAGTATCACATTGGCACAATTACACTTTTACACGTTTACCGTTTTACACATGGTATTACAGAGTTTCAAGGTTTAACACACAGTAAACACACTAATCATGCTGGGTTTAAACAAAATCTAATTACATTTCGATCATATGTACGAATTATTCACATTTCACATGAAATACATAACTCTTTATCTACGGGTCCAAATGACCTGAAATTTTTACCACATGCTGTTTTCGGGTTCAAGATGATACCCTCAATTTTTCAGATTTTCTGAGCTTCATGGAATTTACAGTAAATAAAAAACCTAATTAGCATGTCGTTCATAATTTAATTTAACACGGGGTTTAACACATCTTGTAAATTGCCACTTGCTGTTTAAACATAAGTTACTAACATATGCATGAATCTAGAATACACATTACCCTAATTCATACATCTATTGATCAATTATCACAAACCATTTTCGCATGTTTCATTTTACCGAACCGAGCTTATTTACAATTTCACAAGCATGGATAATTTACTAAAGCTTACAAACACATATGCTGACCTACTATTCTTCATGATCAAACCGAAACCAAGGCATTCACACTAATCTAAATCATGAATCATGGTTTTTGCAAAATTGCCTACAAGTCATGGTCACAAGTTTACAAAATATCATTATCCTACATTCACCATTCACATCCCACATTCATTCACACACCACAACTAACCATATACATAGAGTATAAGCTTTACCATATATCCTCATCGCATAAAACATACCGAAATTACTGCATAAGTGGGACCGAACAGCTCACTGTTCTGTCCAGAAGAACTAGACGGCGGTCTCTGGCCGCTGACTCAGGTCAGCGGCATGATCGATGGACGCCAAGGATGAACTGGGCGTCCAGGGACCTTGCCGTCTACTCAGGTCTGTGCAGAAACACAGACCCGAGCTCTAAATCTTGGGTGAACTGGAGGGTCTAGGACTCGAGGAAAATTTCATAAAAATCACAAAACCCACCTAGACTCATACGGAGACACCATAGATAGGTCACTTGCCTCTCGAAAATTCCTCCAAGAGATTTATGGCTCGAAGAAGACCTCCTTGGGCAGTTCCAAGAAGTTGCAGAAGTGCCTCCAAGATCGCCTTCCTCCGGCTCCTGGGTGATCTCCACGCCGAGGGGATGATGGGGAATCCTTCCCCTTTTGCTTCAGCTTCCTCCTGTTGCAGAAGATCTCCAAATCCAGCTCCAAGGGGTCGGATTTGAGGGTTCTAAAATGGGGTTTTCTCACAGAATGCTCTAGGGTTTTTCTCTCTTCTTCTCTCCTCTTGCAAGGGTGAAAATGAGAAGTGGGGAGAGGCCAATTCGGGTTCAGGATGTAGGAGAGCCCCTCACCCACTCACCATACCGATTAGACAGCCTTAGAGCCATTGGGGGACATCCCCCCCCCAATGGAGGCCATGCCTTGCTTCAGAAGTTTGCAGCTCTGCTGCGCATGCAGGTCAGAGAAGTTGACGTCCAGATCGCTGGACGCCGGAGTGAGTGTTGGCGTCCAGGGCTGGATGCTAACACCGGCTCAATGGCCAGGGTGTTGACGCCAAAAGGGCCTTCGGCCAGAACCCTAATTTATGCAGAAAACCATGCATACCAAGCTTTTATACATGCAATATGTACATGGTATAGTATCCATACTATCATCACGCAATACACACATTATTTATGTTTAATATAAACACATGTACACGTAATTATACTATTTAATACCTACGTAATTATGTACATACATACACAAGCACAATCATACACACATAAATACGAAGAATACGACGGAAAATTCGAGGGTCTTACAATGTCCGAGCATGGTGGAAGGCCACATCGGCCCATCTGCCAAATGTTGCTGAACTGGAGTGGGCTGGATTCCTGGAGATATTCTGGGGACAATATTTCTCGAAAAGAGTTAAGGAAAAGAAGGCTGCGGAATTTGCCGCACTGAAGCAGAAAGGAATGTCCGTGGCTGAGTATGAGGCTCAGTTCGTGCGTCTGGCTGTGTATGCCCCACATATGGTGGGACAGAAAGACTAAAGGCTAACTGATTCATGGATGGGCTCAGGCCCATGTTCATCGAGAAGCTCGGACCTCACAACATTCAAACTTATATTGAGATGGTCCAAAGAGCCCAGCTGGTAGAGGACACGATGGCCAAAGTAGAAGGAATGAGGGGCAAGGACAACTCAAAGCCAGTCTTCGTCAAGAAGGGAGCACCTAATATTGCTCCAACTTTCCGTAACAACAACAACAAGAATAACAACAACAAGAGGCCAAATGCAGAAAGAGAATGCTGTAGACAAGAAGGTCAAGGTAGAAGGAAGGTAGTTTGCTGAGAACTGCAAGTTCTGCGATAAACCAGGGCACCGAGCTGAAGAATGCTGGAAGAAGCTCAGGGCGTGCTTAAGATGTGGTGGTTCCGACCACCGTATTCCTGACTGTCCAATGCTGAAGGACTAGCCAAGCAAGGCCCAGAATGTACCACGGTGTCAGGGATGCCTTAATGCTGTCGTAGAAGTGGACCTACCCGAGGAAGGGGGTATGGTGGAAGGTACCATTTCCATACACTCTCAACCTGCTTTTGTGCTTATTGATACTGGAGCTGCATATTCATTTATTTCCACCACATTTGCTGCAACTCTACCTGTCAAACCTGTACCTCTGAAATCCAATATCACTGTAGCCTCTCCCCTTGGCTCAGAATCTAAACTCACCCACTACTTACCAAAATGTGAAACTATAATTGGAGGGCACAATATCCTGCTAACCTCATTTGTTAAGACATGAAGGGTTATGATGCCATTTTCTGTGTCGATTGGCTGATTGAATATGATGCCGATGTAAACTGTCGCCATAGAAGGGTCACCTTTAAAAGTCCAAATCTTCCAACCTTTTCGCTACTTGGCACCCGTTATCATAAACACCCTATCTTGATATCCTAGTTAAAGGCTTCCAAGCTGATCAACCAGAGTTGTGACGCTTTCCTAGTTTCAGTCGTGGCAACTGAAAAGAAGAAACCAACCCTAGAAGACATTCCCATAGCTAGAGACTATTCTGATGTATACCCAGAGGAATTACCTGGTATACCACCGGAGCAGGAGGTAAACTTCACCATCGAGTTACTCCCTGGGGCAACCCCTGTTTCCAAAGCTCCTTATCGCATGTCCCCTGTTGAATTGCAGGAGTTAAAGAGGCAAATCCAAGAATTACTAGATCAAGGCTTTATCAGGCCTAGCACATCTCCTTGGGGAGCGCTAGTACTATTTGTCAGAAAGAAGGATGGGACAATGAGGCTATGCATTGATTACCGTCAGTTAAACCAGTTGACAATAAAGAACAAGTATCCACTGCCCCGCATCGATGAACTGTTCGATCAGATCTCTGGTGCACAATATTTCCCCAATATAGATCTAAGATCAGGCTACCATCAACTGAGGATAAAGGAAGAAGATATACACAAGTCTGCATTCCAGAGTAGATATGGTCACTATGAGTTCGTGGTCATGACGTTTGGGTTGACAAATGCTCCAGCAGCTTTCATGCAACTTATGAATAACATTTATAGGCCATACTTAGACCAGTTTATAGTGGTGTTCATTGATGACATTCTTATTTACTCCAAGTCCAAAGAAGAATATGAAGAACACTTGAGGCTGCTCTGCAAGTGCTTAGAGATAATGAATTCTATGCCAAACTTAGTAAGTGTGAATTCTGGATGGAGGAAGTGTCTTTCCTTGGCGACATCATATCCAAGGAGGGAATCTCTGTTGATCCATCCAAGGTAGAAGTGGTAAGAACTGGACAAGGCCGACAACTGTGTCGGAGATCAGGAGCTTTCTGGGTTTAGCCAGATATTATCGTTGTTTTATTAAAGATTTCTCAAAGATAGCTGTACCATTGACCAGGCTTACCGGGAAGGAGAATCCATTTGCATGGACCGATGAATGTGAAGAAAGTTTCAGGGCATTAAAAGAGAACCTCACCTCAGCACCTGTACTGACATTGTCAGTCGCTGGGGTAGTTTTGAAGTATACACTGATGCATCCGTGATCGGCCTAGGCTGTGTGCTGATGCAAAATGGGAAAGTCATATGCTATGCGTCCAGACAATTGAAGAAGCACGAGGACAATTATCTAGTACATGATCTGAAGCTAGCCGCTGTAGTCTTCGCCTTAAAGATATGGCGTCATTACCTATATGGTGAGAAGTTCATTATGTTTTTTGACCATAAAAGTTTGAAGTATCTATTTTCTCAGCAGGACTTGAACATGAGACACCGAAGGTGGTTGGAGTATCGCAAAGACGTCGACTTCACTATCCAATATCATCCAGGTAAAGCAAATGCTGTGGCAGATGCTGTAAGTAGAAAGCCAATTGTCACGTCCCGAGAATTACGCAGCGGATATTAATAATAACAATTCGAGTCGATATCCCGAGACGTGAACAGTCGGCAAATAAGCCTCTAGCTAGCACGCACTACAAGTGTATCAACACAACATCATAATAGGGCCCAAATGTTGAAACCAATAAAAACTGTATTGAATTTCAACTCAACTTATAAAAATTGGAAACTAGTACAAGACTGACTCAATGAAAAGGAAATACATTTACCCCTCACTTCCTACTACATGTTCTAACTCTCAAATAAACTACTATAACTAGACTCTTGATTGGAACGCTCATCACTCGGATGCATTCCCATCCTCGACTTGCTCTTCCTCTTGAACATCACTGTCACCTAGATTGGGAAAAAGTAGGGGATGAGCAAACTAGCCCAGTAGGATTTATATCTCAATGTGTGGGCAATGATATAAGTGATTAACATTTTAGAACTAGGCAAGTACGATGAATGATATGCAAGTACGAATAAAACTCATTAAAACATGATATACATAAAACAAGCTGAATAGAGTGAACAAGATAGAATAAGATTTTTCGAACAAGATGACAAGAAAGAACTAGCAATAGATCACTTTGCACAAGCACGCAAGATTCACTTGATGTCAATGGTTTTTCAAGAAAACAAGATATCACTAGTTGCAATAAATGCAGGATGGCCATATCACGCAAGCAAGCAAGATTGCACAAGCACGTTCAAGTAACACTAATCAGGCACGTAGACACCAATGTACACCAAGAAAAGATCCATCAAGAATGTACACCAGGACACGTGTATGTGGTTATGTATCTAACATTCAACAAGCAAGAAAGTACTCCCAGCGCAGATGCAACGCCAGTAATCATTATACCCCATGGTTAACAGTATATTTATGACTCTCCGTCATTGGGGCTAGACTGGAGCCCTTGGACACACTCCGTACCCTGTCAGCTATCTCATGTAAAATTTCAAATGTAGATACCCACAGTCATAAATAATGGCCAATGAGAGTTTCAATAAGTAAGCATGTGTAATGTCATGTTCATGATGATGATGAGAAGAAATAAATAAATTGAACATGATTCCATGAGGACAATGGTCAAGAGATAAATTTGACAGCTGAACGGTAGGATTTACAATTTAGTTCAATCTTTACATTAATGGATTTAGCCTAGATTGTAATTCATACTCACGAGAACAAGAAGAGAAAGGAAGTGCACGCCCTAGATGTATAAGTGTGTAGTGATGCACGTGTGTCAATTCACAATCCGTCAGTCTCAAATTCTCGAAAAAACACTTAACATGATGGCATGCAATGAACCATGCATTTAACTACATATGGGTTCACAAGATTCTAGGATAAAATTTATCATTTTAAGCAAGCTAGAATGGTATCAAGAGTAAATCACAAGTTTCATGTATGATCATATCATTAAGAAAGCAATTAGAATAATATTCATGTAATTAAAGATTTTTCAATGGGTTAAAACACTTTTAAGTCATTAAATAGACATTATGTAATGAACAAACCCAAGACTTGCAATATTTGCAAAGGTAGTGTCGACACAACCCATGCTGGTGTCGACACCATGCTTCGAACATAAAGCAAAAACATGGAAAAACTGGTCAAGTAGTGTCGACACTAGTCCAAGTGGTGTCGACATAGTGCATCAAAAACAAGGCAAAAGGTCAAGTAGTGTCGACACGAGATCAAATAGCATCGACACTAGAGACAGGTTCCAGAAAACCATCTGGAAAACATGGGACAGTGTGTCGACACAAGATGGGACTGTGTCGACACTAGATGGCCCTCCCAGAACTTTCTGGGTCAAAACGGGGACAGTGTGTCGACACAAGATGGGACTGTGTCGACACTAGATGCTTTCCCAGAACACTTTCTGGGCTGTTTTGGGACAGCAGGTCGACACGGGCACAGGCTGTGTCGACATTAGTGGCTTTACTAGAACACCATCTGGGCTGTTTTGGGACAGCAGGTTGACACGGGCACAGGCTGTGTCGACACGAGTAGCTTTCCCAGAACAAAAACATGGTCATGTGGAACCCGATGACACTTCTCCTGCAGTGATTCACTTATGACTCTTATAACTCTTAAACGAGTGACACTTAGACAAAACGTTCAACATGAAAGTTGAATAGGACAACTAGTAGAAGAACTTTGATGTTGAGGGTTTGATCTAATTCGGTCTCAAATCCCAATAAAACGTATGAAGAACAGAGAATCAAGTGTAGCCCGAAATTGCAGTATCATGCAGAGACTCTCTTATCATGATCCTAACTCTCTAACGAAGGATTTTTGGACAAAACGTCCAACATCGAAGATGATCGTGACTTCAATTGGAAGAACTTTCATGAAGAAAGTTTAGTCAAATTGGGTCTTAAATCGTGTGCACAATATGACGAACGAGAAAAGCCCTAACGGTGCAAGACTTCAGGAAAATCACCAATACACAATGTATATTCCATGGAAACCAATCAAACCAATTGAAAATGAACCTAGACTCAAAGAACTACATGATGGTGTTGGTTGTATTTAATCTTGGCCCGAGAACACCTACCTTATGGGTTGAAGAAGTCTCGTCTATCCAGAAAACCCGAGTTCAGACCACTCGGAGGAAAACGCTTACTGCTCCGCGTATACTGCATGGAATTTGAGAATTCCACTTGGGTTAGAACGTAGACTTGACCCTATTTCCAGGGGTATAAGCCTTGCAAAGTTTGGTTTAGGTTTGTCCTACCTTGGGTCAACTTCAAGATGATGGTCTGTGCAGGTCGCAGCAGACGAAAATAGGGGAAGAAGAACGACTTCTTGTGGTCGTCCCACAGCTCCTCAGCCACCAAGAGCTCCTCCACACGACCCTAGCAAGTTCTAAATTCATTCCTAGGGTTTGGGTGAAGAGTATTTAAGTAACCATGGTGTTTAGGAGTCCTATTATAACTAGGAAAGGAAGGTTTCAGGATTGGCATGTTTGGTTTCCTATTTTTGATGATTTCCTCCTCCCTTTGAGTGTGTGAGGCATTAGGAAACATCCCCTCATAGTTAGGCACGAATTTGGGTTGCCATGAATGCATGATTGCATCCCAATTCAACTCAAATTGCCACTTTCTAATTTCAGCCTATTTAGAGTTACGAATTTCTATGTATTTTCTTGCTTCATTTGATTTTTGGGCCATATGTGGTCCATTGGCCCACTTATGATATTGGGTCATTATTATATATTGTTAGAAGCATTTCTAACATTTTTATTTAATTTATGATTGCGTCATATTTCCGTGTTAACGGTTTTCCGACGTGTTTCCTAATTTGGGTAATCGGTCACCTTAACTCTTAAACCTAGCCCAAATGATTTTATTGACCCAAATTTATTGATGGGTCATTATAGGATATTATTTGAAGTCCGTTTATGATTTTTATTTAATTTTCTGACTCATCCAAGTACGTGTGATAATGATTTTTCGACTTATTCATGAATTACGATAATAAGTCGCGAAACACTTTAAACTTGGCTAATGTGATTTTTCTTGGCACAAATTCTTTTTGAAACATTTAGTAATAATATTTAGGGTTGATTTATAATTTTTACGGAATTTTCCGATGTGTTTTAGCACACACCATAATGGTACGTATGTTTTAAATACTCTGATATTAGGGAAATTATTTATTTCCATTTACTTTGAATTTTATGTAATTAAAATTTCCGGGGTGCTACACCCTCCCCCACTTAAGAGAATTTGGTCCCCAAATTCATAGATCGTTAATTGGCTTTGATAGTTATGACCTTTGAGGTCGTTTCGAATTTAATTCTTCTAACTTGTTTCAACATCGTGGAGGTTACTCCAACATCTACACCTATGGCCACCCGTACTATTCATTGGTTTCTTCCACTCCTCTTTTCCTTCCACGGTCATTATAACTCTATCTTACTCCACCAGGTGAACTATGGTGTAATTACTAGATCATTCATTTCTAATTCTCCTTAATGATCTCTCCCACAAAGAAAACATCATAAGTTCAGTCTAGGGGTTTAACAATTATACCTCCTTCTGGGAGCTCTGCTTGCATTACTGCATTCACACGTCCTTGACGTTTTACCACTCCCTGGTTCCTTCCAGCTTGGTCTTTTAGCATGGGACAGCTGGGAAGGCGGTGGTCGCGACTTCCACATCGCAGGCAAGCTCCTGCCTTCTTCCAACACTCTTCTGCTCTGTGTCCAGGCTTGTTGCAAAATTTACAATACTCCACCATCATTGCTTCTTCTACTTTGATCTTTTTCTCCATGCCATAGTCCCTCCCAGTGGTTGGCCTTTTGTGGTTGTTATTGTTATTATTGGGGAAAGTTCCAATTGTATCAACTGCTCCCCTTGTTATAAAGGTCGGCCTTGAGATGTCCTTCCCCCTCATGCCTTCCACCTTAGCCATAGTGTCTTCTACCAGCTGAGCTCTTTGGACCATCTCAGTGTAAGTTTGAATATTGTGTGGTCCGAGCCTTTCAATGAACATGGGCCGGAGCCCGTCCATGAAACGGTTAGCCTTTAATCTTTCTGTTCCTACCAAATGTGGGGCATACACAGCAAGTCGTGCGAACTGAGCCTCATACTCAGCCACAGACATCCCTTTCTGTTTTAGTGCGGCAAACTCTGCTGCCTTCTTCTCCTTCACTCTCTCAGAGAAATACTTTCCCCGGAATATCTCCAGGAATCCGGTCCACTCTAGTTCAGCTATATTAGGCAGATGGGCCGAAGTGGCCTTCCACCAAGCTCGGGCATCCTTGGTAAATTGAAAAGTGGCCAGTACCACTTTCTCCCTATTGGTGCATTGCATTACTTGGAAGATCCTTTCTATTTCATCCTGCCAATTCTCCGCTTCATCCGGATCGGGGGATCCAGAGAAACGAGGAGGGTTTAAACTCCTAAAATTCCGGTGAAGATCACCGGCTCCATTCCTTGCAGCTGCAGCCTGATTTCCAGCCTGAACTACATTTTGCAGGGCCTGAGTAAGTCCCGCCACCGTGTCTTGCATAGCTTGCCACTGGTTGCGAGCCATTGTAGTTGAGGGAAAGTGTTATGAGGGTTCCTGAGAAAAGGATGGAAACCAATTAATGTCTCTAGATACATTATAAGAGTCAATGGGTAGGAATGTTTAATTCTTGCTAACATATTCCCAGTCTCTACCCATTCTCACAAGGACTGTATTTGATTTCCATGACCTAGGTTCCATAGGCATCTCCTATTCCTGAGACATATCCTATTTGATATTCCTAGGCTCTGATACCACTTAACTGTCACGTCCGAGAATTTCGCAGCGGATATTAATAATAACAATTCGAGTCGATATCCCGAGATGTGGACAGTCGGCAAATAAGCCTCTAGCTAGCACGCACTACAAGTGTATCAACACAACATCATAATAGGGCCAAATGTTGAAACCAATAAAAACTGTATTCAATTTCAACTCAACTTATAAAAATTGGAAACTAGTACAAGACTGACTCAATGAAAAGGAAATACATTTACCCCTCACTTCCTACTACATGTTCTAACTCTCAAAATAAACTACTATAACTAGACTCATGATTGGAACGCTCATCACTCGGATGCATTCCCATCCTCGACTTGCTCTTCCTCTTGAACATCACTGCCACCTATATTGGGAAAAAGTAGGGGATGAGCAAACTAGCCCAGTAGGGTTATATCTCAATGTGCGGGCAATGATATAAGTGATTAACATTTTAGAACTAGGCAAGTACGATGAATGATATGCAAGTACGAATAAAACTCATTAAAACATGATATACATAAAACAAGCTGAATAGAGTGAACAAGATAGAATAAGATTTTTCGAACAAGATGACAAGAAAGAACTAGCAATAGATCACTTTGCACAAGCACGCAAGATTTCACTTGATGTCAATGGTTTTTCAAGAAAACAAGATATCACTAGTTGCAATAAATGCAGGATGGCCATATCACGCAAGCAAGCAAGATTGAACAAGCACGTTCAAGTAACACTAATCAGGCACGTAGACATCAATATACACCAAGAAAAGATCCATCAAGAATGTACAACAGGACACGTGTATGTGGTTATGTATCTAACATTCAACAAGCAAGAAAGTACTCCCAGCGCAGATGCAACGCCAGTAATCATTATACCCCATGGTTAACAGTATATTTATGACTCTCCGTCATTGGGGCTAGACTGGAGCCCTTGGACACACTCCGTGCCCTGTCAGCCATCTCATGTAAAATTTCAAATGTAGATACCCAAGGTCATAAATAATGGCCAATGAGAGTTTCAATAAGTAAGCATGTGTAATGTCATGTTCATGATGATGATGAGAAGAAATAAATAAATTGAACATGATTCCATGAGGACAATGGTCAAGAGATAAATTTGACAGCTGAACGGTAGGATTTACAATTTAGTTCAATCTTTACATTAATGGATTTAGCCTAGATTGTAATTCATACTCACGAGAACAAGAAGAGAAAGGAAGTGCACGCCCTAGATGTATAAGTGTGTAGTGATGCACGTGTGTCAATTCACAATCCGTCAGTCTCAATTCTCGGAAAAACACTTAACATGATGGCATGCAATGAACCATGCATTAACTACATATGGGTTCACAAGATTCTAGGATAAATTTATCATTTTAAGCAAGCTAGAATGGTATCAAGAGTAAATCACAAGTTTCATGTATGATCATATCATTAAGAAAGCAATTAGAATAATATTCATGTAATTAAAGATTTTTCAATGGGTTAAACACTTTTAAGTCATTAAATAGACATTATGTAATGAACAAACCCAAGACTTGCAATATTTGCAAAGGTAGTGTCGACACAACCCATGCTGGTGTCGACACCATGCTTCGAACATAAAGCAAAAGCATGGAAAAACTGGTCAAGTAGTGTCGACACTAGTCCAAGTGGTGTCGACACAGTTGCATCAAAAACAAGGCAAAATGTCAAGTAGTGTCGACACGAGATCAAGTAGCGTCGACACTAGAGACAGGTTCCAGAAAAACCATCTGGAAAACATGGGACAGTGTGTCGACACAAGATGGGACTGTGTTGACACTAGATGGCCCTCCCAGAACTTTCTGGGTCAAAACTGGGACAGTGTGTCGACACAAGATGGGACTGTGTCGACACTAGATGCTTCCCAGAACACTTTCTGGGCTGTTTTGGGACAGCAGGTCGACACGGGATAGGCTGTGTCGACACTAGTGGCTTTCCCAAAACACCATCTGGGCTGTTTTGGGACAGCAGGTCGACACGGGCACAGGCTGTGTCGACACGAGTAGCTTTCCCAGAACAAAACACATGGTCATGTGGAACCCGATGACACTTCTCCTGCAGTGATTCACTTACGACTCTTTTAACTCTTAAACGAGTGACATTTAGACAAAACGTTCAACATAAAAGTTGAAGAGGACAACTAGTAGAAGAACGTTGATGTTGAGGGTTTGATCTAATTCGGTCTCGAATCCCAATAAAACATATGAAGAACAGAGAATCAAGTGTAGCCCGAAATTGCAGTATCATGCAGAGACTCTCTTATCATGATCCTAACTCTCTAACGAAGGATTTTGGACAAAACGTCCAACATAGAAGATGATCGTGACTTCAATTGGAAGAATTTGCATGAAGAAAGTTTAGTCAAATTTGGTCTTAAATCGTGTGCAAATATGACGAACGAGAAAAGCCCTAACGGTGCAAGACTTCGGGAAAATCACCAATACACAATGTATATTCCATGGAAACCAATCAAACCAATTGCAAATGAACCTAGACTCAAAGAACTACATGATGGTGTTGGTTTTCTTTAATCTTGGCCCGAGAACACCTACCTTATGGGTGAAGAAGTCTCGTCTGTCCAGAAAACCCGAGTTCAGACCACTCGGAGGAAAACGCTTACTGCTCCGCGTATACTGCATGGAATTTGAGAATTCCACTTGGGTTAGAACGTAGACTTGACCCTCTTTCCAGGGGTATAAGCCTTGCAAAGTTTGGTTTAGGTTTGACCTACCTTGGGTCGACTTCAAGATGATGGTCTGTGCAGGTCGCAGCAGACGAAAACAGGGGAAGAAGAACAACTTCTTGTGGTCGTCCCACAGCTCCTCAGCCACCAAGAGCTCCTCCACACGACCCTAGCAAGTTCTAAATTCGTTCCTAGGGTTTGGGTGAAGAGTATTTAAGTAACCATGGTGTTTAGGAGTCCTATTATAACTAGGAAAGGAAGGTTTCAGGATTGGCATGTTTGGTTTCTTATTTTGATGATTTCCTCCTCCCTTTGAGTGTGTGAGGCATTAGGAAACCTCCCCTCATAGTTAGGCATGATTTTGGGTTGCCATTAATGCATGATTGCATCCCAATTCAACTCAAATTGCCACTTTCTAATTTCAGCCTATTTAGAGTTACGAATTTCTATGTATTTTCTTGCTTCATTTGATTTTTGGGCCATATGTGGTCCATTGGCCCACTTATGATATTGGGTCATTATTATATATTGTTAGAACCATTTCTAACATTTTTATTTAATTTATGATTGCGTCGTATTTCCGTGTTAACGGTTTTCCGACGTGTTTCCTAATTTGGGTAATCGTCACCTTAACTCTTAAACCTAGCCCTAATGATTTTATTGACCCAAATTTATTGATGGGTCATTAGAGGATATTATTTGAAGTCCTTTTATGATTTTTATTTAATTTGCCGACTCATCCAAGTACGTGTGATAATGATTTTTCGACTTTCATGAATTACGATAATAAGTCGCGAAACACTTTAAACTTTGCTAATGTGATTTTCTTGGCACAAATTTCTTGTGAAACATTATTAATAATATTTAGGGTTGATTTATAATTTTTACGGAATTTTCCGATGTGTTTTAGCACACACCATAATGGTACGTATGTTTTAAATACTCTGATATTAGGGAAATATTATATTTCCATTTACTTTGAATTTTATGTAATTAAAATTTCCGGGGTGCTACACCAATGATCACATTGTCATGTCTAATGGTGGGCGAATGGAGATTATTAGAAGATTTTGCTAAGTTAAATATTGATGCTGACATCAAGAAGAAGGGATGTCTTACTTCTTGTGTTAGGGCACAACCTACACTATCATCATAGCACTCCAAGACAATGACCCTGTGCTGGTGGAGATAAGGTTAATCTATATCAGAGTCCCGATTTCTCCTTAACTGAAGATGGAAGACTATTATTCCGGGATCGAGTCTGTGTACCCGACCATGTGGAGAAAAAACAGATGATTATGGATGAGGCTCACAAGACCAGGTATACCATCCATTCTGAAACTACCAAAATGTATCAGGATCTGAAAAGAAGCTTTTGGTAGCCTAATATGAAGAGGGAGGTGGCGAAATATGTCGCCCGATGCTTAACGATTCAAAAGATCAAGGTAGAACACTTGCGACCTGCAGGTAAACTCAAACCCCGAGAAATCCCGGCATGGAAATGTGAAGGTATAGGGATGGACTTTATTTTCGGGCTACCTAAATCTAGAGGTGGATTCGATGGTATCTGGGTTATAGTCGACCGCTTAACTAAGTCGGCTCACTTTTTGCCAGTGAAGAACAAGTGGTCAGTAGATGTTCTGGTTGCATTGTATGTGAAGGAAATAGTCAGATTACATGGAGTACCGGTGTCTATCGTGTCTGATAGAGACCCTAGGTTTACATCTCACTTTTGGGAAGGACTGCACTATTCCTTGGGATCTAAACTAAACTTTAGCACGACTTTCCATCCGCAGACTGATGGTCAGACGGAAAGAACCAATCAGGTGATTGAAGATATGCTTAGAGCCTGTGTCCTAGACTTTGGAGGTAATTGGCATGAACACTTACCTCTTGTGGAGTTCGCCTATAATAATAGCTACCAAACTAGTATTCAAATGGCACCATTCGAAGCACTTTATGGCATGAGTTGCCGATCTCCAATATGCTAGTATGAAGTTGGTGAAAAACAAATGCTAGGACCAGAGATGATAAGGGAAACCACAGAAAAAGTGAAGCTTATTAAGGAAAGAATGGCAGTATCACAGCAAAGACAAAGGCATATGCAGATAATAGAAGAAGAGACCTAGAGTTTCAGGTTGGTGATCATGTATTCTTGAAAGTGTCACCAGGACGTGGGATCAGGCGGTTTGGCATTAAAGGCAAGTTGTCACCAAGGTTCTTCGGGCCTTTCGAAATCCTCGAGAGAGTCGGCAAAGTTGCATACATCTGGCATTACCACCACAAATGGATGGAATACACAATGTGTTCCATATATCCATGTCGAAGAAGTATGTACGAGATCCGTATCATGTTATAAAATATGAACTTCTGGAGTTCAACAATGTTGGAACTTATCAAGAAAGGCCAATTAAGATCATGGACCGAGAACTACGTCAACTAAGGAACAAGGTCATCCCACTAGTAAGAGTGAGATGGAATCACCACAGAGAAGAGGATGAGACGTGGGAAATCGAGGAAGCTATGCGCAAAAGATATCCGGAGCTATTCGCAAGTACACCTCGCTTGTACAATAAATTACTATCCATGAATTTTGGGACCAAATTCCCTTAAGTGGTGGAGGGCGTAGCACCCCGGAAAATTTAGTGATTTAAAACTTTAAATAAATTGAAATAAATGATTTCCATAATATCAGAATATTTAAAACATACGTACCATTATCGTATGTGCAGAACACATCGGAAAATTCCGTGAAAATTATAAATCAACCCCAAACATTATTCTTAAATGTTCCACGAAGAAATTCAGTTAACAAAAAATCCGATTGACCAACTGTACGTCACATTGTGATAAATTATCCAAATTAGGAAACTAGGTCGGAAAACCATAACACGGAAATGCGACACGACCATAAAATTAAATAAAAATATTGGAGAGACTTCCAACATTATATATTGATATTGGGCCAATGGATCACATCTGGCCCAAAAATCAAATGAAGCAAGAAAATGCATGGAAATTCGTAACCATAAATAAGCTGAAATTAGAAAGAGGCAATTAGGGTAAAAAGTGGATGCAATCACTCTTGGCAACCCAAATTCATGCCTATCCATCCTTGGGGATTGCTTGATGGAAAAGGCACTCCAATGGAGGTAGAAATCTTCAAAATATGGAAGGTAATATGTTGAAACCGCAACTTTGCCTTCCTTGTTGCAATAGGACTCCTAAAAGGCATACTTTTTTAAATACTCTCCACCAAGCCCTAGGGACGAGTTTTACAACTTGCTGGGGTTGTGTGGAGGAGTTCTTGGTGGCTGGGGAGCTGTGGAACAACCACACAGCTCATCTTCTTCCACATCGCGTCTGCTTTGACCTGTGCAAACTGTCCACTTGGAGACGACCAAAGGTAGGTGAAACCTAAATCCCATCATGCAAGGCTTATAACCATGGAAAGAGGGTCAAGTCTACTTCCTAATGCAACTGGAATGCACAATTTTCATGTAGTATACTCGGAGTATTAGGTGTTCTTAACCAGTGGTCTACACAAGGGTTTTCTGAAGAATGAATGTAGCACCCCGAAAATTTTAAATACATAAAATTTGAATAACTGGAAATAAATAATTTCCATAATACAGAGTATTTAACATACATGTCATTAACGTATATGCTAAAACACATGAAAAATTCTGTAAAATTATAAATCAACCCTCAAATTATTACAAATGTTCCACAAAAAAATTTGTGCCAAGAAAAATTGTATTAGCCATGTTTAAAGTGTTTCACGACTTATATCGTAATTTATGAATAAGTCGGAAAATCATTATCACACGTACTGAATGAGTCAGAAAATTAAATAAAAATCATATACGGGCTTCCAATAATATTTCTAATGACCCATCAAGAAATTTGGGTCACTAAAAATCATTCGGATGAGGTTTAAGAGTTATTGTGACTAATATCCAAATTAGGAAACAAGTCGGAAAATCGTTAACACGAAAATACGATGCAACCATAAATTAAATAAAAATGTTGGGGAGACTTCCAACATTATATATTGAGACCCATTATCATAATTGGGCCAATGGACCACATTTGGCCCAAAAATCAAATAAACCTAGAAAATACATAGAAATTCGTAACTATAAATAAGCTGAAATTAAAAAGAGGTAATTAGAGTTTAATGGGATGCAATCATGCATTCATGGCAACCCAAATTCGTGCCTAACTATGAGGGGAGGTTTCCTAATGCCTCACACACTCAAAGGGAGGAAGAAATCATCAAAAATAGGAAAACCAACATGCCAATCCCGAAACCCTCCTTTCCTAGTTATAATAGGACTCCTAAACACCATGGTTACTTAAATACTCTTCACCCAAACCCTAGGGATGAGTTTAGAACTTGCTGGGGTCGTGTGGAGGAGTTCTTGGTGGCTGGGGAGCAGGAGATCGTCCACACCAAGCCGTTCTTCTTCCCCTTCTCGTCTGCTGCGACCTGCACAAACCACCCTCTTGAAGTCGACCAAAGGTGAGTCAAACCTAAACCAAAACTTGCAAGGCCTATACCCCTGGAAATAGGGTCAAGTCTACATTCTAACCCAAGTGGAATGCCCAAATTCCATGCAGTATACACGGAGTAGTAAGTGTTTTCCTCCAAGTGGTCTGAACACAGGTTTTCTGGAGTAACGGGACTTCTTAAACCCATAAGGTAGGTTTTCTCGGGCCAAACCTTAACATATCCTATACCAATGTGTAGAACATCAAGTTAAATTTCATTTCCCACTGGTTTCATCCAATTTCATTTAGTAGATTTTGAATTATAAGCGTTTTGCCAAAGTCGCACACTGTTCGGGCTTTTCCCGTTCTTAATATGTTGCACATGTTTCAAGACCGAATTAGAGTAAACTCATAACATGAAAGTTATTATAATAGATGTTATAGTCATCTTTCATGTTGAATGTTTTGACTAAATCTCATTAGTTAGAGAGTTATAAGCGTGATAATAAGGTTGCTGCATGAAATACGTCTTCAGGATTACTCTTGGTCTGACCTCGTATTCAACTTGATTAAAACCTATCAAAAACCATCCTTGTTTTCCAATTCCGATTTACTGGAAGTACCCTTGTATGTCTAGGTTGTTTTAAAACTAGTTTTTTATTTTTCATACCCTGTACAAATTGTTCTCTATTTTAGAAGCACCCTGTGTCAAAGGAAGGAAGTCTGGTCCGCAATCCAAGGCACTGTCCTTGCTCTATCAGAGCCAGGCACGGACCCTGTGAACGCGATGGCTCGATAGGTCGCGTTCAGAGGTCTTGTTGCGACACCCCTCTAGTCGCCTTCTGAATGCGACGTGCGCTCCGTCGCTATCTACCTGCCTGATCTGACTTCCCTGTCGCGATGCTCACACCCCTGTGTCGCCTTCTGGGCCCGACCTGTCGCCTTCCTTACATGAGCCTGTCGGGATCTGACCCCGGCCTGACAGACCCTGTCGCCTTCCTCATATGACTATGTCGCGATCTCAGGATTTGTACCTGAAACCACGTATTTCTTGCAAAGTTTCCGCATATACTCGAGGTCTGTTTAAATGTGATATTTACGGTGTAAGTTGCCTGTCTTGGGTCTGATCATTACATGATTGTTATTTAATGGCTTAAAATTTATTAACCCATTTAAAAGCTTTAATTACATGAATGCTATTCTAAGTGCTCCTTAAATGTTTTGATCCATTCGTGCTACTCATGATTAATCTTCCTACTGATTCTACCATGTTTAAATGATAAGAGTTATCATAAAATCTTGCAAACCATGATTAGTCAAAGTGCATAGTTTATTCCACGTTATATTGTTAAGTGTTTCCCGCGAGTTTGAGACCGATAGCTTGTGATTGTGAGACGTACATCACTATACACTTGCACGATTAGGCAGCCCCTTCTTGGGAAATTGGAGACTCTCTACCGGTCATTCTGAATCGGTAGACTAGCGACCTTTTCACCAAGGCCTCCGTAAATCTCCTCTGACCATGGATTCCCACATGGCCGACGAGTTGGTTGTACCATTGAAGTTCCCTGGAGATAGCATGCACTTCCTTTCTCTTCTTGATCTCGTGAGTGTGACTTACAAACTAGACTAAAGCCATTAATGTAAAGATTGAACGAAAGTATAAATCGTACCGTTATGCTGCCAAATTTATCTCTTGACCATTGTTCTCATGAAGTCATGTTCAACTACTTGTTACTTGTTCTCATCATCATCACGAACATGACATTACATGTGCTTATTTATTGAAACTCTCATTGGCCATTATTAATGACTGTGGGTATCTTCATTTAAAAATTTACATGAGATGCTGACAGGGCACGGCGTGTGTCCAAGGGCTCCAATCTAGCCCCAATGACGGCGAGTCATAGATATACTGTTAACCATGGGGTATAATGATTACTGGCGTTGCATCTACGCTGGGAGTACTTTCTTGCTTGCTTGTTGAATGATAGATACAATACCACATACACGTGTCCTGGTGTACATTCTTGATGGATCTTTTCTCGGTGTACATTAGTGTCTACGTGCCGGATTAGTGTTACTTGATCTGCTCGTACAATCTTGCTTGCTTGCTTGCGTGATATGGCCATCCTGCATTTAATGCAATTAGTGAGATCTTGCGTTCTTGACATCAATTGTAATCTTGCGTGCTTGTACAAAGTGATCTATTGCTAGTTCTATCTTGTCATCTGTTCACAACTCTTGTTCTACCATATTCACTCTCTCTAGCTTGTTTCATGTATCGTGTTTAATGAGTTTTATTCGCACATGCATATCATGACATTCATCGTGCTTACCTAGTTCTAAAATGCTAATCACTTATATCATTGCCCGCACATTGAGATATAAATCCTACTGGGCTAGTTTGCTCATCCCCTACTTTTACCCAATCTAGGTGACTATGAAGTCCAAGAGGAAGATCAAGTCGAGGATGGGAATGCGTCCGAGTGAAGAGCGTTCCAATTATGAGTCTACCTATAGTTAGTTTATTTCGAGTGTTAGATTCTTGTAGTAGGAAGTGAGGTATCATGTACTTTTGCTTTATTGAGTCTTAGTCCTGTAATAGTTTCCACTTTGAATACAATAAGTTGAGTTTTGAATACAATTTATATTGAGTTCAACATATGGGCCCTATTATGATGTTGTGTTGATACACATTTAGTGCGTGCTAGCTGGAGGCTTATTTGCGACTGTTCACGTCTCGGGATATCGACTCGAATTATTTGAAATAATATCCACTGCGTAATTCTCGGGACGTGACAATGAAACTTCCTCAACCCAGAAGGTAGGTTTTCTCGGGCAAAACTCTAACAAATCTTATACCAATGTGTAGAGCATCAAGTCTAGTTTCATTTCCAATTGGTTTCATTGAATTCGAATGAGTACATCTTGAGTTATAGTCATTTTTCCATAGTTGCACATGATAGGGACTTTTTACGTTCATGTTGATTTATCACCCATCCCGAGGTCATTTTAAATTATTTAAAAAGCATAGTTCTCCTACTCCATGTTCCCTACAACTTTCATGTTGAGACTTTTGTCCCAAGATCCCTAGTTTAGAAGATATAAGCGTTGCATAGACCAGTTTCCTGCATGTTTCGACATTTTCAGTCTGATCCCTGAACCGCGTCCAGTTCAGGAGACACGTTTCAAGCGTCTGGATCGCGTCACTCATGGCTGATGTGATTTAGTGAATTGCGACCATCTGGTACGATGCTATTCTCGTGCTGACCAGTCAACGGCGCGCATGGGTCTTCGCGGCGCCTGGTAGTCGAAGCTGTCTGAACCGCGACAGGATACCCCGACGCGATTCAGGTTGTTTTCCTGCCCATTGCCATATTTAACATTTTTCATGAACGTATTGGGTTCCCGACTGATTCACATTAAATCGCGGCCACATAGGTGGACGCAATTTACTTTTTTCCCAATTTCACCTGTTTAGACTGTGCAGTGCGTTATGAATTGCGTCCACTGTGTAGGACGCGTATTTCAAGGTTTAACCGAGGTCTGTTTAACATGGTATCCAGTGTGTAATTGGCTTATCTTGGGTCTGATCATTACATGATGTCTTTTTAATGGCTTAAAATTTATTAACCCATTTAAAAGCTATAATTACATGAACATTATTCTAATTGCTTTCTTAATGGTGTGACCATTCATGTAACTTGTGATTCACTCTTCCTACTGTTCTACCATGTTTAAATGATAATTGTTATCTTAAAATCTTGCAAACCATGATTAGTTAAAATGCATAGTTTTATTTCCATGTTATCATGTTAAGTGCTTTCCGCAAGTTTAAAACCAGAGGATTGTAGATTGAGATGCGTACATCATACACACTTACACATCTAGGCAGCCCTTTCTTGGGGATTTGGAAGCTCTATTGGTCATTCCGTATCGGTCGACAAGAGATATTTTCTCTAAGACCACCGTAAATCTCTGTACTCCATAGTTTCCCTCATGGAGACCGAGTTGGTTGTACCGTTGACGTTCTCTGGAGATAGCGTGCACTTCCTCTCTCATCTTGTTCTCATGAGTGTGATTTACAATCTAGACTCAAGCCATTAATGTAAAGATTGAACTAAAGTATAAATCGTACCGTTATGCTGCCAAATTTATCTCTTGACCATTGTTATCATGAAATCATGTTCAATTTACTTATTACTTGTTCTCATCATCATTATGAACATGACATTATACATGCTTACATCTTGAAACTCTTATTGGCCATTATTAATGACTGTGGGTATCTACATTAAAAATTGGAATGAGATGCTGACCGGGCACGACGAGTGGCCAAGGGCTCCAGTCTAGCCCCAATGACGAAGAGTCATAAATATACTGTTAACTATGGGGTATAATGATTACTGGCGTTGCATATGCGCTGGGAGTACTTGCGTGTTGAATGCTAGATACAATAACCACATACACGTGTCCTAGTGTGCATTTCAAGGTGGATCTTTCCTTGGTGTACATTAGTATCTCGTGCCTGATTAGTGTACATGATCGTGCTCTTGCGTGCTTGCATGCTTGCGTGATATGGCCATCCTGCAATTATGCAATTAAAGTGATATCTTGCATTCTTGTTACATTCCTCGTTATTGATAATCTCTTGCTCGTTATACGTTTTAAATCTTGCTCTATCATGATCACTCTATGTAGCATGTTCATGTATCATGCTTTAATGAGTTTTATTCATACATGCATATCATGACATTCATCGTGCTTACCTAGTTCTAAATTGCTAATCACTTATATCATTGCCCGCACATTGAGATATAAATCCTACTGGGCTAGTTTGCTCATTCCCTACTTTTAACCATTCTAGATGACTATGAAATTCAAGAGGAGATCTTTAGTTAGTTGCTTTAAGTGTTAGATTTATGTAGTAGGAAGTGAGGAATAAAATGTACTTTTCTTTTTATTGAGTCTTAGTCCTGTTATACAATGTTTAAGAGTTGTAATTGTTCACTATGATACAATGAGATGTGATTTGAATACAATTCCCTTTGAGTTCAATATTTGGGCCCTATTATGATGTTGTGTTGTTATACACTTAGTGCGTGCTAGCTAGGGGCTTATTTTCCGACTGTTCACGTCTCGGAATATCAACTCGAATTATCCGAATTATTATCCGCTGCGTAATTCTCAAGACGTGACAAACTCTTTTCTAAAAACTGAAGTAGAAAGATTATGACAACATATAACTGAAACTAAAAGAACAAATGAACTATTATGTGAAAATATAAAAACTAAAAATGATAAAATTATGGAACTGAAAATAAATTTAAATGAACTGAAAAATGAAGAAAAATTGAAAGAAGAAAATAATTATTTAAGAGCTTCGTTAGACAAATTAACTAATTGTAAAACATCCATAGTTGTAAAATTAAAACATGCTAGATCAGGTAAAAAGAAGTATGGAGTAGGATGTACACCTCCAATAAATGAAGAAAAGATCATTTATCCTAAACAGTACCCGACTCCTAACTTTGTAAAAGAAAAAATAATTGAAAATCTTAAAAAGGTTAGTGAATATGTTTACAAACAGGAGATGAACAATGCAAGAACACAACCAAAGAATGCATATCATCTATGTTGTTCTCATTGCAACCAATTAGAACACACTGTAAGCACTTGCACCACTAGACACTTGCATTGGATCCCGAAAACTAACCTTCAAGGACCTAAGAAAGTTTGGGTACCAAAAGTCTCAAACTAATTTCGTTTGTAGGGCACCTGAGAGCATCCAAATGGTATTTGGATAGTGGGTGCTCAAGGCACATGACATATGATTGAAAATTGTTTACAAGTTTTAGAAGTGAAAATGGTCAAGTTACATATGGTGATAATGGAAAAGGAAAAGTAATAGGCTGTGAAACTATAGGAACAAAGGAAAAAGATTTAATAGAAGATGTTGTGTATTGAGGGATTGAAGCATAACCTCATTAGTATCAGTCAATTATGTGATAAAGGCCACTTAGTGAAATTTCATAATGACAAATATATCATCTTAAAGGATGGGAAAATAGTTCTTGAAGCTCAAAGAGTAAAGAATCTGTACACCTTGCAACTAACAGAACTGAAAGAAGTCAACTTGTGCCTTGCAACTACAAAGAGTGAAGAGACTTATTTATGGCATAGATGACTAGGACATGCTATCACCTCAGTGATCAAGAAGTTAATCAAGCATGATCTAGTTGAAGGTCGTCCAAAGTTGAAATTGAAGAACTGGAATCTATACAACTTATGCAAAGGGGAAGCAAACCAAGATATCATTTCAGTCCAGGACAATAGTGACAAACTCTAAACCATTGGAACTCATTCACATGGATCTATTTGGACCTATCAAAACAGTAAGTCTTGGAGGAAAGGTATATGGCTATGTAATTGTGGATGATTATTCAAGATACACTTGGGTATCATTTTTGGAAACCAAATCAGAAACCTTTTTAGCTTTTCTGAAGTTCAATAGACTAGTACAGAAGAACCAGAAATATCAAATAATTAGTATCAGATTTGATCATGGTGGGGAATTCATGAATGAAGAATTTTTCAAATTCTGTGAAGAAAATGACATAGAACATAATTTCTTTGCACCAAGAACACCTCAACAGAATGGAGTGGCAGAAATAAAGAACAGAACACTGTTGGACATGGCCAGAATAATACTTACAGAATACAATCTACCAAGATACTTCTGGGCAGAAGTAGTCAACACAGCCTGCTACATCGTCAGCAGGTGCATGATCAGACCAATATTAAAAAGTCACCTTAAAAGCTGTACAAGTAGAAAAAGCCAAACGTTAGTCATCTTCGACCTTTTGGTTGTAAGTGTTTCATTTTTGAATAATGGTAAAGATAATCTAGAAAAATTGGATGCTAAAAGTGATGAAGGTTTTCTATTAGGATATATTTCAAAACGTAGAGGATATAAAGTGTTTAACAGAAAAACTTTAACCATTGAACAATCAGTTCATGTCTTATTTGATGAAACTAACCCTTCTATTAAGAAAATAGAAGAAGAAGAAGATGTTGTTGAAGAATTGTGCAGGGATCTGGAACAAGCTTCTCTTGAAGAAAAGATGAAGAAAAGGAAGATCCTCCAATAGAAGAACTACAACAATAGGAACAAGCACATGAAGAACTTCCTAGAGAATTGAGGTATCACAGAGATCATCCAAGAGAAAATATAATAGGTGATCCTCAAGATAGGGTAAGAACCAGAGGTATGACTATTCCTTGTGACTTCACTACATTTGTGTCTCAGATTGAGCCCAAGACAGTCAATGAGGCACTGACTGATGATTCTTGGATTTTAGCCATGCAAGATGAACTGATTCAGATCAAGAGAAACCAAGTTTGGTCCCTTGTGCCTAGACCATCAAATCATCCTGTTATTGGCACCAAATGGGTGTTCAGAAACAAAATAGATGAAGCTAGTGTCATTACTAGAAACATGGATAGACTGGTAGCTCAAGGCTATTCCTAAGAGGAGGGCATAGATTTTGATGAAACCTATGCACCAATAGTTAGACTTAAGGCTATTCAGATTTTATTAGCATATACATCTGTATTAGCATGGCGGTGACAGGGTCACCCATGGGATTTGAAAGCTTATTTATTTGGTTCTCCAAATCATTCAATTTCTGGAGAAGAGCATTTTGGAGTGGAGTGGGTTGCTGCTGGGCATGCGAGGGAGCATATGGGGGTGGCCTTGAATTAATGGGCCTTCCCAAGGGGTGTTCCATTCGGACTGGAGCACGGGAGTACAAATGGCCAGGCGGGCGAGGTGATGAAGAATGTACAGGATCATGTGGCGAAGTCACTGGAATGTACAAAGGCGGGTGCCTGGGAGAAGGAGAGGGAGGAGGAGTCGCACCCTCACCCAAAGATTGGATCAGATTTAATTGTTGAGGGGTGAGTTGATCGAGTGCATGTAGGACAGTTTGGATTGTGGGATCATAGTGGGGGGAAGGCTCTTGCCGAGTTTTGATTGGAGTGAGGTGTGAAGGGACATCAGATAGGCTAGTGCGCGGTGTGCGCACATAACCGTAGGAAGTGGAAGGCTGTCCCTCACGGTGGTGAAATGGACGGACATGGGATTGAAAAGATTGGACGCTTGAATTATCCTCATGGTCCTCATAATAAAAATCGGCATGATAATATTGGTCCATTTTAACAAGGCAAGCAGACAACTAAGTTGAACAAAGATTATATCAAGCAACGTAGCTCAAATAAGTTACGATGCTTACGCTTGTTTTAGGAGTTTCACAATTAATTAAATGGATTTAAGTGTAATTGTGTCACTCTAGGTGAGATCCTAGTCGGGTGGAAGATATATACTTCAGGGCACAACTAGAATCACTTCTCACCATGCAATGGATGTCTAACCCGAGTCAACGGAGTGGTACTGCCAACTCGGCCGACCGTGAGGGAATCCACAGGGTACGGAGTCTTACGGGGTTCCGGGAGAAGGTTCACCAGTCCAAAGGGACGGAACGCCCAAAGGAGAGCTTGCCTTCACCGGAAGGGTGTGTGGAGCCTAGGATTTGAGAGAAGGAGGTCCCCCGACCGATGCGAAAATGCCCTGCATGCACTGTTTATAGCAATGAAACAGCAGAACGACGCATTTCTGTCAGAACTGAATCACGTCCAGTCACCAGGACGCTGAAATGAAAGCCCTGGAAGGCTGTCAGAGCTGCGAACAGGTCCCTATGGACGGACTGTGTCAGGCAGAAACGCGTCGGCTCTTGCCGCCGCGACAAGCGAAACACGTCCGGATTGCCGGCCGCGTTATCAAGCACTGAATCGCATCCTCTGTGTAGGACGCGATTCAAAACAGGCACCCGAGAACAAATCAGAAAATAGGAAAAAAATATAGTAAAGGAATGCGTCGGGCTTAGCCACCGCGACAACAGGAACGCGTCGGCTAAGGCCGCCGCGACAAGGGAGATGAACGCGTCGGCTTTGGCCGCCGCGACAACGAACGAAACACGTCCTGTTCAGTGGACGCGTTATGAATGCGTCCTCTGTGATGGACGCGATTCCGACAGGCCTCCCGACGACAGAAAAAAAAGGCAGAAACGTAGGAGATGTATATATATATAAAGACAAATTAAACACACATGCCGCAAGGTATTAAGCAAAAAAGGAAGAGTGCCACGTGGGGCACAAGAGGGAGGAGGGTAATCAAAAAAGGAAACGCAAGAAGATGTCCCACCGTGATCGCCAATTTGTAGATACCGCTGTGGGTCCGTCGGGAACCCCGAGGGTATAATCCACAAAGAGGGGGGGATGAATAAACGGGGGAAAAGAAAAGAGATGTGCGGAAAATTAAAAAGACAAAGAAAGACACGGCCGGCCACGGTAGATGGCGTTTTCCTCGTTTGATTACCTTAACAAGAAAGACAGAAAATAAGGAGATTAGTCAAATAAGACGTGTAGTATCGAATCCCAAATGAATAAATGAAATGAATAAAAATGGGGAGGACTCACCAGATGGTGGTTTTTAAACCCCTAAAGTAGGGGTGTGTGTGTGTGTATGCATGCATGTGTGTAAAAAGATTAAAGGAGGGCCACGTGGGGCCCGGAAGAGATAAAAATGCAAAGAGCCACGTGGGGCCCAGAGGGAGTGGAAATGCAAATAAAAGAGAGACAGAGAGGGGAGGGGGTGCTTCCACAAATGGTGTATGGCGCGTCGACGCCACGGCGTTGCCGGTTGGATAGATGGAGGAAGAAGAGGAGGAGGATGCTCTCGCCTCGTTCTGCTCCAGTACACGTGGAAGAAGGCGAGGACGGAGAGCGTCGAGTCGCCGGTCTGGCAAGGCTTCGCCGCTTCGTGGAATACCCCCTTACAAATGGCCCTTGGGGGTCAATTTATAGAGATAAAAACTTGAATCGCGTTGGGTACAGCCGCCACGACAAGAAACGGAATCCCGTCTGGGTGGCAGGCAGCGACTTGAATCACATTAGGCAAGGGCGCCGCGACAAGGATTGAAATGCGTCTGGGCTGCAGGCCACGTTTCGGAAGGTCAATTTTGATAGGACATACGCATGATGGTCGTCATGTCTCTAAATTGCATCCTGTCAGGATGCCGCGACAAGGAGAGGAATCGTGTCCGCCAGGGCTGCCGTGACTTGGAACCCAGTGGCCATGGCCGACGCGATTACCTTGGAGGCAATTTCGAGGCAATCAGCTCATAAATGCGCTTGCCAGCTGGAAACTTTTGGGATTTGACCTTATAAATGGCGTCGCTCTGACAAGACGCGATTACAACATTTTCTCATGATTACGGACCTAAGCGCGATGACTTTTTGGCCACAAAATCATGTCCGGGTGGCAGGGCGCGACTATAAACTGAATCGCGGTGGAGCCGAATTCACGTGTCTACATTGAGATGTCTGGCAATCACCTAATTGAATGCAAGATTGATCTGGGCAATTTCCACATTGCTATTGAATGATTGATTGATTGATTGATTGATTGAACTGTTATATGTGAAATTGCCAAATCTATTGTACATGTCATCGTTATTGAATCCAATACATCATTTCCCATTAGAATTCTATGGTATTCAACTCGTGCTAATCACTGTACATGTTGAACCACTCCTATATTTTACCCTTTTATTTTGGTGATAATAAAATTTATGTTTAATTAATTATTATTAAAAATATTTAATATTATGTTTTTCTTAATAAATATAAATTTACATGATTAATTGAATATTAAATATATTTATTACCATGATTTTTTAAATAATAAATTAAATATCATGATTTTCTAATAAATATAAATTTATGACATTATTGCCATGTGATTTGCACTAAAACGATAAATCGATGTACATTCAATATACATCGATTTCAGTTCAAAGTGCCATAAGGATTCGCTCTCATAAGGATTCACTCTCATAACAATTCCTTTGTAACTCTCATAAGGATTCGCTCTCATAAGGATTCACTCTCATAACGATTCCTTTGTAACTCTCATAACGATTCCTTTGTAACTCTCATAAGGATTCGCTCTCATAAGGATTCACTCTCATAACGATTCCTTTGTAACTCTCATAACGATTCCTTTGTAACTCTCATAAGGATTCGCTCTCATAAGGATTCACTCTCATAACGATTCCTTTGTAACCCTCATAACGATTCCATTGTAACTCTCATAAGGATTCGCTCTCACAAGGATTCACTCTCATAACGATTCCTTTGTAACTCTCATAACGATTCACTCTCATAAGGATTCGCTCTCATAAGGATTCACTCTCATAACGATTCCTTTGTAATTCTCATAAAGATTCCTTTGTACTCACACAGACTCCTTTGTAACTCATAAGGATTCCTTTGTAACTCACACAGACTCCTTTGTAACTCATAAGGATTCCTTTGTACCCACACAGACTCCTTTGCTTCTCACATGGATTCCTTTGTAAAACATGGATTTCACTTAAACATAGATTTCCTTTATATTCCAAAATATTTTTGGCATCTAGTGAAAAAGTCAAATATTCTTGATTTGCGTAATCCTTTATCTTTCTGACAGGAGATCATTTTGCTTATCTCTCTAGATCTTTTCTTTCCTGCCAACAAAAAGGGGATTACTTACTACTTCTGGGTGGCAACAGGAAACATAGAGGTATGAGCCTTTTTGACAGAAACACTCTTTTATCTAAACACTTTTTTCTATGCTTGCAGACCTCGTAGACCACAAATTATCAGAAGAAAGAGAAGATGAGCAACGGCTAGAACTCCAACGGATTTATTCAAATTGCTCATATAAAAGATGAAGCAAGGCTGAAGAAGAACATAGCTTTTCCTGAAGATCTTTTGAATGAGTGTACAACCAGTGAGGAACCTGAACTCCAAATACACTCAAAGAAAAAGAGAGAAAGAGCCTGAGCCCAAGAAGAAGTGTTCAAGCATCTGAAGCACTGAAGCATTCAAGCTCCTTCTCCTCTCTTCTCTCTCTCTCTGTGTGCATCTTTGTAATCTCGGGAGAGTCTTTTTGCTGAGAGTTCTTTTAGTTGGTTTTCATTTGTTCCAACTCTCAGCTTTGTTCTTTCTTTTCTAAGAAAGACTTCTGTCCAGCTGTAGGACTGTATACAGTGTAGAACCTAGCTAGGGGTTTATGTCTAGCAGAACCGCACTGGGGTTTGTACCAGGAGGTTGGCTTCTTTACCTGTAAGAGAAGTGGGCTGCCTTCTTGCCCGGGAAAGAGAGAAGACCAGCTGGGGTGCTGGGTGTTGTAGTGTCCTTAAGGGGGACTGTACCCTTGGTTAGTGAAATCCCAAGAGGTTGCTTGGGGACTGGACGTAGGACTTCCATGTGGGAAGGGCCGAACCAGGATAAACTCCTTGTGTCTTTTGTGTGATTGTTTATTTGCTTCCGCACTACTCTCTTTATCACACTAAACTAACCAAACCTTCAAGTGTTGATTTCTGTGTTTAAGTTTCTATTTCAGATTTCAGAAAAACCTATTCACCCCCCCCCCCCTCTAGGTTAGCTTGCTGCCGTACCAAAAGGGCCAACAAGTGGTATCAAAGCGGGTCTCTGATCATTCAAAGAAGATCCAACGATCTTAGAGTAAAGATCCATGGCAGCTCAAGGATATGCTGAAGGTCAATCAGTCACCAGATCTCCATTCTTTGATGGAGAGGACTACCAATATTGGAAGATGAGAATGGAATGCTTCATTCGAGGCACAGACTTTGATCTATGGCAGGTAATCGAGGTAGGTGATTATGTTATTGTTCCTATTCCAGGTACTACTGCCATTACAACAGCAGATAAAGGTAAATTATCTTTAAACTTTAAAGCTAAGAACTACTTATGTTGTGCCTTATCCAAAAGAGAATTTAGTAGAGTATCTGCATGTAAATCAGCTAAAGAAATATGGGATAAACTGCAGATAACTTATGAAGGAACAGATAAAGTAAAACAAACTAGGATAGATATTCTTGTCTCACAATATGAACAATTTAAATGCTTCCAAATGAAAATATCACTCAGATGTATAATAGATTTTCGAGCATTGTAGTTGGTTTGAGTTCTCTTGGTAAAAATCTTTCTGATGAGGAAACTGTTAGAAAGATACTTAGGTCCTTAACTCTTTCATGGACACCTAAAGTAACTGCTATTGAAGAAGCCCATGACTTAACCAAACTTTCGATTGATAATTTAATAGGTTCTCTCATGGCACATGAAATAAATATGGAGCGATTGTCTGAAAGCTCATCTAAGAAGAAATGTACTAATGCTCTTAAGGTTGTGGCTGCTCCTTCCACTTCTTCTTCTAGCTCCAAAAATGCAGATTCTGAAGACAGTGACGTAGATGAAGTTCTGTCCAAGCTTCAGAAAATTTTCAAGAAGAAGAAAAATGGATCGAAAAGGATTCAAAAGAAAAACAGAAAAGAGAAAGAACCAGTCTGCTATGAATGCAGAAAACCTGGACATCTGAGACTGGATTGTCCAAGACTCAAGAAGACTGGTCAAAATGAAAAACCCAAAAAGAAGCACAAGAAATTCAAAAGAAAAGCCATGGCGGCTGCTTGGGAAAATGAAGAGACCACAAGCTCAGAATCAGAGAAAGAGCAGGTAAATCTAGCCCTCATGGTAGGACTAGATGAGGTACATCCTAACTCATCTTTTGATTCTTGCACAGATTCAGGATCAGAATCTGAAGACTTAGAAGAAGTATTTAATGAACTATATGAAAAACATAAAAATGTTGTAAAAGAATTAAAGAATCTGAAAAACAACACTATTTGCTTAGAAAACACCAATTCTGATCTTAAATCCGAATTGGAGCAACTAGAAAAACATTAAAGGATAGTAAAGATAACATTTATCTTTTGGATGAATATTTAAAAAATAAGGAGAATGAAAAATTAGAGTTAGAAGAAAAATTAAAAACTCTAACTGAAGAAAATCTATATTTAAAAGAATCAGTTAGAAAATTAACTAAAGGAAAAACATCTTTAGCCCTATGCTTAAACGGATCAAAATCTGGAAATAACAACAAGGGCTTGGTTACATACCTCCTGAAAAAGGAAAACATGTCATAATTCCTGAAAAATATCCATTACCAAAATTTGTAAAAGAAACCAAGATGCCTCAGAAAAAGGCCCCTGTAAAGGAAATGTTTCCAAAATTGTGTTCTAAACAGACAGTACAAAGATAATAAGAACACCAAAATAATTTATATTCATTGTTGTTCTCATTGTAATAAATTAGGACACACAGTAAACACCTGCACAACAAAGCACCTAGTATGGATTCCGAAAGGATATCTTTATGCATCTAACCATCAAGGACCCAAAAAGATTTGGGTACCTACTTCCGAATAGTTTATTTGCAGGATGGCCTTGGAGCATCAGGAACAAAGGATGCTCAAGGCACTGGTGACTGCCAGCTCTTCATCCATCTCATATCTGAAGAGGGAGTAGTCATTAATTATTTGTAAATTTTAATATTACTAACAATTATTTTCAAGTCTCATTCAGGCGGAATCTCTCACTCAGGGGAGCACAGACTAAGGGGGAGTTATTCATTTATGTCAATCATTGTTGAACCCCTCAATGGTAAGAATTTCTTTCACAAAGGGGACAAAATGCAATGGTAAGAACCTTCCTTTTTGGTTTGTGACAAAAAGGGGGAGAGTATGCATGGTATGCATTATCTGTGATTTTTCTGTATTTTCTATGCTTTACGTATTTTTGTCAGAAAATTCTCATAAATTTTGTCATCACCAAAAAGGGGGAGATTGTTGAACCACTCCTATATTTTACCCTTTTATTTTGGTGATAATAAAATTTATGTTTAATTAATTATTATTAAAAATATTTAATATTATGTTTTTCTTAATAAATATAAATTTACATGATTAATTGAATATTAAATATATTTATTACCATGATTTTTCTAATAATAAATTAAATATCATGATTTTCTAATAAATATAAATTTATGACATTATTGCCATGTGATTTGCACTAAAACGATAAATCGATGTACATTCAATATACATCGATTTCAGTTCAAAGTGCCATAAGGATTCGCTCTCATAAGGATTCACTCTCATAACGATTCCTTTGTAACTCTCATAAGGATTCACTCTCATAACGATTCCTTTGTAACTCTCATAACGATTCCTTTGTAACTCTCATAAGGATTCGCTCTCATAAGGATTCACTCTCATAACGATTCCTTTGTAACTCTCATAACGATTCCTTTGTAACCCTCATAAGGATTCGCTCTCATAAGGATTCACTCTCACAACGATTCCTTTGTAACTCTCATAACGATTCCTTTGTAACTCTCATAAGGATTCGCTCTCATAAGGATTCACTCTCATAACGATTCCTTTGTAATTCTCATAAGGATTCCTTTGTACTCACACAGACTCCTTTGTAACTCATAAGGATTCCTTTGTAACTCACACAGACTCCTTTGTAACTCATAAGGATTCCTTTGTACCCACACAGACTCCTTTGCTTCTCACATGGATTCCTTTGTAAAACATGGATTTCAACATGGATTTCACTTAAACATAGATTTCCTTTATATTCCAAAATATTTTTGGCATCTAGTGAAAAAGTCAAATATTCTTGATTTGCGTAATCCTCTATCTTTCTGACAGGAGATCATTTTGCTTATCTCTCTAGATCTTTTCTTTCCTGCCAACAAAAAAGGGGATTACTTACTACTTCTGGGTGGCAACAGGAAACATAGAGGTATGAGCCTTTTTGACAGAAACACTCTTTTATCTAAACACTTTTTTCTATGCTTGCAGACCTCGTAGACCACAAATTATCAGAAGAAAGAGAAGATGAGCAACGGCTAGAACTCCAACGGATTTATTCAAATTGCTCATATAAAAGATGAAGCAAGGCTGAAGAAGAACATAGCTTTTCCTGAAGATCTTTTGAATGAGTGTACAACCAGTGAGGAACCTGAACTCCAAATACACTCAAAGAAAAAGAGAGAAAGAGCCTGAGCCCAAGATGAAGTGTTCAAGCATCTGAAGCATTGAAGCATTCAAGCTCCTTCTCCTCTCTTCTCTCTCTCTCTGTGTGCATCTTTGTAATCTGGGAGAGAGTCTTTTTGCTGAGAGTTCTTTTAGTTGGTTTTCATTTGTTCCAACTCTCAGCTTTGTTCTTTCTTTTCTAAGAAAGACTTCTGTCCAGCTGTAGGACTGTATACAGTGTAGAACCTAGCTAGGGGTTTGTGTCTAGCAGAACCGCACTGGGGTTTGTACTAGGAGGTTGGCTTCTTTACCTGTAAGAGAAGTGGGCTGCCTTCTTGCCCGGGAAAGGAAGAAGACCAGCTGGGGTGCTGGGTGTTGTAGTGTCCTTAAGGGGGACTGTACCCTTGGTTAGTGAAATCCCAAGAGGTTGCTTGGGGACTGGACGTAGGACTTCCATGTGGGAAGGGCCGAACCAGGATAAACTCCTTGTGTCTTTTGTGTGATTGTTTATTTGCTTCCGCACTACTCTCTTTATCACACTAAACTAACCAAACCTTCAAGTGTTGATTTCTGTGTTTAAGTTTCTATTTCAGATTTCAGAAAAACCTATTCACCCCTCTAGGTTAGCTTGCTGCCGTACCAAAAGGGCCAACAGTACATGCTATAGAATATTAATTCTATTCGATTTGACAAATGATCATACTGTCATCCATCCCATTATTAATCGTTCCTTCTCACAAGATAAATGTCACTAGACTTGGTTACTGAATCGGTGTCATACATGTTATATCCTAGAATTGTCCACATCGTTATCAGGATCATCTTGCCATGAGTACTGCATGCTAGTATCTTGCCTAATAAATTGTTAATTCATGTAAAGCATGGCCGCACCATGAGATATAAATCCTACTCGGCATTAGTGAGCTCACACCTGCTTTCCATAACATTTTAGGAGACGACTACGATGATGTAGAGCATGATGGGGCTAGCAAAGAGTGATGAGCTTCTCAGAGTATACCCGTCGATATAGCAAGATGCCAGCGTGTTAGAGTCCATAGTGTCTGTAATAGCTAGTTATTTCCTTGGTCAATATACATTGAAATACAATAATGGGCCATATGTTTGGCTCTGATTGTGAGATTGTTAGTATTGATGGAATAGAGATAAAGATTTTTTTGTCTGGTACAAATATTGTCTCAAGCCTTTGTTATACTTAGTCGTCACTCTGATTACTCGACTGTGGTATTTGTACTTGTATCACTCACGCTCTCGATCTTTATTTTCGCTACTAAATTTCAGGGTGTGACAGTTTGGTATCAAAGCCTAGGCTTTCCCTAAGTCCTAGGCAATCAAGAATGATTGGATGAGTGTCATTAGAACCCTCAGCTGGTGTCAAGAACCTTGTACCTACCTATGAGATTGGGTAGAAACACGGGCTAAGTTTACCTAATTAGGATTATGCTAAATTAAGGTTAATACCTAATAATCATGATGTTGTTGTCTTGAAGGATTTCAATGGCTGCTGCATGTAAAAGAGACATGCAGAGGACAATCACACCATGACCGAAGACCTGCTACAGGCAGCCCAAGGTGGGGGTGAAAACCATGGGGACCTTCATCGGAACTTTCGCATCATGAATCCACTAAGATTTGGTGGCAGCACTAATCCCGATGAAGCTGAACATTGGGTTAAGGAGATGGAACGTGTGTTCCGTGTCATGAGATGCATAAATGAGGACAAGGTCACACTAGCAACATATCAACTTGAAAGGAAAGACCGCACTTTGTGGGAATCCGTTAAGGCAACTCTGGTTGATGCACAGGTCACCTGGGAATAATTCCGAGAGTACTTCGACAATAGGTACTTCTCTGATAGAGTTCAAGAAAGGAAAGCGGTGGAATTTGCTAGTTTGAGACAGAGAGGGCTCTAGTAGTTGAATACGAACCCCAATTCTGCAAACTATCTCGTTATGCACCTCACTTGGTCCAAACCAAAAGGTTGAAAGCCAAGCGATTCTTGAACGGACTCAGGTCTCAGTACATCACGCAATTGGGACCTATGGATCTTCAAACATACCCCGAGATGGTTAGGAAGGCTATACTACTAGAAGATTCCATGGCAATGGCAAAAAAAAACATTAGGGGCAGTATTGTGAAAAAAGAAGCACCCAATACTGCAGAGACCATTCACTCCAACTACAAGGGTAACAAGAGACCAAATGGTGAAAACGACATAGGCAATGATAAGAAGATCAAAGTGGAAGGGGAATCAATTGTAGAGAATTGCAAATTCTATGATAAGCCAGGACACTAAGAGGATGCATACTGGAAGATAGTTGGTGCTTGCCTACGATGTGAAAGTCGTGACCATCGCACCCCCAACTACCCCATGTTGAAGGTTCAAACTAGAGGGAACGAAGGAGTGCGAAAGCGTCAAGGGAATTTAAAAGTTGTGGTCCAGGCAGAACTCCCTGAAGGAGGAGGTATGATGAAATGTGCCATTTTTGCTAAACCTTTAGATAATCTTCTTACTAGTGTATTCTTAAGTGGGGGAGATGATTGAAGACAAGTTCGAAAATAACCTGGTAGTTTTACCATAACTCATCAAGTGAATTGCAATGGAGTCAGATTAACCATAGAAAAAGGAGAAAGTTGGATGAACCAGATGGATAGTATTAACAACCTATAGGTCTTTATGACAACGAGGATGTAAGGATAATGATATAAGCCCAAGTTGATTGGAGATCAGACCAACCATTGCATTTATAATTGACTCATAGACCCCAGATCGAAACCTTGTTCCCAAGAATAACTAAATGAATAAATGAAACTCTCTAGCCACTAAAAGCATGGTGTCTATAAACTATAAGGTGGTCCAATGGACGACAAAATTAGCATGGCTAAACCAAACCAAGTTAACAGAGTTAGATAGTTCAAATCAAACCAAATTAGGAACCTTAATTACCAGGTTTACTTGACTATATTTATGAATTTGATGACCAAATTATCTTAAGTGGGGGAGGATGTAACACCCCAGAATTTTGATAATCAGAAAATTGGAGATAAATAAAAAAAGGACTAATTAAACTAGAACATACGCACCATTATCGCATATGTATAACGCATCTAAAAAAATGGTAAAAATAATAGTTTTACTTTAAATAATAATCTCTAATGACCCATCAATAAATTTGGTCCAATAAAAATCATTTGGACTAAGTTTTAGAATTATTGTGACTTATTATCGTAATTAAGAAATAAGTCGGAGAATCCATTATCATGTGTACAAAAGTGAATCATAAATTAAATAAACGTATGGATAGACCCCAAACAATGGGTGTTGACAGTCCATCATGGGATTTGGATGAATGGACAACTTTTGGCCTATGAATAAATTCAAGTAAGAAAATATCATGGAAATTTGTAGGTTTAATTGGGCTTGAATTGGAAAGACCAATTAGGACTAAAAACTAGTTTAATGGACTCCTAAAACTACCAAAATTCTTGCACAACTATAATAGGAGGTTTCCTAATAGATTTCTCACTCATATTGGGATGAAAATCCTCAAATGAAGGAAGGGATTAGCCAAACTTGGAATTCCCCAATTCCTAGTTATATTAGGACTCCAAACAACCCTAAATCTATAAACACTCTCCCTAAACTCCTTGGTGATGAGTTTACCATATGTTGGGTATGTGAGGAGGCTAGCAAGGGCACCATAGGAGGAGGAATTTGTCTCCAACCCAAGACTTCTTCCTCAACTCGTGCTTTGTACAACCTGTGAAGAAGACTTCCCTTAGGAGCAATCAAAGGTAGGTGATCTCGGGCTCAAACTTAACATGGCATATACCATCTGAAATATCTTCAAGTCTACTTTCATTTGCCCCTATTTTTCCCAATTTGCATTGTCTATGTTAAGAGTATTAAGTGTTTTCCCATCGTCGTGCAGTTTTAGGGCTTTTCTTGTTAACCTCATGATTCACACATCCCTAGGTCAAATTAGGTGAAACTGAAGTAACAAGGTTCTTCCTCTCCAAGTTTACAACAAGTTTCATGTTGAGCATTTCGTCTAGAAACCCCTAGAACCTTGCGTTTCGAGCCACAACACGAGATCGCGCAACCTAGTCTGCGATCTATCTGCCTGTTTCTGTCGCGACCAGTCCAGTGGTCACAATTCAGTGACTTAAATTGCGACGACTGTGTCTGTCGCAAATTTGACATTTTTTTATGAATTCCAATTGACCAATCATGACTTATAGGTTTACCCTAACCCCCATATACTTCGTTTTGCATGGTATTTTGGTTTTCAGCCATTTGTGAACCGTGAGGACTTGACCAGTTGTACCGTCGCGATTGGACTTGTTTCCTGCCCTTGGATTCCATGCATGATTTTATAATCGGATTTTGAAAACCTCTCAAGAACGTGACGCATCGAGGCATCATGATTCTGAGTCGTTGTGACCCGTTGGTTGTCGCGTTATAAAGGTGACAGTTCTTATCGTTGCGTTTTAAAGGTCATAGCGACATATCGGCCTATCGCGACATGAAGGCAACAGATAGGTCCATCAGGATTTGTTGTTTTCACAGTGAACTGGTATTTTGGACTGTGTACGTCTTCTTAATTGTGACGTTTGAACCCGTCGTGATTTAACGGCCAACCCGAGGCTGTTTTCTGTACATGTACTATCAACCATGTGCATGTCTTACTGTTATATCATGTTATTTAGTTGTCCAATAGCATATATGTGCAATGTGTTGTGTAGAACGTGTCTCAATCCACAATCCATCGGTTTGAAACAAGACGGAAAGCAATTATCATGGACGCATGACATGGTATTCAATTCAGTCTATCACATGATTCCTACACTTTTAACATGTAACAATTCTAGTTATAAACAAGCTAGAGTATGGACATAGCTCATATCAATCACATGGTAGATGGAATCAAACAATCATTAGGAACACTTAGAATAGAGATTCATACTCTACTAGCTTTCATGTAAGTTGATCACTTTTAGGCCATTGAATAATTACATGACATGATATGACAGTAGGACATGCATACGGTGGAATGTACAACTCAAGAATATAGCCTCGGGAGGGCCTTTAAATCGCGACGGGTTCAATCGTCGCACTTCAAAGGACTGTACACTATCAGAACATGACTCTGTGAAAAACTACTGAATCGCAACGGACCTACCTATCGCGTTTAAATCGCGACATGACAGATCGTCAACTTTTCCAACAGGAATCGATGTTGGAACGATTACTGAGTCATAAACGCGATGGTTTGGTCTATCGCTTTCAAGTCGCGACAGGCCGATATGTCGCTATGACTTCTGAATCACAATGGTTCTACCTATCGCGTTCAAGGGGTATTTTCAAAATACAGATATAAAAATTGAGCAAAATACATGAGCAGAAAATTGGTCAAATCCCGATGGCATGTTCGCTCACGTTCAAGACTGACACTGAAACCCATGTGGCACACAGTTTGATGTGTCAGATAGGTCGAATCACTGTCAAAATCGCGACGGGGGTGCGGTCACCTTTTATAGAAATGCAACGGTCTAGTACATCGCGTTCATTCAGTGATGAACGCGACGACTGGAGTGGTCGCGTTCATGGATCTTGCCCGAAAATGTAGAAAACAATGCGGTTCCTCATGATTGACCTATAACTCAAAATACATAGGTCTCTGGACAAAACTTTGAACATGAAAAGTGTCGAGGACAACGAGTAGAAGAGAACTACAGTTTTGGTTTGACCCAATTTGGCCTCAGTTTGCATGAAACATAGTAAGAACACATAAAGCCTTATCATGCACGACTCATGGAAAACACTTAATACGACTAACATGGTTCATGAAAATTGGGGAAAACACATGCATATGAAACTAGACTCGATGCTCTTTCCATTGGTATGTGCTACGTTTGGATTAATCCTGAGAACACCTACCTTTGAGTTGATCTAAGAGTGTCTATTCCAGGTCGAAGCAGAGAACGGTTGGAGAAGAAGCTTGGGTTCTTGGCCGTCCACCTCCTCTCCTGGTGCCCTAGCTCGCCTCCTCACGACCCCAACACAATGGTAACCATTCCAAAGAGTCTTATGACAATTATTTATAGAATTAGGCTTAATTTCAAGTCCTAATGAGACTAGGAAAGTTGGGTTGCGGTTCTAGCATGGTGCCTTCCAAGTTTTGGGGATTCTCCCCCCAATTAGAGTAGTAATACTATTAGGAAACATCCTAACATGGCTGGGTATGAATTTGTTTGCTAAGTATGTCTAATTACCTTTGCTTTAGCCCTAATTTGCCCCTTCCTATTTTATGCTCAATTAGGGTTAAGATTTTTGGGATTTAATATCATTGGGTTTTGCTCTTTGGTCCAATAAGAGTTGTTTTGGCCCAGTTTAATTTAAATGGTTGATTTCTCATTTTGGGAGTCTAACTAATATTTTTATTTGAACATCTTTATTCATTTACTATTTTCCGTAATTTTTAATCAATTAAATTTCTGGGGTGTTACAAGCAATGTACTTGCACTCATGTTGGGACTTTTTTGTTGCAGTTTAAATCCACTACATGTCCTGTTAGACTCTCTTGCTCTAATACCAACTGTAATGACCCCGAGAACCCGACCCTCGGCCCCAACCGAGGACCTGATTTTCACGGTCGCTGCCCATGGATCCGAGGAACCAGAAGGGCTATAACACAAGTCTAACAGAATATGTAAACGAAATAAATGTCAACTACTGAACTAGAAGCACACACAGAAGTAAAGAAGGAAAAGAGCCAGACCGCTGCGTAACACTCTAGGTATAGTCCCAACACACAACGAGTACAAGTAAGCGAAGGGAAGAACAAGGCCCTTAGGGGTATACCCCGAGGGTGAAGTACAACTTAAGAAAAAGGGGAGTCCCACTGATAGCTATGGGGACAATGACGACTACCCGTCTACTCTGCCCGACACACACCCTGCTGCTGTTGGGAAGTCTCACCTGTAAAAAGGAGGGATGAGCTTCACAACATAAGATCAGTAGGGACTACCAATCTCCTATTGGCTCTAACTGGCAAGATAAACAAATATAATTAAAGTAAATCATAACAGTTATATAAATTAATCTAGCGCACGAAAGTGAAGAAGGAAAGCAAACCAACTAGCAACGGTACGGGGAAATGCAACACGGTCAGAAACTCCGTACGACCTGCACGTCGTGACCACCACACGGATGGTAACACAGAAAGAGGGGGCCTTGCTTGGACAAGTGACACTAGCTACGAAAACCACTACAACTTGTCAACTAGTCACGAGCATCCACATATGTCTTGCCCTCGACCACAGTCCTGGCAGCCACATCTCATCAGAGTGGAGCCGAGGAACACAGGTAACCACAACAGTAATCATCGTAGTCTGGTTGGACTGCGGTCCTACACCTGGCCACTCTAGGTGGTTCCGGGGCTACAAAGAGCGAGGCAAAGGACTGACTGGCCTGCGCCGGGAAGAACACCAAACGACCTCGGCGTCCCAAACCAATCAAGTGAGCTCAGTAAATGACTCGATGCCACTGTCCTAACCACCATTTTCCCCTCCGCTCCAGAGTCCTTGAATCGAGCACGCCCTTTGCCCGAAGCACTTCCTTAGACGGACACACGGGGATGAGGGTCCCAGGTAAACGATAACAACCTCTCACGGGACAAGCCCTCAGGTGCCGAGCACGGGCGAACGACTAGTGTAGAACCATACTTGGAACTAGCATTGGTGCCACGGGTACAGAAAGAACCAAGAACGGAGAAGACTCAACGAGAAATGGACTTAGAATGAACTCACCTAAATCTGTTACTGTCACAACGCCCATGGCTATCGCGACACTGTCGCGACGCCAAGGCCAGCCGCGACAATGTCGCGACACCCTAAGCCGTCGCGATGATGTCGCGGCGCCCATGCCCGCCACGACCTTGTCGTGATTGGCTCATGCGTCGCGATGCCATCGCAACCCTTAGGCCGATCACGATCTCAGATAGTGGGGGTCCCAGTATAGTCCACTTAGGGATCATCTCGAAAACCACCAAAACACACCATTCAGGGGAGGGGAGCATGGGAGATTCTAGGAAAGCATGTAAACAAGCCAAACCATCCTCAAACCCCATAGATCATGCATTAAACAAGAAGTTCTACACTAAAGGAAACCTCTCCACAAACGGAGCATGGATCTCTCACCCTAATCCCCAAACACGACGGTGAAACAAGGATCTCATGGGGAAGGGGAGCATGCTAGAATGAGAGGAAGATGAGAAGTCTCTACGTCAAATAGTAGAGTGAACCCGTTGGGGCATTCTCGTAGGAATGGCCGCCACCTCCTAGCTTCAAGCACCATACGGACGTCGCCTACATGAAGGGGACGTCACCACCTCGCCAAGAACACCAAGAAAATTGCCTGAGAAACAAGAAGGATCGGAGGAGGAAGAAGAAAGAAGAAGAAGGAAGGAAGAAGGGGAGGGGGAAATGGGGTGCCTACCTCGGTTTTGAACCAACGACCCCAGAAATGCGACGGGTCAGGGCGGCACGACAAGAACCTTGTTGCGATGGCTCCAGAGGTTGTGACACCATGTCGCAACCGACCCCAGGTCGCAACCCCAAAAGCTATCAAACCAAAGACCGGTCAAACCAGAATGTGATAGCCTGCTAGGTCACGTCAACACTGTACGTGTCCTAACAACTGACAAGGCCGTTTTGACAAGAAAGGACAGCGGTCAAAACGGTCAGAATGAAGTCGCGTCGTCTCCAGACGTCGTGACGAGAACACATATGTAACGGCGTGATCGTTCGGATCTGTGTTTTAGTGCTTCTGGTGTTGTGCTCTTGGCCAATGTGGGGTCGCAGAACCTTGTTCATGGTCTTTGTGTCTTGCATGGGCATTGTGGGCCTTTGGTTTTACCCAAATTAGCCCGCAAGTTTTTTGGTGAATAAGGCGACGGTGCATGTCGTCACGTTTTGAATGCGACGGATTCCTACGTCGCAATTCACCAACCGCCTTTTCACGGCGCGGCAAGATTGGTGACAGTCTAGTCTGTCGCGTTTAATGTGTTATGAACGCGACGTATTCCTCTGTCGCAATTTTGACTGAGTGTTTAATTGCTCTATTTCATCCAGATAGAGCAAAGGAGCTCTGTCCGGCATGAGGGGGGGGGGGGGAGCTGCTACAGAGCGTCTGTGGCGTTTTCCGATGTCTGGTGGTTCGTGCGGCGCAAGGTCCACGTGAGGAAGGTGTCTGGAGCATGGGTGCAGCGGCGATGTGGTGTTTTTTGCGTTCTGTGGGTTCTTCTAGTTGGTAGGGAGACTTCCCCTTTTTCCTTGTGTTATTCAATTGGTTTACAACTTTAAGAGCATGCTAGATTATCATGTGGTAGCTCACCTTTCATTTTATAAGCTTGTATATGAGTTATGTAGTGTGTAGAATGGTTTCTAGAGAAGGATTTGGGGTTCAGCCGTCTGCCTGAGAAGGCGACGGCTTGAACCGTCGCGTTTTGATGAGAATGAGACGGGGTAGTCCGTCGTGTTTCTCTTCGATGGTTTCGATTGGCGTGAACACGACCACTTGACCCGTCGCGTTCTTATTGAATGCGTCGGTATGGTCTGTCGTGATTTTCACATCGACTGTTACTGTTTGACCGTTGGCCTGAAGGCGACGTATCGGGCCATCGTGATATGGTTGCGACACGGGGCCCTGTCACGTCAGGTTTTGAATTGTGTGGGGTAGGTCATCACATTCCTGAAGGCGACATTTGTGTTCGTCGCGATTTGGCTTCCGAGGTGTGTTTGTAATGGGTTGTGAAGGTCTGATGTTGACCTAGCCCTGGTTTTCTAAGATGCTATTAAGGTATTTAAGTTGTCTTTATGTTAGTAAAGCATGCTTAGGCTAATGAATTGGTTATGATTAGTTAGTAAGTTGAGTTAATTATGTTATTATGTTAATTATATGATTAATGTACTTATGGTAGGGTGTGTTGCTATGGAGGTCATTAGATGACCAATGACAGGCAAGGTTACTATGCGTTTATGTGGTTCACGTGTGTTTAAATGTATGGGTGCTTGGAGGTCACATGGTGACCAGTGATGAGCTAATTGTGGTATATGTACTGTAATATAAGTTTTATGGTTATGTTAAATGATCGGCGTAGTTTGTGTGTTTTCCGAGTTTGGTGGTATGGCACCTATTCCAGAATGCCTATTTAGTCGGGTACCTCAGGTTCTTTGTGAGCTAGGCACGTTGTGTTTGTTGTGCCCGGGGCATGTCCTGGTACGGTGTGTACCATAGAGGTCTTTGTCATCTTCCTAGACACCCTTACTCATATTTTTGAGTTGTACGTCTGACGGAGGGAAAGACGATAGTGGGCAGCGACTCGTGTTTGTTGGTGTGCGGTCGCTTGTAGCACGCTCGTGGTTGGGGGTACAGACACCAGTAGATGTACTGGGACCCAGCTAGTCCTGTTTTCCATTTGTTGTGTCGTACCCTTTTGAGGGTAGCCTTCTGGAGTGTTGTGGTTTTAGGATATAGTGGAGTAGCTCCTTGTTGGCAGTCCTGTTACCCGCGTGTTTGAGGTTTGCATGTGAGGCTTATGGCCTAGGCATTGCTGTTCTTGTTGTGGACTGGTGTTTCTGTACCAGTCCTATTGGTTTCTTTAGTTTCTGCAGACTGTGTTAGATAGTGAGTTTTATTTAATTGTAGTTTAATTATGTTTAATGCGGTTATGATATGGTTTGGCTACCGGTGTTGCCAGAGAGACCCTTTGTGGTTGTGGTCTCTTTAGTTCCAATTTTATTTTTGGGAGGTCCCTACTGAGCCTATGACTTGTTGAGGCTCACTCCCTTACAGTCCTTTCCAGTTGTTAGCTGTGTGTTGGCTCGCAGTGGCATTGTGGCACACTTGCACCACCAGTAGTTGAATCGTAGTAGTTGTTGTGTGAGCTTGTGCTCCCTCGAGGTATGCCCCAGGTAGTTGTACTTTTTCTCTTGGACATGTAATAATGTACTGGGGCAGTGTAATGTGTTGTGAATGAATATGAGAACATATACTTTCTTGTGTCTTATATTCTTGTGGTTGCCTTTTATATTCTTACTGGACACTTGTGTGAGTTATCCCTAGCGAGACTTCGGTCTGTTCGCGGGAGGCGGGTCTGGATATGGAGCCTTATTGGGCCTAAATATCCAGGGTCGCTACAGTTGGTATCAGAGCATGGTCCAGTTAGAATATGAAAAGACATTAAGGTTACAATGTCCCAAGACATGGTTTAATGTCCACTGCTAGTTGTAAGTACTGTTTTGTGTGATTTTTAGTATGGGTTTCACGTGAGTTTTTGGCATATGTATTGTGTGCATATGTTGGTCAGCTTGGCAGTTGCTAGTGGTGGCAGAGAGATGATGTGGTTGGTAATGGAATAGTTTGCTGAGATATGTTAGTAAATTGGTTGGTTGCAGAAAGATATGAATGTGTAGAGGTTTTTAGTTGTGGAAAATTGAGGGAATTGGTAAGTTCAGTTGTGATAATCAGTAAGATAGAGTTGTGTTCTAAGAAGGATATGATTTAGTGTAACGAAGGTGTTTTATCAAGGTAGAGAATCAGCAGAGACAAGTATAAGGTAATGGTTGTGAATATGTATAAGATGAAGTTATTGCAGAGATAGTTGTGTAATAGAGTTACAGGGGGAACAGTTTGTGTTAAAGATTGTTAGATGAAAGGATTGTGATTGAGAATGTCAGCAGAGATAATTGATATGTTTGAGATTTATGTCAGTAAGTGTTAAGAAGCAGTTTAACTGATAATGTGACTAGTAATATGGAAGATTTTGAATAATTAAGTGAGGCAAATCAGCTTCAGATGAGGTATTAGTAAATAGAGGAGCAGTGATTTGTGACAGTAGAGTTGAATGTTTTTTGTGATTAGAAATGGTTAGCAGTTGGAAATAGAGAGAGTAGAGGAAGATCAATATTAGTTAAGTTTTCTGAGAATTCCACAGTAAAGATATTCAATAGATAAGTGGCAGTTTGTGAAGATTCAACAGAAGGATTTCTTTGAAGATTGCAGTGTTAAAAATAAGATCAATAGTGTCACACCCCGACGTGGAATATCGGAGCGCGAAGGCAGTTGCAAGAAAAAGGTATAGAGCGTATACTAGACATCAAACTATTGCACATTGATTAATACTAAAGCAAATCTTTCTCATTCACAACTTTTCAAATGTCTAGCTACAACCACTAATATCAGAGACATTCTATAGGGCCCAATTACATTGCAATAAAAGGAAATAACTAACTACGACTCTAGGATAACGTAATGACTCGAGGGTACTCCTGGCTTCACTCTTGGTCATTCCCTTCCTCGTGAGTGTAGTGTCATCCTCGGTCTCACCTGAGAACACAACATCAAATAACGTAGGGTGAGCGATAATGCCCAATAGGACTTAAATCTCAGACTCAAGCAAGCTTTAAATAATTAACGCATTTAATGCCAGAGTATCTAAGAGAGTCAAAATATAGAAAGAGATAGCACAACAGGTAACAGGATAGCACAATAGCACGGGATCGAGTATAGTTTCCAAAAATAGCACAAGTATCGAGTATAACACGAAGAGCAGGATGGCCATAGCACAACTAGCACAAGTATAATAATAGCACGACGAGTATAGCACTTGTTTGTCATTCTAGACATCAAGAGAGTATAGCATGTTTTGTGTTTTGATTGTCATATAGATAGTCGAGATAGATAGCACTTGAGTGTAATGCCAAACACTCTGATCATTTAACTCCCATGGGCACTAGCACTTTCGGGCACACATCCCAGGACCAGATCGGGCCCTTTATATATTGCCAGGCATTGGTTATATTGTTTATCTTTAGACAATCAGTCAATGGCCAATATAGAGTACCAAGAAGTAGATGAGAGCACTAGATGAGTAGACGAGATAGTAGAGTGAACGTGAATAGACGAGCGAGTAGAGTATAGATGAGAGCTAGTGGTCATTGCACGTAATGCGATGAGTAAACAGGCGATAGTGACAGTTGCACAACACGCGCACTTGGTGTTGGCAGTCAGGTGGAACTCACGATCTTCCCGCTGGCCATGTTATGCACTAGTCCAGAGGTCCGACGTGATTCAAGGTAGGAGCGAACTTCTAATAGCCGTTTGGATCATATCGATCCCTAAAGGTGTAATGGGTGTTAGGGTACAACCGGCTCGTCGACCATGTGGGAATCCATGATCAGAGGAGACTTACGGAGGCCTTGTGCAAGAGTTCACTAGTCCGGCGAAAGGAATATCCGACGGAGAGTTCACCACAAGCCAAGTAAAGTGTGTATATAAAATAGGTGCTCGACGTTTAGAGGAATTCGAGAATAGTGGAGCGTCAATATCGGTATATAAACAACGCAAGAAACGAATACAAGTCCTTTAAAATAGGGCAATTAATGTACTTTATTGCAATAAATTACCAGATACATTATGAGATATTTTCTGCAAGATTTCAGCCATATATGGATGGTTCATGTGTGTACATGTGTAAAAGAAATCATAGATAGAAATAAGTCGTGAATATGTATTTAAATCATCAATGTAGCTCCATTTTTTTTTTAAACAAGTTTTTACTGGGGGTATAACTGTAAAAAGGCGTAAGAATATTTAGAAAGTGACAGCAACACTTTTTTATGGTTTTCTTCAAAAATCGTGAAGGCGACATAGTCCAGTAAGGATTGCGACAGGGGTAGGGCAAGGTAGCGACAGGGCCTGCAAAGGGTCGCGACAGGGCTGTCTGCTCAGGCGGCCAGAACGCGATGGGGTCTCCTGTCGCGTTCAGAACGCAACAAGAAGGGTGTCGCGACGAGTTGAGAACGTGACCTGTCGGGCCGTCGCGTTCTCAGGTCCGTGGACTGAGTCTGACAGAGCTCTGATCTGTCTTGGATTGCGGTCTAAAAACTTGCCTTTTGACACAGGGTAGTTCAGAAAATCATAACTAATTATATATGCAATAAAAAATCATGAAACTAGTGGCAAACGAAACTAGACATGCGAGAGTACTTCCAGTAATTAGGAATTGAAAACAATCATGGTATCGACATAGTTCTAACAAGTTGAACAAGAGAGCAACCTGATTCAGGTGCAGCAGAGATGAATGATTTAATTCGAGCAACATGCTTGATAAAAATTAGGGCTTTTAGGGGCAAAAGTTCCCTAATGATCATCAGTATCTGCCATAAAAATTCAAGACATGGGATTTAGTATCATGGAGAACAAGAATTATGAAGGGGGTTCGGGGTCAAGAGAGTTGCAGAACTTTGAAATTCAAGAAGAAAATATTGGCTTAATGGAAAATTATGAAATTGAGGGTTTGTTCCTGATGCATGGAACAATCTACAGACGAAATATTAGGATTTTGCTTGTGAAAATGCCTACCTTTGACTCGATTTGTCTTCTAGGGCTTAGAACTCCAAGAACGAGGAAGAAGCTTCAAGAACTCCTTCTCCCCATGAGATCCTCTCCTCTTGGCCTCTTCTCCACGTCCAACAACCTTTGGCAACAAGCAAGGGTCGGCCAAGAGGGTTTAGGAGGTGTATTTAAGCATGTATGGGTTCCTATTCCTATTTCTACTCTAATTGCTCTTAATTACGAGATTTCCTAACTCCAACCTTCCTTCCTTGCTTTCCAATCTCTATTTAGGCTAGGAAGAGATCCAAATTCATGCTAAACCATATGGGGTAGGTTTAGGAATCCAATTCCAACTCTAATTACCACTTTTATTGCTTTAATAACCCCTTTCCAATTATGAGATAATTAAACTCCGAATTTAGGGTATTTCTTATTATTCTCCCTTTGCAAATTCATATTTTGACCCAATAAATTCTAGAGGTCCTTTAAGCAAAGCCCATTACTCTTTTCCATTTAATGGGTTTTATTAAATGCTCTTTCATTTAAATATCCATTAGCTAGGTTTTTAATTCTTTATTTAAATTTTTATTTTTTTTATTTTTTGGCAAAAATTTAGGTTGCTACAAGTAGTGTTTAGCAGTTGTGGACAATATGAGGAGAAAGAGAGGCGACTTAGTTGAGAAGCTGATAAGGGAATGTCAGGTTGAGTAGAACAGAAAGGCAGATTGTGAAAGAGTTAAAGTAAAGGTTTGAATGAAAGGGATATTAATGAATGATTGTAAATTTGTGTTTTCAGAACTTAAGAATAAGGCAGTTATTGCAAGGTAATTGGCAAAGTAGATGCTGAGATTGTAAAACAGTAGAGTGAAACAAAGGAATTAGGCAGAGCAGGTTATTGTGTCTAAGAAAGGAGTATTTAGATTCTGGTTTTGGCAATGTTTCAGTGAAGGTAATTGTGTGTTAAGAAAGGTTACAGTGTAAGTGGTACAATAAGATCAGCCAGCTAGTGGGATAATTAAAGGAAAGCCTTTTGCTAAAATGGTATTATGTTAAATGCAGCTGGCAATAGAGTTAAAGTTCAGTGTTAAGATTAGAGAAGAAAGAATATGGCAGATCATAGAGTGATCATAGTCAGATGATTCAAGAAATGTACAGTAAGAGTTTTTGTGTCAATGTATAGTAAGTGATTCAAATGAACAGAGGAGTTTTGTTGTAAAGGTATTTCCAGAGTTTGATGTAAAAGCCACAGCCGATCAGTTAAAGAATAGTGAGCAGATTAAAGTATGGCATAATAGACAAAAAAAGCAAGAAATGTATAGAAATTGGAAATTTTAAAGTCAGCACATTGTAGCATACAGAAAGGAAAAGTGTGATCAGTTAAGCAGAGAAGAATTTTGGGTCAGGATGGCATCTGTTGAGAAAGAGTTGCGAAAGTTAAACGCAAAAGCAAAATATTGTGCAGAGTTAGTGGGCAATTTTGTTTCTAATAAGAGAGTGCAGTGTCACAGCAATGAGAATGGATATTTGAAGGTCATGGATTTGGTTTGTTGAGTCAGTCAAAGAATATTATTTAAAGTAAGGTAAGTATGTAAAGAGTAAAGCATGTCAGTAGCAGTATGTCAAGATTCAGAATTCAGTGTGGCATAGATAGAATTGAAGCATTAAAGAGAGTAACTCAGGAAATCGGGTATTTCTTCTGTGGTAATTAATGGGTAAGATGGTTTGATAAGTAAATACAGTCAGCTCAGTTAGAGTCAGAGTGGTAGTGGAATAAAGAGAATTCAAGGTAATAATGAAGGCAGAATTTATAGAACATTTTGGCAAGTATTTGATGCAATTAGAGTGGCGCAGTGGAAGCATAGCAGATTCAAGACTCCCGGTCATCAGAAATTTAATTGTTTGAAAAAGGAATTTGAGGTTTTTGTATAGTTAATGAAGAGGCAGGGTTCTAACAAGATGAGTTTAAAGCAGTATAACCAGATTGAAATACAGAGGCAGGAAATTCATATATGGTACTTTGATTTTTCTTCTGGGAACTAATAGTTGAGAATGTGAATAAAGGTAAGACAGAGTAACGGGTAACAATGGCAGTGATAAGCCGATAATGGAATAGCACTAAGAAATCAAGAATTCAAAAATAGTTTTTTGACAAAGTACCTAAGAGTGGTAGTTTATGGTAAAGAGTTTTAAGTAAGTGAAGCGGCACAGAAAGAAAGGTTGCAAGCACAGCCAGGAAAATGTGGAAGTAGATTGAGTCCTAGGAGATAAATCACCAATAGCAAGGTAGAATCGCCTACAACTGAAAGGTAAAGAAAGGCATATTGAATCAATGGAGCAGAGCAGTTGTGAAATGAATTAAAGAGAAAGGAGAAGCAGACCGACACAGAAATGAACAGTTTGAGTCCGTCAGCACAGAAGGGTTTAAAAGCAAGTGCAGAGAAAGTGTATCCTACTTGTTCCATTCTGTATATGGTTTTGCTTCTTTTCAGGTGATAGTCCAGCTTGCCGTAGTTTCTCCTGAATGTTGAGGATGACATCCTTTTTAGGTGATAGTAATGTAACGACGCGATCATTCGGATCCGTGTTTTAGTGGTTCTAGTGTGGTGCTCTTGGCTAATGTGGGGTCATAGAGCCTTGTTCGTGGTCTTTGTGTCTTGCGTGGGCATTGTGGGCCTTAGGTTTTAGCCCAATTAGCCCGCAACTTTTCTGGTGAAGAAGGCGACGGTGCATGTCGTCGTGTTTTGAACGCGATGGCTTCCTACGTCGCGATTCACCAACCGCCTTTCCGCGGCGCGGCGCAATTGGAGACAGCTTGGTCTATCGCATTTAATGTGTTATGAACATGACGTATTCCTCTGTCGCGATTTTGACTGAGTGTTAATTGCTCTGTTTCGGCGAGACAAAGCAGAGGAGCTCTATCCGGCGTGGGGGGGGGGGCTGCTGCGGAGTTCTGTGGAGTTTTCTGGAGTCTGGTGGTTCGTGCAGCACAGTGTCCACGCGAGGAAGGTGTCTAGAGTGTGGGTGCACCGGCGGTGTGGTGGTATTCGCATTCTGTGGGTTCTTCAAGTTGGTAGGAAGACTTCCCCTTTTTCCTTGTGTTATTCAATTGGTTTACAACTTTAAGAGCATGATAGATTATCATGTGGTAGCTCACCTTTCATTTTATAACCTTGTGTATGAGTTGTGTAGTGTGTAGAATGGTTTTTGGAGAAGGATTTGGGGTTCAGCCATCTGCCTAAGAAGGCGACGGTTTGAACCTTCATGTTTTGATGAGAACGTGATGGGGTAGTCCGTCGTGTTTCTCTTCGATGGTTTTGATTGGCGTGAACGCGATCACTGACCTGTTGCGTTCTTATTGATTGCATCGGTATGGTCCTTCGTGATTTTCACCTCGACTGTTAGTGTTTGACCGTTGGCCTGAAGGTGACGTATCGGGCCGTCACAATATGGTCGCGACACGGGGCCCTATCACGTTAGGTTTTGAATTGCATCGGGGTAGGTCGTCACGTTCTTATAGGTGATGTCTGTGTCCCTCACGATTTGGCTTCCGAGGTGTGTTTGTGATGAGCTGTGAAGGTCTGATGTTGACCTAGCCCTGGTTTTCTAAGATGCTATTAAGGTGTTTAAGTTGTCTTTATGTTAGTAAAGCATGCTTAGGCTAATGAATTGGTTATGATTAGTTAGTAAGCTGAGTTAATTATGTTATTATGTTAATTATGTGATTAATGTACCTTATGGTAGGGTGTGTTGCTATGGAGGTCATGAGATGACCAATGACATGCAAAGTTACTATGCGTTAATGTAGTTCACGTGTGTTTAAATGTATGGGTGCTCGGAGGTCACATGGTGACCAGTGACGAGCTAACTGTGGTATATGTACCATGATATAAGTTTTATGGTTATGTTAAATGATCGGCATAGTTTGTGCGTTTTCCGAGTTTGGTGGTCCGGCGCCTATTCCAGAATGCCTCTTCAGTCGGATATCCCAGGTTCTTTGTGAGCCAGGCACGTTGTGTTTGTTGTGCCTGGGCCATGTCCTGGAACTGTGTGTACCATAGAGGTCTTTGTCATCTTCCTAGACACCCTCACTCCTGTGTTTGAGTTGTACATCCGACGAAGGAAAGACGTTATTGGGCAGCGACTCGTGTTTGTGGGTGTGAGGTCGCTTGTAGCGCGCTCGTGGTTGGGGGTACAGACACCAGTAGATGTATTGGGCCCCAACCAATCTTGTTATCCAGTGCCTCACTTTAGGGAGCTTGAGTCGGAGTCCCTAAGGTGCCAGGCATGGGCCTGTAGTTGTGTGTGGTCTGCAGGTGTGGTGTTGGTTGGTCTCCATTGTTCTTTGGATTACTGTGTAGTTGTGGAGTGGCAGTTGGACATTTCGTCCTTGACTGCGAGACGAAAAGGTAGTTCTTGTGCTGTGTTGTCTGGGTTGGATACTAGAGTCATGAACCAGTAGTCGTTCCTGTCTGGTGGCATTGTTCTTTTGACTCGTGCTTTGCCAGTGGTTTTGGCTTGTGAGTGGTAATTCACCGGTTGTGGTTTGACTCACTGTGGTGTGCCTTGTTGGCAGCACAGTTGTGTTGAGATTTTGAGGTGGTACCTCATGGTGGTAGGTACCTGTACCCTTCGTGGGTAATTGTTTGTTGTGGTACATTGTGTACCAGCCTTTCAGGTGTTGAGGTGGAGTTGTGCTCCGTGGAGGTCGTATTGTAGGACCTTTCATTTATTGTGTCGTACCCTTTTGAGGGTAGCCTTTTGAAGTGTTGTGATTTTATGATGTAGTGGACTAGCTCCTTGTTGGCAGTCCTGTTACCCTCGTGTTTGAGGTTTGACTGTGAGGCTTGTGGCCTAGGCATTGTTGCTCGCAGTCCTGTTACCCTCGTGTTTGAGGTTTGACTGTGAGGCTTGTGGCCTAGGCATTGTTGCTCTTGTTGTGGACTGGTTTAGGGTTTAGGGTTTAGGGTTTAGGGTTTGAGGTTTGACTGTGAGGCTTGTGGCCTAGGCATTGTTGCTCTTGTTGTGGACTGGTGTTTTTGTACCAGTCCTCTTGGTTCTTTAGTTTCTGCAGATTGTGTTAGATAGTGAGTTTTATTTAATTACAGTTTAATTATGTTCAATGCAGTTATGATGTGTTTGGCTATCGGTGTGACGGCCCTCATTATATCGGTACGTTATACTAACCCACGTCGGTATAGCGAGCGTCATCACAGTGGGACATTTACCCAACAATACATTCAGCTGAGATACATTATGAATATAAGAACATAGTAGCGGAAGTAAAAAAACTACTGTCTTCATTCATTCATCATCCACATTTAGCATACATGAAATTGCAATAACATTAAAGAACTTAAAAGTTCACATAGTTTAAATTGCTGAAATTTAAATACATAATGTCCACACTTTATACATTCTTTTCATGATAACTCTAATACAACGTTCAAATTACATACTATGAAATGCACAAGTCACAAAGAACTCCAAAGACTAATCTCCGCACTCGGAGTCCGTCTCCACTGTCTCCTCCAACGGTGCCACGTCACCAACTACACCTGTACGCCGAAGCAAGGGTTGGTCTAAAGACTCAGCAAACAACACTACTGATAACAGACACGTATAAGTCATAACGGTTTCCTACATGCACATTCGAAATTTTCAACACATGGCATGCTAGTCATTTGATGGTTTCAACCTATCATGAAAGTTTTACAAATTAATACATGGATCATGTTTTTCAGATTTCTAAGAATAAAACTTACCTATCACATGGTCTCTATTCAATTTACTCGTGAATTTGCCTTTAAGAACCAAGACATGAGAGCTACCAACATGAACACTATGCATATATGAAGGGAAAACACAACTAGCATGGATTTTACATGTTCTTAGCACATACATAGACATTTTCACATGCTTTAAGTTGCTGGTTTCACATGGTTCAGATTTGTCTCACATGGATTTCAATGTCATATTCTCACATTTTTAGTTTCACATTTTCTTTACACAAGTTTCCAATTCACATGGTTACACTTTACACATACACATTCACATTGTTCACTTACACATTAACACATGAACACATACACATTACACATTACACATTTACATTTTAGGTGCCGTGACACATAGTCCAAACCACCAAAGAAGGACATATACACATCACATTACCATAGACGCCATCTAGGCATTTCAATGGCGACTCTTGGACTGCGCAGACCGGGAGAACAAGTCTCCACCCTAACCAGTGTACTTGTCCACCTCCAGGATTTCCCCCTAATGCCCTTAGGGTCCTTACACATTGAACTTTCTCAGGGGACTTTTCCCTGATACAGTTCCACTGCCTTCTACGGAAGTAGTGTCACATTGACACAGTTACACATTTACACATTTTACCGATTTTACACATATCACTTTTCATCTCATTCACTTTCTCGCTCACATGCATATCTCTGTTTTTCCTAACATGGCACTACAGATTTCAGGAGTTTAACACACAGCAAATTCACTATTCAGGTTGGGTTTAAACAGTATCTAACCACCTTACGATAACATACATAGATTTTTACATTTCACATGGAATAATACATAACTCCTTATATACTGGTCCAAATGACCTGAAATTTTAACCACATGCTATTTTCGGGTTCAAGGTCCTACCTTCAATTTTTCAGATTTTTCTGAGCTAAGTAAAATTTACATAAAATCAAATGCCTATTTAGCATGCCATTCTAAATTTTAGTTGACATGGAGTTTAACACTATCATGCATTTTTGCCACTTACTGTTTTGAACAGAGACTACTGTTTATGCATGATTTGAGATACAGAATTACCATAATCATACAACCATAGATCGATCACCACAAATCTTTCTTTCATGCCTTTTTATTTACCGACCGAATTATATAGCAATTTATGCAAGCATGGACAAATTGTCAGAAATTGAGTATACGTGTACTGATCTACTAATCCTCATGATCTGACAAAACTGAGGGCATTCAGACTAGTCCTAATCATAAAGCATGGATTGGCAAGATTATCAACAAATCATGCTTACAAATTCATGGGATACAATTTTCTAACATTCACCACCACACATCACACTCATCCACACACCACATTTAACAATATACATAGTGTGTATAGGGTTACCATATATCCTCATCACGGAAACCATACCGAAATAATTGTATAGGAAGGGCAGAACAGGTCACTGTCCTGTCCAGATGAACTTGGCGGCGGTCTATGGCCGCTAACTCAGTGTTAGCGGCATGGTCGATGGACGCCAAGGATGATCTTAGCGCCAGGGACTTTGCCGTCATGCAGGTCTATGCAGAACACAGACCCGAGCTCTCAGATAGGGTGAATGTGGGGGTCTAGGACTCGAGAGAAAATTCATAAAAATTGTAGAATCAACCTAGACACATACGAGGACGTTATGGTAGGGTCACTTGCCTTTAGAAATTGCTCCAATGGATCAAAAGTACCGGTGAAGCCTCCTTGGGCAGTCCCAAGAAGGTGCAAAACGTCCTCCAAGGTCTCCTTCCTCCGGGCTCCTGGATGATCTCCACAGCAAGGAAACATCGGGGAGGTCTTCTCCTTCAGTCAGCTAGCTTCTTGTCGAGGAAGATGGCCGGATCGCGCTCTCAGAGGGTCAGATCTTTGGGTGCAAAGTGGGGGTTTTCTCACAGCTCAGAAGCTAGGGTTTTTTCTCTTGTTTCTCTCTTGCAAAGGGTGAAGAGAGGGTTGGGAAAGGCAGATCCGGGTTCACATATGGGAGAGGCCTCTCTCTCCCACTCACAAGGTGACAAGATGGCTGTCAGAGCCGTTGGGGACAGCTCCCCAATGGGTGAGCTCCCTTGTTTCCGGAATTTCTGGCTCTGCAACGCATGCAGGCCAGAGAGATTGGCGTCCACATCGTTAGACGCCAGGATTAGTGTTGGCGTCCATGGGGATGACGCTGACACCACCTCAACAGCTAGGGGTCGACCCAATCTGGCCTTCGGCCAGAACTTTAAATCATGCAGAAAACTATGCATGCCATGCATATATACATGCAATATGTATATGGTAGTGTATCCATACTATCACCATTCAATACATGCATTATTTACATCTAGTATGAACACATGCACACGTAATTGTACTAATTAATATGTACGTAGATATGTATATACATACACAAGCACAAAATATACACACACAATACAAATAATGCGACGAAATTGAGGTATTACAATCGGTGTTGCCGGTGAGACCCTTTGTGGTTGAGGTCTCTTTAGTTCCAGTTTTGTTTTTTGGAGGTCCCTGCTGAGCCATGCTTATTGAGGGTCACTCCCTTACAGTCCTTTTCAGGTGTTAGCTGTGTGTTGGCTCGCAGTGGCATTGTGGCATACTTGCACCACCAGCAGTTGAATCGTAGTAGTTTGTGAGCTTGTGCTCCCTCAGGGTATGCCCCAGGTAGTTGTACTTTTTCTCTTAGACATGAATAATGTACTGGGACAGTGTAATGTGTTGTGAATGAAATGAGAACATGTACTTTCTTGTGTCTTATATTCATGTGGTTGTCTTTTATATTCTTACTGGACATTTGTGCGAGTTATCCCTGGCGAGACTTCGGTCTGTTCACAGGAGGCGGGTTTGGATATGGAGCCTTTTTGGGCCTAATATCCAGGGTCACTACAGCGTCGCCCACCTCTGTCGCCATATTAACGCGACGGATAAGGGTGCCGTGACAAGAACATGTCGCGACCGGCTTTGCTATCGCGACACTGTCACGACCAGTAGGTCTGTTGCAACCCTGAGGACGGGCCTAGGCCCAAGAGAGTCGGATCTTAGATTAGAGGTCATAACCCAGATGGGAGATGATAAGGATAAGTTCTAGGATCGAGCTAGAGTGTAAACCAAGTTGGAAATTGGAGTCCCGTTCAAACTTTGCATGGGAAACCTAAACGCAGGGTGTCGTGCGACCGCCTCATAACTCGAGGCGACAGGACACCACCTTCAGAATTAAGTCACAGAACTTGCTTGGGTCACTATCCTCTTTAGGGATTAGCTAGGAAATTGATATTTGAGGAGAATTTCACCCTTTGAATGGAATTTGGAATAAAGACAAATGATTTATGAAAAGCCAAGAAGATGACCAAGTGATGGACGACTTGGACATTAACAAATATGAAAAAGAAATGGCTCAACTTATGGGCCAAAAATGGGTGTCTACACATGGCTGCGAGTTCTTCACCATGGAGCGAGTCTTTCGCACTAGCTCTACACATTTTAGACAGGGGGATTTCTTGAGCCTATTTTTTTGTGTGTCTTACTTCCTATCATGGGCATACCTTGTATACATCAGTGAACTTGGTTTGGGTGTGCTCTTATTGAGAGTTTGTTGTGTATGGTAGGGGTTGTGCACTACACAGGGTGGGTTTTCTTGTCCCAGACACGAGATGGGGTTGGTGTTACCCTTGGGAAACAACAATGTGTATATGTGTGTGGTGAGGGTTTATCAACTTGTACCCAAGAAACAAGTTAGGTAGAAAATCCTCAACAGGTGTAAGGTGGTGAACGTAGGTGCACATGTGGTGTTGCCAAATCACCCTAAAAATCTTGTCTGCATTTGTGTGATTGATCCTTCTCTTCTACCTCCCTTCTACACATGCATAAGATACCTAATAACACATGGTCTTGCATTCGTTAATATTGTGTCATGTTCCTTGATAGATTGTTTAAGACTATGATAGGCAAAAAGATTTTAGATTGTACTAGACCAATTCACCCCTTACACACAGTCACATCCTACCAATAGGGCCAAGGTGTGCCACCTTCTGTCGAGAATTCATACTTATAGTTTTCCGCTCTATTAGGAGACCGACATGCTTCCCCTTTCTACTGGAGAGATGGCCGACAAGGGAGAGGTTCCTCATCAACACTACCATATAGTGGTTCCAATCTCAGGGAACCAAGAAGCAGGCCTCTCCACCTTATAGAGGCCTCGAGCAGGGGGACGAGGCGGAGATCATCGCTGTACCCCTAATGTCTCGGAGCCACTGCAGGTGGCCAAGGTGGTGCTTGTGCAAGACGCCTGCGCAACAGGTGTCATGTCCTAATAATAGCAAAAATATCATGGTGTAACAGGTAATAGTGAAGAGCAACTCACTTATATTACGAGGGCTCAGCCACTCAGCACACTTCTCGTCCACATTATTTTACACTTGAAAATTTCTAAAAAATGTTAAAACATATAATGAGCATAAGAACGCCCAGTAGATTACCCTCTAATCTTAATAAATCATAAAGTAGCAGTTATGAGGTTTAATTAATTATCATAGTTAATGTAGGTTCTTCTAATCTTCTATAAATCATTAGTTAGTAATTTTTCCTTTTAGTTTGATTCATTTTCTATTCTGAAACTCTACCAGTTTGAATATCGTCTTCAGAAGTCCTATCCCAGAACTCTATCGAATTGAATTCTCATCATTGTACTCCTCGATCCTGAAACTCTGCCCATTTGAATCTTTGATGTTACATCCCGCACTATCTTAAAATGCTGTCGATTTGTATTCCTGAAACCCTGCCAGTCTATATCCCTGAATTGTCAACAAGTTCTTAAGTGGGGTCTTGGACCCATGTGATGACCTTCTGCCAATTAGAGGGCTCTGGTCTAGTTCTGTGAAGATCTCAAACACTTGCCGTGTACAACTATTTCTAGCTGGCCAAGTGATGGCCCAATGTCAGCATACACCACAAGTGAGTGCTCGATTTACTTGTTGTACAATTCATCCACATGCATGCCATGTATAAAAGTGTCCAGTGCTCTACCTTTTGGATTATCCATGTTCAATTCATCTACATGCGTGGTGAAGGAGAAAGAGGGTAGGGGGTCTGAGAAGATCCGAGGGTTTCAAGTGACTTCGAGCTTTTGGTTAAAGGGAAGTTCCTCTAATCTTTGTAACTCATTAGTTAGCATGTTAATTATCCTGTTTGGTGTATCTTAGAGAGTCTTCTTTCAAATATTCTTGTTAGTCCATCATCAATGTTTAGTTTAGGCCCTTTGCTATCCTAAACTCTACTACTTTGTGATTTAAATCCCTAATTAAGCCCTTATTTAAGTGTTAATTATCATGATTTAGTAAAGCTCTCCTTATTTATTCTTGCAAGTATGTAATTAGAGTTTAAGTTTAATTCACTATCTATCATGAACCCATGTTAGTTTATCATTCATCCCTTGGTTAAACTCACATTAAGTGTGTATAAGTCATAACTTTTTTGCTTTACTGGTTATTAATTTAGAGCTTTCATTGATTTCGTTTCTAATAGAGCTTATAGCTTGTATAGTGTCCTGCCCCCTGCCCCCGTTCTGATGATTACTCTATTTTTCTTGGCTTTACTTCCTTGAATTTCTTGCTAAGCTCTAAACTACTTGAAATTCCTGGCAAATAAGATCTTATTATCCAGCTAGAGAGTGGGAGCCTTATTGGCCATTCCTGAACTACTGAATTGTCATGAAAATGTTTTACATGGGTCTTGGACCCAACTAGATTAATGCATATGCAATGGGGCCCTAATATGGTCCTGAGAGGAGCACCCGAATGTTCTAATTGAATGTCGTAGAGGACAAAGATCAGGTGTTTTTGTATGACACTGATAGTGAGTGCTTGACTAATGACTTGATTGACAATTCAATCTTTATTGTTTTCTTGACTAATCTTCTTGAATGAATTTATTGATTGTTGATCCAGTTTTTCCTATCTATATGCCTATTATTCCTAAATAACTAATATCATGAATGAGTTTAAACTGCTAGCTTCTTGAGTTCACTAGTTCCATTCTGATTATACTAGACATCCTTAGAATTCTCGTGCATACCTATTCGATGATTACTTGTGTACACCCTCCTGTCAACTCTATTTTTGATTTAACCCTTTAAATGATAATGTATGATTTAGAGTGATTGGAGGGTAACCTACTAGGCATTTTATTCTTATTATATTTTTATTAACATTTTTCAGGTAACTCTCAAGTATAAAGTAAAGTGGGCGGGAAGTGTGTAGAGTTGTTGAACCCCACGTGATATGAGTTACAATTACTTAAAGTTTAGGGTGTAAATTGTAACCTATTTTACAGGAACTTAAGTTTAACTTTTAGAAGTCTCCAAAACTATTTTAGAATCTCAATTGGTGGTCGTTTTGGGTAAATTAATCTTAAATGGGATGGAAGGGTATATATGCATGCAGATTGGACATATAAGCAAATAATTTATAAGAAGTGGCATAGTGATGTGGTTTGTTAGATAAGGATAAACAAAATGGTGACAAGTGTCACCATCCTAACATCATTGAAAATTTCTAGAAGAGGCAAGGTGCCACCATCTTGGACACCTTGGAGCCCTATAAATAGGCCCCTTGCCTCCTCTTCTCCCCCTCAAGTGAAGAGCTCAAGCCTCGAGTGTTCACGCGAAGGGGAGGAGAAGAAGAGGGAGATGTAGAGAAGATGTAAAGAAGGTCCTAAGGTTTCGAGCTTTTGCAGTCTTCAGGGTTCAGATAGGTTCTAATAATCTTCCCTAAATTATTAGTTAGTTAGTTAATGATCATAGCTAATGTAGGCTCTTCTAATCTTCTTTAAATCATTAGTTAGTTAGTTAATGTCAGTTCTTCTAATCTTCTCTAAATCATTAGTTAGTTAGTTAGTTAATGATCATAGTTAATGTAGGTATTCTAATCTTCTCTAAATCACTAGTTAGTAATTTTTCATTTTAGTTTGATTCATTTTCTATTCTAAAACTTTGTCAGTTTGATTCTCGTCTTCACCTCTCTCCTAACCCGAAATTCTGCCTGATTGAATTCTCATCATTGTAACTCCTCCATTATGAAAATCTGCCCATTTAAATCCTTGATGTTACATCTTATGCTATCTTAAAACACTACCAATTTGTATTCTTGAAACCCTACCAGCCTATATCCCTAAATTGTGAGTAAGTTCTTAAGTGGGGTCTTGCACCCACGTGATGACCTTATGCTAGTTAGAGGGCTCTAGTCTAGTCCTGAGAATATCCCAACACTTGCAGTGTCCAACTAGTACTAGCTGGCCAAGTGATGGCCTAATGTCAGCATACACCACAAATGAGTGCTCAGTTTACTTGCCGCACAATTCATCCGCATGCATGCCATGTATAAAAGTGTTCAGTGCTTTACTTCTTGGATTATCCAAGTTCAATTCATGTACATGTGTGCTATTCATGAAAAGTGTTACAAGTCCTAGCCTTCTTGAGTCATTTAGTTCTGCTTAATTCTCGCTATTGTGATAATCTCATGTAATCATGTTAAGTGAATTTTCTGTGATCACCACTCTAATAAACCGTACACTACTATTACTGAACTCTTATCTCTATCTTATTGTTGTTAACTTTTTCTGATCATTATTTAAACCTTATAACTGTTAGTTTATGATTTAGTAAGGTTAGACAGTAACCTACTGGGCATTCTTATGCCCATTATATGTTTCAATATTTTTTAAGAAATTTTCAAGTGTAAAATAATGTGGATGGGAAGTGTGTTAACCAGCTGAGCCCCGTGATATAAGTGAGTTGCTCTTTACTATTATCTTTTGCGCCTCGATATTTTTCTTGTGCTATCAGGAAGTGACAACTGGGGCTTCGAGGTCGGCCCAATCAACCCCACAAGGACAACCTCGGCGGCAAGCAGACGAAGCGTCCACCAAGGACTGGGGGTTCCAAGCCATCCCCACCCAAGATAGGGCTAAGGCAGCGGAGAAGCGGGCTGAGGAGTTTGTTAAGGGGATCTACCGCTAGCAATGGGAATTGTTGCACACCCTCCTTATGTTTTGAATGATTAACAAAATACTGAATAATTAACATCATTAATGTCCATTTAGACCCATCATTAATCCTTGTTGTTTGCTTAATGGAATAACCATGATTCATATAATCAGTTATCTCATCAACAGGTTACAAACAAACTAGTTAATCTGTCTAACAGATTAATCGATTATTTCTTGATCATGAACAAAAATAATTGGTTATTCTTTGTTCGTATAGAAATGGTTAAAATAATGAATGGCATAACTATGTAATATTTGTTTTGGTAAAAATAAACATATACCATGACAGATGTGCTTGATTGTCAAATAGTATACAAAAAACATTCGTTTGAAAGTTCTCATATGATCGTATTGATTGTTGACGGAAAGATGGCACACATTCATTGTTTAATGCAAATAGTAAAAAGGTACTTTACACGTGTCAAACATATGGATGTAAAGTAGACTTGTTTATTATTTAGTCTTACGAAGGAAATCAGACAGGACCTTTGGTCTGTCCAAATAAATCTTTTCTGCATGCCCATTTAATGTCGTCTACTTATAGTACGAGGTTTTACACCAAACAGGAAAGTATGGACCAGAAAAGCATCTACTGTACATCTCTATTTTTATATCATGAGAAGACTCAACGACTACCTCCTTATGCTATATCTAATGTACATCTGCATGAGAGATAATTGATAGAAGATGGGTTACGTGTATAGAACCCAGTGTCGTGTATTATAAAAGAAGGCACATAGAGCGTGTTAAACTAACGAAAAAGAAAAGGAGAGAAGAGCCCTGAAGATAGACTCTGAGAAAAATTCAAGGTTCGGTGAGTGCCAAAAGTATTCCTCACTCTAGCATTCAAAGGCATCCAACCTCTTCTGTGTATTGCAACAAACCGTTCATTGAAGAGGGTCTCACCTGGAAGAATAGAAGCTATTGTTACTCAGCTCATACACATTCAAGAGCTTTCTCATTGAGCATTCAAAGCCCATCATTGTTTTGCTGCAAGCTACATTTTTCTAAAGGGCTTTCATCTGTGCCATTTTTGTCTAATCTGCATACATTCTTTCAGGCACCATTTTCTCTTGTTAAAGAGTTGTTCCACCTTTGTTAGGTGAAGGCCTGAGTTCATGTAACGACCCGACCTCTCGGACCCCCCCCCCCCCCCGTTAGGGACCCCGAAGTTCACGCCGCCACCCACTGGTCCGAAGACCCGGAAGGGTTAGAAGAAATAGTCTAGTGAGATATGTACTGAATTTAAATAACTATAACAATATAACAATTGTACAACATGTCCCAAGTAAAAGCATAGGTACAAGAAGAAAGGTGCAGTCCTTAAGGGGCATACCCCGAGAACTTGCAAAGCACAACTCTCAACTCACTTAGGTACAAGAGCTCACAACACTCGCTCTCACTGCTGCTGACAAAACACGGCACCACAGCCGCCTCTGCAAACCCGTTCGACACTGAGCTCCCGCGACGACGAGCCCCTAGATAAAGGAAGTAGGGGGAGTGAGCCTCGCGAACAAGGCCCAGTAGGGATTACTAGTCCCTCCCGGCCAGAGCAGTAGGAACTCTTAAAATAGGAAACTACACTAGAAAGTTGTTAAGCAAGGAACACCTATAGCAGGGTACTACTAAGCAGCGGAACAGAACAATGCAATGCCAATACCACCAAACCAAGGCCATGACACACACACAACTCCCGCATAAACCATTGGGGTCAGGCACAAAACGGAAACAAGTCTCAACACGCCTGCCGAGATAGGGGTCTCACGGAGACCACCGAGCAACCACATGAGAAGGACGTCTCACCACAAGCATGGCCACCTCAGACCTCCACAAGGTCGAGGGCCCACAAGTAGAAGCACCCCGGACCTCGGACACACCGCGAGGTTGAGAAGCCACACACGTCAGTGCCGCCACGGACTGGCACTCAAGAACGGGACTACGGAACTGAGAGAACACTGAAACAGAAACCACCGGAAGCACGGGCCAACAAGGCCAGACCAATGATACCCACGGAAACTAGGCACGGCAAGGCTATAACTGCCGTGCAAGCTAGGGCAATGGATAACACTTAGAAACGTCATAAGGAAACGTTGTCACAACAACAGCAACCAAGCCACCGCCACTGACAGCTAAGAGGAGGACACACCAGCCACTCCCTCTGCTCGCCAGCCTGGCTCCTGCCTCTAACCTCCCCGGAAGAGCAAGACGGAGCCTCCACAGAACACCACAAGAACGCACACACCACTGCAGCCTGGCCAAGCTGCGGCCCCACGCCTAGCACCACTACGTGGCTCTGTAATGAACGGAGAGAGAGGAAGTGAGACAAAGGACTGTCTGGGCTACGCCGGGAAGAGAACCGCATCAACGACCTCAGCGTCCCACCCTAGACAAGAGATCTACAAATGACTCGGTGCCACTGTCCAAACCTCATTTTCCCCTCAGCTCCAAAGTCTGCCAACTCGGCTGCCAACTCGAGCATGCTCATAGCCCCGAACGTTCCCTCAAAGGCTTCGAGGATGGGGATCCCAGACAATGGAGACAACCTCTGAACGGGACAAGCCCTCAAGTGCTAAGCACTGGGCGAACAGGCGGGGCAGCATAAAAAAAACCACGCCGAACCACTAGCTTGTAACCCATGACAAGCTCAGCAAGCACGAGGCACACACGGACCCTCGAGAGGGTCGTCGGCCAACCAAGGCAGACACGAACAAGCCATAACCTTGGAACACCACCAGTAACATGGAAAACCCTTCGCTCTACTAATAATCGATTTACTGCTAGTCAATCGATTATTAGACAGACGCAACTCTCCTGGCACCACTGCCAGCACACGGCCACGAAGGTGTAACCTTCAGTAACTGAATGCAGCGAGGCAACCTGCCGCATTCTCCACCTAAAGGTCCTAAGGGCAAGCCAGCCCTGGGGCAGATGCCGACACCCCAACCGGAACCACGGAAACACCCAAGGCACACATAGGTACTGTCGCATCCCCCTAGGTCGTTCCACGCAAGGTCCACGACACCGAGAACACGAGCACGGCCCACCTCCTCCTCGCCTGAAACACACAAAGGGTAGAGAGGGAGGCAAAGCACCGCCAGAGGGGGAGAAGAGAGGGGAAGGAGGGAGGAAGGGAGAAGGGGTCGCAAGCCCTTAAGCCTTCGGTACCCAAGTCACGATGGGGCGACGCGTTGCGTTAAGGACCCTAACACGACGGGTCAACGCACCGCGACACCAACGCGTCCCCCCGGGACACCGTGACAACTCGACACATCGTACTGACATGCCTACCACCCTGAAAGGCATCAGACGACCGAAACGATGGAACAATGTCGCGACCCGTTGACCGGTGCGACACGAAGACGCGACGAGAAAGCTGGGTGCGACAAGAACGCGATGCACAAGCTGGTCACGACAAGGATAACTGTCGCGTCAGACACCCACGATGTGACACTAACACGTCACCCAGCCCGGATGTGTTAGTGGGCAGTCATCCAAGACACTGGACGGAAAGCCAGGAAGCCGGGTCTTACAGTTCAGGCATGTTGTTCCACCCCAGTTAGAAGGTGAAGGCCTATGGTCAGGCATGTGATTCCACCTGGTAAGGAGTGAAGACCTGAGGTGCTTAGGGTGTATTAAGGACCGACTAGAGGTCTATATCTAGTGTTGTTGTCTTGACTGTGATTTAGCAAGATAGTGGATATCTCAAGGTTGTTCACGTTGAGGAATGGATGTAGGTGTTGAGTGGATCAATATCGAACTAGGATAAATCGTGGTGCATTGTGTGCATACTTGTATGGTTGCATTATCTTAATCGTTCTAGTTTTTTTCTCTTACCACCATGTCTAACTTCTACTTATCAATCAATATTTGTTACAATATTCATATCTTTAGCTAAATAGGTGTTACAACCTAATAAATCAATAAATAGATTTTAATATCATGATTAGGACCTATTCACCCCCCTCTAGGTCTCTATAGCTTGGGCAACAAGTGGTATGAGAGCCATGTCTCTCATAGTTTGAGGTCTCACGACAAGAGAGAAAAGATTTAAGCTATGGATGGCACTTATAGTGAAGGTCACTCTATTAACAGACCACCTCTTTTTTATGGAACTGATTTTACTTATTGGAAAACTCGCATGGAAGTATTTCTACAAGATCAAAGCTACAATCTGTGGAGCGTCATCGCAACAGGAGATATAAAGATCACGCCTAAAGAAGGAACTTTAGAGCTCTCCAAGGAGGACAAAGGAGAAAATGTCCTTAAACGCAAGAGAAAGAAATATTCTTTGCTATGTCATCTCAAGAAAGGAGTTCAATCGAGTTTCAGTATGTAACAGTGCTAAGGAAATATGGGACAAGCTCATCCTAACTCATGAAGGCACAAGCAAGGTTAAAGAAACAAAGGTGGACATCTTGATGGCCAATTATGAAAAATTCAAAATGGTACCTGGAGAAACCATCTGTGTAATGTACGGAAGATTCACAGACATTACAAATGGTCTGACATCACTGAGTACGAGTCGCTCTACCTATGATTTGGTTAGAAAATTACTTCATTCTCTTCCTGTCTTGTGGACAGCAAAGGTTATGGCTATTGAAGAAGCAAAAGATCTAAGAAGACTAAGTTTAGAAGAGTTGATTGGGTCACTCACGGCGCATGAATGTCACATGAGTCAACAAGATGAATGCACGTCCAAAAGAAAGGTAAATGCTCTTCAAGTCAGTAAAGAAGAAAGTTGTTGAAGAAGAAGAATCAAGCCAAGCTTCTCTAAATGAATATGAGTTGGCAATGCTATGCAAAAGAATACAGTGGATTCTACAAAGAAAGAAGAACAAATTTGTCACCTCAAAATCCAACAAGAAAAGGTTCAATAAGGAAGAAACTCCTGGAAAAAGTCAAGTTGTTTGCTATGAATGCAAACAACCAGGACATATAAGGTCGGATTGTCCGAATTTGAAAAAGAAGGAAGGCTACGACGAGACTAAAGGAAGAAATTTTCACAAGTATAAAGATATTTAGGAAAGAAATTAATGGCTGCCTGGGATGATGAAAACTCTGAGCAACCATCCTGCTCAGAATCAAAAGAAGAAGGAGACAAGGCAAATTTGGCCTTAATGGCTGATAATGTGGTATTATCTGATTCCTCTTATGATTCTTTCACAGAAAATGATGATCATTATACTCTTGAAGATGCATTTAAACAACTATTTGAAAATCACAAGAAAACCTATAATGAACTAAAAGATTTAAAGGCTGACCACATAAGAACTCTTGAGGAAAATAATCGATTATTTGAAGAGGTAAGAAAATTAACAGATGAAAAAAATTGATTAATCAAAAAAGTAGAAGACATGACAGAAGAATGCACTTGGGCAGAGTTGATAAATTAACCGCAGAATATAATCACCTAAAACTCGCTAAAACACTGGAAACTAATAAACCAACAACTACAAGAGAAGTTGGAGAATCATCTGGAACTAGGAAAGAACATATAAATAACATCAGTGAAATTAACTGGTTAATTTTAGAAAATAACGAATTAAAACACATTGTCAATAAGTTCTCAACAAGAAGAAAGAACTTAAAAATGATATTGGAAAGCCAAACTCATAATCATAAGAAAAGGGGAATAAGATATATTCCACCAAAAAATGAAGAAAATATAAAATATCATAAAGTTTGTCCAACTCTAAGATTTGTCAAGGAACATACCAATAACAATGATCCCTGTCAACACTGTGGAAAACATGGACAAAAAAAAAAGGAATTGTCCTAAAAGATTTAAGAAATGGGTTATAATAAAACACAAAATGATAACAACACTTACCATGAAGGACCCAAGAAAGATTGGGTACCTAAACATCTTAAGTAATTCCTTGCAGGTCGGTGCTGGAGCAACCAGAACCAAATGGTATCTGGACAGCGAGTGCTCCAGGCACATGTCAGGTGACCGTCAAGCATTCATCTCTCTGTCAACTAAGAAGGCGGTACAGTAACCTATGGTGATAATGGCAAAGGAAAGGTAACCGGAATTGGATCAATTGGGATCCATGGAATCAACCTTATTGATAAAGTGTTATATGTAGAAGGACTTAGGCATAACCTGATTAGCATAAGTCAATTATGTGACAAAGGATATGATATAAAATCAAGACTGACAGTTGCATCATTTCCTATCCTCACTTAAAGGAAGCATGTTCACAATTAGAAGAGAAAGAAACATGTATGTGATTGATCTAAATGAATTAAAGCAACAAGATGTATGTCTATTAGTTCAAAAGGAAGATGTTGCTGATCTGTGGCATAAAAGACTTGGGCATGCAAGTAAGGAATCATTCAGAAGCTACAAAAATATCAACTAGTAGATGGGCTTCATAAGCTAAAGTTGTCACGTCCCGAGATTTACGCAGCGGATGTTAATAATGCGGAATAATTCGAGACAATATCTCGAGACGTGAACAGTCGGCAAATAAGCCTCTAGCTAGCATGCACTAAATGTATAACAACATACATCATCATAGGGCCCAAATATTGAACTCAACTACTCTTGTATTCAAAACTCAACTCATTGTATTGCAAATGGAAACTATTACAAGACTAAGACTCAATAAAAATAAAAGTACATAATACCTCACTCCCTACTACATGAATCTAATGCTCAAAGCAAACTAACTATAGCTAGACACATAGTTGGAATGCTCATCACTCGGACGCATTCACATCCTCGACTTGCTCCTCCTCTTCAACTTCATAGTCACCTAGATTGGGTAAAAGTAGGGGATGAGCAAACTAGCCCAGTAGGATTTATATCTCAATGTGTGGGCAATGATATAATTGATTAACAATTTAGAACTAGGTAAGCACGATGAATGTCATGATATGCATGTACGAACAAAACTCATTAAAACATGATACATGAATCAAGCTAGATAGAGTGATCATGATAGAACAAGATCTAGAAGGATATAACAAGATAGAACTAGCAATATTTCACTTTGTACAAGCACGCAAGATTTCCCTTGATGTCAATAGTTTTCAAGAAAGCAAGATATCACTAATTGCATTAAATGCAGGATGGCCATTTCACGCAAGCAAGCAAGCACGCACGAGCACGAACTTTTAACACGATTCACTTAATCAGGCACGAAGACACTAATGTACATCAAGAAAAGATCCATCAAGAATGTACACTAGGACACGTGTATGTGGTTATTGTATATATCAATCAACACACACGCACGACTCCTAGCGCAGATGCAATGCCAGTAATCATTATACCCCATGGTTAACAGTATATTTATGACTCTCCGTCATTGTGGCTAGACTGGAGCCCTTGGACACTCGTCGTGCCCGGTCAGCATCTCACTTAAGTTTTAAATGTAGATACCCACAGTCATTAATAATGGCCAATAAGAGTTTTTAAATATAAGCATGTGTAATGTCATGTTCACGATGATGATGAGAACAAGTAATAAACAAATTGAACATGATTTCATGAGAACAATGGTCAAGAGATAAATTTATCAGCATAACGGTACGATTTATACTTTAATTCAATCTTTACATTAATGGCTTTAGTCTAGATTATAAATCACACTCACGAGAACAAGATGAGAGAGGAAGTGCACACTCCAGGAACTTCAATGGTACAACCAACTCGTCAGCCATGTGGGAATCCATGGTCAGAGGAGATTTACGGAGGCCTTGGAGAAAAGGTCGGTAGTCTACCGATTCAGAATGACCAGTAGAGAGCTTCCAATTTCCCAAGAAAGGGCTGCCTAACAGTGCAAGTGTATAGTGATGTACGCATCTCAATTCACAATCCATCGGTCTCAAACTCGCAGGAAGCATTTAACAATATAACATGGAATAAAACTATGCACTTTAACTAATCATGGTTTTCAAGATTTTAAGATAACCATTATAATTTAAACATGGTAGAACAGTAGGAAGATTAAATCATAACTTGCATGAATGGATCATAACATTTAAGGAGCACTTAGAATAGCATTCATGTAATTAAAGCTTTTAAATGGGTTAATCACTTTTAAGCCATTAAATAGTACTCATGAGATGATTAGAACCAAGACATACAAATTATAAAATTGTAAACATGTTAAACTATCCTCGGGTAAGATTGCAAATATGCGTCCAACACAGTGGACGCACTTTAAACCACTGTATACAGTGAAAACAAACGAAACAGTAAGAAATCAAAATGGCGTCCATCCTTGTGGCTGCCTTAATGCTTGAAATGCATCGGGGTGTAAGGACGCGTCTACGGAAAACATTAAAAAAAAGGCTTGGGCGGGAAAAGTTTGGAAACGCGTCGGGGGATCCGACCGCGATTCAGACTGGCGCAAACTCCCAGGCGAGCACGCAGACCCATGCGGGCCGTTGACGGGTCATCGTCCAAATCACATCAAGGTGCACGGATGCCCTTCATGGATCCTTGAATCGCGTCCACCTACCTGGACGCGGTTCACGGCCAGACCGAAAACGCAGAAAAAAACTGCACACAAGGGGTTCGATCATGCAACACTTATATCTCCTAAACTAGGGCTCTTCAAACAAAAGTCTCAACATGAAAGTTGTTGGGAACATGGAATAGGTGCGAACTACGATTTTTAAATAATTTTAAACGGGCCTGAGATGCTTGATAAATCAAGATGAACAGGAAAAGACTCTAACATGCGCGACTTTGGAAAAACGCTTATAATTAAAATCTACTCATTGGAATTCGATGAAACCAGTGGGAAACGAAAGGAAACTTGATGCTATACACATTGGTATAGGATATGTTAAGGTTTGGCCCAAGAAAGCCTACCTTTTGGGTTGATGAAGTCTCGTTCTTCAGAAATCTCTTGTTCAGACCACTGTTTGAAGAATGCCTAATACTCCGTGTATACTGCATGAAAATTGGGCATTCCAGTTGGGTTAGGAAGTAGACTTGACCCTATTTCCAGGGGTATAATCCTTGCAAGGTTTGGTTTTGGTTTGACTCACCTTTGGTCCACTCCAAGGGGACGGTTTGCACAGGTTGAAGTAGACGAAAAGGGGAAGAAGATGGCCTTCTTGTGGTCGATCCACAGCTCCCCAGCCACCAAGAGCTCCTCCACACGACCCCATCAAGTTGTAAAAGTCGTCCCTAGAGTTTGGTGAAGAGTATTTAAGCAACCATGGTGTTTAGGAGTCCTATTGTGACAAGGAAAGCCAAGTTACGGTTTTGGCTTATTAGTTACCTATTTTGAGGATTTCTTCCTCCACTTGAGTGTGTGAGGCTTTAGGAAACCTCCCACCATAATTAAGCACGAATTTGGGTTGCCAAGAGTGCAATATCTCTTCCCAATTCAACTCTAATTGCCTCTTTCTAATTTCAGCTTATTTAAGCTACGAATTTCCATGCATTTTCTTGCTTTATTTGATTTTTGGGTCATATGTGGTCCATTGGCCCAATTAAGATATTGGGTCATTAATATATAATGTTGGGAGTCTCTACAACACTTTTATTTAATTTTTGGTTGCGTCGTATTTCCGTGTTAACGGTTTTCCGACTTGTTTCCTAATTTGGATAATCGGTCACAATAACTCTTAAACCTAGCCCAAATAATTTTTCATGACCTAAATTTCTTGATGGGTCATTAGAGAATATTATTTAAAGTTCGTATATAATTTTTATTTAATTGTTTTACTCATCCAGTACGTCTGATAATGATTTTTCGACTTATCCATGAATTACAATAATACGTCGCTAAACACTTTAAACTTGGATAATCTGATTTTTCTTGGCACAACTTTCTTTGTGAAACATTTAGTAATAATGTTTGGGGTCGATTTATAATTTTTATGGAATTTTATGATGTGTTTTAGCACATACGATAGAGGTACGTATGTTTTAAATAATCTAATATTATGGAAATTATTTATTTCCATTTATTCAAATTTTTAATTATTAAATTTTCCGGGGTGCTACACCCTCCCCCACTTAAGAGAATTTCGTCCCCAAATTCATAGATCATTAATTGGCTTGGATAGTTATGATCCTTGAGATCGTTTCAGATTTAATACCTCTAACTTGTTATAACATTGTAAATGCTAGTCCAACATCTACACCTATGGCCACCCATACTATTCATTTGGTTCCTTCCACTCATGTTTTCCATCCACGATTGTTATAACTCCATCTTACTTCACCAGATGAACTATGGTATAATTACTAGATTATCCCTTTCTAATTTCTCCTTAATGATCTCCCCCACTTACAAATGTACTAATAAAAGAAACATCTTAAGATCAGTCTAGGGGTTTAACAATCATACCTCCTTCCGGGAGCTCCGCTTGCGTTATTGCATTCACACGTCCTTGACGCTATAACACTCCCTGGTTCCTTCCAACTTGGTCTTTTAGATAGTTTGGTATGCGATGTTCTTGACTTCCACATCGCAGGCAAGCCCCAGCCTTCTTCCAGCACTTGTCCGCTTGGTGCCCATGCTTGTTGTAAAATTTACAATATTCCACTATTATTGTTTCTTCTACTTTGATCTTTTTCTCCATGCCATAGTCCTTCCCAGTGGTTGGCCTTTTGTTGTTGTTGTAGTTTTTATTATTGTTGTTGTTGTTGTTGTTGGGGAAAGTTCCAGTTGTATCGACTGCTCCCCTTTTTATAAAGGTCAGCTTTGAGATGTCTTTCCCCTTTATGCCTTCCACCTTAGCCATAGTGTCTTCTACCAGTTGAGCTCTTTGGACCATCTCAGTGTAGGTTTGGATGTTGTGAGCTCCTAGCTTTTCAATGAAAATGGGCCTGAGCCCAACCATGAAACAGTTGGCCTTCAGTCTCTCAGTTCTCACCAGGTGTGCGGCATACACAGCGAGACGCGCGAACTGAGCCTCATACTCAGCCACAGACATTTCTTTTTGTTTTAGTGCGGCAAACTCCGCTGCCTTCTTCTCCTTAACCCTCTCTGAGAAGTATTTTCCTTGGAAAATCTCCAGGAAACCAACCCATTCTAGTTTTGCTATATTAGGCAGATGGGCCGATGTGGCCTTCCACCATGCTCGAGCATCCTTGTAAGTTGAAAAGTGGCCAGTACCACTTTTTCCCTATTAGTGCATTGCATGACTTGGAAGATCCTTTCTATCTCCTCTTGCCAGTTCTCTGCCTCGTTCGGATCAGAGGATCCAGAGAAACGAGGAGGATTCAAACTCCTAAAATTGGGATGTAGATCACTGGCTCAGTTCCTAAAGGTAGCAGCAGCCTAATTTCCAGTCTGAACCACATTTTGTAAATCCTGAGTCAATCCAGCCACGATTTCTTGCATAGCTTGCCACTGATTGCGAGACATTGCAGTGAAGTGAGAGAGTTATGAGGGTTCCTGAGAAAAGGATGGAAACCAATTAATGTCTCTAGATACATTATAAGAGTCAATGGGTAAGGAGTGTTTTGTTCATTCTATCATATTCCCAGTCTCTACCCATTCTCACTAGGTTCTATATTTAATTTCCATGACCTAGGTTCCATAGGTATCTCCTCATCCTGAGACATATATCCTATTTGGTATTCCTAGGCTCTGATACCACTAAACTGTCACGTCCCGAGAGTTACGCAGCGGATGTTAATAATGCAGAATAATTCGAGACGATATCCCGAGACGTGAACAATCAGCAAATAAGCCTCTAGCTAGCACGCACTAAATGAATAAAAACATACATCATCATAGGGCCCAAATATTGAACTCAACTAATCATGTATTCAAAACTCAACTCATTGTATTGCAAATGGAAACTATTACAAGACTAAGACTCAATAAAAAGAAAAGTACGTAATACCTCACTCCCTACTACATGAATCTAATGCTCAAAGCAAACTAACTATAGCTAGACACATAGTTGGAACGCGCATCACTCGGACGCATTCCCATCCTCGACTTGCTCCTCCTCTTGAACTTCATAGTCACCTAGATTGGGTAAAAGTAGGGGATGAGCAAACTAGCCCAGTAGGATTTGTATCTCAATGTGCGGGTAATGATATAAGTGATTAACAATTTAGAACTAGGTAAGCACGATGAATGTCATGATATGCATGTACGAACAAAACTCATTAAAACATGATACATGAATCAAGCTAGATAGAGTGATCATGATAGAACAAGATCTAGAAGGATATAACAAGATAGAACTAGCAATATTTCACTTTGTACAAGCACGCAATATTTCCCTTAATGTCAATAGTTTTCAAGTATGCAAGATATCACTAATTGCATTAAATGCAGAATGGCCATATCGCGCAAGCAAGCAAGCACGCACGAGCACGAACTTTTAACACGATTCACTTAATCAAGCACGAAGACACTAATGTACACCAAGAAATGATCCATCAAGAATGTACACTAGGACACGTGTATGTGGTTATTGTATCTATCATTTAACACGCACGCACGACTCCCAGCGCAGATGCAACGCTAGTAATCATTATACCCCATGGTTAAGGGTATATTTATGACTCTCCGTCATTGGGGCTAGACTGGAGCCCTTGGACACTCGTCGTGCCCGGTCAGCATCTCACTTAAGTTTTAAATGTAGATACCCACATTCATTAATAATGGCCAATAAGAGTTTTTAAATGTAAGCATGTGTAATGTCATGTTCACGATGATGATGAGAACAAGTAATAAGTAAATTGAACATGATTTCATGAGAACAATGGTCAAGAGATAAATTTGGCAGCATAATGGTACAATTTATACTTTAATTCAATCTTTACATTAATGGCTTTAGTCTAGATTGTAAATCACACTCACGAGAACAAGATGAGAGAGGAAGTTTATGCTATCTCCATGGAACTTCAATGGTACAACCAACTCGTCAGCCATGTGGGAATCCATGGTTAGAGGAGATTTACAGAGCCCTTGGAGAAAAGGTCTCTAGTCTACCGATTCAGAATGACCAGTAGAGAGCTTCCAATTTCCCAAGAAAGGGCTGCCTAACAGTGTAAGTGCATAGTGATGTACGCATCTCAATTCACAATCCATCGGTCTCAAACTCGCATAAAGCTTTTAACAATATAACATGGAATAAAACTATGCACTTTAACTAATCATGGTTTGCAAGATTTTAAGATAACCATTATCATTTAAACATGGTAGAACAGTAGGAAGATTAAATCATAAGTTGCATGAATGGATCATAACATTTAAGGAGCACTTAGAATAGCATTCATGTAATTAAAGCTTTTAAATGAGTTAATCACTTTTAAGCCATTCAATAGTACTCATGAGATGATTAGAACCAAGACATACAAATTATACAATTGTAAACATGTTAAACCGTCCTCGGGTAAGATTGCAAATATGCGTCCAACACAGTGGACGCACTTTAAACCACTGTATACAGTGAAAACAAACAAAACAGTAAGAAATCAAAATCGCGTCCACCCTTGTGGCTCCCTTAATGCTTGAAACGCGTCGGGGTGTAAGGGCGCGTCTACGGAAAACATTAAAAAAAGGCTTGGGCGGGAAAAGTTCGGAAATGCGTCGGGGGATCCGACCGCGATTCAGACTGGCGCAGACTCCCAGGCAAGCGCGCAGACCCACGTGGGCCGTTGACGGGTCAACATCCAAATCACGTTCAGGTGCACTGATGCCCTTCATGGATCCTTGAATCGCGTCCACCTACCTGGACACGGTTCAGGGCCAGACCGAAAATGCAGAAAAAAATTGCATACAGGGGGTTCGATCATGCAACGCTTATATCTCCTTAACTAGGGCTTTTCAGACAAACGTCTCAACATGAAAGTTGTTGGGAACATGGAATAGGTGCGAACTATGATTTTTAAATAATTTTAAATGCTATAGAGATGCATGATAAATCAAGATGAATAGGCAAAGACCCTAACATGCGCGACTTTGGCAAAATGCTTATAATTCAAAATCTACTCATTAGAATTCGATGAAACCAGTGGAAAACGAAAGTTAACTTGATTCTCTACACATTGGTATAGGATATGTTAAGGTTTGGCCTGAGAAAACCTACCTTTTGGGTTGATGAAGTCTCATTCTTCAAAAATCCCTTGTTCAGACCACTGTTTGAAGAATGCTTAATACTCCGTGTATACTGCATGAAAATTGGGCATTCCAGTTGGGTTAGGAAGTATACTTGACCCTCTTTCCATGGGTATAAGCCTTGCAAGGTTTTGTTATGGTTTGACTCACCTTTGGTCGACTCCAAGGGGACAGTTTGCACAGGTCGAAGCAGACGAAAAGGGGAAGAAGATGGCCTTCTTGTGGTCGATCCACAGCTCCCCAGCCACCAAGAGCTCCTCCACACGACCCCAGCAAGTTGTAAAAGTCGTCCCTAGAGTTTGGTGAAGAGTATTTAAGCAACCATGGTGTTTAGGAGTCCTATTGTGACAAGGAAAGCCAAGTTGCAGTTTTGGCTTATTAGTTGCCTAATTTGAGGATTTCTTCCTCCACTTGAGTGTGTGAGGCTTTAAGAAACCTCCCACCATAATTAAGCACGAATTTGGGTTGCCAAGAGTGCAAGATCTCTTCTCAATTCAACTCTAAATGCCTCTTTCTAATTTCAGCTTATTTAAGCTACAAATTTCCATGCATTTTCTTGCTTTATTTGATTTTTGAGTCATATGTGGTCCATTGGCCCAATTATGATATTGGGTCATTAATATATAATGTTGGGAGTCTCTCCAACACTTTTATTTAATTTTTGGTTCCGTCGTATTTCCGTGTTAACGGTTTTCCAACTTGTTTCCTAATTTGGATAATCGATCACAATAACTCTTAAACCTAGCCCAAATAATTTTTATTGACCCAAATTTGTTGATGGGTCATTAGAGGATATTATTTGCAGTCCGTATATGATTTATATTTAATTTTCTGACTCATCCAAGTACGTTTGATAATGATTTTTCGACTTATCCATGAATTACGATAATACGTCACAAAATACTTTAAACTTGGATAATCCGATTTTTATTTGCACAAATTTCTTTGTGTAACATTTAGTAATAATGTTTGGGGTCGATTTATAATTTTTACGGATTTTGCCGACGTGTTTTAGCATATATGATAGAGGTACGTATGTTTAAATAATCTGATATTATGGAAATTATTTATTTCCATTTATTCAAACTTTTACTTATTAAATTTTCCGGGGTGCTACAAAATTTCAGAAGCAAATACCTTTGTAGCCCGCGTATCAAAGGAAAACAAGTAAAGAGTAGTTTCCAAAGCAAGAATGTGGTGACAACTCAGCATCCATTGGAATTCTGCATATTGACTTGTTTGGTCCAATGAGAACAACTAGCCTTGGTGGCAAGAACTATGGATACGTTATTATTGATGACTACTCAAGGTTCACTTGGGTTGATTTTCTAGAAAACAAGTCAAAAACATTCGAATCCTTTTTACATTTCAGTAAGAGGGTTCAAAGAAATGGAAAATCCAAGATTGTCAACATAAGGAATGATCATGGAGGAGAATTTCAGAACCATGAATTCCAAGATTTATGTAACAAAGAGGGTATTGAACACAATTTCTTTGCACCTAGAACACCAGAGCAAAATGGTGTGGCTGAAAGGAAAAACTGCACTCTCATAGACATGGCCAGAACAATGCTCACTGAATATTCGTTACCAAGATATTTCTAGGCCAAGGCTATAAGTACAACATGCTATATTATCAATCGAACTATGATCAGATCAATCTTGAAGAAAACACCGTATGAGCTCTACAGAGGCAAGAAACCAAATATCAGTCACTTAAGGCCATTTGGATGCAAATGCTTTATACTCAACAATGGAAAGGATGATCTAGGCAAGCTAGATCCCAACAGTGATGAAGGTATACTCCTCGGGTATGTTTCTAAACCCAAAGGTTATCGTGTTTTCAATAGAAGAACTATACTTGTAGAAGAAACAATTCATATTATATTTGATGAAACTAACCCCCTAGGAAAGGAAAGAATTTATTGTAAATATGATTTTACAGATGAAATATGCAAAGAAGGACCTGATGATGGCAAGGAAGAAGAACTTCCTATTGTGAAGGTTCAAATAATTGATCAACCAGATCCTGAACTACCAAAGGAAATGAGGTTTATCAAGGATCATCATATAGAAAATGTTATTGGAGATCCACTAGGCAAGGTCCTCACAAGGAGTAAGACTATTTATTGTGATTATTTAGTTCTAGTTTCATAGCTTGAACTGAAATCAGTCAATGATGCTTTAAAAGATGAACACTGAATAATGGCCATGCAAGAGAAACTTAACAAGTTCCATAGGAACCAAGTGTGGGAACTTGTCTCTAGATCCAATGACCATCCAATTATTGGCACCCAATGGGTGTTCAGAAATAAAATGGATGAATCAGATAATATAACTAGAAATAAGGCCCGTCTGGTTGCTAAAGGCTATTCACAGGAAGAAGGCATAGACTTTGATGAAACTTATGCCCATATCGCTAGATTAGAAGCAATCAGAATTTTGCTTGTCATCGCTCGTGCTTTAAATTTTAAACTATTTCAAATGGATGTCAAAAGTGCTTTCTTAAATAGTTTTATTAAAGAATAGGTTTATGTTGACCAACCTGAAGGTTTTGAAGACTAAATTTCCAAATCATGTTTATTTACTACACAAAACTTCATATGGACTCAAACAAGCTCCTCAAGCCTGGTATGAGAGATTAAACATGATTTGAAGTGTGGAAAGGTAGACAGCACCTTGGATGGCATAATTTTTGGTGCTACTGATGAAAGTCTGTGCAGGAAATTTGAAAAGTTCATGTAGGGAGAATTTGAGATGAGTATGATGGGAGAACTTAACTTCTTCCTTGGACTCCAAATCAAATAGTATGAAGATGGTATCCATATAAACCAAAGTAAATACATCAAGGATATGCTCAAGAAATTTCGGTACAACAATACCAAGGTAATGCCAACTTCCATGAACACGTTAGTAAAGTTGGATGCTAATGAAACTGGTAAGATTGTAGATTAAAAGGTTTATAGAGGTATGATAGGGTCTTTTCTATACCTAACTGCAAGTAGACCTGCTATTCTCTTTAGTGTATGCCTTTGTGCACATTTTCAAGCAAATCCTAAAGAAACTTATCAAGCATGCATTAAAAGAATTTTTAGATATATTGCTGGCACATTGGAACTAGGACTTTGGTTTTCAAAAAAAACTACAATCAGAATTAATCGGTTATTCAGACAATGACTATCCTGGTTGCAAGATAAGTAGGAAAAGCACCAGTGGCACTTGTGAAATTTTTGCAGGTTTTACAATCTCATGGTCTTCAAGAAAACAAAACTTTGTGGCCTTATCCACTACTGAAGCAGAGTATGTGGCAACAAGGAGCTATTGTGCACAACTTCTCTGAATAAAGCATCAGTTGGAGGACTTTGGAGTTAAGATAAACAACATTCCCATGCTATGTGACAATACCAACATGATTAATTTAACAAAGAATCCTATACATCATTCGAGGACCAAACACATTGAGGTACGTCATCATTTCATAAGCGATCATGTTGCCTTAGGAGATATTTCTTTAAGTTTTGTAGATATTGTACATCAATTGGCTGATATCTTCACTAAAGCACTACCTGAGGATCGTTTCTCTACAATTCGAAGCGAATTGGGTATATGCAATCCTTGAAGGATTATTAGTCAAAATCATGAATATATTCATCAATTTGAAATTTGAGTAGAGTGGAAATATACAAGTGTAAATTGTTTGAATATATCTCTCTTTAGACTTCTAAAATAATCGGTTAGTTCCTGAACCGTTGAGGAAATAATCAATCAATTTTTGACCTCATATGAAAATAATCAGTTAATTCCTTGGCAAGAATAATTAGTTAATTTCCTTTATAAGGAAATAGGTGATTATTTCATAAATAATTTGTGAGGCCTTGGGACTTATTGAACCACTAATGGGCCTTTCTACAACAGGGTCTATTGACGGCAAGATCGATTGCCGTCAACATTATGTTGACAGCAGGATTGGGTGCCGTCCACCTTGTCTTATGGCAACAGATGTTGCCATCTACTAGGGTTTTTGGAACTTTTCGAGTCTTGAACTTGACGGCAATCGATGTTGTCATCAAGTTCTAGGCAGATCGGGTCTGTTTTTATAAGGCAACCCGAGGCCTCCTGTAACGCCCCTCTAAGAACCGATACAGTTGTACAACTCACATTCGATCCAAGGGGTAGTGCTACAGTGGAAACATCCAACAATATCAGTTCAGATTGAGTTATACACAAATGACGAGTTGTATATCAACAATTTGTAACAGAATGAAAGTTTACTTTTCCATCAACATTGTATTCAAATACTAAGTCTAGAGCATAAAGAAAATAACTACAATAGTCTAAACAATAACAACTCTACAAGTCCATAAATAACACAATGTTCAAATTACAATTTATTCTCACATACAAGCTCGCTCAATCACACTCCTACAACAACGATCTAAACCTCCACGTCCTCATGCTCAGAGTCAGTATGGACTAACTCCTCCGTGCCAATATCCTCAGCCTCTCCTGAAAGGTTAATCAAGTGTGAGTCTACAAGACCCAGCAAGCAACAAGGAAAGACAGTTCAAGATCTATCATATAGCTACTTTTAAAACATGATAAACATATTCCAATCACTTAGCCTTGGTACAATATAGCTCTTTCCTGTCAATGTGTTCTAAATCATTTATCAATCATTATCCATATTTGAACAAGTAGCACAAGATGATGACTTATCAAGTAAAGAAAGCAATTCATAACTAATCCATGTGTCTACATTCTTACGAATCCTCTCACATATAGCATATTGATAGTGCAGAAATAAAGACCTTTATAATGGAAACAATATCATTGGCATTCTCAATTCATGTACATTATCACTTCATAAGGGTATTATATATCATATGACATGTAACAACTCTTATTGTATGTAACAATGGCATGTAGACCTTATCATGTAGCATGTAGACATTATCATGTAGCATGTAAAGTTGCCAAGACATAGCCCCACTATTAATAGAGATCATGTAGTCATGTAGCATTCACTTATCACCTAGGCAAAATGGTGATTAAGTCTTGGTCATTGCGCAATACCAGGGGAAGTCCACCCCACCTTAACTAATAGAACATGTCTACCTCTAGGATTTCATATGTTGCCCACGGATTTATATAGTCAATTCTATGGCGTAGTTCCATGTAGGAATCTCTATAATAACAATGTCTTATTGGCCATATCATTTCAAAAATCTTATGACATGTATTCATGCAATTAACATACATAAATAATCTAGCATGCTTTTTCAAAAATTTATGCATGGGTGTCAATTCATTTATTAAGACAACAACATATATTCATACAACCCATTCCATCCTTTCTGAAATCATTATCTCTACTATACAACAGTAACCTATCATGATACTACAGTGACTACCTAGATCAAAAAATTCAATGTTCATGTACTCCTTTTTGCATCTAACAATTTCTAAGTACATCTTCATACATTCAAAAATTATAGCAGCTAGTACAGTGCACAGAAAAACTTGAGAATGTGATAGTATCTCTCTTCCTAGACATGCATTATCTATACAAAATTTCATATTTTTCTGAATCAAGCATCATTTCCTATGACTATTTATCATTAAACTTGGATTAACTAGCATGACACAAATTTAAATGAAGCATAGATTTACTATGTGAAAACTGATCATGATGAGTCTGTATATTTTCATCTAACAGTAGTAAGAACTCAAACACGACCTCATAACAAAGATCAAACACATATTTGTCTCCCTTTCTTCTTACATTATCAAAGAAAATCCTTTAAACAATATGCATAGCCCATGTGACATTGTCATGACATTCTGTTGTATAACAATACCTATTTACACAGAACAAAGCTTAACTGAAACCATGTACATGCATCAGTCACAACTTATAAGCATTTACATGGATCTGTAGAAAAACTGCACAAATGAACTTAACGACAATGTAGGTTGTCGTTTACACAGGTTAACAGCAATCGACACTGTCGTTAAGATTAGTTGATGGCAGCACATAGCGCTATTAATATATATAGATGTCCAGTACTTTGGCATTTACATGAAATAGACGGCGGTCGACGTTGATGTTAAGTTCTTCCGGTCAGAAAATTTAGAAAACTCACATGAAATATCAAAACTTTAACCCCTTACTACTATCTTAATTATGGGTTTAAAAATCAATAAAAATAATATAACTATAAAGTCTAGGATCCTAAACCAATCCCCCATGTTACTTGCCTCTGACCCTCCTTCTAGAGTAGCGATTAAACAGTCGAAGACGCCCGCCTTGGCAACAAGGTAGTCCCCTTCGTCGCTTTTGTCCGCCCGATCTGACCTCCAAAACGACGCCTTCAGTTGGAGATCCTTCTGAACATGATCCTCCAAGTCACCTCTACTCCAAGCTTGCTTCAATCCGCACGAATCACCGCACAGCAACCCTTCTCTCGTCCCTCTTTTCTCACCTCTAAACCAGCGAAAAACCTCTCCCTAAAGGCCAAATCGGTGTCTTATAAAGACTCCTACGGCTTACCCAAACTCTAATCCTAACCATTGAACTGAAAACATCCTGATCCATCAGATAAACACTAAGAAAACGGTCGATCATTTCGCTCCGAAATGGTAGCCACAAAAACTGGCAAGTCAGGTTAACGTCAACACGGATTGTCGTTTACCATGAGGTAGATGGCAATCGATCATGCCACTAACATGTCTGACCAAAAAACTAAATATTTTAGAAAAATATTAACGGCACAGACCTTCGTCTTTTACAGTAGGTAGATGGCAATCGATGTTGTCGTCTACTTTAGTGAACGACAATGAATTGTGACGTCAAGTTCAACAAATTCACAGTCCAACACAGTGATGATTAACACACGCATAATTACATAAATTAAACAAGCAAGAGATCTAGGGTACTACACCCCCTATTTTGCAATTTTCTCCCCTTCCACACCACCACCTTCCCTCTCTCCTTCTCCACCACTTCTAGTGGCCGATAGGAGCTCGTGAAGAGCTCGCGGTGCTCATGGCGGCCTTGGATCGTGCGGGAGAGCAACGGAAAAGGAGTTCGGCTTCACTAGGTGTGCTGAGAAATCTGGCATGATTTAGGGGTTTTCTTTGAGTTTTTGGCATCCTGAGGTAGGGATCATACCCTAAACCCTTCTTGGTCATTTATGAAGTGTAATATGTCTGTGTGCATGAGATTTGTATGAGAATCAGAGTTTTGGAGGAGGGTTTCTCCATTCTTGGGCTTTAAAGGGTTGCACCATCCGATCCAAGCGTTGGATCAATGTTTTATGTGTTTTTACCGGTGCATCTTGATGTGGGGAAGCGTTTCCCAGTGTCGGATCATGTTTCATGGGCTTAGTTTTCCCTGGAGAATAGCCTAGGGTCGATCGGTTGCTGGATGCCAAAGAACTTGATGGCATAGTTTGTTGCCATTAAGCTCTTCGGGATAAACTTGACGACAAGCTTTCTTACCGCCAAGGTGGTGTCGATGGGAGTCGACTCTGTCGTCTACTCTAGTAGACGGTAGTGGATCTTGTCGTCCACCCTGGGTTGGTGGCAATCGGTATTGTCATCAACCCCACAGGTAGGTCCCAGCAGTTTGAGCCCATCTCGTGTGCGAGGCCTGGGCACGCGGTGTCCGCCCTTCGACACAGTGTGCCAAATGTTGAGAGCATATCTGTCTATACGTGCGTTGTGTGTGTTGTTGTGCTTTTGTTTGTGTTGTGTTGTTGCCCAGGTGTCGAATGAGACTCCACCTGGATGACTGGCATTGAGCTTTTTCACCGGTGAGTCTGGACATTCAGTGTGACTCCATCCTATGCATGCCCCTTGTGGTGGTTTCTAGCTAGTTTCCGTGGGGCCCCTTATCCACCGTTTGAGTCTAGCATAGGGGAAAATCGGCCAGGGACTAGACATAAGGGAGAGCGTCTGAGTGTGCACACGTGGCTAGGGTTGAGGACCCTATGGTGTCAAGGCACCAAGCCACAGGCCCTAACTGGTCCTACTTTCTTGTGTGTGTGTGTGACTATTGTTGTGCTGAAATGTGTACTATTGAGCCTGCGAGGTTCGGGAGTTCCGACGCACTCCTGCGAGGAGTTGGGCACCATGTCACTAGTTTTCGCGTGGTTTTTAGTGCAGTGTTTGCTTACAGTTGTGTTTTCTTTTCCTGCACTTTTAGTACTGTTACCGGTGGGGGTTAGTGCCCCTACTGGGTCTCTTCTTAAGACTCACTCCCTTCCTTTTCAGGTGGTTCGTCGTCGGCTCCAGGTGCTGAGGAGCCAAGTAACTCTGGTACTGGTCCCACTTAGCTGCTGATAGTTGTACTCCTTTTGTGTACGTACTTACTGTACTCTTCCCTTTTGCTGGGTTTGCTCTGATTTGTACAATGATGTTATTATATTTAGTGGAATACACATTAGTTTTTATGGTTTGTGCATTTTCTTATAAGCTCTCCTCAGACTCTTTCTTTAACCCTTCCGAGCTTCAGCTTCTGGGTGGCAGTTCTAGTCTGGGTTACTAGTGATTTGGATCCTAGGTCGTTACAGATGGTATTAGAGAAAGGTCTGTTGAGACATATAAGAAATTGCCATTAATTGGTATCTCAGAGCATTAAGAGTACAGTGGCAGCTAGCGTAACTAGAGTTAATTTTGTGTATCCTTCTCAGGTCCATTATGGCACCGAGGTGACAACGAGCTGAGGAGGTTGCAGAGTAAGCCCCTCGAGAAGAGCCTGCAGCTCTGCAGCAGGAGCCTCGTGTTGCCCCTGCACCTCAGCAGGTGTAGCAAGGACCTCAGGACACGCACAGTGGAGTGGCACCACCACCTATCCCTGTACCTATCCCTCGTGTTGCCTCTGCACCCCAGCAGGTGCAGCAGGGACCTCAGGACCTCAGGACAGCAGGGACCTCAAGATTACCGCTATCCATGTACCTATTATTACTTGATTGAAAATGAAGTAATAACTTGTCTCGTGAAAAGTACCTTATACATTGACGTGCTAAGTTCTACTATCTTGATATGTTCCTGTCTATATGATATCCTTCTAGCACTTTGTCATCGACTTTATCGTGCTTATGATTGTTAGTCGTGCTTACCTTGTACTTAAAGCGTAAATCACTTATATCATTGCCCGCACACCGAGATGTAAGTCCTACTGGGCTAGTTTGCTCGTACCTACTTCCTAACATTTCATGTAGTGAAGATGAGGAGTATGTTTAATGATGGGACTTGTGTGCCGAGCGTGAAGTACACTTTAGATAGTCTTTCTTTATTCTAGTTAGTGAGAGATTGGTAATCATTGTAATTTTCTCTTTCTTTGAGAGATATATGTGGCTAGTAGTGGAGAGTTGTTCTTATTTTGACAATGGAGACTGTAATGATCGCTTATGATGAATAAAAGAGTTTGATTATTGAATTATGGGTCCCATTGATATTAGTCATTTCCTCATGGCTTCTAAATGATTGCTTGTTCGTCACGTTCCCGATTAAATTTCGGTGCTAAAATCGGGGTCATGACAGAGTGGTATCAGAGCCTAGGCTTCCTTAAGCCCTAGGATATATTTGAGGTTAAGTTGTGATCCTATGCTATAGGAATCTTGGTCATGAGGATCTAGGATTCATAAGGTTGTGTTCACCATTAAGCTAGGCCCACTTGCAACACCTAGTGAGACTGGGTAGAGCTTGGGGTCATGCTAGGAGCTTAAATGTATGTATAATCGCCCTAAGTTTAGGAGGAAATTGATTAATTGTTATTTCTCATAGGAGAATAGAGGAGATGGCCGAAAGTGTGCACAAATGCGTGAATTGCAAAGGACCGTACAAGGGTTAACTCAAGCCCTTAATAATGTGGTTCAAGCAAGAGCAAGAAATGGAGCATGAGACTTATATGGGAACTTTCAACGAATGAATCCCCCTAGGTTTAATGGAACCCCGGATCCCAATGAAGCTGAAAATTGAGTGAAGACTATAGAACGAATCTTTAGAGTTATGCAATGTTCAGAGCAGGAGAAAGTCCTTCTGGCAACCTTCTAGTTGGACCGTGATGCTTGAGCTTGGTGGCACAAGAGACTTGGTCATGCAAGTTTCAACACCATAAATTAACTCTTAAGGCTAAATCTGGTTAAAGGACTTCGTGAATCATTTCCAAATCTTGAGAATCAACTTTGTGGGATATGTGCTCAAGGAAAACAAACCAGAAAATCTTTTAAAATTTTCAATGATTACTTACTTCAAAGCCACTAGAATTACTTTATATGGACCTTTTTGGGCCAACAAGAATTCTTAGTCTTAGTTGCAAACGATATGGATTTGTCATCATTGATGATTTTACTAGATATACTTGGGTTATCTTTCTATCCCACAAAAGTGATACTTGTCAAGAATTCAGGAAATTCTGTAACACTATCTTAATGGGATTCTCACATAAAATAAAGTCCATTTTGACTGATCATGGGGGAGAATTTGGGAACAAGGCCTTTTCTGATTTATGTGCTGAATTGAATATTTTTCAATGATTCTCTTCTCCAAGAACTCCAGAACAAAATGGAGTTGTGGAAAGAAAGAATAGAACTCTTGTGGAAATGGCTAGATCCATGCTCTTGGAAATTAAATTGCCCAAATCCTTCTGGGTTGAAGCTGTGAATATAACAAATCACATTTTGAACAGAGTATTGCTCAGACCAAAAAATATAAAACCCCCTATGAACTTTTGAAAAACAAAAAGCACACTTTGTCTTATTTTAAAATTTTTGGTTGCAAATACTTTGTACATAACAACAATAAAAAAAATCTTGACAAATTTGATGCTAAAAGTCTTGAAGCTATTTTCCTTGATTATTCTAAAATTTCTAGAGCATATAAAGTTTACATTCTTAAGAATAAAATTGTGGAAGAATCTTCACATGTAGTCTTTGATGAAAATTCTTATAAAACTGATGACTCTACATCTTGCAGGGCTCCAAAAAATGATGAAGAAGATGACTTCATTGTCGAGTCTTCACCAACTATTAAAGAGCATGAAGGTGCATTTGAAAATCTAGACAATCCAACACCTACCGCAAATGGATCAGGCAAAATTGTTCCAGGATTGAATGAAACTCAAGAGGTAATTTCTGAAACCAGACTCTTAAGAGATCATCCCGTTGAGAATGTAATTGGCAATATGCATGATAGAGTTAGAACTAGATCTTCTTTTCAGAACGTAATAAATGAAGACCTATTGGCATTAATCTCCCAGATTGAACCTAAGTCTATTGATGAAGCTCTAACTAGTGATGATTGGATCAATGCAATGCATGATGAACTTCATCAATTGGCCGAAATCAGGTATGGGAATTAGTACCTAGACCTAGTGATCAATCTGTAATTGGCACTAGATGGGTGTTCAGAAATAAATTGAATGAAAATGGACAAGTTGTTAGGAATAAAGCTAGGCTAGTTGCCAAGGGGTACAATCAAGAGTTTGGCATTGACTTTGAAGAACCATATGCCTCTGTAGCTAGACTAAAAGCTGTGCGAATCTTTCTCGCTCTTGCATCATTCTTGAAATTTAAAGTTTATCAATGGATGTAAAAAGTGCTTTCTTGAATGGTTACATCAAAGAAAATGTTTTTGTGGAACAACCTCCTGGATTTGAAAATAAAAATATCCCGATCATTGTTTCAAACTTAATAAGGCTCTTTATGGTCTTAAGCAAGCTCTAAGAGCTTGGTATGACCGCTTGAGCTCATTTTTTCTGAATAAAGGATACACAAGAGGTAGTGTAGACCAAAACCTTATTTACAAGAATTGTCAATAATCAGATCATTGTTGTCCAAATCTATGTTAAGGACATAATTTTTGGGTCTATAAATAAAGTCATGTGCACTGAATTTGCTAATCATATGAAAACTGAATTTGAAATGAGTTTGATGGGTGACGTACAATTCTTTTTCGGATTGCAGGTACATCAAACCAATGAAGGGATATTCATAAGTTAAACAAAGTATGTGAAAGAACTTCTAAAGAGATTTGACTTTCTGCACCTCAAGCACTCAAGCACACCTATGGCAATAAATGTAAGATTAGAGGAAGATTCATTTGGTAAGTCAATAGATCCAAAGTTCTACAGAGGTATGATTGGCTCTCTACTTTACCTCACAACCTCTAGACCAGAAATTCAATTTAGTGTGTGCATATGTGCTAGATTTCAAGCCAATCCTAAGGAAAGTTACATGTCAGCTGTCAAAAGAATTTTCAAATATCTTGTTGGAACATGTGAACTTGGAATATAGTATCCTACTTGTTGCAAATTAGATTTAATTACTTACTGTGATGCTGATTATGCTGGTTACAAGCTTGATAGAAAAAGTACTAGTGGCTTGTGTTTTATATCTAGGTGGATGCCTAATATCTTGGGCTTCTAAAAAGCAACATTCAGTAGCTCTATCCACTGCGAGGCTGAATATATTTCGGTTGGTTGTTGACATGTTCCATGCATCCCAAGACCAAATTGATTCAACCCAAAAGTATAGTTCCTTCTACTCATCGTCCTCTACAATTTTCATGTTCATGGTTTTGTTCAAAGAGCCCTAGATCTCGAGTTATAGGCCAAACATGCATGATTGCACCATTTTTACACTTTTTGGGTTGAACCCTAAACTGCGACGAATCCAGACATCGCGATTTAAGGGATGTTATTAAGACAGCCTATCGGTCCCGATTACCTAAAAAGCGACTACATAGAGCATCACGTTTTACTTTCATTATAACAAGATCTGATAGCATCAAACTGTGTGCCACATAGATTTCAGCGTGTGTCTGAATCGCGAGTTCTATTGCGATTTGCTTTGTTTTCTCGCCATCGATGTCCGTGTAATTTTATATTCTTATATTTGAAAACCCCATGAACGCCACCGGAAATCCCGTCGCCTTTATGTTCCATAATTGATGGTCTACATCATTCCCTTGACGCGTGAACCTTTCTCGTCGCGATTTGAACGAGATAGGTACCCCCGTTGCGATTTAGAAGACCAACTGTTTAACTGCTTTAACTGCCAACAGCCTTGGAAATAGCAATGACTGAACCCATTGTGATTTCTAATGCCTACCAAAGGCCTGATTTCTTAGTCTAGAATGTAAGACTTGTATGTTATGCTTTATAGTAAGTGTTGTACAGTCTATCTAGTGGCCTAAAAACATATAATCCATGTAAAAGTTATAACAATCTGAAAGTCTATTCTAATTGTTCTTAATTGCATGATCTTTCCATCTTAAGATTGATATGTTCATCTTGACGCTCTCGCTTGCTATAAAACTGAAAGTTCTTGTTAAATTGCAGAAACTATGTTAATGAAATCTTGATAGTATTTCTTTATAATATGTCATCATGTTACTTGCTTTCCGCTTGTTTTAAACGGATGGATTGTGATATTGAGGCACATTCTACACTACAGTCTTGCACAAATAGACAGCCATTTCTTGCGGGATTGGAAACTCTCTACTAGACGTTCCGTTCTGATAGACTAGGGACATTTCCACTATGACCTCTGTAATTCTCCATACTCCGTGAATTCCCTCATGGAGACTGAGTTGGTTGTACCATTGAAGTTCCCTGGAGATAGCGTGCACTTCCTTTCTCGTCTCTTTCTCGTGAGTGTGGATTTATAACCATGAAACCAAGCTATTAAAGTAAAGTTTAACTAAAGTGTAAATCACACCATTATGCTGCCAAAATTCTCTCTCAACTATTGCTATCATGTAATCATGTTCTAAGTTTGTAGTTTCCTAACTCTTGGTAGGAGTCCTATTATGTTCAGAACTTCCATAGGAGTCATTCCCATAACAGGTCTATTCCAATTTGGTTAGTTTTAAGAAATAGATTGGACTCCCATTGGACACGGTGTTTAACCATGGTTTAGGGTTAATACTTCCCATATTTATCTTAACTAACCCCCTTTTTATTATTGAGTATATAATTAACATGAATTTTATAGTTTGGCAATGACGAGTAACTTTGTTATGTACAACTCATACATGATTTGTGTTGCCCAGCTAGCAAGCCCAGAGGGGGGTGAATGGGATTCTTAAAATTAATGAGTACCTTAAACCTGTTCACAAAACAGTCACACAGAACACACTTTGATGGGTGTTAGAGTTAGTAACGAAGGATAGTAAATGCAAAGCAAGCACACAGACAACACAGGGAATTATCCTGGTTCGGACCTCCTCTCCACAGGAGTCCTACGTCCAGTCCCTGAGAAACAACTCAGGCTTTCACTACCTAAGGGTACAGTCCCCCTTATGGACCTTTACACACCCAGTCACAGCTGGTCTTCTCTTCACAACCCGAAGAGGACATACACCACCCTGGATACCACCAGGTCTTCCTTCTACTCGAAGGGAACACACACCCTGGTAACCCCCGGTCTTCCTTCAACACGAAGGGAACAAACATAAGAAAAGTGTTTATGAAAACAAGCCCCTAGATCAAGCTTAAACAATGCTGGATCTGAAGCTAAAACTGAGAGGAAAAGACCTACAGTGAGGGTCACTCTCAGTTTTTCAGAAGCTCTCAAGACTAACACAATGAACGCAGAGAACTAAGAGCTAGACAATCAAAGGAGTGAGGCTTTTTGCTCTCTCAAATGCTCGCAGAAAAGCTTGTTAAAAAATTGTTGTAAGAGTTGTATCCTTTCTGGAGCTTCAGTCTTCTTTATATATCCTCTATTTGAAATTCGAACGATAAAATGTTCGTTGTCTTTAGGCTTTCTTTTACGTTAGACTGCATGGTTCTGTAGAGCTTCTTGTTCAGCAGTCCTTAGCTTTCCATGCACGCAACAGGAGAGAGGATCTTCGATGATATCCGTTATCTTCCATACTATCCAACATTGTATTGAGGTGCGCTGTCAGAGACCTGCACGAATTTAAATGCTAAACAATAGACAGCTAAGCTGTCTCTTGTTGTCAGTCAACGAATCGTTGTGAGGGAAAATCATTGCGATCACTTAACGAATCGTTGTGAGGGCAAATCGTTGCGATCACTTGACGAATCGTTGTGAGGGCAAATCGATGCGATCACTTAGAGAAAAGTCATCTTTGAACTTGCATTGCTACAGAGTAAATAATACTTACCCATTTGTTTTGTTATTCCTTGATTCATTTCCTGTACTCAAATCTCATAGAGAATATGTTAGATTTAAATAATATCTTAGTTGTGTTAATCACCAAAATAAATATGTAATTAATTTAAATTACATGGGGATAAATTGAACATCAATCTCCCCCTTTTTGGTGATGACAAAACTTAACAATGAGCATAGATGATCTGAAATGAATCTAAACGAAATTGCGGAAATATAAGAAAAATATATTTCAGAAGTACTATATTTCTCCCCCTTTTTGTCATTAAGCAAAAGATACCACAAGGTGAGAAAGACAGGGAGAAAAGATAGTGAGAAAACAAGAGAGATATATTCAATTGTCCTGAGGAGTTACAGGGAGATAAAAGCAGGAGACAAAAGAGAGGCGTGCCGACGAATAATGGGAAAGGCATGTCGTTCTTGCTCCTCAAAATAAGCCTGAAACGCCCAGAAGAAATAGCGTAAGATGGGCCCATGTCAGGCAACATCCTTTGAATATGAAGCTACTGCTGAGTACTCAGAAAATTGTGATATTCATCGGTGCCAAGGGAAAGTTTGTAGGTACTAAATGAACCAAAATTGGCGAACCGAAGAAATTGGTTGATCTTGATAGGATAGAATAACTTATGCTGCAGAAGATCTTGCTTCAATGCCAAAATAGCTTGTACCGATCGACCCACTGAAGATAAGAATCCTGAACTAAATTGATAGAATTCAGGTCCAAGAATGCTTCAGCTGTGAGAGTAGGCTTGCCAGCCTTAAACAAGGAGCTGTTCAAGGCTTCCAATTGAAGAGCTGACTGATTATAGTGCTTTTCCCAGTCAGTGGGAGAAAGCCTTTCACATTCTGACAGCAGAGGAGCAAGGACTTCAGAGGAAATATGGCCTAGGTGAAATTCTCTGAAGATGTACCTTTGGAAGGATGGAAGTCGAGCCTGTTGAGCTGATATCCTTCCCATGACGTGAGCGAATCTCTCAAAGGTAATAGGACCTACTAAGGAGTCCATAACTAAGGAATGCAGCTTACGAAGGAATATAGAGTCTGAAATTTACAGGGTGGTGAAATCCACTTTGAAAGAGCAGTTGACTGGATTTGCAATTTTATTGAAGCAACTGCCCCCTGGAACTGACCCAACTGGACTTCAGGTAACTTGTGAAGATACCGGTAATCATTGAATAACTGAAAGTACCTGATGAGCTTCATTTCCTTTTGAATGAAAGGGGCCCAGAGGGATTTATGATGAATGACAAACCACTCAGAGAGAGTGAGTGGAGAGTCCCTGGGTGGAAACCTTTCTGACTTTGCAAGAAGATATTTCCTATAGAGAGCCGAGTGCCCTTTGGCCCACTAATCTTCAGATTTGCATTTAGCCATTTTGAAGATTTTTGATTGATCAGCTTTTGAGCAGTTGTTGTAGGGAAGGACAACATTTAGGTGATTGGTCAGATTTAGAAAAGGAACACCAAAGATGGTGGCAAGAATACATTTTTGAAGATATTCTCGATTGAGTGGTTTCCTCCGATTTTCAATAGTGAGGGAAAACCAAAGAGGAGGAAATTTAGGTTCGGTGGGAAGAGCAAGAGCAGTGGAGAGTTTCCTCTTTTTAGAGACAGGACTAGAGGAGTCAGTCCTGTGGACCTGAGAGGCAACTGACAGAACTGAATGGATGGTGGAGATTTCTAACTCATCCTCGAATTTTTCTAGAAATGGACCTTCAAGTTGAGCACCTTCAGGAATAAGGGTGACAAAGGAAGGAGGAGTAGGAGGATGGAGAAAAGTTTGATGAGAAGAAGAAGGTGAGATGGATGGTCCATCTAAAGAAGGAACAGAGGAAGAGGAGGCTCCAACAGATGATGAGGCTGGAGGGTTTTCAGAAATGAAAGGAGGTGGTGGAATGGATGTAGAGGAGGCAGGAGGAGAGGTGGATTGAGATGGAAAAGGAGCTGGGGAAGAGATGGTGCGAGGCATGGGTTGTTTGAAGGTGATGGGAGCTGGAGGTGCTGTGGATGAAGAGGGTGGTGAAGGAGGGTCTAGTGTTGCAAGAGATGAAGACTCATGGGGTTTGGGAGCAGCTGCAGACTCTTCTACTCTTGGAGACACATCCTCGAACATCATTGACCCTGATGGCCCTACCACAACCTCAGGTGGCTCGGATGACCCTGCTGGTTCTACTACAATTGGCCCTGATGGCTCTGCACTTTCTTCTGCTGGCATTGGCCCTGATGGCCCTGCATTGCTAACCGGTTCAGCAGGTGAGTGAGCTGGAGGGGCAGAGGTGGATTGCTCCCTCGAAGAGATAAGCTTCTTGACACTGTCGAACTCACCTTTCATCCTTCTGCATAATTGCTTGAACATTTTAAAATCATCTCTTAAGCTGTGTACCTCAGTGGACAAGGCCCCAATCTCGTTTGTTGCTGAGGTTTGGCTGATAAGGATAGACTGAATATCAAACTGCAGAGATGTGAGAGTCTTTCCTTTCTCATTCAGCCTTGAAATAACTGGCTTCAACTGAATCTTCAGCTGCTTCTCCTTGGGCTTCCTATGAGCTACTCTTTTCCTTTTGCTATGTGCCCTTGCAATGGGCTCCTCGAATTCAACGTGCTCTTCACTATCCATAGGGACACTTTCAGTGTGCTCCCCCTGAGGAACTGCCTCCTCATCAATAGATTGCTCCCCCTCAATAGGAGCATCTTACACTGATATTTTCTCATGAGCGATTGCTTGCTCCCCCTGACTAGGAGCTTCCTGCATGATGATCTCATCAGTGTGGCCTGACGCCACAGCTTCTGGAGCAACTGATTCACTGAACCTCTCAGGCTCCCCTTGAGTGCTAGAGACGGATTCCAGCACATCTCTAAGAATGGATGCCACAATAGTGGTGGGGTTTAGATCTTCAGAGGTTCCCACAACTGGCAAAATATTCTCTGGAGGAATTTCTTCAATTAGACTGCCAATTGCCACAGATTCTTCTATTCTGGCCTCTACTGCTGCTGGTTGATCTGCTGCTGCTTGAGTCACTACTTCTTCTGCTAGTGCTGCTGCTGGTGCTGCTGCTGCTGATTCCTCTTGAATTATTGGGACTGATGCTGCTATAGCTGCTTCTCCTGCCTCTTCCTGGACTTCTTGGGCTTCGCCAATGATGGCCTCACCGTCAGCCACTGAGGTCTTAGTCCATAGGCCATTTACAAGTGAAAATCCACTCTTCCTTAAGTTCCTGCTGCAGATTGTCTGCCCCATCTTCTCAGAAACATCTCCTACCACACTGATGCCATAATGCTGAAATACTTTGGTCAGGAGATGGGCATAGGGTAGAGAGACGTTCAACTTGCTCTACTTATCCCATACCTGCGAGCTTGCAAACTTCATCCTTTCAATCATAATCTCTGCTATGTTGATTTCCTGGTTCTGGATGGCCCAGAACATCAAGCCTGAGTCTGCCTTGGTACAAGTTGAAAAGGTAGCACTTTGGGGAATCAAAATTTGACAGACAATGAAGTGCAGAAGGCGATTAAATGCATTTAACTGGTTGATATCTAACTTGCCATCCTTCAATCTGTATTCGGGACCAACAATCCCTAATCCTTTCGCCTGGATATCCACATTATGAACTCCACTGTGACCGGAAGTAGTCACACCAAAGAGTGATGCTAATAAATCTCGTGTGACCCTAATCTAGGTACCCTTGACCATGGAAGTCAAGGTCCCATCTTCCTCTGTCTTCAGACATACATAGAATGCCTTTACTAGGTCAGGGTAACTTACTTCTGAGAAGGTGGCCATCTTCGTCCACTTCAATCTGTCCAAAGCTGCAGACACGCTGCCCATGCCATTCTTCTGCAAATCTGCCACATCTACAGCCTTATGTCCACACAACTTGGTCTTTACGGACGCAAACCTTTCCTGCTGCTCGGCGGTGAGAAATACAGCTCCATAGCCCCCTACGCTACCGGATATACCAGAAGAGGCCATGGTTTTGAATGGGAAGAGTTTCTGGAGGACTTGAAAGAGGATTGGAACAGGAACCCTCAAGAAATTTTCGGCGGGAAGGAGTTGGAAGCTTTGAAATCTCAGAGAGCCAATGCCGGAGTTGATGGGGTATCGCCTCAGGCGGTGGATGAGAAGGGTAAAGGCAGGATGTGAATCGTTCCCTCACAGATTTCGGGATAAATTAGAGGAATAATGATTTTTCAAAATTGGAGGTGCCAAAACAGCAGAAAACGATAAAAAAACAAACGAGTTCGATGGGAATAAACTCTTATAAAATAACGAACCATCAAGACGAACTTAAAAGGATAGGCAATAATTGGAATTTTGCTCAATTTTTTAGAGGAAAATAATTTAAATTCTAAAAATAAATATTTTAGTTTTATACAGATGATTCTTTCATAATTTACACATGCCTAATTCCCTTTTAAGAGAAGTAAATCTCTCTTCGGGTAAGGTCTTTGTGAAGATATCTACTAACTGATTATTAGTATCAATAAATGAAATATCAATGTTGCCATTTCCTACATGATCACGAATCAAATGATATCTAACCTCAATGTGTTTAGTCCCTGAGTGTTGTACTGGATTCTTGGTTACATTTATAGCACTGGTGTTGTCGCATAACAATTGAATTGTCTTATATGTAACCCATAATCCTCAAGTTGTTGCTTGATCCATAGGAGTTGTGTATAGCAACTTCCAGCAGCTACGTACTCAGCTTCAGCTGTTGACAAAGCTACTGAATTTGTTTCTTTGAGGACCATGATATCAAGCAACCTAAAAGGAATTGACAACAACCACTGGTGCTTTTTCTGTCTATTTTGCATCCAGCATAGTCAGCATCAGAGTATCCTACTAAATTAATTTCACATGATTTTTGATACCATAAACCTAATGTAAGGAAATCTTGGATGCGCAAACGCAGCGGAAAATGAAATTTTAAGATGATTTCCTTTGCGGATCGGTTATGGGATTGCAAGAACTCGATCTGATCTAGGAGAAGAACATGTTTCTTTCACCTTGCAGAGATTTGGGATCTCCAACAACCGGTGCAGATGTTCCTTGGGATCGTCCTAGCCGCACAATTGTCCGGCCTCTAGCGGTATCCACACGAGCAATGTAGATAGGGACGCCTTCTCGTACTCCACGCTTGCCCTCCACCCTTATGGTCTCCCCTTTGTCCTCTTCTCTTCACAAGAGAGAGAGAGAAGAGAGAGAAGATGGGAGGCAGCCAAAGCTTGGCTTGGCCGCCCCCTCTCTCTACCTCCCTTTTAAAGGGATTAAAGAAACCCTTAAATTTAATTAATTAATCCCATTCAAAATGGGATTAATATTAAACCTCTATAAATATCTCATATTTATATTGATGTCCCTATCTTTTGAATTGCTCTTTTGTGTGTGACCCTCTAGGCCCAATATTATTCTGGTAGTAAGCCCAAATAATATTAGAAACCCTTTCCAATATTATTAGAACTCTTCTAACTTGAATTAACTTTTAATTCATATAAATTAATTATCTCATAATTAATTTATCTTTGGCTCACAGATCATGGAACGTACCAAGCAACACGCCACGACCCCCAGATGATACAGTGGATTCTTAATCCATTAGAACCTTTTAGTCAACAGTTGCCGTGCAACTATAATCCCTCATTCAAACAATACCCCTAATCACATTTGGAGTACGGCCATGCTGTCAGACTCCTACTTTTGTGATTAGATAGTTCATATCCAACAATTAAACTAGAAACTCTTTTCTAATTAATTGTGTGACCCTGGCCAGGGATTTGTCTTGGATATGATTCTATAGGGCATTCTCTCTCTGTTGATACTGAGAGTGAATGATCCCTTTTTAACACTCACCAGTCTTCGCACGCTTCATGACACACCTAATTATCTGACTGTACTAGATTCACATACAGTGAATCTATAAGTCAAACATCAAAGTATGTCAATCCCTGTACAAGACATCTATGGTGTCTCAGGTCTAAGGATCAGTTGCACTACTGTGACATAGAGTTTCTTGACTAACAGTCAAGTATCATCACCGTCCAGAAACTCAACATCAGATCAGTTCAGTGAACTCATTCTCTAATGAGCACCTGCATACTCACCTTAGTGTCTCCACACAAATGACTGTGAGACCAGTCAGCTTCATCATATGAACAGGTGTAGTGTGCACTGGTCTAACTGGTCCACTTGATGTCCCACTCAAGTGTCCTATGACTAGGAACATTTAGAACTTGTGTTTATAAATATCAGATCTCACTATCATAATCTCATTATGATTCTGACATCAATTGCACAAATTCATGGACTTCATTAAAAACATAATGAACGAAAATGCCAATAATTCGAATGAGATAATTTAAGAAAAGTTCTATTACATAAATGTAATTGGCTTGTAGGGCATACAATTCTTTCAATCTCCCACTTGCACTTAAAGCCAATCACCTACATGTTTGATCCCCATCATAGACCGGTGACGCTCAAATATAATTTGAGACAAAGGCTTTGTGAGTGGATCTGCAATGTTATCAACTGATGGAACTCTTTCCACCACCACATCTCCTCGAGCAATGATTTCTCTTATCAGGTGAAAGCGCCGCAGAATGTGCTTCGATTTCTGATGAGACCTTGGCTCCTTCGCCTGAGCAATGGCCCCATTATTATCACAAAACATGGGGATAGGACCAGAGATGTCGGGGATGACTCCAAGATCTGCGATGAACTTTTTCATCCAGACTGCCTCCTTAGCAGCTTCAGAAGCCGCAATGTACTCCGCCTCAGTGGTTGAATCAGCAGTAGTTTCCTGCTTGGAACTCTTCCAACTTACTGCCCCACCATTCAGAATAAACACGTACCCTGAATTGGACTTGCTCTCATCAACATCAGATTGAAAACTTGAATCAGTGTAACCCTCAAGTTTCAATCCATTTCCTCCATAGACTAAGAAAAGATCCTTAGTTCTTCTTAAGTACTTAAGAATACATTTCACAGCCTTCCAGTGCTCTTCGCCTGGATCTGCCTGATACCTGCTCGTAACACTTAGAGCATGTGCTATATCAGGCCTTGTACATAGCATTGCATACATGATAGAGCCTATGGCAGATGCATATGGTACTCTACTCATGTTCTCTCTTTCTTGGGGAGTCTTAGGAGACATCGCCTTAGAGAGATAAACTCCATGTCTTATTGGTATAAGACCCTCTTGGAGTTTTCCATGCCAAATCTTTTGACAATGGTGTGTATGTACATAGATTGGGACAAGCCTGACATCCTTTTAGATCTATCTCTATAGATCTTTATACCTAGTATATAGGATGCTTCACCCAAATCTTTCATGGAGAAATTCTTTGACAGCCAAGCTTTGACAGAAGATAACATACCTACATCATTCCCAATGAGTAGTATGTCATCCACATACAAAATCAGAAAAGTGATGGCACTCCCACTAACCTTCTTGTACACACATGGTTCATCTTCATTCTGAATGAAGTTGTAAGATTTGACTGCCTGATCAAATCTTTTGTTCCAACTGCTGGAAGCTTGCTTAAGTCCATAAATGGACCGTTGAAGCTTACATACTTTGCCTGGATGCTCTTTTGATGTGAATCCTTCAGGTTGTATCATATACACTTCTTCCTCTAATTGTCCATTGAGGAATGTTGTCTTCACATCCATATGCCAGATCTCATAATCATGATAGGCAGCAATGGCAAGTAGAATTCTGATGGATTTGACCATGGCTACAGGCGAAAAGGTTTCGTCATAGTCAACTCCTTGTCTTTGACGATATCCTTTTGCCACCAGCCTAGCCTTATAGGTGTCAACCTTTCCATCTGCTCCAATTTTCCTTTTAAAAATCCACTTGCATCCAATGGGTACAATACCCTCAGGTGGATCCACCAAGTTCCAAACTTGGTTAGAATACATGGAGTCCATTTCAGAATTCATAGCTTCTAACCACTTCCCAGAGTCAATACTAGTTATTGCCTCCTCATAGGTCTTAGGATCCTCATCCACATTGTAGTGTACATTATGTCCCGTTTCAATATGTCCTACATATCTTTTGGGCAATATATGTACCCTACTTGACCTACGAACATTTGTGTGTCAGGTTCTTGAACAGGTTCCTTAGGCATTGATGCGCTAATTTGTGGTTCAGGAACTTCTTCTAGATCTACCTTATTCCCATGTTTCCATCAAGGATGTACTCCCTTTCTAGGAATACAGCACGCTTAGCGACAAACACCTTTTGATCGCTAGGATGGTAGAAACAGTATCCATAAGTTTCCTTAGGATACCCCACAAATCTGCACCTTTTAGTCTTGGACTCTAATTTGTCCGGATTATGCCTTTTTACATGGGCGTGGCAACCCCAAACCTTAACATGCTTAAGGTCAGGCTTTCTTCCTTTCCATATCTCATATGGAGTGGAAGATATTGATTTTGATGGAACCCTGTTCAATAGGTAAGCAGCAGTCTCTAAGGCATAGCCCCAGAGTGATGTGGGCAACTCAGCAAAAGACATCATAGACCGTACCATGTCTAACAAAGTACGGTTCCTCCTTTCAGAGACACCATTCAATGTGGTGTGTAAGGAGGTGTCCATTGGGATACAATCCCATTATCTTTAAGGAATTGAGTAAATTCTGTACTTAAGTATTCTCCTCCACGATCAGATCGAAGAGTTTTAATACTCTTTCCAGTCTGCTTTTCCACTTCATTCTTGTACTCTTTAAATTTCTCAAAAGCTTCATTTGTACTTCATTAAGGACACATATCCAAACCTTGAAAAAATCATCAGTAAAAGTAATGAAGTAGAGATATCCTCCTTTGGCATGTATGGACATAGGCCCACATACATCAGTATGTATAAGTTCTAACAACTCTTTGGCTCTCTCCATGTCTTGTAAATGGGGAATTGGTCATTTTACCCATGAGGCATGACTCACAAATTGCATATGATTCATAATCAAATGGGTCTAAGTACCCACCTTTATGCATTTGTTGATTCTTTCCTCACTAATATGACCCAGCCTACAATGCCAAAGATAAGCTTGATTTAAACCTTCTCTATTCCTTTTGTCAACTTTGTTCACATTAAGGACATGTGGAGCATTATCTAAAATAAACAATCCATTTGCTAATGTTCCATTGGCAAACCATTCACCATTCAAAAACAAAGAGCAACCATTGTTCTCAAAGTTAACTGAATATCCAACTCTATTTAAACTAGAAATAGAGATAATATTCTTAATTATTGAAGGAACATAATAGCAATTGTCTAAAATTAAAAGCTCCAGAGGGCATCTTGAGATTTGCAGTTCCCACAGCAATAGCAGCAACCTTTGCACCATTCCCGAGCTGTAGGTGAACCTCTCCCTTGTCCAGTCGCCTATGCCTTGCCAGCACCTGCAATGAATTGCAGATATGAGATGCACATCCAGTATCCAATACCCAAGATGTAGATCTTTTAACTGACAAGTTAAGGTCTATCATAAACAAACCTGAAGCTTCTGCAAGCTTCTCTTTTGCTTTCTCTACAAGATATATCTTACAGTTTCCTTTCCGGTGCCCATCCTTACCGCAGTGGAAGCACTGTCCTTTGTCCTTCTTGGCTTCTACTTTCTTGGCAACCTTTGCCTCTGTCTTGAAGCCCTTGCCTTTGTTGGTTCTCATGTGGGGGAATGTTGGGTTTACATGAGAATTTTAAGTTGACATGATGGTATGTTTTTGTTTGATGATGAGATTTCATGAACAATACAAATTGATGTTTGTGTATATGTGAACATAATGAGAATGCTAATTCAAGCAAATGTTAATCAAGAAAGCAAATGCTAATCAAGAAAAACATGTTTAATTTATCATTTAAATGTTCATTATATCTCACTAATATGTTCTTAAATGTAGGTGAGATTCCATGCAAGACAAAGCCCAAAATCCAGTGCAAAAGAACAAGACAAGCTGCTGGAATAGTGCCCTCTCAACAGGTGAATAGTGCCCTGTCAACAGGTGAATAGTGCCCTATCGACAGCAAAACTGCCCTGTCGACAGAACCCCTGTCGACAGCAAAACTGCCCTGTCGACAGATACACACAGAAATCTGTTTCCAGCAAGCCCAATCTTCTGGATCTTGCAACACTGTCTGTTTCCTGTCGACAGCAGCAAGTCGGCTGTCGACAGACGGAGTTTTGGGAAGATCTAATGGCCAGGATATGATCTATATTTTGGTGTTTCCTTTTAGCACGACTCTCTATGCTTGGACACCACTATATATGGATCATATGAGGCTATTTTCGCACCAAGAAGCCACCATACCAAAACCCTAAGCAAAGGTCAAGAAGAAGGCTTTCTTCCTGCTGCTCTGCTTCAACTCTCTGCCCAGAACAAGAAGAACAACCTTCCAAGAGGAGTTGAAGCCGGTTCGTTCTCAAGTCAAGCTTCTCCATCATCACGTGGTCTTCAACGACGTGAAGCTTGAAGTATTCTGGACGAACTCACAGAAGAGTTTACATATTGGATTTGATCCTCAACTCAGAACTCTCCTCTGTTTCTACTTTTCATATCTTGTGTGTGTGGTAGTGGTTCAAGCATTCCTTGTGCTTGATCCACGTGTGGATTGTTGTTCTGATTGCGTGTTTGCATCAGACAACGTGTGTGGTGTGTTGGTCAGATCAAGGCTAGAGGATCTGATCTTTATGGACTTGATCTAGCGTATGTGTGTGGTGGTTGAGCCGTGTGCTCGTGTGTGTGTTGTACTCAGTTCTTGAGTAGTGTGTCCTCACTGTGTTGGGGGTGGACGTAGGAGTCACGTGGTGTGATCTCCGAACCACCTAAAAAATCCCTTGTGCACTGTGGTTTGATTTGTGGTTTGCACTACATTGCGGTAGATGCATGCATAGGGATTTCGTCAACACGCTACTTGATTGATTTATTCACACACGTTGAATCACATCAAAGGGGTTTTGATTGAGTAGATCTTTTAATACGAAGTAATTTTTAAATTGCTTAAGTTTCCGCTGCAAATCTATTCAACCCCCCCTTCTAGCTTTGCCAATACCGAATATCCGATCCTAACAATTGGTATCAGAGCAGGTTCTCTGTTCATCGGTTGTGTTTTAGGAGATCTATCTTTGTGTGCTTTACCGCTCTGATTCCTAACAATTGGTATCAAAGCGGGTTTTTCTGTTCATCGATTGTGATTTGGCATATCTGTTTATGTGTGGTTAATTGCTCTGATTGGGTTTATATTTGATTCTGATTCTCATCTGATTATCTGATTCTGTTGGTTGGTTTATTTATCTAACACATACTCAGAAATATGTCTATATTCTCGAGTATCATAAATAGACCAATGATTATTGAGTTTGATAATCATGTTGATAAAATGCAGGTCTCCTCTATGAAAACATGCAAGTCTAGAAAGAGAAGAGAAGAAAAATGCTACATGGCTCATGGAAGCTCAAGAGGCTCTTCTCGTTCAGACAACTCTAGAGGATCACATATGTCAAAGGTGTCAAGAAATTCTCTAGAATCAGGTAAATCAAATTCAGATCCATTTGATGCATCAATATCTAATTCTGATTCAGAGGATGATATATCCTATGACGAATTGATAGAATGCTATGAGCACTTGTCCAATCAATTTAAGAAGGTAAAAGCTCAAAACAAGAAGCTAAAAGAAAAATGGTAAGAATGAAATGATAATTGATAATGCTCAAGCATTCTATGAAGAAAATGAAAATTGAAAATGGAAAAAGAAAAATTGGAAAAAGAAGTCAAAAACTATGAAATCAAGTTTTCTAAGTTGAAAGAAGATCATGATCATGTGGAATCTGAAAATTCTAATTTAAAAAATGAAAATGAAAAATTGATTGATCATAATGAGAATCTCAAATTTGATAATGATCAATTGAACAAACAAATCTCCAACATGGCTCATGATCACCAAATAAAAGAAAAATGCAATCAACTGTTTGAGGAGAACAATCATCTGAAAAAGAAGATTGAAGGCTTGTATCATAACATACCATTAAATGATGAATGGAACAATGCTAAGCAGAAAATTGCTGACTTGGAAAATCAGATTGTTCAAAGTGAAATTGAAAAGAACAAAATACAAAATGGTCTGGATGTCATGAAAAGTCAACTTCTAACTTCTGAAAAAGAAATTGTTGCATTGAAAGCTGAAAAGAAAAATTGAACAAAAAGGCTCAAAAGAAGAATCATGTTTCAATTGAAAACCAGAAAAAGAAAATGGGGAAGAAAACAAGAGTCTACAGGGTCTCTACACCTCCTCTAGAGGCCCAGAATGTTTCAAGGAAATCTCCAACTCCACATCATGCCAAGAGATACCAAAGGGTACCACCTCCTTCTTCTCAACCCAAGGGTGATCAAAGGTACTCTAATGGACCTCAGAGATTCCAGCAAATGCAATCACACTATGGTAAGCTCCAGGTAAATGCTCAACCCGTTTGCTACAAATGTAATACACTTGGTCATCTTGCTAAATTCTGCTGGAAGAAAAATCAACACTCTCATAAAAATCATGATGTTGTGCATGCTTCAAAGCTCCATAATAATCCATGTGTTAATACACACAAGGATAAACATGTTCATAAAGATCAGAAATTTCATGTATCTATGACAGGAAAACTGCACAAAACAACAGAAATCCAAAAATCAAATCTCTCTGGATTTTGAAATCATTGTTATATCCTAACCTTAATGTCGTTGCAGGACCCAAGCAAGTGTGGGTCCCAAAACAAGCTTGATCAACAAGCTGAGATGTCTTGCAGCCAAAAATTAGAAATGAATTCATGCCATTGGCTGTGCAAGGCAAGAAATGATGGAGAATAAAGGTAATTTTTTGAGACTGTGATTGAAGACTGTTCAGGTAAAATCTCCTTATCACTTCATATTTGGACTGCTGAAATTGAAATGGATTCTTATCTTTATCTGAGCAATGCAAAATGTGCCTTAATGCTACCCCACATGACAATGCCTCTTAGCAATTGGAATCATGCCATCTTGCTTGCATAACTGTGCACATGACCTCTTGGTATATCAAATGATGACATGTGGAAAAACAAGTTATGCTTGTTTGGAAACTATCATTATGCGTGAGTAAAATACTCCGCCAAGTACCAAAAGTCATGTAATGCATAAGGCTAGTTGTGTGCTTAATAACTTGTGAATTGCTTGATACATTTACCATGCATGTGTTATGGGGGAGTAAATTTGAAAGTCATCATATGCACACTCTATGGGGGAGTAAGTTTAAGGCTAGGTGAGTGAAATTCATAAGGGATACCCTTCATATTCAATGTGTACTCATCCCTCAATCTTATGGTTCAAATCACACTCAATTCAAGCCTTAAAGCTGAAGTTTCAAAGCCCCTGTCGACATCCAATTCTTCTGCTGTCGACAGCCAAGCACAGTTCTTGACCTCCCAGAACCAAGTCTTTCAGGTCTGAGTGCATCTGTCGACAAGCACTCCCTTGCTGTCGACAGATACACATTTCAATGATAATTCTTCATCTTTCTCAACATCTTCATGAGTATGTTCATTTTATTGCTGCAAGGGGAGAATGTGGACTTACTATTCATTGCAACCTTTCATATTCACATAGTATCAAAGACATTGAATTAATCACAATGATTTTGATATAATATTTTATGTTTGAGTCTAGGTTGTGTCATCTAGAAAACATTGATCAAATCTAATGATTCTAACCTAACTCTCTTGAATATCTCCCTTATGGATTATCATGTTTCTAAAATGGTTTGATAAGTAAGAAGGTTTTTGAACTAATGTTTTACATTAACCATTGACCTTAACTAATCATTGACCTTGATTGTTTAAAAAAAAAAAAAAAAGGAGAAAAGCTACCTATTTCTAAACTCAAGTTTAAGCAAAAGTATTTGAAATGGGACAAAGGCAGAGCACTAATGAGTATCACTGAGTAACCGGGGACATGGGCATCACAAATGTTTGTCTTCGCGTCAAAAAGTCTTTTCATTATCTCTGCATAATGGTATGATGGTCACTCACTGAGTAACTGGGGGTACGGGCATCCCTCATGTCTATCTTCACGTCAAAAGGTGAAAGTGATCCTAATTACTACTTTTCCCACATTAACTTGACAAAAGAAATTGTTCAAATGCTTGAAATAGAGTGGAGCCTCCAAGATTTAAATCAAGGGCAATTGGTTGTCAATTGTCAAATGTTTATGTGGACATTACCTTCCTTTACCAACTGAAAATCACCACTAAGGTATATGATTTTCTTTAATGGTTTTATTCAAGGGGTTATCTTACTTTCATATGTTTTTGAACGATGTATCCTAAATGCTATAACTTGAGATTCCCAAAGTATTATCTCTTCACCATTGTAGAATTTTTACGTGTCTTAATACTAGTGTCTATGACATTTTGCAATGGGTATAAACCAGTTCTCATCCTTAAAATTCTAATTGAACATTCATTCCTCACTCATATCTTTCACAATTCAGTTATGTGGTCACACAGTTCTTTGCTTCATTCTTATCCATTTGTGCTTGACCTATCTTTTTGAATGTTGCCAAAAGGGGGAGAAACATCAATTGTAAGTTTTGTCATCATCAAAAAGGGGGAGAATGTTGGGTTCTCATGTGGGAGAATGTTGGGTTTACATGAGAATGTTAAGTTGACATGATGGTATGTTTGTTTTTGATGATGAGATTTCATGAACAATACAAATTGATGTTTGTGTATATGTGAAACATAATGAGAATGCTAAGTCAAGCAAATGTTAATCAAGAAAAGCAAATGCTAATCAAGAAAAACATGTTTAATTTATTCATTTAATGTTCATTATATCTCACTAATAATGTTCTTAAATGTAGGTGAGATTCCATGCAAGACAAAGCCCAAAATCCAAGTGCAAAAGAACAAGACAAGCTGCTGGAATAGTGCCCTCTCAACAGGTGAATAGTGCCCTGTCAACAGGTGAATAGTGCCCTATCGACAGCAAAACTGCCCTGTCGATAGCACCCCTGTCGACAGCAAAACTGCCCTGTCGACAGATACACACAGAAATCTGTTTCCAGCAAGCCCAATCTTCTAGATCTTGCAACACTGTCTGTTCCTGTCGACAGCAGCAAGTCGGCTGTCGACAGACGGAGTTTTGGGAAGATCTAATGGCCAGGATATGATCTATATTTTGGTGTTTCCTTTTAGCACGACTCTCTATGCTTGGACACCACTATATATGGATCATATGAGGCTATTTTCGCAGCAAGAAGCCACCATACCAAAACCCTAAACAAAGGTCAAGAAGAAGGCTATCTTCCTGCTGCTCTGCTTCAACTCTCTGCCCAGAACAAAGAAGAACAACCTTCCAAGAGGAGTTGAAGCTGGTTCGTCCTCAAGTCAAGCTTCTCCATCATCACGTGGTCTTCAACGACGTGAAGCTGAAGTATTCTGGACGAACTCACAGAAGAGTTTACATATTGGATTTGATCCTCAACTCAGAACTCTCCTCTGTTTCTACTTTTCATATCTTTGTGTGTGTGGTAGTGGTTCAAGCATTCCTTGTGCTTGATCCACGTGTGGATTGTTGTTCTGATTGCGTGTTTGCATCAGACAACGTGTGTGTGGTGTGTTGGTCAGATCAAGGCTAGAGGATCTGATCTTTTATGGACTTGATCTAGCGTGTGTGTGTGTGGTTGAGCCGGTGTGCTCGTGTGTGTGTTGTACTCAGTTCTTGAGTAGTGTGTCCTCACTGTGTGGGGGGTGGACGTAGGAGTCACGTGGTGTGATCTCCGAACCACCTAAAAAATCCCTTGTGCACTGTGGTTTGATTTGTGGTTTGCACTACATTGCGCTAGATGCATGCATAGGGATTTCGTCAACACGCTACTTGATTGATTTATTCACACACGTTGAATCACATCAAAGGGGTTTTGATTGAGTAGATCTTTTAATACGAAGTAATTTTTAAATTGCTTAAGTTTCCGCTGCAAATCTATTCAACCCCTCCTTCTAGCTTTGCCAATACCGAATATCCGATCCTAACAATTGGTATCAGAGCAGGTTCTTTGTTCATCGGTTGTGTTTTAGGAGATCTATCTTTGTGTGCTTTACCGCTCTGATTACTAACAATTGGTATCAAAGCGGGTTTTTCTGTTCATCGATTGTGATTTGGCATATCTTTTTATGTGTGGTTAATTGCTCTGATTGGGTTTATATTTGATTCTGATTCTCATCTGATTATCTGATTCTGTTGGTTGGTCTATTTATCTAACACATACTCAGAAATATGTCTAAGTTCTCGAGTATCATAAATAGACCAATGATTATTGAGTTTGATAATCATGTTGATAAAATGCAGGTCTCCTCTATGAAAACATGCAATTCTAGAAAGAGAAGTGAAGAAAAATGCTACATGGCTCATGGAAGCTCAAGAGGCTCTTCTCGTTCAGACAACTCTAGAGGATCACATATGTCAAAGGTGTCAAGAAATTCTCTAGAATCAGGTAAATCAAATTCAGATCCATTTGATGCATCAATATCTAATTCTGATTCAGAGGATGATATATCCTATGACGAATTGATAGAATGCTATGAGCACTTGTCCAATCAATTTAAGAAGGTAAAAGCTCAAAACAAGAAGCTAAAAGAAAAATTGGGTAAGAATGAAATGATAATTGATAATGCTCAAGCATTCTATGAAGAAAATGAAAAATTGAAAATGGAAAAAGAAAAATTGGAAAAAGAAGTCAAAAACTATGAAATCAAGTTTTCTAAGTTGAAAGAAGATCATGATCATGTGGAATCTGAAAATTCTAATTTAAAAAATGAAAATGAAAAATTGATTGATCATAATGAGAATCTCAAATTTGATAATGATCAATTGAACAAACAAATCTCCAACATGGCACATGATAACCAAATAAAAGAAAATTGCAATCAATTGTTTGAGGAGAACAATCATCTGAAAAAGAAGATTGAAGTCTTGTATCATAACAGACCATTAAATGATGAATGGAACAATGCTAAGCAGAAAATTGCTGACTTGGATGTCATGAAAAGAACAAAATACAAAATGGTCTGGATGTCATGAAAAGTCAACTTCTAAATTCTGAAAAAGAAATTGTTGCATTGAAAGCTGAAAAGAAAAAATTGAACAAAAAGGCTCAAAATAGGAAGAATCATGTTTCAATTGAAAACCAGAAAAAGAAAATGGGGAAGAAAACAAGAGTCTACAGGGTCTCTACACCTCCTCCAGAGGCCCAGAATGTTTCAAGGAAATCTCCAACTCCACATCATGCCAAGAGATACCAAAGGGTACCACCTCCTTCTTCTCAACCCAAAGGTGATCAAAGGTACTCTAATGGACCTCAGAGATTCCAGCAAATGCAATCACACTATGGTAAGCTCCAGGTAAATGCTCAACCCGTTTGCTACAAATGTAATACACTTGGTCATCTTGCTAAATTCTGCTGGAAGAAAAATCAACACTCTCATAAAAATCATGATGTTGTGCATGCTTCAAAGCTCCATAATAATCCATGTGTTAATACACACAAGGATAAACATGTTCATAAAGATCAGAAATTTCATGTATCTATGGACAGGAAAACTGCACAAAACAACAGAAATCCAAAAATCAAATCTCTCTGGATTTTGAAATCATTGTTATATCCTAACCTTAATGTCGTTGCAGGACCCAAGCAAGTGTGGGTCCCAAAACAAGCTTGATCAACAAGCTGAGATGTCTTGCAGCCAAAAATTAGAAATGAATTCATGCCATTGGCTGTGCAAGGCAAGAAATGATGGAGAATAAAGGTAATTTTTGAGACTGTGATTGAAGACTGTTCAGGTAAAATCTCCTTATCACTTCATATTTGGACTGCTGAAATTGAAATGGATTCTTATCTTTATCTGAGCAATGCAAAATGTGCCTTATTGCTACCCCACATGACAATGCCTCTTAGCAATTGGAATCATGCCATCTTGCTTGCATAACTGTGCACATGACCTCTTGGTATATCAAATGATGACATGTGGAAAAACAAGTTATGCTTGTTTGGAAACTATCATTATGTGTGAGTAAAATACTCCGCCAAGTACCAAAAGTCATGTAATGCATAAGGCTAGTTGTGTGCTTAATAACTTGTGAATTGCTTGATACATTTACCATGCTGTGTTATGGGGGAGTAAATTTGAAAGTCATCATATGCACACTCTATGGGGAGTAAGTTTAAGGCTAGGTGAGTGAAATTCATAAGGGATACCCTTCATATTCATGTGTACTTATCCCTCAATCTTATGGTTCAAATCACACTCAATTCAAGCCTTAAAGCTGAAGTTTCAAAGCCCCTGTCGACATCCAATTCTTCTGCTGTCGACAGCCAAGCACAGTTCTTGACCTCCCAGAACCAAGTCTTTCAGGTCTGAGTGCATCTGTCGACAAGCACTCCCTTGCTGTCGACAGATACACATTTCAATGATAATTCTTCATCTTTCTCAACATCTTCATGAGTATGTTCATTTTATTGCTGCAAGGGGAAATGTGGACTTACTATTCATTGCAACCTTTCATATTCACATAGTATCAAAGACATTGAATTAATCACAATGATTTTGATATAATATTTTGTGTTTGAGTCTAGGTTGTGTCATCTAGAAAACATTGATCAAATCTAATGATTCTAACCTAACTCTCTTGAATATCTCCCTTATGGATTATCATGTTTCTAAAATGGTTTGATAAGTAAGAAGGTTTTTGAACATAATGTTTTACATTAACCATTGACCTTAACTAATCATTGACCTTGATTGTTTAAAAAAAAAAAAAGGAGAAAAGCTACCTATTTCTAAACTCAAGTTTAAGCAAAAGTATTTGAAATGGGACAAAGGCAGAGCACTAATGAGTATCACTGAGTAACCGGGGACATGGGCATCACAAATGTTTGTCTTCGCGTCAAAAAGTCTTTTCATTATCTCTGCACAATGGTATGATGGTCACTCACTGAGTAACTGGGGGTACGGGCATCCCTCATGTCTATCTTCACGTCAAAAGGTGAAAGTGATCCTAATTACTACTTTTCCCACATTAACTTGACAAAAGAAATTGTTCAAATGCTTGAAATAGAGTGGAGCCTCCAAGATTTAAATCAAGGGCAACGGGTTGTCAATTGTCAAATGTTTATGTGGACATTACCTTCCTTTACCAACTGAAAATCACCACTAAGGTATATGATTTTCTTTAATGGTTTTATTCAAGGGGTTATCTTACTTTCATATGTTTTTGAACGATGTATCCTAAATGCTATAACTTGAGATTCCCAAAGTATTATCTCTTCACCATTGTAGAATTTTTACGTGTCTTAATACTAGTGTCTATGACATTTTGCAATGGGTATAAACCAGTTCTCATCCTTAAAATTCTAATTGAACACTCATTCCCCACTCATATCTTTCACAATTCAGTTATGTGGTCACACAGTTCTTTGCTTCATTCTTATCCATTTGTGCTTGACCTATCTTTTTGAATGTTGCCAAAAGGGGGAGAAACATCAATTGTAAGTTTTGTCATCATCAAAAGGGGGAGAATGTTGGGTTCTCATGTGGGAGAATGTTGGGTTTACATGAGAATGTTAAGTTGACATGATGGTATGTTTGTTTTTGATGATGAGATTTCATGAACAATACAAATTGATGTTTGTGTATATGTGAAACATAATGAGAATGCTAAGTCAAGCAAATGTTAATCAAGAAAAGCAAATGCTAATCAAGAAAAACATGTTTAATTTATTCATTTAAATGTTCATTTTATCTCACTAATAATGTTCTTAAATGTAGGTGAGATTCCATGCAAGACAAAGCCCAAAATCCAAGTGCAAAAGAACAAGACAAGCTGCTGGAATAGTGCCCTCTCAACAGGTGAATAGTGCCCTGTCGACAGGTGAATAGTGCCCTGTCGACAGCAAAACTGCCCTGTCGACAGCACCCCTATCGACAGCAAAACTGCCCTGTCGACAGATACACACAGAAATCTGTTTCCAGCAAGCCCAATCTTCTGGATCTTGCAACACTGTCTGTTCCTGTCGACAGCAGCAAGTCGGCTGTCGACAGACGGAGTTTTGGGAAGATCTAATGGTCAGGATGTGATCTATATTTTGGTGTTTCCTTTTAGCACGACTCTCTATGCTTGGACACCACTATATATGGATCATATGAGGCTATTTTCGCAGCAAGAAGCCACCATACCAAAACCCTAAGCAAAGGTCAAGAAGAAGGCTTTCTTCCTGCTGCTCTGCTTCAACTCTCTGCCCAGAACAAAGAAGAACAACCTTCCATGCGGAGTTGAAGCCGGTTCGTACTCAAGTCAAGCTTCTCCATCATCACGTGGTCTTCAACGACGTGAAGCTTGAAGTATTCTGGACGAACTCACAGAAGAGTTTACATATTGGATTTGATCCTCAACTCAGAACTCTCCTCTGTTTCTACTTTTCATATCTTTGTGTGTGTGGTAGTGGTTCAAGCATTCCTTGTGCTTGATCCACGTGTGGATTGTTGTTCTGATTGCGTGTTTGCATCAGACAACGTGTGTGTGGTGTGTTGGTCAGATCAAGGCTAGAGGATCTGATCTTTTATGGACTTGATCTAGTGTGTGTGTGTGTGGTTGAGCCGGTGTGCTCGTGGTGTGTTGTACTCAGTTCTTGAGTAGTGTGTCCTCACTGTGTGGGGGTGGACGTAGGAGTCACGTGGTGTGATCTCCGAACCACCTAAAAAATCCCTTGTGCACTGTGGTTTGATTTGTGGTTTGCACTACATTGCGCTAGATGCATGCATAGGGATTTGTCAACACGCTACTTGATTGATTTATTCACACACGTTGAATCACATCAAAGGGGTTTTGATTAAGTAGATCTTTTAATACGAAGTAATTTTTAAATTGCTTAAGTTTCCGCTGCAAATCTATTCAACCCCCCCTTCTAGCTTTGCCAATACCGAATATCCGATCCTAACAGCCTTTACCGACCTTCCTTTTCTTGAAGGCTTGAGTAGCCTTTCTTTTCTTGTTGGTCTTACCAACCATAAGGATTGCGGGCTTTTCCTTCTTTATTGCATCCTCAGCAGTCTTCAACATATGAGGAGTTCAGCCAGTGACACCTCAATTTTATTCATGTTGAAGTTGAGGATGAATTGAGAGAAAGAATCTGGGAGATTGGAGGATGAGATCAATGCTGAGTTCATTATCCATAATGAAGCCCAAGTCAGCTAACTTATCAATCCACTCGATCATCTTCAGGACATGATTCTGAATAGATGATCCTTCAGCCATCCTAGCTCAGAACAAATTCCGCGATATCTCATATCGTTGTGTTCTAGTTTGCTCCTCAAACAACTCTTGTAAGTGGAGCAAAATGACTTTAGCATCCATCTTTTCATGCTGCCTTTGCAACTCATTGCTCATAGAGGCTAGCATGTAGCATTGGACGAGAGTGGCATCTTCCTCATATTTTTGATAAGCTATAATTTCTCCCTCTTCAGCGCCGTCACCCGGTGTGGGAACTGCCGGTTTATCAAGGACATACACGATTTTCTCAGCAGTGAGAACTATTCTCAAGTTCCTGAGCCAATCGGCAAAGTTTGGACCAGTAAGTTTATTGGCATCCAATATGTCGCGGAGTGGGTTTGAGTTGGTCATGGTAATCTACAAAATAAATGCAAGAATAAATACATTGTAGACATTCATAATATTAAGATATGGCCTTTAATCTTAACATACTCCCACTAAATTTTATCGAATTGCATAACCCTCATTAGCAAGACGGGAAATACTTGTTATTTCCCAGTGGTTATCGGAATCCTATTAACATCATGTATGTGACCTTGTGGTAGCACAACAAACCACATCATGCATAATAGGTAGACAACTCTTGTCAATTGTAACCTTTTACAACTCCCGATTTATTCGGCCTCCCAATCAATGTGGTCTTGTGGTAGCACAACAAACCACAAGGATTAGGTTAAGTCAATACCATCATTACATAGTGGGCATGGATTAGTAATGTCACCCTTGTGGTAGCACAACAAAGTAACATCATGCCTCCACCCCACTTATGACATCTCCATGTCGTAGATTAAAGTCTAGCTTTCTAATTAAGTTGACCTTGTGGTAGCACAACAAATCAACTCAATAGAAGAGTAGTCCCTTAATCTATAATGGTGGAAGGCCACGCGGATCATTCTTAATGTCTCACGCTTATTAACTTAATTTTCAAAACTTTGAGGGATATTTTTGAAAAAATTTGGTCTCATCTAAATTATCGCGTCACACACAATAAATATTTACATATAATACATCGCATGCACATATGTACCTATTAAAAGCAGAAAGTATACATCATATATATACATATTAGTGGATGATCATGGACCTGAACTAGGGTGATCACACTAGAGCCACAAGTGGATCACAATTAGCCTATGGTGTTGTAAGCATCACATGCACACGAGGACCAATATAATTGGATCATCCTCTCGCGGGTCCATCTTTTCCATCTTGAACGCCTTCTCGTTCTAAGTCCTCCAAAAGTACATAAATAAAATAGGCATGCAAGCCTTCAATGTACAACAATTATCAATTAAGAAACCTTGATCTAATCAAGGGAGGTACATTTTGAGCATTGATAGAAAATACAACCCGAATAGTAGAGAGAGGGTGAGGCTCGCAGGCCCCATAAATACAATCATATCAAACACATAGCCCAATGTTTTAATAGTCCATGATCATCCACATTCATACATACATCACATGCATATATAGATATCATATAATTACTACAATTACATTGCAATAACTACAAGTAATAACTCTTATTTCATATTTAAAATTCAATATTTTAACTTATTGGGTTTCTATAATTGGTGCCATGAGATCCACAAAACTGATGATTCATTGCTTTCATAAAGACAATGTTTAACTTAAATGACTCCTTAAACCAAGGGATTCCTAATTAATTGGTTTCCAAATTTATGAGTTTAAAACCATTTTAAAACTTAAATTTCTCAATTGAATGATTTCTAAAAATCAATGACTATTTCAATTGAGGAAATCAATAGGACAGTTCTAAAATCCATCATTAAATCCTAATTTATTCACAATATAATTAAGAAATTTAAATAGGAATCCCAAAACAATGGACACAGACAGCCTGTGGGTCTGCCAGCGTCGGTGCACAGCACCCAGGGCGCCCAGCACGGCGGCACGCGCCTGTGCGCGGGGCGCCTGGGCGCCTGTGCGCGGGGCACCTGGGCGCGGGGCGCCGGGGCGCCTGGGCACGTGGCCCCTCTCTCCACCTCTCTTTTAAAGGGATTAAAAGAAACCCTTAATTTAATTAATTAATCCCATTCAAAATGGGATTAATATTAAACCTCTATAAATATCTCATATTTATATTGATGTCCCTATCTTTTGAATTGCTCTTTTGTGTGTGACCCTCTAGGCCCAATATTATTCTGGTAGTAAGCCCAAATAATATTAGAACCCTTTCCAATATTATTAGAACTCTTCTAACTTGAATTAACTTTTAATTCATATAAATTAATTATCTCATAATTAATTTATCTTTGGCTCACAGATCATGGAACGTACCAAGCAACACGCCACGACCCCAGATGATACAGGGGATTCTTAATCCATTGGAACCTTTTAGTCAACAGTTGCCGTGAAACTATAATCCCTCATTCAAACATACCCCTAATCACATTTGGAGTACGGCAATGCTGTCAGACTCCTACTTTGTGATTAGATAGTTCATATCCAACAATTAAACTAGAAACTCTTTTCTAATTAATTGTGTGACCCTGGCCAGGGATTTGTCCTGGATATGATTCTATAGGGCATTCTCTCTCTGTTGATACTGAGAGTGAATGATCCCTTTTAACACTCACCAGTCTTCGCACGCTTCATGACACACCTAATTATCTGACTGTACTAGATTCACATACAGTGAATCTATAAGTCAACATCAAAGTATGTCAATCCCTGTACAAGACATCTATGGTGTCTCAGGTCTAAGGATCAGTTGCACTACTGTGACATGGAGTTTCTTGACTGACAGTCAAGTATCATCACCGTCCAGAAACTCAACATCAGATCAGTTCAGAGAACTCATTCTCTAATGAGCACCTGCATACTCACCTTAGTGTCTCCACACAAATGACTGTGAGACCAGTCAGCTTCATCATATGAACAGGTGTAGTGTGCACTGGTCTAACTGGTCCACTTGATGTCCCACTCAAGTGTCCTATGACCAGGACATTTAGAACTTGTGTTTATAAATATCAGATCTCACTATCATAATCTCATTATGATTCTGACATCAATTGCACAAATTCATGGACTTCATTAAAAACATAATGAACGAAAATGCCAATAATTCGAATGAGATAATTTAAGAAAAGTTCCATTACATAAATGTAATTGGCTTGTAGGGCATACAATTCTTTCACCTAACTCATAAGTTTTAGCTAAATATCTAAAGATCCTTTTGACACTAATTAAATGAGATTCTTTAGGATCTGTCTGATACCTAGCACACATGCATACACTAAACAATATATCAGGTCTGCTTGCCATCAAATAGAGTAGAGAACCTATCATACCTCTGTAGATCTTTTGATCTACGTTCTTGCCATCTTTGTCACTGTCCATCCTTGTTGATGTGCTCAAGGTGTTGATAATGGCTTGGCATTTTCGAATCTAAACTTCTTAAGAGTTCCTTGGTATATTTGGCTTGACATATGTGGGTGCCTTCTTATCCTTGCTTGATTTGCAATCCAAGGAAGTAGTTGAGCTCCCCCATCATGCTCATCTCGAATTCTCCTTGCATAATCTTCTCAAAATACTTTGCAAAGAGATTCATTAGTAGAACCAAATATTATATCATCAACATATATTTGAACTATCAAATATGTTTGACTTTAGATTTAACAAATAATGTACTGTCTACTTGACCTCTAGTGAAACCATGATCTAATAGAAATGCACTTAGCCGATCATACCATGCTCTTGGTGCTTGCTTTAATCCATATAGTGCTTTGTGCAATTTAAACACATGATTTGGAAAATCAATGTCAACAAAACCTGGAGGTTTTTCTACATAAACTTCCTCCTTAATGAACCCATTTAGGAATGCAGATTACATCCATTTGAAATAATTTCAAATCTAATGCAGATGCATATGCAAGTAATATTCTAATAGCCTCAAGTCTAGCTACTGGTGCATAGGTTTCATCGAAATCTATGCCTTCCTCTTGGGAATAGCCTTGAGCTACCAATCTGGCCTTGTTTCTAATTATCACATCAGCTTCATCCAATTTATTTCTGAACACCCATTTGGTGCCAATCACTGGATGATCTGATGGTCTAGGAACAAGTTACCATACCTGGTTTCTCTTGAACTAATTCAGTTCATCTTGCATGGCTAAATCCAAGATTCATCAGTGATAGCTTCATTGACTGTCCTAGGCTCTATTTGAGAGACAAAAGCTAAATAATCACATGGAATTATGTTACCCTTGTTCTTACCCCTACAGATGGATCACTAATAATGTTTTTAGGAGGGTGATATCTCTTATATCTCCATTCCTTGGAAGATTCTCATGTACTATGTCCTTTTGTTGCAGGTCTTCCAGAGGTGGATCTTCCTTGTCCTCAATTGATGAGTTCTTTAGCTTTTTGGACAATTCATCTGCATCATCATTATCACTATCTTCTTCCTTTCTTAAGGAGGGGTTAGTTTCATCAAGATAATGTGTACTATTTGCTCAATTAATAAAGTACGCTTATTAAATACCCTATAGCCTTTAGGTTTAGATGCATACCCCATGAAGATGCCTTCATTTGATTTTGCATCTAGCTTACCAATGTCTCTTTTGTCGTTGTTGTGGATGAAACATGGACACCTGAATGTCTTGAAGTGACTGATCTTCGGCTTCTTTCCTTTGTACAATTCAAATGTTGTTTTCTTTAGAATCGGCCTGATCATCACCCTATTGATTATGTAACACGCTGTGTTAACTGCTTCAGCCCAAAAGTACCTTGGTAGATCATATTCTGACAACATCGTTCTTTCCATATCCAAGGGTTCTGTTCTTTCTCTCAGCAACTCCATTCTACTGTGGTGTTCTTGGTGCTGAGAAATTGTGCTCTATTCCTTGGTCATCACAGAACTTGGAAAATTTCTCATTTTGGAATTCTCCTCCATGATCAGATCGGATTCCAACAATGCTGAACTTTTTGTCTTTCTGAGCCTTTCTGCTGAAGCTCACAAAACTTCGAATGTATCATCTTTGTGTTCTAGAAAGGACACCCATGTGAATCTTGAATAATCATCTACTATAACGAATCCAAAATTCCTTCCTCCAAGACTTGTGGTCCTCATTGGCCCAAATAAATCCATATGAAGAGTTCTAAGGGTTTAGAGGTTGTTACCACAGTCTTTGACTTGAAAGATGACTTGGTGTGTTTTTCCTTTTGCACATGGTCCACAGACATCGTCCATCCTTGTGCTGACCTTTGGTAGACCTTCCACTAGGCTTCTCTTGATCAGCTTTCTCATGCCATCCAAACTGTAGTGGCCCAATCTTCTGTGCCACAGCTCAGTTGACTGCTCCTTACTTGCTGCTAAACAGATATCCCGATCTTTTAATTCTTTCAGGTAAAGTACGTACAGATTCTTTTCTCTGTTAGCTTCGAAAATCACTGCTCCGTCCTTTATGATGCTGCACTTTGACTCTTGAATCTGATTTGATGTCCTCTGTCACATAGCTGACTTATGCTGATTAGGTTGTGCTTCAGACCTTTTACGCATAGAACATCTTCAATAAACATTTTCTCTTTATTGCCAACGGATCCGCATCCTATCACTGTTCCTTTTCCGTTGTCTCCATGTATCACTGTGCCTTCTTCAGCTTTGAGGTAAGAGAACAGCTTTCTATTACCTGACATATGCCTTGAGCATCCACTATCCAGATACCATTTAATGCTCGAAGGTTTCCCTGAAATGAAACATCAAGCTTTAGGTACCCAAGTTCTTTTGGGTCCTGGTTGGTTAGTGTCATCAATTTTTCTTTTATTATCCATTTTTGTGTTTGGTTGTACAAGTTATTTTACTGTGACCTAGCCTATTGCAATGGCTACAGCATGTTGTTTTAGTTACCTTTTCATACGGAACGAACTTAAGGTTTGTTTTATATGAAGTATCTTGTTCAGTTACAAATTTAGGTGTTGGATACGTTTTAGGATAAACTTTAGTTTCTTCGTCATCGGGGGAGTATAACCTAATCCATGTTTCTTTTTACCTGATCATCTAGCACCTTTCAATATTAATGTTGTTTTGCCATTAGTAAATTTTTCTAGTGTGCTTGATAGTTTTTCATTTTCTTCTGTTAATGTTTTAATTTCCTTTTTCAATTCGTCTAAGGTTTCTTGTTTTTGTAATTTTATATTTGTTTATTTTTATCTTTCAAATCTTCGCATAACAGATCTTTTTCTTCTTTAAGTTTAGTGATTTGTTTCTCCATTTGCTCATTTTCTGATTTTAAATCTGAATTGGTATTTTCTAGGCAAGCAACATTTTTCTTACTAGTTTTTAGTAATTTTGATACTTCTCTATATTTACTATAAAGTTCATTAAAAGCTTCTTCCAATTATTTGAATCTGAATCATTACAGGAAGAGAAAGATGAGTCTGATGTTACCTTTCTTCAGTGTTGGCCATGAGTGCCAAGTTGGCTTCTTCTTCTTCACTGCTTGATCTTGACTCACTGTCTGAGTCACTACTGTTGTCCCAAGCCGTTGCCATAGCTTTCTTCTTGGTTTTCTTGAACTTTCCTTCTTTATGAATTCACTTTTCTTCAGCGTCGGACATTCTGATCTCATATGTCCGGCTTCTTACACTCATAGCATGTAGGCTCAGCTTTCTTTTGATCCTTTCCTTCTATCTTCTTAAAGTCTTTATTTTTCTTGATATATCTTCTACTGGATTGATACTTTTTTTTCTTTGCTAGTATTCTTTGTAGCCTTCTTGATAACGTCACTTCTTCGTCTTTGTCGTCTTCATTACTTTCATTATTGTCTGAAAATTCTTCTGATAAGTCTTCTTCAGCTTTGAGTGCGTTGGAGTGCTTCTTTCTACTAGAAGATTCTCCTAACCTTTCCATGTTAATCTCATGGCCATAAGGGATCCAATGAGTTTCTCTAAAGACATTCTTTTCAAATCATTTACTTCCTCTATTGTTGTCACCTTGGGAGTCCAAGAGGATGGCAGGGATCTAAGGATTTTCCTTACCATGTCTCCCATCTCATAGTTTTTTCCTAATCCAGCTAACCCATTGGTGATGTCTGTAAATCTACTGAACATCTGTGTAATAGTTTCTCTGGACTGCATCTGAAACCTCTCGTATTGTGTCACTAGAATGTCTATTCTGATTTCTTTACTTGTCAGTACCTTCATATGTGATTCTTACCTTCTCCCACATCTCCATCATTGATTTGCAAGTTGAAACTCTATTAAATTCTTTCTTGCTAAGTGCGCAGCATAATATCCTCTTAGCTTTGCAGTTGAGAGATATCTTCTTTTTATCATCTTCTGTCCAGTTGTCTCTGTTGTTTAGAACAACTAGATCTCCTTCTTCCACTATGGACCATATTTGAAAATTGAATCGTTGTAGAAAGTATTCCATTCTTGTTTTCCAGTAGGTGTAATCTTCTCCGTCGAACAACGGTGGCCTGTTGACTGACCGACCTTCGGAGTGACCTTGGGCTGCCATTTGATCTTTTCTCTTCGGATCGTTGGATCTTCTTCTTTATAGAAGAGACTAGCTCTGATACCACTTGTTACCCAGCCAGCAAGCCCAGAGGGGGGGGTGAATGGGATTCTTAAAATTAATGAGTACCTTAAACCTGTTCAAAAAATAGTCACATAGAACACACTTCGATGGGTGTTAGAGTTAGTAACGAAGGATAGTAAACGCAAAGCAAGCACACAGACACACAGGGAATTATCCTAGTTCGGACCTCCTCTCCACAGGAGTCCTACATCCAGTCCTTGAGAAACAACTCAGGCTTTCACTACCTAAGGGTACAGTCCCCCTTATGGACCTTTACACACCCAGTCACAGCTGGTCTTCTCTTCACAACCCGAAGAGGACATACACCACCCTGGATACCACCAGGTCTTCCTTCTATTCGAAGGGAACACACACCCTGGTAACCCCCGGTCTTCCTTCAACACGAAACCCTAGATCAAGCTTAAACAATGCTGGATCTGAAGCTAAAACTGAGAGGAAATGATCTACAGTGAGGGACACTCTCAGTTTTTCAGAAGCTCTCAAGACTAACACAATGAACGTAGAGAGCTAAGAGCTAGACAATCAAAGGAGCGAGGCTTTTAGCTCTCTCAAATGCTCGCAGAAAAGCTTGTTAAAAAATTGTTGTAAGAGTTGTATCCTTTCTGGAGCTTCAGTCTTCTTTATATATCCTCTATTTAAAATTCGAACGTTAAAATGTTCGTTGTCTTTAGGCTTCGTTTACGTTAGACTGCATGGTTCTATAGAGCTTCTTGTTCAGCAGTCATTAGCTTTCCATGCATGCAACAGGAGAGAGGATCTTCGATGATGTCCGTTATCTTCCATACTATCCAACATTGTATTGAGGTGCGCTGTCAGAGACCTGCACGAATTTAATGCTAAACAATAGACAGCTAAGCTGTCTCTTGTTGTCAGTCAACGTTAGATTGATTTTATACAAAAGTAGAAGTTCCATTCTGTTCTTCTAAAAAGATGTTTATAGAATAAGCATGAGAATAGAAGATATCGATTGCATGCATTGCAGTGATACGTTCAGTCATAATAAATGCATGGTTGTCAGAAGGATATATGTGGAGACTTTGACTTTTCAACGAACTCAAAAATGAGTTGAAAAATTAAATCGTTATATTCCATGAAATCGTTACATGCATGACTTATGAAATCGTTATGCAAATAAGTCGTTATCCATGTAAATCGTTGTACACTTATAAGCAAACCGATGCACATACAAATCGTTATATAGACAAATCGTTATGACTCTAAACGCAAATTGTTATGAGCAAGTTGTCAGAGACAAAACGATGTGAGCAATCGTTGTTTGCTGAATCGAATCGTTACAGGGATCAAATCGTTTTGAAACTTGATGAGTCGTTGTGACAATGAAGCAAATCGAATCGTTCTTTCTTAAGAAATCGATGTTATCACTTATCGAATCGTTATGGAAGCGAATTGTTATGAATACTTAACGAATCGTTATGAAAGCAAATCGTTATGATCACTTACTAAATTGTTGTGAGGGCAAATCGTTGCGATCACTTAACAAATCGTTGTGAGGGCAAATCGTTGCGATCACTTAACGAATCGTTGTGAGGGCAAATCGTTGCGATCACTTAACGAATTGTTGTGAGGGAAAATCGTTGCGATCACTTAACGAATCATTGTGAGGGCAAATCATTGCGATTACTTAACGTATCATTATGAGGGAAATCGTTGCGATCACTTAACGAATCGTTGTGAGGGCAAATCGTTGTGATCACTTAATGAATCATTGTGAGGGCAAATCATTGCGATCACTTGACGAATCGTTGTGAGGGCAAATCGATGCGATCACTTAGAGAAAAGTCATCCTTTGAACTTGCATTGCTACAGAGTAAATAATACTTACCCATTTGTCTTGTTATTCCTTGATTCATTTCCTTTATTAATCACCAAAATAAATATGCAATTAATTTAAATTATATGGGGATAAACTGATCATCAATTTGGTCGTTGTCAGCCAAAGATTAACTTTGTCATATACGAAGTCATACATGATTTGGTCTTAATCAGTCAAAGCTAACTTTGTCATATATGAAGTCCCACTTCGTCATGCACGATTTGGTCTTGGTCAGTCGAAGCTAGCTTTGTCATGTACGATTTGGTCTTGATCAGTCGAAGCTAACTTCGTCATATACGAAGTTCCACTTCATCATGCACCATTTGGTCTTGATCAAACGAAGCTAACTTCGTCATATCCGAAGTCTAACTTCATCATATACGAAGTCTACTTCATCATGTACGATTTGGTCGTGATCAGTCGAAGCTGAACTTCATCATATACGATGTCCCATTTCGACTGACAATGTTTATATCTTGTTCAGTTGATTTGATACGTAATTACCCTTAAACATCGATTGCTGACTAACATCGATTGTCCTTAAGCATCGATTACTCCTTTAACATCGATTGCAGACCAACATCGATTGTTCTTAAACATCGATTGATGGCCAACATCGATTACTCATTTAAACATTGATTGCTAACTAACATCGATTGTCCTTAAACATCGATTGCTAACTAACATTGATTGCTCCTTTAAACATCGATTGCGGACCAACATCAATTGTCCTTAAACATTGATTGCTGACCAACATCGATTGTTGTTATATTTATACCGATTGATATTATAAACATAGTTGCATATTGATTGGTAAGTACTCACACCGATTGTTGGACAAGGTCTGATAATCATCTTATTGGGTTAATATTATATTGTTTACTGGACAAGTCTTTAGTAAGACCCTAGTTTGCTCTTCCAACTTATTACTAATTTTCTAGGTGCTATAATAGCCAACCCTAGATCTTTCTCTTCATTGTTGGACAAATTTTCGGGAGCAGGGAACAAGCTGGTGGTAGGAATTCAGGGAGTCTTCATCCTTTAGCATATGCTTCGACTTGTAAGACCTCTGGTGTTAGAAGCAATCAAAGGTAGGTGTTCTCAGGCCAAATCATGACAAATCCTATACCATGTTAAAGCTCTTCGTGTCTAGTTTCATATCCAATCATTTTGCCCAATTTTATCAAGTATGCTTCGAGTATTAAGCGTCTTCGAAGTGTCGCGCAAGATTAGGGCTTTTCATGTTCTTACACTGATTCACGCATATCGATGTCAAATTGGGTAACCTAAAAGTGTAATTCTCTTCTACTCTTCGTCCTCTACAACTTTCATGTTTAGAGTTTTGTCCAAGGAGCCCTAGATCTCAAGTTATAGGCCAAACAAGCATGACTTCATTGATTTTCATAGTCATCGGGTTGAACTCTAACCATGACCACTCCAGACATTGTGATTTAGAGGAGGGTATCACGACCGGAAGACCCGTCGTGATTACCTAAATAGTGACCGCGCAAATCGTCGTGTTTCAAGTCTGATCTGATGGACCTGATGCATCAAACTGTGCGTCGTGTGGATTTCAGCGGCGGTCAAAGTCGCGACCAGGCACCCTGTCACGATTTGATCTATTTCCACCCTAGCTTTCCGTGAAATTTATATTTGCATTTTGAAATTCCCTTGAATACGCGACGTACCTAGTCGTCGAGATTGAAAGGAGAAGGTGACCAGTCTACCCATCGCGTTAAAAAGCGATCGGTATACTTGACGTGATTTAAGAGACCGACTGTTTACCTGTTTTAATAGCTAACGGCCTTGGAAATACTGACGACTAAACTCGTCACGATTTCTAATTTATACCTGAGACCTTTTTACTCAGTCAAGATTGTAAGACTTGCATGATATGATTTATATAAAATATTGTTCAGTCTGTCTAGTGGCCTAAAAACTATCAATCCATGTAAAGTCATAACAACCTGAAAGTCTATTCTAATTGTTCTTAATCGCATGATCTTCCTATCTTGAGATTGATATGTTCATCTTATTTCTCTAGCTTGCTATTAAACTGAAAGTTGATCTTGTTAAATTGCAGAAAGCATGTTAATGAAATCTTGATAGTCTTGCTTTATAATATGTCTTCGTGTTACTTGTTTTCCGCTTTGTTTTACACCAGTGGATTGTGATATCTTGAGGCACGTTCTTCACTGCACGTTTGCACAAATAGGCAGCCCTTTCTTGGGGGATTGGAAACTCTCTACTGGACGTTCCGTTCTGATAGACTATGGACCTTTCCAACAAGACCTCCAAATTCTCCCTACTCTGTGGATTCCCTAATGGAGACCGAGTTGGTTGTACCATTGAAGTTCCCTGGAGATAGTGTGCACTTCCTTTCCCGTCTCTTTCTCGTGAGTGTGGCTATACAATCATGAAACCAAGCTATTAAAGTAAAGATTTAACTCAAGTGTAAATTGCATCGTTATGCTGCCGAAATTCTCTCTCGACTATTGTTATCATGAAATCATGTTCACTTGACTTGTCTTTCTTGAAATCATCATGAACATGATATTGAAATGTATAGTTCTTGAAACTCTTGTTATTGACCATGATTGACTGTGGGTATCTACATTTGAAAATAGTGAAATGTGTATCGGACACAGTGAGTGTCCAAGTGCTCCAGTCTAGCCCCATGACAGAGAGTCATAAATATATTGTTAACCATGGGGTATAATGATTAATAGCATTGCATCTACGCTGGGAGTACTTGCGTGTTGAATGTTAGATACAATAACTGCATACACATGGCATAGTGTGCATTCCAAGGTGGCATAGATCCTTAGTGCACATTATGTCATCGTGCCTGATTATTGTTACATGTTAAAAGTTCTTACTCTTGCGTGCTTCCTTACTTGCGTAATATGGCCATCCTACATTCTTGCAAACGATTGATATCTTGCGTGCTTGTACATACTGCTCTACGGCTAGTTCTTTCTTGTTACATCATTCTAGATCTTGTTCTATGACTCTTGTTCAATCTACCTTATTCACGTATCGTGATTAATTGGATTTATCGTACATGCATATTTTTTAATTGTACTTGCCTAGTTCTTAAAATGTTAATCACTTATATCATTGTCAGCACATTGAGATATAAATCCTACTAGGCTAGTTTGCTCATACCTGCTTCTAAACATCTTAGGTGACTTCGAAGCGGAAGATGAAGGCCAAGATATGGATGGGAATGCGTCTAAGTGAAGAGTGTGTTCCACCCATAGTGTCTACTTATAGTTTATTTTGAGAGTTATTGATGTAGTAGGAAGTGAGGAAGTATAATCTCATGTAATTTTCCCTTTTCTTGAGTCATTATTAGTTTAAAGTCAATGAAGTTGTATTCAACATTATGAGTTAATGAATAAGAGTTAATTGTGTTCATTATATGGGCCCTTATGTTTGTGTTCATACACATCTAATGCTCTCTAGCTAGAGGCTTATTTGTCGATTGTTCATGTCTCGGAATATCAATTTTAATCCAATAATTCCACTGCGTAATTCTCGGTACGTGACAACTTCTTTGATTTATTTGGCATTCTCACAAAGAAGTATCAAGAAAGCTTCAGCCAAATGAAAAGATTTAATGAATGAAGGTTTATCTGAACTTTGTAGATGTCAGCCGGAATCAATGGGACATGTTGTTAAAAGGGCAGAGGAAAATTACCCTTCAATGTCTGTTAGGTTGCCCTCATATTTGTACCCTAGCCTAATAGGTGTAGTCTTCTCCAGAAAGAATTTTACCCAAGATGTCTTTAATAGACACATCAGGCTAGCAGTTAGATTTCAGATTAAATATTCCAAAGTCTTATCCATTCATATGTTTGACCTCATTCACACTGCTAAGACCAAAGAGTATCTTCAAGAATTTCAGTATTGCTTTGTAGAATATGAAAGATTGACTGAAGAACAGTGGGCACAATGTTATCCAGAAGAGGCTAAGGAATGTAGAAAGAGAAAGCTTCATCTCTCTTCATTCATGGCTAAAAATTATGATGATCTTAGAAAATCTCTTACTCTCAAGTGGGAAGGCAAATATGATATTTATTACAAGGCCAAAGCAGCAACTCACTCACAGGGACTTCAGTGGAATATTACAGTGAATGATTTTCTGCACAAAGCTACTAATAGGAAGTTTATTCCTTTGAGGCACAATCTGAGCAATGAAGCCTATCATCAAAGACTATGCTGGTATCATCGTCGCCACCTCCAATCCTACAGGAAATCCCTTCCATTGGCTTTACTTATAATCTTGATCTTTCTATTTTTAAACATGTCTTTCCTGATAATGAGAAGAAGTTGTGGGAGCTTCTACAACCCTTCTTTGATCAACTCCCACCTTCTCTCTATCTCCCTAAGTCTTCCTGAAACATATCTTTACTTCTGTATATGTACAGATCTTATATCAGTCAATAGAAAACCCTCTGTTAATGTTAACTAGTATGCATCTCTTCCTCTTTCTTCTCTAATCTATCCTTTCTGTTAATGACACAAAGGGGGAGAAATATATAGGTATTTAGAAATCTATATATAAGAGAGGGATTTAAGAAGAGAAAAGGAGATGAGAAAAAATTGAAAATGAATTTGTTTGCATAAAATATTTCTCTTTGATAAACTCTTTTTACTTATGCATAAATTTGTCATTACCAAAAAGGGGGAGAATTGTTATACAATTATTTTTACAAAGCATGTTTAATTATTGTTTATTATTACAAAATCATTTCAGTTATACTAAACCTTTTTTCAAGTAATAAACAAATTCATTTGATTATAACATAATGATACTTTACTTAGTATTGTATTTGATGTGTTAAGGCAAAGGCATGGATGTATTATACTGAAAACCATTTATAGATAAAGGTGTAAACACATGATTGTTTCTAATGACACTTATCTATCTTCAACAAATTTTTGAAGTCCACAACTGTATAAATATCATGTTGACTCTGACTCCTAGACAGTCGAAGTGAGATATCGATTGATGAACATAGATCATCAATCGAGGTCTAACTCCGACTCATGGACAGTCGAAGTGAGAATATCGATTGATGAACAAAGGTCATCAGTCGAAGTCCAACTCCGACTAATATATAGTCGAAGTGAAATATCAATTGGTTAATGAAGGTCATCAGTCGAAGTCTCTCTGTGACTTCCGTGAAGTCGAAGTTAGGTATCGATTAGTGAACAAAGGTCATCAGTTGAAGTCTCTCTACAACTTCTATGCAGTTGAAGTTAGGTATCAATTGCTAAACAAAGGTCATCAGTTGAAGTCTCATTGTGACTCTTAAGCAGTCGAAATCAGTTATCGATTGATGAACCAATATGACTAGTCGAAGTTTTAAGTATCGATTGATGTAGTATTATTTCGATTGACTTTGTAACCCTTTATGAAATATTTCTAACATCGATTGATGAAGTTCTACATAGAGATTGATGAAGTATTATTTCGATTGGCTTTGTAATCCTTTATATAATATTTCTGAACATCGATTGGTGAACAAATCATAATATGTTTTAAAATATATGTTGTGACATTTTGATTTAATAGTTTTTTAAACATATATGAAGCACTGTAATTTAGATTATTCCTAGGCAGCTATCTGTTCTGCAAGATATCCGCAAGTGTCCTTCAAACTGATAAATTTCCATTTTTAAGGAAAACCTTTTTGCAAGTGTACTGCGCGCGAAGTTGGTGTCCATACCTCTTTGAATGCTCACCCTACCCCAGCACAATTTAAGTATAGACCTTTTCTCTGGAGTAGTTAGATATCCTTCCAAATGACTTGTCTCTTGCTTTCACTTAATATTTAATTTCTTACAAGTCTAACCATGAGAAAGTGAAAAGTCCTTGCATGGGTGGTGTTTGCAGACATTTATTGTGGCTGTCTATAGAACCATGCAGCTATCCATATAGTTAGGAAGCCATTGAGCAACTCGAAGATCTAAAGATGGTTCTCTCAAGCTGCTCCTAATTCACAATGTTCAAATTTTGAAACGGCCATATTCCAATGGAAAACAAAGTCTCTAAAATCTATAAAGGAAGCATGAAGCATAAAGAAAAGAAAAAAAGAAGAAGTGAGAGACACACAACCAAAGCCACGAATCATCAACAAAAGAGAAGAAGCACACACAGAAATCTGAAGGAGAGCAATCTGTGCAAGCAAGTCGACCCCCAAGCCTTCCTGCTCTCCTGCATTCAAGAAGCTTGTTATGGGTGGTTTAGAGAGTTGAGTTCTTTTTCTCAGTCTACCCTTTAGTCAGAAAGAGTTTAGATCTTTCAAGTGTATTTGTATTTCTCTTTTTGCTCTTCTGTGTTTGCTCATTCTCTGAGCAAGCACTCTATCTACACCTTATTTAGAGTAGAAACTATCAGATCTCTTGTTTTTGATGATGTTTAACTATGATCCATACAATTTAAATACCTTGCTCCAGTCATATCTAACATAATATTTCATGTTTAACTCAGAGAAAAGGTGTTATGAGGTCAGTGGTGTCGACACAACATTGTCAGAGTGTCGACACAAAGAGTAACTCTAGTGAAGAAATTCAAGAAGAAAAGCCAGTTGTGTCGACACAGGTCCTTTATGTGCGACACATCCATTGTTCTCAGAAAGCAGACAGAAGAAAGGAGTCAGTGGTGTCGACACCTTCTGTCAAGGGTGTCGACACATGAAGTTTACCAGAGAGCCCACATTTTGAGGACTTAGTCAGGTGTGTCAACCAAGTCAAGTATGTGTCGACACAGGTTAACTTCCAGTGTTGACAGAGCAACAAGCCAGGATCATGTGTCGACACATAACTTGATTGTGTCGACACACTTTCAAATGATGACTAGAATCTGAATTCTTGGACACATGTCAGGTTTTGATCATGAACTTTTGAGCGGGAATTATGTGCCCCCACACTGCAAGGTACCATGTGGATACATGGGACTATAAATGCCCATGATCTTCACACTTTTGGGGGAACACACATCAACTCTTCATTCCCTGGAACCAGAAAGCGGCGGCTAGAGAGAGGTCTCATCTGAAGGTGGTTGCTGCTCCATATCTGAAGAATTGGAGATCCAGTTGCTGTGAGTGATCAAGGATAAAATTGAATTCCCAGATTCAGGAGTCTACATCATCAGGCTGAAGCTGGAATTCAGAAGTTTCAGTTGGAAGCACAAAGGGGGAAATTCGAACCAGTCTCATCTGTTCTACAATTTATTGTCATTCAACTAGTTCTACATCTCAACTTCAAATCATTATTTGTGCAGTGTGAAATTTGAGCTATCCTTCTGCTCAATTTCATGTGTGTGTTCTAATTTGAGATTTCGATCATCTCAAATTCTGTGTGTGTTGTGTGTTCTGTTTGAACTGGCTATATAAGCATATTTGTGTGTGTGTGTGTGGATGGTGGATGTAGGATACACAACTGTGTAATCCGAACCACCCTAAATCTCTGTGTCACTGTGGTTTGATCTATCTTAACGTTAGATGATTGATAGGCACGTTTGCTATTTAGTATGATATCATCTAGTAATTTGTAGATTCACACCTCATTTGCTCTATATGTTCTAATTTGAATATGTGCATAACTCAGAACTCTATAATTCTCATAGAATTGTAATTTGATAAGTGTTTGATTTTAATTTGGTAGAAATCTATTCATCCCCCCCCCCCTTCTAGATTCTTCATAGCTATATTCCGCTACTTCTCATTTAGTATCAGAGCAGGTCTCTCTTGCACCTAATAGGTGTTTGATCTAACGATCAAGAGTGTTTAGCTATGAATGTTAACAAGGGGTTTGTGGTTGAGGGTCACTCAGTCACTAGTCCTCCATTATTTGATGGAACTGATTATTCATACTGAAAAAACAGGATGCCGTGTTTCGAGGAGCACAAAGATTATGAACTTTGGAAAATTGTGGACAAGGGTCTTGTTGAGCCGCCAGAAGATGAAGACATATGGACCAAAGAACAATTCAAAAATCTACACTCAATTGGAGTGCAATGAACATGATGCAGTGTGTTATCCATCCCAAGGAATATTCCATAGTTTCCTCATGTAAGTCTGCAAAGGAAATATGGGACAAACTTCAACTTATTTATGAGGGAACCTCTGAGGTAAGAGAAACAAAGGCAAGTATGTTGGTTCCGAATATGAGATGTTTAGGATGAAAGATGATGAAACAATATCTGAAATTTGCTAGATTCAGCTAATAGTAAATGGTCTTAAGGGTCTTGGAAAGGAGTATTCTAACAGTGACCTTGTAAGGAAGATACTAAGGTCTCTTCCATCTGTGTGGCATACAAAAGCCACTTATTGAAGACTCCAAAGATTTTTCCACCATGCAATAGATGAGATAATAGGGTCTTTGATGACTTATGAAATCATTTGAAAAGGAATGCATCTGTAATGAATTCAAAGAAATCAATAGCATTGAAAGCAACATCTAGCTCCAAAAACATTATTGAAAGTTGTGATGACAGTGATGAATCCTCTGATGAAGAAAATGACAGTGATATGGTCTTCTGCAAGGCAGTTCAAGAAATTTCTATGAAAGAAAGGGAAAGAAAATACAAGCCCTTCACTAAGAAAGATTCTCTAAGAAACTAGAGTTCAATAAGAAAATTGAGTTAAATAAAAGACTGACATCATTTGTTATGAATGTAGGAAAGAAGGGCATATGAGAGGAGAATGCCCTGACTTGAAAAGAAATTGAAAAACCAAATGTTCAAGAAGACCAGAGCTATGTTAGCTACCTGGAGTGATGAAGATGAGGAAAAACAAGAAGATAGTGAATCTGATGAAGAAGAAATTACTTGTCTCATGGCAAGGAATGAGGAAAACACAGAGGTAAATTCTTCATTTGAAGATTTCTCTATTGATGATCGGGAAGAAGCTTATGCTACTTGTTTGAGATGTTATGTGAGTATAAATCTGAAATAAGTTACTAAAAAAGAAAGTTAACAGTATCTTGCATGACTCTCTAAATACTGAACAAATCCAATCTCCTGAATAATGAAATTGTCATTTTGAAAATGAAAAAGAAATTCTTAATAGAAACTTGATAATGTGAAGAAAAGGTGTCAAAATGCTGAAAAAGAACACAAATTCTGATTGATGAGACTGAAAAGCTCAAGAGAGAAAAGGATTGCTTTAAGAAGAATTAAAAAACACACAAAAGAATTGCATGATAAGAAGGACACTTTGTCAAAAATTTTCAAAGGAAAACAAATCTAGATGCAATCTAGGGGTTCGAATGAACACTACAAAGTATGGATTAAGTTTTCAATCTGAAAGCAAAAAGAAATTTGGGCAGACATTGGTAACATCTTTGTTAAAGGAACATCTTCTTGCCATCATTTGGAATAAATACTCAAGAGAAACAATCCTTGAATTCAAAGCATAAAAGTAAGAATCAATCTAAAAATTCCAGAACACAAATTCAGCATGGTAGAGTTCATTTCAATGATCCACAGAACATGAAGCAAGTTGTCATATCTATTTTTCATCAAAAAACTGATAAAAATTTCACATCCCATAAATTCATGTCATGCAAAATTTGTAAAAAAATTTGGGCATTCTGATTCGAATTGCAGATCTAACATGAATGAATGTAGAGTCTAGCAAGTTTGGATTCCAAGGCATATTGTTAGTGAATTGAAAAACTGATGGGACCCAAAGCAATTTGGGTACCAAAATCTTCCTTCAATTCCATTGCAGGAATGCCTTATAGCCCACAAGAAAGACAATGGTAGCTCGATAGTGGTTGTTCAGGCATATGACCGAAGACAAAGAAAAATACTATTCATTGGTTGAGAAGGATGGGGGTCAAGTAATTTTTAGATGTAAAAATAAGGTCAAATCATCGGCACAGGAAATGTTGGTAAGATTTCTCAAACTCCATTGAAAATGTGTTATTGGTTAAAGGTCCTTAATCATAATTTACTCAGTAAAGTCAGTTGTGTGACAAGGGACTTAAGGTAATATTTGATTCTAATTCATGTGAAATTATTGATAAAGAATCTGGAAAAATCAAATTTCTTGGCCAAAGAATCAATAATGTTGATCTAGTTGACTTGAATGAATAGCAAAATGAAAATCTTGTTTGGCTGCAAATCAGCATGACCTGTTTCAACTTTGGCATCATAGGCTAGGTCATGCAAGTGAAAATGTTTGAAAAAGTGATTAGATATACTCTTGGGAATGGACTTCCTAAAATAAAGAAAAAGAAAAATACAATTGTTTGTTCTGCATGCGCTCAAGGTAAACAAACTAGAAAATCATTCAAATCTGTTGCTCTGTAATGACTTCAAAACCTTTTGAGTTGTTGCATATGGATATTTTTGGTCCTACTAGGACACTCAGTTATAGTGGACATCGGTTTGGGTTTGTGATTGTTGATGATTTCTCTAGATTTTCTTGGGTGTTCTTTCTATCTCACAAGAGTGATACTTTTGATAATTTTTAGAATTTCTTCAATAAGATTGAGAAAGGAAACACAAATAAAATTTGCTCCATACTCACTGATCATGGAGGAGAATTTGACAACAACTTATTCTTTGATTTCTGCAGGAGCAAAGGAATTGATCATAAATTTGCCTCACCAAGAACTCCTGAACATAATGGAGTAGTTGAAAGGAAAATAGGACATTGGTTGAAATGGCCCGCACTTTGCTAATGAAAGTCATCTTCCAAGAAGTTTTTGGGAGAAGCTATAAACACCGCATGTTACATTCTTAACAGAGTTGTGGTAAGACCAATCCTAAAGAAAACTTCCTATGAGCTTTTGAAAGGTAAAAAACCTCACATTGCTTATTTTAGAGTCTTTGGGAGTAAAGTCGTCATTCACAACAATGATAAGCAAGATTTAGATAAATTTCAAAAGAAAAGTGATGTAGGTATCTTTCTAGGATATTCTGAACAATCAAGGTCACATAGAGTCTTCAATAATGAATCAACAACTATGGAGGAAACTCCACATGTCGTCTTTGATGAGCATTATGAAAACACTGATGACTAAGTTCCTGTAGAAATCAAGAAGATGATGCAGACATCCTTGTGAAGGAATCAGATCAGTCATTGGAAACAGAAGAAGTACCTGAAAATGAAGGTGTGTCGACACATCACAAGAACAGGTCGACACCAGATTAGAATAGGCCAACAGAAAATGTTAGCACACTGACACGAGTCAATTTTAGGTACTCTAAAGATCACCCTCTTGAAAATGTTGTAGGATATGTGAATGACAAAGTTCAAACTACATCACATTTCAAAAATATCATTGAACAATATCAAATGCCTTCATATCTCAAGTAGAACCTAAGAATATTGAAGAAGCCTTAAATGACAATTCTTGGGTAGAGGCAATGCATGAAGAATTAAACAATTCCAGAGGAACTGTTTGAAGCCTAGTTCCTAAAAATCCAGAAAATTCAATAACTGGAACTAGGTGGTGTTTAGGAATAAATTAAATGAAGAAGGGAAAGTGGTTAGGAATAAAGCTAGATTGGTTGCAAAAGAATACAATCAAGAATTTGGGTAGATTTTGAAGAATTCTTTAAACCATTAGCTAGGCTAGAGCAGTGAGAATTTTGTGAGCATATGCATGTTCCAACAACTTCAACTGTTTCAAATGGATGTCAAAACTGCTTTTGTAAATGGTTACTTAAAGAAGAAGTTTCTGCTCCACAACAACCTAAATTTGAGATTCCTGATAAACCTAACCATGTTTACAAATTGCACAAAGCTCTTTATGGATTGAAATAGGCACCAAGAGCATGGTATGACAAATTAAGCAACTTTCTGGTTAGTAAAAACTACCCCAGAGGTAAGGTGGACCAAACTCTTTCACAAATCTATCCAAAATCACATAATTGTAGTTCAAGTATTTGTGGATGACATCATTTTTTGTTCTACCAACCATTCACTGTGTGAAGAATTTTCAAAACACATGCATAGTGAATTTGAAATGAGTCTTATGGGAGAGCTATAATTTTTCTTTGGATTACAGTTAAACAATTTGAAGATGAATTCTTTATTAATCAAGCGAAATATGTCAAGAGCTACTCAAGAGATTTCAGTTTGAACAAGTCAAGCCAGCACCTACTCCTATGAGCACAAGTATCAAATTGGACAGTGATGAGAAAGGTAAATTGGTTATGCAAATAGTATAGAGATATGATTGGCTCTCTCCTATATCTACTGCAAGTAACCTAACATACAATTCAGTGTTTGTCTTTGTGCTATATTTCAATCTAGTCCCAAAGAAAGTCATTTGCTTGTTGTTAAGAGAACTTTTAGATATCTCTCTAGTTCATGTGATTTGGGTTTATGGTACACAGCTGGTTGCCATATTGATTTGATTTCATATTTTGATGTTGACTATGCTGGATGCAAACTTGATAGGAAAAGCACTAGTGGTTTTTGTCAATTCCTAGGAGGCTGCATGGTATCGTGGGCATCCAAGAAGCAACACTCAGTTGCACTTTCCACTGCAGAAGCAGAATATGTTGCTACAGGGAGCTGTGCAGCTCAAGTGTTATGGATCAAAAGTCAGTTGCTTGATTACAACATTGACATTGGATGCACACCTATTATGTGTGACAATACTAGTGCTATCAAGCTTTCTAAAAACCCAATTCAACATTCAAGAACTAAACACATTGAAATCAGACATCATTTTCTGAGAGATGAGGTTGCAAATAAAAACATTAAATTAGAATTCATACCTACAGAAAATCAAGTGGCTGATATTTTTACAAAACCTTTGGCAGAGGACAAATTCACATCATTAAGAAGAGAGCTTGGAATTTGCAACATGCACTAAACCTTTCTGGAAACTGGAAATAATTTGGCCTCTTATGCAATGATTATTTGGTATATCAAATGGTGAACTATGGAAGGACAAGTCAAGCTTGTCTGGAAACTCTCAATATGTGTGAGGAAAATCCTCCACCTAGTACCAATAATCTCCCTTATGTAAGAGTCATTAATTTCTGAATGAAATGTCTGTGTTTGTACTGTGATTGTATGATCATATTCATGATTATCATGTTGATTCTGCTTGACTGAATGCAAAAATGTATGCAAGTTTGATTGTGCATCATTTTCATATCACATATTTTACTCATTCATATTTTGAGGGGAGCACATATTTTGAGAAGAGTGATTTTTTTGAAAGAAGGCAATAGTGCTTGTACATAAGCTATTTGGGAACAATTTGCAAATTTGAACAGACTTGTTGAGCAATGTCAGTGAAAGCTTTGATTCAGAATTAGGTCAACACATAATCAGTGTTGTGTCGACACCAGTTCACTATTATGATACTAAGAGTCATCATTACTCACATTATGTGTCGACACACAGCAACTTCAGTGTCGACACATCTCTCATTGCTTGACATCAAATTCTTCAATTTTTTTCAAGACATCCTCATTTAATTTTCTGTCATGCTAAAGAAGGAAAATCTTTATTTTTTATGAATCTTGACGAAGTCAACAATTCAAGAGGAGCTAAGAATTCACTGATTTTTCTTACATCAGACCAAAACAATATAGTGGTTTGATCTTTATGTAGTTCAAAACTTGACCATTAAAACTTATGAAAACAACCAGGAATGCATGTTTAATAGTCTTAACATATTCTTTAAGTCAACATTCTTTTATTCACTGAAATTCAAAGTAATTTGATTTCTTTGGCTGTATAATGTCAAAATTAGTATTGTTTTTACACTTTTTTTTTAAGATTTGATAAAGGCTAAGTTTGTGCCCAATTTTTTGTATCTATCAAATATCAATTCTCTTTTGGCAGAGCAATGGCTTGCATACTAAGAAACTACCACACCTTCACAAAAAAGTGATGAGCTATGTATGTCATGAAGTATCATGCTATCTCTGTTCTAAGGTGTTCAATCAAAATATTCAACTTTAATGTTAACTGAGTAACTGGGAATATTGGCGTCTGATAACGTATATTTCCATGTCAAAAATTTCATTAACCCCTTGAGGCAGAATGATTAGTAATCTAAATAAACCAGGGACTCAGGTGTATAAAAAACATGTGTACTTGAGTGAAAAATATGTACTATATCTGACTACTCATTATTTTTGCTTCAAGGAAAATACAACAATCAAAATGGTCAACAACTTGCCCAATTCAGATCTTCTAAAATGTTTAACTTCAATACTGATTAGAATTTATCCTAGAGAAATCATCTTACAATAGCTAAGTAAGGTTTGAAAGAATGATTTGCTACTGAACAAAATATCTTAATTCTATTAAATTGTGATCCAGGGTCTTCAGATTTGTCTGATGGTCAAACATTGTCTACTGCTCCTCAAACCATTATATTTGCAAAAGGAATGATGAAAAATTTGATAGTGACATCTTTAACATATTAAAAATCCCTGAACAATTGATTTTCAAGTCATTCTCATCATATTAAAGACTTTCTTTCTCTTCCTTTCACAAACTCTTGAATTATTGTTTTCACGGGTCGACACACTCCACTCTTGTGTCGACACAGTCTGGTCACAGGTCGACACACTCTATTCTTGTGTCGACACACTTGCACCCAGTCATTGGTTCTGGATTAGGTTAGATGAACCGCTGGATCATCTTACCATCCTTCTTTGGGTGTCGATTCTATTTTAAGGACCACAACCCTAGGTCGACCCTACACCTTCAACTTTCCATCTTTTAAACCTCCCTCCTCTCATCCAACTCCGGAAGAATGAGATTCTGGAACTTCCAGTTCATCCATCTTACTTTTTCTTCTTCCAAATCAAGTCTCCGTGGCACCCAAGCAAACTCCAAGGCGTGGAGCAAAGGCAAAAGCAGCAGTCAAAGGTGTGGTTATTCAAGATCAACCAGTGGAACGAAGGTCCAAGTTTAGCAATGATCCTTCGAAGAGGAAAAGAGACTCTACCCCTTCTTGGTACTTCTTCCAAACATGGCAAATCTACACCTTAAGGCAAGGGAAAGTCTATTGTGCCACCAAGGTACCCTAAACGAAGGATTCTGAGGGATTCAACTTCTTCTGGAAACCAGTTCCTCATCAACCGAAGACACACCCACTTCTAACCCTAATACATAAACACCAGAACTCTCTTCATCTGATGCATCTCAGCCTCCAACAGAACCACCTTCAAGATTCTTACAGTCTGAACTACGTATGCTTTTGAAGCCAAGGTCAGTTGACATCCATGATATAGATTTATCAATTGCCTTTCCAGACCTTCTTCCCCTATTTGAATTTCAAGGCTGGTTAAAATTCATCAATAAGTACAATTTTTTTGTCCACGATTGGTTCAAGAATTCTACAAAAATCTTGTGGATACAGAAGAGGGTTTTAAATGTGAAGTAAAAGGTGTGAAAACCCTTTTTATTCAAGAGTTGGCACATCAACTTTTCGATATTCCTAATTCTTGTAAAGATTTTTGTACCTTCCAGTTTGATCTTCATGAAGCTTATTCTTTGCTTACTGGGTGATCTTATGACAAGAAAGATGCAAAACAAACACATGTTACAAGCTTGAATGCCAATACTTTTCCACCACTGCATCAGTTAGTGCATTATATATTCACCACTATTTTTACACCTCATGGTGGTGGAAGAAATAGGCTCACAGACATTCAATGATTTTGTCGTTTGCATGTTGAAAAAGATTAAGGTGGATCTTACTGAGATCATGTTTCAGATCATGTCTGAAACAACAAGGAAGGAACTTCATAGATCTCTTCCTTATGTTGCACACTTTACTGCTCTCTTTGAGAAGTTTGACATCTCTTTTTTAAATGAGAAAGTTCATGGAATTCCTCAGTGTAACATATACTGTTTGAACAATGTGAAAAGATACATGAGGTTCAAAATCCAAGGATTAGATCACTAGAGGTCCAATATTGGAACAAACATCATACCATAATTTAGAATAGCCAACTCCTAGTGAAGACTCTCCTCAAGAAACACAAGTGGAACAACCACCATTGGATCAAGAATTACCCCCAGATATGCCTAAACAGTCCATTCCACAAGAGATTCCACATGACAATGTGCCACATCCAAGTTTGCCTGTTCCATCCTCCTTCTTTCAACATCAAGGATCAACTTCCACATCTACTGGTGGATCTTCAGTCCCTCCTGAACTCTATCATTTTCTTCAAGTTCAGTTTGACAATCTGAATTCTTCTATAAGAGAAATGTCAACCAATTTTAAGTTCAGAATACAGAGATTGGAAAAGACAGTAACAAGTCATTTTTTGAGGCAACAGGAACTTGCTGAACATGCCTCAAGAAGGTTTAATAGATTGGTTGGCACACTTGGTGATGCTACAACTCAGTTATCATTTCTCCAGTCTGGGCTTCAAGACTTGCTTTCCAGAGTTCTTGATAATTCACAATAGGGTATTCAAACTGGACAAGATGCTATGACTCAAATTTTCAAGTGCAAACTATCTTTTGCTCATTTTGTTAGTGATATGGAGCAGATGAAAGAGCATACAACACACATTGATCAACATATTGAGGTACTCAAAGCTGATTTCAATAATGTGTGAACCTAAAAGATGATATTAGCACTGGAGATAGTCGTTATGCTACTTCTCTACAGTTGTTCCTTCTATGCCCCATAACATTGATCAAATGACAGTTCACATCTCAGAAAATCTAAACAAAATGGAAGAGACTCATCATACACGATTGACAGTAGTTCAACTTTTACTGAGAAACAATTTGGGAGCTTTGGAAGAGAAAATGAAAGATATTGATCACAAGCTCTTTGCTCCTCCCCCAGCTCCACCACAGTAGTACTATTTTTCTTTATGATGTCTAAGGGGGAGAGATCTGTTTGTGTGTGAATATTTCAGCTTTTTTGGTTTCAGAACTTTATGTTAGTGAATTTGAGACTCATTGGTTTTTGAACTTTATAATTTTCATATGAATGTCATACTCCGGCAGTTTAATTCTCAATGAATGATGTGACTTTGTGATTGCAATTGCTTCTCACATGTGACATGAATTGAAGTGATTGACTGATTTCTATACCTTGTTCATTTATACTGAAATAATCAATGAATCATAGTTGTCATCATCAAAAAGGGGGAGATTGTTGGATCTCTTGTTTTCATGATGTTTAACTATGATCCATACAATTTTAAATGCCTTGCTCCAGTCATATCTAACATAATATTTCATGTTTAACTCAGAGAAAAAGGTGTTATGAGGTCAGTGGTGTCGACACAACATTGTCAGAGTGTCGACACAAAGAGTAACTCTAGTGAAGAAATTCAAGAAGAAAAGCCAGTTGTGTCGACACAGGTCCTTTATGTGTCGACACATCCATTGTTCTCAGAAAGCAGACAGAAGAAAGGAGTCAGTGGTGTCGACACACTTCTGTCAAGGTGTCGACACATGAAGTTTACCAGAGAGCCACATTTTGAGGACTTAGTCAGGTGTGTCAACACAAGTCAAGTATGTGTCGACACAGGTTAACTTCCAGTGTTGACAGAGCAACAAGCCAGGATCATGTGTCGACACATAACTTGATTATGTCGACACATTTCAAATGATGATCCAGAATCTGAATTCTTGGACACATGTTAGGTTTTGTATTAGGAACTTTGAGCGGGAATTTTGTGTCCCCACACTCCAAGGTACCACGTGGATACATGGGACTATAAATGCCCATGATCTTCACACTTTTGGGGCAACACACATCAGCTCTTCATTCCCCAGAACTAGAAAGTGGCGGCTAGAGAGAGGTCTCATCTGAAGGGTGCTGCTACGCCAGATCTGAAGAATTGGAGATCCAGTTGCTGTGAGTGATCAAGGATAAAATTGAATTGTCAGATTCAGGAGTCTACATCATCAGTCTGAAGCTGGAATTCAGAAGTTTCAGTTGGAAGCACAAAGGGGAAATTCAAACCAGTCTCATCTGTTCTAAAATTACTTGTCATTCAACTGGTTCTACATCTCAACTTCAAATCATTATGTGTGTAGTGTGAAATTTGAGCTATCCTTCTGCTCAATTTCATGTGCGTGTTCTAATTTGAGATTTCGATCATCTCAAATTCTCTATCTGTTGTGTGTTCTGTTTGAATAGGCTATATAAGCAGATTTGTGTGTGTGTGTGGATGGTGGATGTAGGATACACAATTGTGTAATCCGAACCACCCTAAATCTCTATGTCACTGTGGTTGATCTATCTTAACGTTAGATGATTGATAGGCATGTTTGCTATTCAGTATGATATCATCTAGTAATTTATAGATTCACACCTCATTTGCTCTATCTGTTATAATTTGAATTGTGCATAACTCATAACTCTGTAATTCTTATAGAATTTTAATCTAATAAGTGTTTGATTTTTAATTTGGTAGAAATCTATTCATCCCCCCCCCCCTTCTAAATTTCTTCATAGCTATACTCCGCTACTTTTCAGAAACCAGCAGGGGGTTTTTCCATGTAGTTCCCCTTTCTTAGAAGGGAAGACCTACTGCACTACGAGGTTGTTTGGCCCTTTGGTAAGGAAAGACTTGCTAGGGAGCAAGTGGTTGTAATACCTCTCATTGGAGAGAAAGCCAAGGATTCTTGGTAGTTAGTGGATAATCCCAAGTTGCACTTGGAGACTGACGTAGGACTCCTACTTGAGAAGAGGTCCGAACTAGGATAAATTCCTTGTGCACTGTTTGTGATTGTTTCCGCATAGTTACACTTGTTTCACGCACACACCACACAAGGTACTAACACTTCTGTTAAGTGTTCTTTCATATTTAGATAATTTTTAAATTGCAGAAAGTCCTATTCATCCCCGTATAAGACATCTAAAGCTCCATATACATCCAACAGTATGCCCTTTCTTCTAGTGTCTTCAGGGACATACTCTTAGAAAGAGAAACTCCATGTCTCAATGGTATGAGACCTCTTTTGAAATTTGCCATGCCATTACTTTTGACTATGGTGTCCATGTACATAGACTGGGATAAGCCAAGCATCCTCTTAGATCTATCGCTATAGATCTAAATCCCCAAAATGTAGGTTGGTGTTTTATGGTGCTTGGGGTCATAAAATGGGTTTAAGTTTCCTAATCTCAATGGTAAGAGACCTACCACATTTTGGACTTCCTCCTATAGTTATTACCTCCTAATCACAACCTAATTAGAAGGGTAAAAGACAACAACTTCGTACTCCCCAATTGGGCTAGGGTTTAAACTCATTCCATGGCCTATTTGACATGCTTTTTATGCTTAATTAACCCACTTTATGGATGGTTATTGGGTTAGCACAAATTTTAAATATACATTTCTTGTATTTGGCTTCCTATTGAGCCCAATAAATGTGATTGGACCTCAATCATATATTTTACATGAGTTACTTACATGTGATAACGGGTTTCCAATGTTATCGAATTTTATCGCCTTAAGTTGGAGTTTACATTTTTACTAACCCAAATATGGTTGTTTAACTCTAATTTATTTAATATTATTTATATCTCATTATTTTGTTTATCATCCTAAATTTTTGTGTGATTCTTGTTGAGTTGTGTGTTTTGATGATGACATATTGATGATGTCTACACACTCATACTTTGATTTTAATGATGACTAAAACATTTGGTTGTGGATAATGTCTATACACTCATACTTTCGTCTTGATGATGACATATTGCACATATTACAATGATAACAAAACAACATGTTCTTTATGCATAATATTTCATATTTTACAGATAATGACATGTTTTGACGGTCCACTCTTTATATTTATAGGTTTACAAAGTTTTGTCAAAATAATGTCGACACTAGTTGAAAGATAGGTTGACACTAGCTCTGTCAGGTCGACTCTAGTTGACAGACAGGTCGACTCTACCAGTCTTCCCAGTAAGTTCCTGAAGAATAAGCTGCCAGTTAGGTCGACTCTAGCTGAGAGTAAGGTCGACACTAGTTTCCATCCAGTGAACCAATTTTGGAGAAATTCACAGGAGGTCGACTCTGTCTGTTGATCAGGTCGACTCTACCTGGTGATAAGGTCGACACTAGAATTCTGCCATTAAAGGGAAATTGGAATTTCTGATCAGTAGTGTCGACACTATGTAAATGTAGGTCGACTCTCTTTTTCTATAAACCCAGAATTGTGCAGAGCATAAAATCTAGCGGATGTGATCTCTTTCTGAGATCTTTATGGCAGATTCCATAATTACCAAACTGCCCTTTCATCCAAGTGGCAATGAGGTAAAGACCTTTTTGGACACGTGGCAGCCTTGGGTGCACTCTAAGTTTTGTGCACACCTTTCTCACGTTCATGGGACTATACAGTGGCTATATAAGCCTCCATCTCATCTGAAGCAGCCATCCCTCCAGCCATCCATCGATTCTATCCAAGTGGACGTGGGGATCAAGGCCAAGAAGTGAGAGAAAGCTTTGGAGTGCTGAAGAGGAGTAGATCAAGAAGAAAAGCAGCAGAGAAAGAAGAAGGAAACATGCAGGCAGCAGATCTGAAAATAGAGCATCGTGGATCATGCAAAAGAGAAGCAGTAGAGCTGAGAAGATCAAGCATATCTGAAGGAAGGTGGAAGAGGAAGTTTGTGCAAGAGCAGAAGCACGAAGCTCAGCATCTGTGGAAGAACTTAAGAGCAATAACTTAGATCTGAATTCTCTGTAAATTAGATTCGAAACAGAGTATAGTAAATTGAGGCTGATTTGAAGGAGTTCAGATCACATTGGTTGAGAAGCACAACCAGATGATGCATTTGTGCAATATGATCTGAAGCAGAACTTCAACCCTCAAGATCTAAAGATTTAGAGTTCAGATTCATCAGTCCAGAGGAAATTGGGCAAAGTCGAAGGACTGGTGCTTGATGATTTGTCTCTCTTAACTCTGATCTTCATGTGAATTTGTTTTTAACTTTTAAACTTTACTCTGAACTTATTGAGTGCTCCTACTAGTGATAGGAGTGTTGATCCCATACTGTGTGTGTGTGGATTGAGAAGGTTTATCAAACCTTGAAGCTATGAATCAGCGGATAAGCTGTGTAATCAGCGGTTGGCAAGCTGTGAGTCAGTAGGTGTTTGAAGCTGTGAATCAGTGGTTTAGTGAAGCCTCACTTGGTTTGACTGAGGGGTGGACATAGGTCTCCGTCTGGGAGCCGAACCACCTTAAAAATATTCTGTGTAGTGGTTTGATGTATTGATTTTCCACTAGAATGCTTGCATAGGATTTTGAACATCTTCTAAGCACTCACACACTTATAGATAGATGATCTAATGTGCTTTAGATTCCTATGAGTTAATCAAATCAGTGGGTACCTATTTGAATAGATATTTTTAATCTGTCATATTTTTAATTGTATAAAGTTTCCGCTGCAAATCTATTCACCCCCCCCTTCTATATTTGCCATTTTACTGCATCTACGATCCAGCATTCTGAGTTAGTTTTACATATGTGATAATAATTTTATCATTATCGGTTTATTCGCTTTGGGTAACCCAATTATTTGTGTCTTGACCCACTTTATTTATCCCTCCTTGTAATTTATTATTTAGTGTCTAAACATAAATGAACATGAATTTCTATTGCAATATCCCACATGTGATAATGAGTTTTCTTATTTATTTATATTTTAAAAGTCAGAGTTCCTACAAATTCAATTGACTATGGTCAATGTAGCACCCCAGAAAATTTAGCAAATTAAAAATTGTAAATAAAGGGAAAATAAATAATTTCTATATTATCAGAATGGTAAAACATACGTACCACTATCGTACATGCAAGAACACATTGGAAAATTTTGTAAAAATTATAAATCAACCCCAAACATTATTCCTAAGTGTTCCACGAAGAAATTCATGCAACGAAAATCCGATTGGCCAAGTGTACGTCACAATGTGACTAATTATCCAAATTAGAAAACTAAGTCGGAAAACCGTTAACGCGGAAAAATAACACGACCATAAATTAAATAAACATGCTGGAGAGACTTCCAACATCATGTATTGATGACCCATTATCAAAATTGGGCCAATGGATCACTTGTCGCCCAAGAATAAAATGGAGCAAGAAAATACCCAGAAATTCGTACTTGTAATTATGCAGAAAATTAGGAAGGGCAAATTAGGGTTAAAATTTGGGGGATTAGCCATGGATGGAAATCCAATTCGTGCATAACCATGCTAGGAACCTTCCTAATGGTGTTCCTACCTCTATTGGGAGGAGAATTTTGAAATATGGCAATTTCCCATGCATAAACTGCAACCCCTCTTTCCCACACCATTAGGACTTGAATAAACCCAGAGTATAAATAAACGTGAATAGACTTGTGGGGAAGGTTTACCATCATGTTGGGGTCATGTGGAGGCGAGCTAGGGCATCAGAGGAGGAGGAGAACGGCCAAGAACTGGAGCTCCTTCCCCACACATCCTCTGCTGCGACCAGAACAATGATTGTCTTAGATCTTCACAAACGTAGGTGATCTCGGGTTGAACATCTAAGTGGCACATACCTATGGATAGAGCATCGTGTCTAGTTTAATTTTCAAGTGATTTCCCTAATTTCCATGTAGTATATGAGTCGTAATAAGCGTTTTCCCTAAGTCACGCACTGTTAGGGCTTTTCCTATTCTTCATGTGTTTTATGCAAATTGAGACCGAATTAGATCCAACCCAAAACATGAACGTTCTCCTACAGGTTTGAACCGCGGCCGGTCCAGGTGACGCAATTCCAGCGCCTGGTATCGCGTCGGCCTTGGCCAACGTGATTCGTTAAAATGCGACTGTGAGGTCCGACGTGATTCATGGTCTGACCAGTCAATGGTCTGCGTGGGACTTCGCGCCGCGTGGACTTCAGTTCTTGTCTGATACGAGACAGGTACACCTGACGTGATTTAGACAGTTTCCTGCCCAAGGATTTTGGCGATTTTATATTGTTTTATTAAATGAATTTAATAAACACGACGGGATACCCCGTCGTGATTCAGTGTTAAAGGCGACCACATAGGTGGACGCAATTTTCATTCTTCACTGTTAGTCATGCGTCGACTATGCACTGTGTTATGAATGGTGTCTACTGTGTAGGACGCAATTTTAGAGCCGACCCGAGACTATTTTAATGTACTGTCCAGTCTTGTTTATGTAACTTATTGTACTGCATCATGTCATATAGTTATATAATGGCCTAAAAGTCATTAACATACCTGGAAATTGTAGGAATTTGAACATTATTCTAAGTGTGATTGATTGTTTAAATGCATCCATGTGATCATGTGAATGTTACATGAAATGATTATATTATGTCTTGTCCATAAAAATTGAGAAGTGATTATATGATAAAGGCTTTGCAACCATGTGAATAGAATTGAATTGCATACATGTCATGCATGTTTGTCAATTGCTTTCCGTAATGTTTTAACCGGTGGGTTGTGGATTGAGACACGCTCTACACGTCACTTTGCACATATAGGCAGCCCTTTCTTGGGGAATTGGAAGCTCTCTGTCTGTCATTCCATATCGATAGACTAGTGACCTTTTCTCTAAGACCTCTATAATTCTCCGTACTTCATGGATTCCCTCATGAAGACCGAGTTGGTTGTACTAATGAAGTACCCGGAAGATAGAAAGTACTTCTATTCTTATCTACTTCTCGTGAGAGTGATTTGATAACATTGAAACCAAGCCATTAAATGTAAAGATTGAACTAATAAGAATAAGTCGTTATGCTGCCAAAATTAATCTTGATCATGTCCCCTTGCATTGTTCTCTATCATCATTGACATGATCATTGTTTATCATTGTCCATTACTCGGAAATCATGTGGCCATAAATGAATGAATGGAATTACCAGAATCTATTGGAACTTCGGTTCACAACTATGCCTGTGCAAATAGGGCCCTATTTGGTCCTGGGAGGAGCACCCGAAATACTTAATCGCGAGGGTATATAACCCCAATTAGGTGTCTGGCAATCACCTAATTGAATGCAAGATTGATTGGGAAATTTTCAAATTGTTATTGAATGATTGATTGATTGAACTGTTATATGTGAAATAGCCAATCCTATTGTACATGTCATTGTTATTGAATCCTACATGTCATTGGTATTGAATCCTACATGTCATTGTTATTGAATCCTACATGTCCTTGTTATGAATCTTACATGTCATTGTTATTGAATCCTACATGTCACTGTCCATTGGAATTCTACGGAATTCAACTTGAGATATCTAATGTACATGCTACGTACTATTGAATCTCCTACATGTCAAGTGATCATTCTGTCTTCTATCTCATTGATAATCGTTCCGTCCTACATGAGAATTGTCGTACTTGTACATGTTATAGTTTGGATTTGTCGCTATCGTTATCGTCATGAGCATTGCATGATAGTATTGCCATTGTTAAATGTTAATCACGTAAAGCATGCTCGCAACATGAGATGTAAATCCTATTGGGCACTAGTGCGCTCACACCTGCTTTCCCTAATATTTTCAGGTGATGAATATGAGGAGCTGAAGAATGATGGGACTGGGGATGAGTGATGAGCTGCTCAACTGCACCCGTCCATATAGCTAGTCAGCCAGCAAGTTTAGAGTCAAGAGTTGTAATAGTTAGTTTTCCTTTTATGGAGTCATACGTATTTGAGATACAATATTGGGCCCAGTTATTGGCTCTGATGATGTAAGGTGTTTAAACTAGTTGATGGAATGAAATAAAGGTTATTTGGCTGGCAATATTATTGTCTCATATCATGTGTTATATTTAGTTGTTACTCTGAATTACTTGACTGTGATACGTACACTTGTATCGCTCACGCTCTCGACGTTTATTTTCCACTGCTAAATGTTGGGGTATGACAGTCAATGCATAGTCTCATTGACCCATCCTTCATAACCAAGAGAACATGTGCTCCCGTAGGTGATGTAGTTACTTTGATAATGTCACGTCCCGAGTGTAGTGCATGCAGAAGATAGAAAGAGTGGAGACATTACCAGTCAGCAAATAATTAAGTATCTAGCTAGCAAGCAATATAAACCACAACAACACATATATAGGCCCACAGAATAAACAAACTATCTTTCTATTGCAATTTGCTCAATAAGAGTCTAGTACAACTTGATTTGACTACCAGATAACAATGACCTTAAAGAAAGGGAAAATTACATAAGTACTCTCTCACAACCTACTACATGTTCTAATGCTCTAAATTACTCAAACTAAGAAACTATGATACTAGGATATTATGACTCTTGACTCCAACACTAAGGCTTATAGTGCACTCTTCACTCTTGATCATCCCCAGTGTTGTCTCTGTTAGATCTCTTGTTTTGATGACATTTAATATGATCATACAATTTTAAATACTTGCTCCAGACATGTCTAACATAATATTTCATGTTTAACTCAGAGAAAAAGGTGTTAAGAAGTCAGTGGTGTCGACATACGATTGTCAGAGTGTCACCACAAAGGCACTTCCAGTGAAGAAGTTCAAGAAGAAAAACTAGTGGTGTCGACACAGGTCCCTTATGTGTCGACACATCTTTTATTCTCAAGAAGCAGATTATGAAGAAAGGAGTCAGTGGTGTCGACACATCTCTGTGAGGGTGTCGACACATGATATCTCCCGAGAGCCATTCTTTTAGGATTCAGTCAGGTGTGTCGACACAAGTCAGTTATGTGTCGACATTGGTTAACTTCCAATGTTGAAATCATAGTAAGTCAGGCTCATTGTCGACACATAACTTGACTGTGTCGACAAACTTCGATTGATGATTCAGAACCTGAATCTCTTGAAACGTGTCAGCTTGTGAATCAGGAGATTTGAGGTGGAATTATGTGCCCCACACCTCAAGGTACCACATGGACACATGGGATTATAAATGCTCATGATCCTCACACTATTGGGGCAACACACATCAATTCATCATTCCCTAGAACCAGAAAGCGGCGGCCAGAGAGAAGTCCCATCTGAGATTTGTTGTTGCTCCAGATCTGAAGAATTGGAGATCTAGTTGTTGTGGGTGATCAAAGATAAAGTTGAATTCTCATATTTAGGAGTCTGCATCATCAGTCTGGAGCTGGAAGCCAGACGTTTTAGTTAGAAGCAAAAAGAGGGAAATTCAAACCAGTTTCATCTGTTCTATCATTTCTCATTATTCAATTGGTTCTACATCTAAACTTCATATCATTCAGTGTGTAGTGTAAAATTTGAGCAATCCTTCTGCTAAATTTTGTGTGTGTGTTCTGATTTGAGATTTCAATCATCTCAAATTGTGTGTGTGTTCTGTTTCAACTTGCTATATAAGCAGATTTGTGTGTGTGTGTGGACGGTGGATGTAGGATACACAATTGTGTAATTTGAACCACCCTAAATCTTTGTGTTACTGTGGTTTGATGTCTTTGATCGTGAGATGATTGATAGGTATGCTTATTAATTAGGTTGATATCATCCAACATTTCTCAAATTCACATTTCTCACACACAATTTATGTTAATTTGAATCAAAGCTCTTCCCAGAAGTTCTCAATTTCTCTAGTTTTTAAATCTATGGAGTGTTTGGTTTAATTTGGTAGAAATCTATTCAACCCCCCCCCCCCTTCTAGACTTCTTCATAGTTGCTTTCCGCTATCTTTCATTTGGTATCAGAATAGGTTCTCTTTGCACCTGACAGGTGTTTGATTTAATGATCAAGTGTGATCAGCTATGAATGTTAACAAGGGGTTTGTGACTAAGGGACACTCAGTCACTAGACCTCCATTTTTGATGGAACTGATTATTCATACTGGAAAAACAAGATGTAGGTGTTCTTGAAAGCACAAGGATATGAGCTTTGGAAAATTGTGGACAAGGGTCTTGCTGAGTTGCCAGAAGATGAAGACATATGGACCAAAGAACAAATTCGTAAAGCTACACTCAACTGGAGTGCAATGAACATGATGCAATGTGCTATCCATCCCAAGGAATATTCTAGAGTTTCTTCATGTAAGTCTGCAAAGGAAATGTGGGACAAACTTCAACTCATTTATTTGGGAACCTCTGAGGTAAGAGAAACAAAGTCAAGTATGTTGGTTTCTGAATATGAGATGTTTAGGATGAAAAATGATGAAACAATATCTGAAATGTTCGCTAGATTCATGATAATAGTAAATGGTCTTAACGGTCTTGGAAAGGAGTACTCTAACAGTGACCTTGTAAGGAATATATTAAGGTCCCTTTCACTTGCATGGCACACAAAAGTCATTGTTATTGAAGAATCAAAGATTTGTCCACCATGCAATTAGATGAGCTAATAGGGTCTTTGATGATGTATGAAATCAATTTGAAAAGGAATGCATCTGAAATGATTTCAAAGAAGCCAATAACATTGAAAGCAACATCTGGTTCCAAAAATGTTATCAAAAATGATGATGACAGTGATGAAAGTTCTGATGAAGAAAATGACAATGAAATGGCCTTACTGACAAGGCAATTCAAGAAATTTCTGAGAAAGAAAGGAAAAGGTAGATTCAAGTCTTTTACTAAAAAGGATTTCTCTAAGAAGCCAGATTTCAATAAGAAAAGTGATCTGAATAAGAAGGCTGACATTATTTGTTATGAATGTAGGAAGCAAGGGCATGTGAGAGGAGAATGTCCTGATCAGAAAAGAAAACTGAAAAATCAAATGTTCAAGAAGACCAGAGCTATGCTAGCCACCTGGAGTGATGAAGATGAGAATGCACAAGAAGATGGACACACTTCATACAAGACTGACTGCTGTTCAACTTTTACTGTGAAATAATTTGGCAAATTTGGAAGAGAAAATGGAAAGCATTGATAGCAAACTATTTTCTCCTCCCCTAGCTCCACCTCAGTAGTTTGCTTTCTTTTGATGATGTCAAAGGGGGAGAGATCTGTGTGTGACTTACTTATGACTTCGGTTTTTGGTTGGAGAACTTTATGTTAAGAGAACTGAGAGTCATTGGTTATGAATTTTATGATTTTCATATGCATGATATACTTTTGTAGTTTAATTTCAATGAATGATATATTCATCGACTTTGTGATTACTTCTCACATGTGAAATGAAATGAATGACTGATTGGTATACTTTGTCCACTTATATTAAAATGCTTAATGAATCATAGTTGCCATTATCAAAAAAGAGGAGATTATTGGATTTCTTATTTTGATGATGTTTAGCTATGATCCATACAATTTTAAATACCTTGCTCCAGACATGTCTAACGTAATATTTCATGTTTAACTCAGAGAAAAAGGTGTCATAAAGTCAGTGGTGTCGACATAGGATTGTCAGAGTGTCACCACAAAAGGCACTTCCAGTGAAGAAGTTCAAGAAGAAAAACCAGTGGTGTCGACATAGGTCCCTTATGTGTCGACACATCTTTTATTCTCAAGAAGCAGACTATGAAAAAAGAAGTCAGTGGTGTCAACACACCTCTGTGAGGGTGTCGACAGATGATATCTCCTTGAGAGCCATTCTTTTAGGATTCAGTCAGGTGTGTCGACATAAGTCAGTTGTGTGTTGACACAGTTTAACTTCCAATTTTGAAATCTCAGTAAGTCAGGCTCATGTGTAGACACATAACTTGACTATGTCGACACACTTTGAATGATGATTCAGAACCTGAATCTCTTGAACACGTGTCAGCTTGTGAATCAGGAGATTTGAGCGGGAATTCTGTGCCCCCATCTCAAGGTACCACATGGACACATGGGACTATAAATGCTCATGATCTCACACTATTGGGCAACACACATCAATTCATCATTCCCCATAACCAGAAAGCGGCGGCCAGAGAGAAGTCCCATCTGAGATTTACTGCTACTCCAAATCTAAAGAATTGGAGATCCAATTGCTGTGGGTGATCAAAGATAAAGTTGAATTCTCATATTCATGAGTGTGCATCATCAGTCTGGAGTTGGAAGCTATAAGTTTCAATTAGAAGCAAAAAGGGGAAATTCGAATCAGTTTCATTTGTTCTATCAGTTCTCATTATTCAATGGGTTCTACATCTAAACTTCATATCATTCAGTGTGCAGTGTGAAATTTGAGCAATCCTTCTGCTCAATTTCATGTGTGTGTTCTGATTTGAGATTTCGATCATCTCAAATTATGTGTGTTTATGTGTTCTGTTTAAACTTGCTATATAAGCAGATTTGTGTGTGTGTGTGTGTGGATGGTGGATGTAGGATACACAATTGTGTAATCTGAACCACCCTAAATATTTGTGTTACTGTGGTTTGATGTCTTTGAACGTTAGATGATTGATAGGTACGCTTATTAATCAGGTTGCTATCATCCAGCATTTCTTAAATTCACATTTCACACACTCAATTTATGTTAATATGAATCAAAGCTCTTCCGAGAAGTTCTCAATTTCTCTAGTTTTTAAATCTATGGACTGTTTGGTTTAATTTGGTAGAAATCTATTCAACCCCCCCCCCCCTAGATTTTTTCATAGCTATTTTCTGCTATCTTTCAGTCTTGGTTCTCTTCATTATCTATTTTCTGATCTCCTGGAATGTTTGGAAAGAAGGTAATGAGTGCAATCGCCCAGTAAGATTTACATCTTCCAAACATGATATAAGTATTTAACATTTTAATAGCTAGATGGCATGAGCATGATATGAACTATGCAGTTAAACATCGATAATAAAATGACACATGTGTGTCATGCAACATAGCAAGATATAATGAAGAGAGTATAATAATCAATCTACAGGAAAGTTGAGTTCAAGCAAGATGCCAAGACAGTGTGAACAATGATCTAGCAAGATTGATAATTCTTTAGTAACAAGAACTAGCGAGCAAGTAACAATATTATCAATTTCACGAGCAAGAATGAGATAGCATGTAACAAGATTGCCCATGTCAACAAGCATGCAAGTAACGAGCATGTACATTCACGAGCAAGATAGTAAGTGCACTAGTCATTAACATGAAGAGTTTGCAGAATTAGTCCTAAAGGAAATATAGAAGGGGGGTTGAATAGATTACCACCAATTTAAAATTGAGTAGCACTAAAATTTGAGATTAAAAAGGAATATGAAAATCTGGTGAGAACATAGATCGAATTTAGGTGCAATTGTGTGTGCAAAGTATGAACTCAAGATTAGCAATATGAAAGAGGCAAAAACAATCAATCGTGCCTAACAATCATCTAACGATGGAGCAAAGCAAACCACAGAACACGATGATTTAAGGTGGTTCGGATTACACAACTTGTGTATCCTACATCCACCGGCCACACACACACGCCAAACTACTTATCAGTAAGTTCAACACATAAAATCACACACACATACGATCTGAGATGATCAAGGTCTCAGATCAAGTCACACTCACGTGAATTGAGCACAAGGATTGCTCAATTCAACAGCACACACTCAGAATTGATGAAATGAAGAACAAAGGGAGAAATCATAGTATAGAAAGAATATATGAGAGAATCGAATTCTCCTGGTTCTTCATCTAGATCTTCTTCTGACTTCGAATTGCAGATAAACTGATGTGGGTGCCTGAGCTCTGATGACGAATTTGCTCCAATTTGATCTCCTAACACGAATCTCCTGGTTGTTGGTCCTTCGAGCTTTTGCAGAGCACTGGGGAGACTTCCTCCGGTTGCTTCTGGGCCTTAGGAAGAGTGTGGAGGCTCCTTAGTCCGAAAAGGAGGCAAAGGAGTCTGTATATAGGTGTGTCCTTATCTCACACATACATTGGGATTCGTGTGTATGAGAAATGATGCCCTAATAAAGAGCACATGTGTCTCACGTGTTAGCACAGGGACTGCGGTTGTCGACAGACGCAAGGTGGTTGTTGATAGCTACTGCTCACTTTGATGCTTCAAGAAGCTTGTTGATGAAGGCTAACAGTGGTTGTCGACAGATGCAAGAGGTTGTTGACAGCTATTGCTTGACTTGATTTTCCATAAGCTTGTTGTCTGATGTTGTCACTGGTTGTCGACAGACACAGGGAGGTTGTCGACAACTACTGCTTGAACTCATCTATTCAAAAGCCATTTTATCAAAATCTTTTCTCATATGTCTGTCCTTTGATTTTGACTTGGAATTTATGTGCTCTTGGAGTTCAACACACATCATTCTCGGAATGCTCTTGGTCATTCTAGCTATTGGCCCTTCAAACAGAAATCATCAGTGTTAATGAAGCATTTATGCAAGATTATTTAAGTAATGCAATTCAAACTCATCCAAAAATGTATGACACAAATGCATCCAAACATTTCAAACAGACATGTGTCATATTTCCATTGAACAACAAATGATGAAGTGAGAGTTGATTTGTAGCACTCAAGTTCTTTGGGTGAAACACCAGCTCCTAAACTATAATCACAAATTGGGTTGTATTCCTATTCTGTGTGATAACACTAGTGCAATCAATTTGTCTAAAAACCCAATTAAGCATTCACGAACAAAACACATTGAAATAAGGCACCATTTTCTAAGAGATGAAGTTGCTAAGAAATCATTTGAGCTTCACTTCATTGAAACTGAAAAACAAGTTGCAGATATTTTCACTAAACCTCTCTCAAAAAATAGATTTTCATCCTTAAGGAGAGAGCTTGGTTTGTGCAAGTTTTCACATCTTTGATATATTCCATCTTCTTTTTGCAAATAAAAGCCTTCTTGCTCTTTCTAATAAATTCCTACTTCTCACATTGCATTGGCATTCTTGGTATATCAAATAGTGATTTGAAGAAAGGCAAGTCAGGCTTGTCTAGACACTTTCACTATGCATGAGTATATGTCTCCGCCAAGTATCAAGAGCCTTTTTATGCAATTGTTGAGGGGGAGCCTTGTCTTTCAATAAAACACTATTGATGATTCTACTCTCACTTCACTTAACTCTTCCTTCATCAACAATCTTCATATTCACCTTGTGAGAGGGAGCTACATGAAAGGGGGTGTAGCGACCCTGGATATTTATGCCCAATAAGGCTCCATATCTAGGTCCGCCTCCCGCGAACGAACCGAAGTCTCTCAAGGGATATCTCACACAACTGTCTAGTAAGAATATAAAAGACAACCACATAGTATAAGACATAAGAAAGTACATGTGCTCATACCTGTATATAACAATTACTACTGTCCCAATACATTATTACATGTCCAATTAAAAAGAGTACAACTACCTGGGGCTTACCCCGAGGGAGCACAAGCTCACACAACACGACTAATACTACTGCTAGAGGTACAAGTCTGCCACAACACCTCAGCAAGCCACACAAACAGCAAGCCCTGAAAGAACTATAGGGGAGTGAGCCTCAACAAGTCACAAGCTCAGTAGGGACCACCTAAAAACAACACACAAGCATGAAGAGACCTCAACCACATAGGGTCTCACTGGTAACACTGATAGCCTAAGCCATAACATGCTCACAAACATTATAAACAACAACTAAACATAAACATAACAATAAACATAAAGTCCTCGAAAAAAAAGAGAAACCATAGGATTAGCACAGCATCATTAGCTCGCCCAACAATAGCAATGCCTAGGCCACAAGCCACACAGGCACCCTATCACAACAACTGGTCGCCTAAGCTACAAGCTACACAGGCAAACCGCTGCCTAGGCTACAAGCTTCACAGGCGAACCCCAAACACATGGGTAACAAGACTGCTGACCAAGAGCTGGTCCAATATACCCCAAACTACGATATGTCGAAAGCCACACACATGATAGCAGGACTGGCTACAGCGGGCCAATCCATTATACACTGAAATCACAATCAGAAGCTTACCCGAGGAATGGTAAAACACAACGAGTGGAAGGTCTCACTATATGACCTCCACGGAGCACAGCTCCACCACAACACCGGAAAAGAACTGGTACACAACGTACCACAACATAAAGCTACCCACAATGGGTACAGGTACCTACTACCACTAGGTACCATTATGAAACCACAACAAAAATATGCCACCACCAGGGCACACCACAATGGGTAAAACCTCAACCAACCTATCACACACAAGCCACCACCAATGGCAAAGCGCGAGTCGGAAAGGAACGATGCCACCACACGGGAACAAACTACTGGTTCTGATGCAAGTATCCACCCGGACAACACAACACAAGAGCTACCTCTCAGTCTCGCAGTTATGGACGGAAGGTCCAACTGCCGCTCCACAACCACAAGTAAAGCCAAAGAACAGTTGAGACCAACCAACACCGCACCTGCATACCACACAGCTACAGGTCCATGCCTGGCACCTTTAGGGACTCTGGCCCGAGCTCCCTAAAGCAAGGCACTGGAAAACACAGGACTAGTTGGGGACTAGTGACATCTATTGGTGTCCGTACCTCCAACCACGAGCGTGCTACAAGCGACCGCACACCCACAAACACAAGTCGCTGCCTCTGTCGTCTTTCCCTCAGCCGGACATACAACTCAAACACAGGAGTGAGGGTGTCCAGGATAGACGACACAGACCTCGACAGTACACACAGTACCGGGACAAACCCAAAGCACTACTGTGCCTGGCTCACACAAAACCTGGTGTACCTAACTAGAGAGGTATTCCGGAATAGGCGCCGGACCACCAAACTCGGCAATGTACAAACTACAATATATATATACTTATGTAATCTTTATTACAAACCACGGTTCAAATATGAGGAATAGCTTGTCCTGGTCACTCTGTGACCCACAAGCTAACCTCCACAGACACATACATAATCATAGTAACCAATCATAACCTGGCCTATCATTGGTCAGCTTATGACCTCCATTGCCACATAAACACAATATGTGATAATCATATACTAACTCTTAACTCTACTCATGATATACTAGTTAAACCATCTTAAATAACCCATAAAGACGTCAAAGACCGAGGCTAGGTTCACGCTGGAACCTCACTGCCCTACCACCACGACAAACCATAAAAGTTACACCACGATAGAGTATGTGCCATGCACACACTCACACCATGAGAACACCACACCAACTACACAAGCAACACACTAACTATATAAACGACACGCTCAAAGAGCGCTATAGGTGCCAATGCACCACATACCAAAGCCATGCACATCAAGTACCGATAATCGGATAATCTGTAATAGCCACAGCGCCCGGATCCCTGGCTCCCACCAAGGATCTGACCATCGGCACTGCCGCCCACGGGTCCGAGACCCAGAAGGGCTAACAGATCGGTCTAACAAGATATGTATAGAGATAAATAACAACAAACGTACTAAAGTGCACCACAAGTGAACGAAAAGTGTCCAACACTAAGTAACAGTCTAGTACAGTTGCAAAGTAAATAAAGTACAAGTACTGAATAAAAAGAGAAATAGCACGTCCCTTAGGGGCATACCCCGAGGGTGAAGTACACAAGCTGGGGGAACACTGCTCACTAGAGACGCCGACTACTGTGGGCCCGTCTCCTCAGTTCGCCGGGAGGGAGCTGCTGTGAAGTCTCACCTATAATACAGGGAGTGAGCTTCATGAAGAAGCCCAGTAGGGACTACCAATCTCCCACTGGTTCTAACAGCAGAATAGAACTAAGTTCAATAAATAAATAAAGCAGTAAAGTCTATTCTACTAAATAGAGTCAAGTGCGGAAGCGTTGAAAGAAACTACACGGTCGTTCGGTCTAGGCTACACAGCGGGACCGGAAAACCTGTGTAAACCAAGGTACCATAAGAACCCAGCTGTAAACACAGACAGTAGACACTGCCTGGACAAACACACTAGCTACAGAATGCTACACTAGTCAGTCGGTCTGGTGCGCCACGCGCCTTACCCTCGACCAACGGTCCATGTCTAGCCCCTCCCATCGGAGTGAGACGCGGAACTAAGAACAACACAACTACCATAGTCTGGATGGACTACGGTCCCACGCCTGACCCCTCTAAATGGTTCCGGAACCATGTAGAGTAAGGCAGTGAGAAAGGACTAGCTGGTCTACACCGTAAGAGCACCACAACTACCTCGGAGACCCAGACTAGCTAAGAGAGCTCTACAAACGACTCTACGCCACTGTCCCCACTGTTTTCCCCTTCTGCTCCAAGTCCGTGACTTGAGCACGCTCGTCGCCTGGAGAACTCCCTCTAACAGACGTGCGGGGCTATGGGTCCCAGGTAACCGGTAACAACCTGTCTCGTGGACAAACCCTCAAGTTGAGCACTGGGCAAAGAGACTAGAGTAGCACTGCACTAGGAACAGCACAGGTGCCAAGAAAACCGAGTCACAGCGGAAGTGGAACGTCAAAACCTGTCACTAGTCCCTCTGGTCAGAGAGGCAACGCAGCGATGCGTCGCGACCAGATCGCGACGATCTTCCTGTCACGACAAGAATTCCGAAGGCGACCCTTGAGCCCGTTGCAATAAGAATGCGATGACTGAGGGCGCCGCAACAACCTGGTTCATCTGAACGCGACACATACCCCGTCACGATGCTATCGCGATGGGGACGGAGGTCGCGTTCCGATAGAACCCTGAACTCCTAGACGCCGCCACATACCCCATCATGTTTGCTAGACACGGCGGGGGCTAGGGCACGTTCAAGATAATGCGACGCAACGATACGTCGTGACCTGGTCGCGACTGGGAAGCCCATCGCGACCACAGTCGAGTGCCCAAAACAGGGCATCTCCCACCACCCCAAAGCACCAAAATGAATACAACACAGGGAGGGGATCATGGAGACGATGGAAAATAGTTACTAACATCCAAACCACCTGAAACAACCCACATGCATGCAAGGGAATGCCAACTACACTCACATAACCTCACATGCATCAAGAACCTCATTACAACCCATACACCCCAAGCATGATTCAAGCATCACAGAGCCATCCACATGAAATCTAGTACACAATGCACATCCTATTCATGGAGTCTAGGCTTGGAGAAGGGGTTTGGCCCTAGCATGGTAGAACTAGGGGATGGTTTGGGGGTCCCTACCTCAATGTGAAGATCCACCCAATTAGGGCCTTCTCGTAGATTGCACCCCTCCACCTCCGAGCTCCAACGCTCCACAAGCCGCCTCCCACGAGCCGAGATCGCCCTTCACACGCCGATGGAGAGGAGGATCCCAATGAACACCATAGAAAAGAGGAGAAGACAGTGAGAGGGAGAACACCAATCTCACACAATGCCAACCTGAGCACAACCATGCAAAGCAATCACAACACTTACCTAAGGTCAAGGCAACAATCTCCCTTCCAAGCTCCTCACGGAGCAACAAGCCACAACAGAATCGCCAGAGAGGAAGAACACAAGCAAAAGGGGCAAATGGGGTTCTTCTCTCGGGCTGAAGCACTTAAACACAGACGTTAAGAACGCGACGGACCTCGCCGTCACGTTACCAACGCTAACGCGACACCCACCTATGTCGCGATCTGGAAAAGTCAGCCGGTCAACCCACCAATCGACGTGCATGCAAAACTGACAGCAAGAACGTGACGGCCAACATGTCACGTTCATGCATCCACTTTGACACGTGGTGAAACTATCCCGACAGCAAGATGACAAGAAGATAGTCTGCTGTCAGGATCCTGTCATGACAGGGGCGGCCGGCGCATTCCCAACCAGAACGTGACAGTCAACTATGTCGCCTTCAGAACGCGACGGGTCACTATGTCGCGACCACATCCAGGAGAGTTAACCCCTAACAATAACGGGATGTTACAATCCAACCAACAAAAAAACAATTTCGTCCTCGAAATTAAGGGCGAACGTAGGGGAAGAATGAGTAAACAAAGTACCTGTCACTCGAACAAGTAAGGGAACTGCTCCCGCATCTCGTCCTCACACTCCCAAGTGGCCTCGCCACCAGCACGGTGCTCCCAAACCACCTTGACGAGCAGGATCTGCTTCGCGAAGCTGCTGCACCCTGCGGTCCACCACGCTGACTAGGTACTCCGGCACGGACAGGTCGAGGGCGACCTCTAGCTGCCAGTAGTCAAGTACGTGCGACGGGTCTGGCATGTACTTCCTTAGCTACGACTCGTGGAAGACGTCATGGACACCTGCCAACTCGGACGGAATAGCTAACCGGTAAGCGACCTCGCCAACCCGCTCCAGGATGGGAAAGGGGCCAACAAACCTCGGGCTGAGCTTGCCCCTCTTCCCAAACCTGAGAACGCCCTTGGTGGGTGAGATCCGAAGAAACAACCCTGTCACCGACCTCAAACTCAAGTGGCCTTCTGCGAATGTCGGTGTAGCTCTTCTTCCTACTCTACGCTATCTGCAACCTCTGTCTGATCAGCCTCACGGTGTCTGCACACTACTGCACACTCTGGACCCAACAACTACCTCTCGCCAACCTCATGCCAGTGCAACGGTGTCCTGCACGGTCGACCATACAGAGCCTCGTTGGGCGCCATCCCGATGCTGGAGTGATAGCTATTATTATACAAAAACTCCACCATGGAAGGTGCGACTCCCACATGCCGCCCCAGTCTAGGCAACATGCTCTCAACAAGTCCTCGAGGGTCTGTATGGTCCTCTCCGACTGCCCGTCTGTATGTTGGTGGTAGCTAAACTCAACCTCAGCTCAGTGCCAAGTGCCCACTGAAAGTTGCGCCAGAAATGAGAAGTGAACCTCGGATCTTTATCTGAGACAATAGAGACCGGGGTCCCATGCAAGGTACTACTATGTCCACAAACAACTGAGCCAGTCTGTCCACTGACCACGCTGCTCTGACCGGTAGGAAGCGAGCGGTCTTTGTCAGCCTGTCGACGATTACCCAAACACTGTCGTGTCCCTGAGAAGTGTGAGGTAAGCCAGAAACAAAGTCTATGGTGACGTGCTCCCACTTCCACACAGGAATGGGAAGCGACTACAGCTCACCACTAGGACGCTAGTGCTCTGCCTTCACCTGCTGACAGGTAAGGCAGCGCGAAGCAAACTTAGCGATATCTCTCTTCATCCCTGTAGACACCCATTTTTAACCATAAGTCGAGCAAATCCCTTGTCGTATCATCGACGCCCACGTTGGCTCATCATCGTCAAGCTGGCTTTCTCTGGTCATGACATCATTTTCATTAGTTCATCGCCTTGGAGGTTCCTTCCCAGTCAAATCAATCTCTCATTATAACTCTCCGAGTCTAGAGTCTGATATTTCAAACCACACGTCAATCTGAAGGCTGCGCATGGAGATTGGACACAATTTTCATGGTCATATGCAGAAAAGCCACTGAAGGCGACAGGCCCTATGTCGCGTTCTTGAACACGACAGCCCCTATGTCGCGATCTTAAATCCATAAAAAATCACAAAATGACTTAAAGTCACCTTCCATATGAGGAAGGCGACGTATCGGGGTGTCGCATTCAGGAAGGCGACACAAAGGCTGTCGCGTTCAGGACCTTAAACAGGAAACCCTTTCCGAGGCCAACTTGGACACATGCCAAAGATGGTAATTGCTTCATTTGGACGTCCAAATCACGTCCAAATCCTCTCAAATTTGGAGGAAACCTTCCTAACATATCCCTTTCAAGTTCCAATTGCCCATACGCAGCCATACTTAACCAGAGTCGGACTCCTTCCCATTATTCCTCTCAGACTCGAGTTGGGAATAATCACCCATAAGTACCTTGTCTCTGCATCTTTTGGGGCAAGGCCGGATTCATTAGTTCGTTGAGCAAGAGAGCTTTCTCTTCCAAGAAGAGCGTTTCTCCCCCAGATGACTCAGAAGAGCCCTCCAGGGTGTTTTCCCATCGGCTACACAATTTCTCATCCCTTCTTCGCCTTATTTCTTTCAATTCATGCATACATAGTCTTGTTTTCTTCATAGAATAGCATTAGATCACGACACACACACCTAAACTTAACACCCACAGGGGTTAAAAACCCCAATCTCGTGAGTTCCCTCCATTATAGTTCATGTTTTCATGCTTTTCATTGAATAGATCTCATACACACGAGCTCTAATGGGTGTTCTGCTTGTTTAATCCACTTGGCAGGTGTTTGAAGAATAGAGCAACGTGAGGCTCTTGCTCCTCGGCCGGCTGAGGAGCAGGAAGACAAGAACCCCAACTTCCATCCACAGAAGAGAAGGCGACACTGCTTCTGTTGCGATCCAGAAGGCGTCGTAGCCTCCATCGTGTTCAGAGCAGAGCATCGCGACGCCACCCTCGTCGCTTATCAGGTACGCCTTCATCTTTCTTCCTTCCAACGTATTCAGCCGTCCCTCTCTACACATCAAAAGGCGACTACATTGGTGGCGATCACGGTCAGTTCCTAATCCCTTACATATTCACAATCTTTCAAAAAGGGAGCACAATCCCGTGATTACACCTTTTGGCGATCACGGAGGGACATCTAGTGCCCATCACATTTGCTCTACCTTTTCCCTGTCGTTCTTACTTTCTAATGGGTGTGTTGTTATCAGTTTGCCTTCTTTAGTTCTTCTCCTTTGAGTTTCACTAGTGCTCTGTGGCTCTGGGTGAGAAAGCGACCCGACGGACGTCGCGATCAAAATAGCGACACCTGCCACGTCGCGATCAGGTTAGTACACAGCCTTTGTCTTGTCCGTTTCTATGTTCTGTGTGCTGTGAGGAAGGCGACGTCATCATCGTCGCGATAAGGAACATGACAGGAGCAGCGTCGCCACCAGGTACACACTCTGCCCGTACACCTTCTTGCATTATTTAAAGATCTGTTGAGTCTGCAGAGAACGCGACACTGCTATCGTCGCGATAAGGGAGGCGATGGAGGTATTGTCGCGATCAGGTCAGTACCCTGGTCTTTTGAGTTTCCTTGCAAATTTGGGTTCATTTTCACATACTCCATCCATACTCCATCATACCATGCCTTTCTCCATGATCGTGCGAGTTTGTCAGTCTTGTATGTTATAGGATTGTGTGATTTTCCGTGCATAATTAGGATCTAATTGCTTTCTGTCCACTGCGAGAAGGAAAGCGACAGTCTGGTTGTCGCGATCTTTGTCGCGACATCTACCTTGTCGCCTTCTGCCTCTGAGAGTGATTCACCCTAATTCTTGTTTTGTTAGCACTAGGTTAGAATTTTGCATGCACTTCGGTGCGCATAGGATTTGCATACATCTTCCATATTCGTAGTATAGGTTTCCTCCTCAGTGACGCTCGCTCTCTCGGCCACATATTCCTTGTGTCCGACTAGAGCACTCGCTTGAGGGCCTCCATAAGTCCGCGCTGACCGTGGATTCCCCAAGGTCGCCGGGCTAGTTGTACCCGTCGCCACCTAGGATCGAGTCTAATTCATTTGGCAAGGTTGAGAGAATCCTAGTCATACCCGCAGTTGGAAGCCTTCTCCCATTTAGGAAACCCTTCCTTATTTGGAGAGAACTTGCTAAAAGTCAAATCACTAAAAGGCTAACTTGAATAAATTAAAAGAAACCATCATCATTGCCAATTGCTTGCTTTGGGTGAGACGTTATCTCTTTCTTTTCGTCTTCATAGGATTGTGTGTTTAGGAAACCAAGAGTCTGTCTAGGTTAGGCCGTTTCTCTCAAGTCTGGAAAGGCTTTCCCCATCTCTGTGCGCTCGCATGTCAAACATGGAGTCATATCTGAACCCGGTCTACGATGAGAATCAGGACCCTGCCCTCTACACCTCCCAAGACTACGAGGACTCCCTTCCTCATGATCTCTTTGGGGAGTCGACCCGGCCTTGGGTCGCTACTGTCCATGCCTCTGAGGGTCACCGTCACAACGATAGCGGCCCGTCCCAGAACACCCATCCTCCTCAGTCGGATGATCAAGCCACTCAGCTCTTGCGCTTAATTCCCCAACTTGATCAGTCCTAGATCCAAACCCTCATGACGGCCCTCAAGGGAAAGGCCGCTTCCTCACCCTCACCTAGAGCGGGCGCGTCACGCCCCGCGGCAGCTACCTCCAGCCCCCATGTTATCTTGGAACAAGCCGACAACACCCCCATCCGGCCGCGGACCATCCGATTCACGCCATTTGAATCTGAGCATTACCTTCCCCGTGAGTCGAGGCCCCGGTCTCCACCATATCAGCCATGTTACTCCCCTCATCATCCTGAGCCACGCGCCAGGCCTACCTCTCATGCCTCTTCCATGTACGCTCAGCCATCCGCCGCACCGGACATGATGTCCAAGTGGGCATCCATCAAGAAGGAGCTCCAAGAGCTCCGAAAGCAAGTCGACCCTAGGCAGCACCACGACGTGCACATGCCGAACTTCAATGGCCTATGGGTCCCCTCTCCATCCGAGCTTCCGAAGTACCGAAAATACAATGGCTCAGGCAATCCGTACATTCATATCAAGGACTTCATCTACGAGTCCGCTCCCTACCAGCATGACCGCTGCCTCATGGCATATCTCTTCTGCCGGTCGCTGGACGGGCATGCCCTAGATTGGTTCTACTCCCTGCTACCTGAGGACGCTGAGGACTTCGCTGTCGTGAAGGCCAAGTTCCTCGAACAATTCCAAGATAGGGTCGGGCCTGAATACTCTCTTACGGATCTCATGGCTGAGAAGATGAAGTCGGACGAGGATTTTGCCTCGTACGCCGATAGGTGGAGGCAAATGTCCACTAGAGTTCCGGGGTACCTTCCAGAGGGGGAGAAGGTGAAGATCATCATCGCCAATGCCACGCCTACCTATAGAAACATCCTGGTGATGAATGACATCACCACTATGCATCAACTCTACAGCTGGGCCGGTTCATCCAGACCCAACTCAAAGACTCTCCCATCCACTCTATGTTCGAACCCCAGAAATCCCGATTCCAGAGAAAGCCTCAGGGGCCAGTCACTGAGGGTGTCCAGGTGAACGAGCAAGTGAGCGCGTTCAACCCCGCCGGCCAGAGCCAAAATCGCCAACCTTACAATGCCCAGGGTCAGAACCCTACCCCTCCGCCACAGGGGCAACAGCAGTGCCAATACAACCAGGTGCCACCTCCCAAAGGCTCTCAGCAAAGGCGCCCCATGGGTCCTAGAAGAACTCACTACCCGCCATTGCCGGAGACACTCTCCGACATATTCTTGGCCTTGCTCTCCACAGACGCCATTAGGCTACCTCCTGAGAGACCCTTGAACCCTAGTGTGGATCAAACCCGGTACTGCGTCTTCCACCGGCAGCACGGTCACACCATCGACCAGTGCTTTACATTCAAGGATCTGGTGTATGACTGCATGAGCAGCACAGGATAGATTGGACAGCCCTCCGGCAAGTGATCGGAGATATCAAGGAAAGCAGAGGCAACAACAGCAGCAGAGGCAGCAGTGCCAACCACCCCCTCAACAACAGCAGCAGAAACACCAACAACCGTTGCAGGACCTCGGGATCATCCACAACCCCCTACCGGACCATCCGCCAGCTCCAAACCCACCACCACAGCAACCTGCCCAGGTAAACCCCATCGTCCACCACCCTCCTCCTCAGACGAATTCGACGTACGATGATGAACTAGACGTTCAGCAGATGATGGCCATTAACCAATATCCTATCCAATCCCAAACAATACAACTAGCCTACACGGCTCCCCAGTCAATCCCTCCTTTAGTTTCTATGGCCAACGCCGTCATGCTGCCCGTCAGTTCAGCACCCGCGCCAGTCGCCAGTCCACCCATCATTACCTTTCGCCCCACCTGTCTCCGTACCTCTACCCCCTATCATATCTACTCCCTCACCCATCATTCTACCCCCACCTGGGCCAGACCAACCCTCCGCCGCTACACTATCCTCCGCCAGACAACCACCTACCCATCCGACAACCCTGCGGAGCGAGAGAGTCTTTTGCCGCCCGTACCCACCTATCTCCACTACCTCCACTTCCACAAACCCCAGCAGGTCCTGCAACTGCCACAGCAACAACAAGCTCAGCAACAAATACAAGATGAGGGGTTGATTGACCCGTTGCCTGGAACCCACTATGACATCCTCAAGCACCTGGATCACGTGCCAACTAAAATCTCCATTTTGGAGCTAATAAAGAAGTCCAAGGAGCGCCAGGAAGCCCTGAGGAATTTCCTGCAGAAGGTGGTAGTGAATGAAGACATGCTGGCTGACAAGCTACCTAGTTCCCTGGCCATGGTGACTCGCGGGCTGGCGATCACATTTGCGGAAAGCGAACTAGCACCGCCGGAAGCCAGGAGGCTCCCCCTCTGCGTCACTCTGGTCATCAATCATGTAGCAGTGGGAGCGGCACTGGTCGACACAGGGGCATCCATAAACGTCTGCCCGCTAAGTACCTTGAGAGCCTGTGACCTATCGGAAGGGACGCGAAGGCCGACACCCACCACCATCACCGCATATGACAACTCTAGAAGATCTTGTCATGGCATGGTGACTGTGCAAGCCGAACTGGGACCCCTCTTTGTCACAATGGACTTCTACGTCCTTGATATTGATCCCATGTTCAAAGCTATTCTAGGGCGTCCGTGGTTGGAAGCGCTCGGGGCTGTACCGTCCACTGCACACCAATGTCTGAAGTTCCCTTTTCAAGGATGGATCATCAAAGTCAAGAGTATAGCCACTACCCACTCAGTAGAAGCCCTCCACGATACCACCTACCAGCCGTGTGGCAGCCAACAAACCTGTAGTCTCGGTGCTAGATATCACTACCCATGGAGCTACACGTTCCAGTCCAAGAGAGAGACCAATCTGGCACAAGTCAATGCAGTCAAGAGAAAAGAGCCACTGAGCACCAAGGGGTGGCAAATCATGATGAAGCTGGGGTACGAAGAAGGCAAGGGCCTAGGGGCAGAACTACAGGGAATAGTCAAACCCATCCCTGACATCGTCAAGAAGAGCCGGTGGGGCTTAGGTTATAGGGAGAAATCCAAACCATGGTCATCCAACACACCACCCTCAAAGCTGACCGAGCACCACTCACCTGGACACTCTGGTGTCACTTTATCAGGGGGCCTACCCAACCGGATACAATACCGTGGTAGTCGAGGCAGAACTCTCACAGTACGAGGTGCAGGCCGGAACTTCTCTCGACACATGGCCCCGTTGCTGACCTATAGAGCCCTAGAAGCCCTTCGTCCAAACAAGAGGAGAAAGACAGCGGACCCAGAGGCTGAGTGGTACAGATGGTTTGACAAAGAGGATATCACCATTGCCTTCAGCCGACTGTTTTGGGAGGAAGAGAGAACATGGCCGCCAGCTGCGGAAGAGTTACTAGATACACCCACTGCCATCACATCTAAGAGGCAGCTCATGAACGATGCCTCAGACATAGGAGAGCCAGACATCCCCTATGAAGAGGGGAAAACCATAGATGAACTCTGGAGGGCACCTGCTTAGCCATCCACCCGTCCCTTCTGGATTCCCTCCTGCCCAGTCTGGTCTCGTCCTCTCCTCCCTTGCTCATTCAGCTGACCCTCAGCTCTGACGGTGGCACACAGCCTCCTCACACCAGGACCTCCCACCTGCAATCCTCACTGCCTGCAGTCCAATCCAGGTGACCACGAGGTCGCCCTCTCCTGTTACATGCTCTGCACCGATCTCCCAAAAAAAAAAAAAAACGCCCATTTTCAAATGCACATTGAGGTCGAGGAGCCGGCATTCCTCCTTCACTCTCCTGATCAGGGGCAACCCCCGACTGGGGCTCCCCTCCTGCTCCTTCACTAGGAGCCATTCTCTTCGAGGACACCATGTCCTCCCTCAGTCCTGTAGAGTCGTCTAGTCTAGGAGAGTCTAGGGTAGGTGAGTCCAGCATTAGGTTAGATAGGCCTAGGGGTAGAGAGTCAGGATAGCCCGGTATCCACCAAATTCAAGCAGCATCCTAAGAAGCAGCGGGAAAAGCTATTCCCCGGAGATATCTTCAAGAGCTAGCTCTGGCGGTGTCAAGCGCTGCTGTTGATAGAGGAATTCACGAAAGAAGCGCTGGTGTTTGAAGAAGATTTTGAGCAGGATGGGGTGCTCATAGACGATGGATTGGCGTCTATGAGATAATGAATGATAAGGACCCAGTCGATGAAGAGGATAGCGAAGTAGATGATGTTGCCGAAAAATATGCCAGTGGAGTAAGAAGATTTGATGAACCCACAACGACAGTGATGAACCTACTAAGGGAAGTCAACCTCGCAACATACGAAGATCGAGGATCGTAATCATCTCAGCAAATCTCCCTCCTGTGATGAGAAGAGGAACTGGTGCAAATCTTGAGGGAGTACAAGGACACATTCGCCTGGTCTTACGAGGACATGCCGGTCTAGACCCCTCACTGTGGAGCACCGACTGATACTGAAAGAAGGGGCAAAAAGCAATCAAGCAAAAACTCAGAAGGTTCCACCAATCATGGCCCTGAAGATGAAGGATGAAGTAGATAAACTCCATAAGGCTAGGTCATCAGGGTAGTGCTTTATCCAAACTGGGTGGCCAATATAGTCCCTGTCATGAAGAAAGACGGCAAGTCAGAATCTGCATCGACTTCAGGGATTTGAATAAGGCATGTCCGAAAGACGACTTCCCGCTTCCTCACATTGATGTGCTGATCGACACCATTCGGGCTGAAGAATGCTGGGGCTACCTATCAAAGGCGATGATGGCCATCTTCCACGACATGATACACGTTTATGTAGAAGTATACGTGGATGACATCTTGGTGAAGTCGAGAACCAGGAGAGAACACCCCGAAATCCTAGCCAAGGTGTTGCAGAGGTCGAGAGAATATCAGCTGAGAATGAATCCGAAGAAATGCGTGTTCGGGGTATCATCAGGAAAGCTGCTAGGTTTCATAGTTAGCAAGCGGGGCATTGAGATCGATCCAAATAAGGCCAAGGCTATAGCAGAAATGCCTCCTCCAAAGAACATCTCGCAATTAAGAGGGCTAATCGGGCGTTTGCAATTCATCAGAAGATTTATCTCCCAGCATTCGCAAAGATGTCGCCCATTTTATGATCTCTTGAAAGGAGGGGCAAAATTCGAATGGAATGACAAATGCCAAGCAGCCTTCGATGAGCTGAAAAGTTATCTCATGAATCCCCCAGTCTTACAGCCTCCTGTACCCGGAAAGCCGCTAATCCTATATCTCTCAGTCATTGAGGACTCCCTAGGAGCTGTCCTGGCACAACATGATGAATCTGGGAAAGAAAGGGCAGCATACTACCTCTCTAGGCTCTTCAACACCGCCGAATCCAAGTTCACCACCGCGGACAAAACTTGTGCCGCACTTGTGTGGGTAGTCCAAAAGCTCAAGCACTACTTCCTAGCCCACGAGGTCAAGCTGATCTCAAGGATGGATCCACTCCGCTATCTGCTTGAAAAACCCATCCTTTCCGATCGGCTAGCACGCTGGCAGAGTTTCCTCTCTCAGTTTGACATATCCTTTGTGGTCCAAAAGGCCGTCAAGGGGTATGCCATCGCCGAGCATCTGGCCCATCTTCCACTCCCTCACAGTGACTCCCTCCGAGAGGAATTCCCCGATGAGGAACTCTCAGTCATAATCAAAGACCCCTTCTGGTCCCTTCATTTCGATGGTGCACTCAACTCTCAGGGACGGGGCATTGGAGCCGTGCTGCTTACCCCGGAAGGTATTACCATCCCCTTTGCATATCAACTCACCTTCCCCGCTACCAACAACATGTCGGAGTATGAGGCTCTCCTTGCTGGTCTCAAGCATGCTTATCTGTGGGGGCATCGCACCTCAGAATTATAGGAGACTCTCAGCTCGTCCTGCGGCAGGTGCTCTCAACTTACCGCACTCGTGACCCGAAGCTCAAGCCATATCAAGACCTGGTCACGTTATTGGCAAGGCAGTTCCGCAAGCTCATCTACATCCATACTCCTCGTTCCCAAAATATCTTGGCCGACGCTCTGGCATCGCTAGCCTCATCTCTATCCTTCCCTCTGAGTCGTCGGACCGAGACAATCGTCGTCCAGCGTCTCGATGTTCCATCTACCCAGGACCCTTGGTTTAGCGACCTTAGGGCGACCTTAGAAGAGAGGGCTAGGAAGAGAGGAGCACAGCAAGTCATGTTAACTGAGCTCGAAGAGATCCTGAATGAAGAGGAACTGCCATGGTACTTTGAGATAGAGCAATACTGCAAGGATGGAACATATCCTGAAGGGGCAAGTGCAGAAGACCGCAGGGCCATTAGAAGAGCCGCCTTGAGGTACACAGTTGTCGGAGAAGTCCTGTACAGGCGAGCCCTCAATGGAGTCCTTTTGAGATGCCTTACCGATGACGAGGCTTGGAAAGTGGTGGAAGGGGCCCATGCTAGTGAATGCGGAGGGCACGTTAACAGTCAAATGCTCGCAAAGAAGATTATTAGGCAGGGCTATTACTGGCCGACCCTAGAGGAAGACTGTACCATCTATGTCCGTAGGTGTGTCAAGTGTCAACTCCATGCTGATAAAATCCATGCCCCTTCCTCTTCACTGCATCCACTCTCCACACCTTGGCCATTCTCCATGTGGGCTTTCGACATTGTTGGCCCTCTTGGTGACTCTAATGCTCAAACCAAACAGAAATCATTTATCCTAACAGCGACTGAGTATTACACCAAGTGGGCAGAAGCCGAAGCTTTCACAGAAATCAAAGCATCCACAGTGTGCCGCTTCATCATGAGGAACATCATTTCGCGGTTCGGAGTGCCAAGCAGCATCGTCACGGATAACGGGCCACAGTTCATCTCGCAAGAGCTCCAGGACCTCTGTAAGAAATAAAACATCACGTTGCATCATTCATCGCTGTATTACCCACAAGGCAATGGCCAAGCTGAAGTAACTAACAAAACCCTTCTTAAAATCTTGAAAAAGACTTGTGGGTCGCATAGATTCGCCGACTGGCCAGAAAAGCTAATAGAGGCTCTATGGGCCTACCGTACCTCCGTTCGCACTCCCACGGGGCAAACCCCGTACGCTCTCACTTACGGGATGGAGGCGGTAGTTCCATACGAGATCCTAATCCCTTCACTAAGAGTCCAATTAGACAAGGAACTTAATCTTGACGAACGTCGAGAGGCGTTGCTAGTCCAATTGGAGCTCTTAGATGAAAGACGGCTTATGGCAGCCGACCATGTGCTTTCATATCAAAGGCGAATCTCAAGGTCTTTCGAAAAGAAGGTAATTGAGCGTAAATTCCAAGAGGGTGATATGGTCTTGAAACACATTTTCATCAAACCGGAGGTCCTAGGCCCAAACTGCAACCTAATTGGGAGGGTCCGTACGTTGTGAGGGAAGTCTACCCCGGAAATGCTTACCGCTTAGTCAATGCTGAGGGCGTCGAATTGTCGCATCCGTGGAACGGGTTATACCTCAAACGTTTCTATCCTTAGGCCTATAGGTGTGAGGCCACAACACCTAGATCGGGAATAACCCCGTGTTGAAAGTCTAAAATCCCTCCCTAATCGTCAAGGATCGCTCTAAGTTAGGATTAACACACACCCACGGCAAGCCCGGATAACTGCACTTGGTAGATGCTGCAACTGTGCGGGCTCTACTCTAGCGATGCATCGGTCATTCTCTCCTAATCGGTCGAAGTGTAGGGGCAAAGGGGTTGTAAGGGTGAGGTCGTCAACCTACAGCATACCCCGACGAGAGGAAGTCTCAAACAGGGACGGTCAAAATAACAAAGGGCGAAGAAGCAAAGAAACGAAAAGAAAGGAAAAATCATAGTACAACAGGGCATGGCAAAGAGTGGCAAAGTCCCCGCGGGATGCTCATGAGCTCGGTCGTACGCATGCCCCAAATAGTACAAGCCCATAAGCAAAGGACCATAAAGTCCCTCCACAACAGGCCTAATCTCTGAAGGGTATGCCGTAGGAAGTGGTCGAACCCAAAATCTCTAAACCCACACAAGACTTTCCTAAAAATCTTCCATTTCTCCCTATAAGGTCGGGTCATCCCTGGGTACGGCTTAACTAGTCGCAGCATCAACTAAGGGTAGTTTCCCGAGGCATTGTCACCTCTCAACGCACACCCTAGCCTAGTGAGGTCTGTGGCGGAAATCGGAGGTGATCAAGGCTCTAAACCAGTGGCTCGAACCGGTCTATGTGTTGTGGCCCGAAGGTGCGAGTACCTTCCATCTCGCGCGTCTTATTTTAGGAAGGGCTAACGTCGGCTTTAGACGCTCTCCAAAACTCAAAAAAAAAAAATCAAATATCTTCAAAACTCCAAAAAAATCAAATATCTTCAAAACTCCAAAAAAATCAAATATCTTCAAAACTCCAAAAAAAACAAATATCTTCAAAACTCAAAAAATCAAATATTTTCAAAACTCCAAAAATCAAATATTTGAAAACTCAAAAACATCAAATAATTTAAAACTCCAAAAGTAATGTTTTCAAAATTCCAAGCCGTTTGCATTCATTTTGTTTATTTGCATCTTTTACCTATTTAAGAAGGCTTAGCCCCTTGACTAATTATCAAGGTCGGTCACTCGTCGTATTTTAAAGCAAGGGGCTAAGCCTAAGAACAGATCTAACTTGTCTTGTGGTTGTCTAAGTGTGCAGGACGCGAAAGAAAGAAGGCGGCACTCACATCTCACTTCTCGCTCTCACCCGTCACTCAGTCACAAACCATAAGATAAAAAGGTCCATTCCATTCCATTCATACATATACATTGTCATAACAAAAGGGGGCAAACAAAAAGTACAAACCCTCAACCGTTCTCCCCCGTACCCTCAGGAGGGCCGGGAGACGGAGGGGCCATCGCCCTCGGCCCTGTCTCACTACCCTCCGGCGCTCTCTCCTGCTGCCGTGCCTCCTCCTCGTTCCTCCGTCGTCCGGAGGAACCGGTCAAATAATGTCCAGTGGACCCGCTTGGGATACCGCTCCTGCTGGCTGCCGAACGGCTGCGTCCGACCAAGGCTAGGGCTCTCTCCAGGCCCTTCATCTTGGACCGCAGCATGTCGCAGTGGTGTCTCTCCTCCCAGCTGGGTGCGGAGGTCTCCGGCGTCGGTGCGCAGTCACGCCGCCTCCTCCGTCTCCTGCTGCCAGCGCACTTCCGCCTTTGCTTCCTGGCGCCACCGCGACGCCTCCTCCGCTGCCTCACGCCACCGCGTCACCTCCGCTGCCTCGGGGCGTAGGCGTAGCTCCGCCATCTCCGCCTCCAGCGTGGTCGTCCGCACCAGGGCAGTCCTCAGCTCCTGCTCCTGCAATATCAAACATCTTGTCAAAACTCACAAAAGAAACAAAAGCCCAGGGGCATCTAAGTAAGTAACTTACCCGCTCCCGCAGCCGGGCGAGGGCGTCCTCCGCTCGGGCCGCCGCCGACGCTAGCTGGCCCTCCAAAACGGAGCGGCCAGGATCCTCTCGGGAAGAGGAGGCACCTCCCACCATCTGCTGGGCCCTGTCCAACTCTGCCCGCTGCAAAAGAAACAACAAGGGTCAGTCAACTGAAACTAGAAATAGAAGGGTAGGGTGCAAAATACTCACCAGCTGGTCCACCACCACCTGAAGATCATCTCGCTGCTGGATGGTGGAGTGGAGGACGCCCTCGAGCGAGGAAATCCGTCCCTCGGGGTCAAGCTGCAAACACAAGCCAAGTCAGTCACACAATTAACTAAGAACTCAAAAGAGACTAAAAGCAGTAAAATACTTACCGGTCACCGGGTACCCTTGTACACCTGGGCACCGTACCTCCGAGCGTAGGCCCGGAAGTAGTCCTCGTCGCTCGTGACCTCGGAAACCACCTCCTTGCCCCGCTGCTCCCAGTCATCCAGCTGCTCCCGCACCCGGACCGTCCAGTCCGTGACCTGCTGGATCCCTCGGAAGCTCCGGCCTGGTCTCTCCCATGGCCTCTGTCAGGTCGGGAACTCCACCACCGCCTGGTGGAGTCCCAGAGTATGCGCCACTAGTTGGTGGTGGAGCGGGATCACCGTGTTGAAACAATGAAGCCAAATGTCCCTACCGAAGTAGGGACGGCCCCGCTCCACCCACGGCTGGGCGGCGTCGTTCTCCCCGACATAGGGAGTCCACCGTACCTGCACACCACAAGCAAAGACCTATCAGTCAACTGTCAAAAAGCAAAGCAAAGGAAAGGGTAGGGATAGAAGTACTCACATGGCCGAATGGGATGGTGTCCAAGATGTCGTGAATCAGGGTCACCTGTCGCCGCAGGGACCGCTCGTCACGGCAAAACTGCCAGCGCTGCAGGAGAGGTACAGCACCACGTTGCCTCGCCACCCTGTGACCCAGGGAGGGGAGGTGGTAGTATGCCCACACCTACAAGGGAAACACAAGTCAGTACCACAGTTAATAAGCAGGAAGAGCAGCAAAGGGTAATGGTAGAAACGTACCTGTAGGAGTGGGAAGAATCCTGCGACACCTGTCTCCCGGCTAGAGGTGCCCAGACTGTCGAAGAGGTGGGCCAGGAGGGCCGCACCCCATGCATAGTTGCCCACACTGGACAGGTCCTCTAGCAGGGGCAAGCATCAGCAGCCAAATGGGTCCCCTCTGGTCCCCAGGATCAGTTTCCCGATCACAAGGATCAGGAAACGCCACAAATCTCTGTCCGCTGCCTCACCCTCCTCCTCTGCCAGCACCGCTCTAGCGTCCTCCGTCAACCGAGCCATGTACTCCGCCTGGCTCTTTCCCGTCCGGTGGCGCGCGTTCGCCACCCTAAGCTCGCCTGCTGCGCTGTCTGCTGCACTAGCGACGATCTCTCTCCTCTCACCTCCAATCCAAGCAATCTCTCTACCGGCTCCTGATAGCTGGTGTAAGTGATCCCGGTCACCGCCTGGCCATCCGCGCACAGGCCGGTGATCCGTACCACGTCCTCTAACGTGGGGATCATGTGTCCCCACGGAAAGAGGAATGCGTGGCACTCGGGTTCCCACCTCTCCTTCAATGCCTGGATAAGCGCCACGTCCGGCGCCAACTCCTCCAACCGAAGAAAGGGGCCAAACCCCATCCCCTCAGGCATGCCCTCTGGAAGTCCGGCAGACCATCGTAAATCACTCAGACGACGGACCATCCCAGTCTGGACCTCAGCTCGCTCTGCAAAGCAACCATCAAAAACGTCAGGAAGTCACCAAAAGCTCTCTGTCCTGCCATCACGAAAAAGGCCATGTCGCCTTCTGAAGGCGGCAGGAGGGCCGTCGCATTCACAATCATGATCGCGACGGGTACCCCGTCGTCTTCTCAAAGGTGACAGGGGGACCGTCGCCTTCCCACTGGTAAGGTGACAACCCCCCTGTCACATTACCAGGTGACCGAAGACGAGAAATACCCATCTCACGGCCGTTCTTATTTGGGCAAAGGACCTACATTGAGTGCTCTGCACTCTCCCAGTCTACACATACATGGTGCAAGAGCTCGAAGCCTACCTTTTTTGGCCCAACGGGCTTGTCCTCGTCCGGCACCGCCCCCGCGATGTCTTCCTCCATCGGCACGGCCGGGGGGTCTTCCTGGGCCTCCGAGGATGTTCCCTCGCCCGTTTGCCAGCGCCGGATGGTCTTCTTCACGCGTCGCCGGCCGCCTCCGCCTTCACCTTGTCATGCCCACCGCCCTCCATCGCCGGACCACCAAGAGGAGAAGGAAGAAAGAAGAGGAGAAGGGGGAAAAGGAGAGAGGAAGAGATCCGCCGCCGGGATAGGAACCGCCGGCGATCGCCGTTGGAAGGGGCTCGCCGAAGAAGGGTGGCCGGAGAGGAAGTCGCCCGGTCGCCGGAGTGGAAAGGAAGGGAGGAGAAGGAGGAAGTTTTGAAGGAAGGAGGAAAGGAGAAAGGGGCGTTGTGCCCGAATTCAAATCGCCTTCGGCCTTATGAACGCAACAAAGCCCATGTCGCCTTCACTTTATGGTCGCGACCATGGACCAGTCGCCTTCAGGATAGCGACAGGCCCTACGTCGCCTTCTCAACACAGTACACAAAAGCCTCTAAAACTCAATGCCCATTGCAAATAACTCCATGCTTACATCAAATAAAAGCTAAAAATCAAAAGTCACATGTCCCATTCCCATTACCTCAAGTCCACTCTCATTACATCAAGTCCCTCATAAAAGCTCAAAAGTGCAATCAACTCTCGCTCTCTGGCTCATGGTCCCCAAGTGGCCGAAGCCTCTCATGTTCTCGAAGGTACACCTGGTACGTCTCCCGGTCCTCATCAAGTCTCCGCGGAAGTGCGTGAGTAGCGCACGCCCTCCACAAGGCCAAAGCGCTCCGCACGGCCTGCTCGTCTTCTGGGCTCCCCAAGTGCCGCTTCTTCGCGGGAGGCAAGTGTGACAGCGAGAGCACCCGAGTCCTCGGCTTCCCGATCTGTAGGTAGCACCGCTGCGGGTTGTAGAGTACGGTCGTCATATTCCCTATAAGTTGCAAATGCAATCCGCGCCCGAGTGGTAGCCGGATCTCCGCTCCGTGCAAAGCCGCTACACCTAAAGCAAAGTGCTCCACGGTAGGGTACTGAAGTAGAGGCGCCATGCATTCCTCGTCTTCTTGTCCGCCGTCCTGCACAAAACCTTGTTGGAGAATTTGGCCGCCCCGCCAATGAAGTTCAATGGATGGCACCCGAAGATCCGACTATCGGTGGTGGGATTGTCAACAGGCTTAAATTTTATCCTCACACCCAACCAACACTCCAATAGGATCATGGAGCCATAAAGGAAACCCCCCGTGGAAGCCGAGGTAAGACCCGAGTAAAGATACGCCAAGACGGCGTGAGAGAGTGAAAGTCCTCGCCATACCCCACTAATAGCACTAAGGCTCGCGTAGTCTATGAGGCGATCCCCGGACGGGAAGAGGACCACCCCACACAAACATATGGCCACAGCCTTTGCTATCTCCCGATAGTCTGTACTCTTGTTTTTACATTGGGAGATGACCCACTTAGACAACGAAACTAGATGGATGAATTGTGGGCTAATCATGGTGTATACATCCCCCGGATCGGTCATGAACTCCTTTAGAATAAGCTTCGGGTTGATGGGCTCAACAGTATAGCTTATACTTTGCTCGTCCCCCGGCTTGGTCTTAGGAAGACCTAGGAAAGCCTCGACCTCCTCTAGAAGGACGGTCGCCTCGAACTTGGGAATAATGAAAGTATGGGTTTGTGGGTGCCATAATTCTATGAGGGCCGTGATGCTATGCCAATCAAATGAGATCTTATGGTAGTTGTGGGCCGCTATCAAAACCCCACCTAAACCCCACTCTCTCAAAAATCGGATAACAAACATGGGTAAGGCTTTGATCATGGGGGTGATCCATGTAAGTTTAGAGTAGCGGCGGGAGCCCGGGAAGAGCTAGAAGATAAGAGAAAAAGAGAAAAGAGAAGGGAAGAAGAACAACAAAATTGATGAAGAAATTCGTAGCAAAAATTCATTAAAAATTGAAAACACCAAAAACTTACCTCTCTCACTTCCTTGCTCCGGCTCAAGTGGTTGGGGACGTCCGTCAACCTCATGAGAGCTTCATAGGTCGCCCGAGCACGCTTCGGACCTTCATAAGCCGCCTCTCCACCCATGGGAGCAAGAGGAGCTCTCTTCATGGCCATGAGAGCTTGCAAAACTTAAAGAAAAGAAGAGAGAGGAGAGAGCTACGAATTTGGCTTCTCATCCCCCTTATTTATAGAGCTATAACACTCCTATTCCTACTTGGAAAGGGTAGGGAAGACCCATTAGGAGTGGGACTTTGAGTGGAGAGCAATTGGAATCCAAATGGGAGTCAAACTCAAGTCTCATGCTGAAAGCTTTTGAGCTCGGGCTGAGAAACCTATGAATGCGACATATCGACCCGTCGCCTTCAGGGTGGCGACATGGTTTACGTCGCCTTCTTCAATCAAAGGTCGCGACACGCCCTATCTCGCCTTCTGATCATTTTATACCGTCCTTCTTATTCCTATGTGATTGCTCAGAATGTTTGCACATATGCTTTCATGTCTATTATTCGGTGCATTGTATCATATCTATCTTTACTGCATTGATTATTGAAAATCCATAAAAATCAGAAAATGCAGGAAAAACCATAAAAATTCAGAAAATTTAGAAAATCAAAAGAGACAGTCCGTCAGGTAAGTCAGGTAAGTATCTCTAACCCTAATCCCTGCGCATTACTATATGATATCTACACTATTATATCAGCTCAAGGACCGGCTGGTTCCCAGTGTGTTCTAGGATCTGAGTTCCCCTTCATCAAAAACAAGGATGATCTAGGTGCACGCTGCTAATCGCTGGATAGGCCGTTAGGTGATATGACTCGGGGACGACGGATTCTATCGCACGTCGGGGATGCGAAGTGTCTTGACCCTTGCTTATATTGTCTAGCAATATTATCCTTGAATACTTGTTATTTTCTCCCTTTCTTTGCATTCGTTTTATGATTTCTTTTCATTTAGCCCAGCATGCATCATGTAGGAATTTTGAGCTTCATGAATCATGATTTGTCAAAGTCAGCTTCCCAATGATGTCCCAACCCAGATCCTCATTTTCAGACAAGAATTCCACTCCGAATTTGAAAGTTTCCCTCGAGCCTGTGCTCGATTCAGTTTGCCAGTATGGTTCCTATACAGGATTCCTCTCATCCCCATTCATTACAACAGTCATTCCTTTATCTCTGATCCGCTCATTAGTCGTGACCCGCTCAAAGGCCAGAGTCGAATCGACCCGCCGGGCAGCACCTATCCCCTAATGAACGAAACCTGCATGCTAAAGATAGCCGGGGTACCTCTTAAATCAGGAGGTTGATCACTTCTTTTCTTTTGATTTTTATTCATCCCAAATAGGAACCATCCTCGCATTCTGTCCCTAGCCGTGTTCGAAGTCATCCGGATAATTCTCGCTACTTATTCGTTCAGAATGGGTGTCTCTTTACCTTGATGCCTGCTTTTCAGCTCATTCCGTTTCATTCCTCTACATCGCCATTTCATGCCATCTTCGCTCCACCACCGCTCCACTCCCTTGCAAAGTAGGCATCAAGGAGGGGCAATCTGTAGACACCCATTTCTGACCCATAAGTCGAGCAAAATCCCTTGTCGTATCATCGACGCCCCACGTTGGCTCATCATCGTCAAGCTGGCTTTCTCCGGTCATGACATCATTTTCATTAGTTCATCACCCTGGAGGATCCTTCCCGGTCAAATCAATCTCTCATATAACTCTCCGAGTCTAGAGTCTGATGTTTCAAACCACACGTCAATCCGAAGGCTGCGCATGGAGATTGGACACAATTTTCATGGTCATATGCAGAAAAGCCACTGAAGGCGACAGGCCCTATGTCGCATTCTTGAACACGACAGCCCCTATGTCGCGATCTTAAATCCATATTTTAAATCCATAAAAAATTGTAAAATGACTTAAAGTCACCTTCCATATGAGGAAGGTGACGTATCGGGGTGTCGCATTCAGGAAGGCGACACAAAGGCCGTCGCGTTCAGGACCTTAAACAGGAAACCCTTTTCGAGGCCAACTTGGACACATGCCAAAGATGGTAATTGCTTCATTTGGACGTCCAAATCACGTCCAAATCCTCTCAAATTTGGAGGAGACCTTCCTAACATATCCCTTTCCAAGTTCCAATTGCCCATACGCAGCCATACTTAACCAGAGTCGGACTCCTTCCCATTATTCCTCTCAGACTCGAGTTGGGAATAATCACCCATAAGTACCTCGTCTCTGCATCTTTTGGGGCAAGGCCGGATTCATTAGTTCGCTGAGCAAGAGAGCTTTCTCTTCCAAGAAGAGCGTTTCTCCCCCAGACGACTCAGAAGAGCCCTCCAGGGCGTTTTCCCATCGGCTACACAATTTCTCATCCCTTCTTCGCCTTATTTCTTTCAATTCATGCATACATAGTCTTGTTTTCTTCATAGAATAGCATTAGATCACGACACACACACCTAAACTTAACACCCACAGGGGTTAAAAACCCCAATCTCGTGAGTTCCCTCCATTATAGTTCATGTTTTCATGCTTTTCATTGAATAGATCTCATACACATGAGCTCTAATGGGTGTTCTGCTTGTTTAATCCACTTTGGCAGGTGTTTGAAGAACAGAGCAATGTGAGGCTCTTGCCCCTCGGCCGGCTGAGGAGCAGGAAGACAAGAACCCCAACTTCCATCCACAGAAGAAGAAGGCGACACTGCTTCTGTCGCGATCCAGAAGGCGCTGTAGCCTCCGTCGCGTTCAGAGCAGAGCATCGCGACGCCACCCTCGTCGCATTATCAGGTACGCCTTCATCTTTCTCTTCCTTTCCAACGTAGTCAGCCATCCCTCTCTACACATCAAAAGGTGACTACATTAGTGGCGATCACGGTCAATTCCTAATCCCTTACATATTCACAATCTTTCAAAAAGGGAGCACAATCCCGTGATTACAATCCCAGGCCACCAAAAGAGTACCCTCAAGTCATGGTACATCTTGGTGGAGCCAGGATGAATAGAGTATCATGACCGGTGCGCCTCAGCAAGTACCTCCTCCCTGACGTCCTCTGGAACGTAGAGGCTGTCTCGCAACCGAACTTCACTGTCCTCATCCAACACTACCTCAGGCAACTGCAACACGTCTGCCAAGTCTGCGTCTGCTCTCTACGCCTCGATCACCTACTGATATATCAACGGGCGAACTGTCATGCTGGCCAACACTGCTCTCTCCTGGAGGCTAGACGGTGTGAACACACCTTGAGTGGCGTCCTCCAGAAGTCTCCAGTGTCTAACCAACAAATAACATAAGTGGGCTCTCCTACTCAAAGCGTCTGCTACGACATTAGCCTTTCCCGGGTGATAGGAAAGGGTAAAGTCGTAGTCCTTCAAGTACTCGAGCCACCTGCACTGCCTGAGGTTGAGATCTCTCTGCGTGAAGACATACTGTAAGTTGCGATGATCTGTGAAAACCTCAAACACCTCACCGTACAAGTAGTGTCTCCACAACCTCAAGGCAAACACGATCGCTGCAAGCTTCAAGTCGTGCGTCGGGTAGTGCTGCTCATGCTTCTTCAGCTGACGAGAAGCATAAGCAACTACTCGACTGTGCTGCATCAGCACAGCACCCAAACCAGTCCCTGACGTGTCTGTGTAGACAACAAGCCGCCGCTGCCAGAAGGTACCACAAGGATCGGAGCTGAAGTCATCCGGCTCTTAAGCTCCTGAAAACTGCGCTCGCACTCTTCTGTCCACACAAACCGAGTCTCCCGCCTGGTCAACCGGGTCAAAGGCTCTGCAACTTAGGGAAGTCCTGCACAAACCTCCTGTAGTAGCCTGGCAGCCCCAGAAAACTATGAACCTTTGCAACTGTAGTGGGCTGGCCCCAAGAAACCACGGCCTCAACCTTGGCCGGGTCAACCACCACACCTGCACCAGAAACAACGTCACCCAGGAAGTGCACCTCCTTTAGCCAAAATTCACACTTGTTGAATTTGGCATAAAGTTGGTGACTCCTCAAAGCCTACAATACCAGCCTCAAGTGAACCTCGTGCTCCTCTGCTGTCGCTGAGTACACCATGATGTTGTCAACGAACACCACCACAAACTGGTCCAGGTACTCTCGGAAAACACTGTGCATCAGCTCCATGAACGCTGCAGGTGCATTCATGAGCCCAAAAGGCATCACGACAAACTCGAAGTGGTCGTAGCGGGTGCAAAAAATTGATCTGGCTATGTCTGACTCGTAGATCCACAACTGGTAGTAGCCCGACCTCAAGTCGACCTTTGAGAACACTGAAGGTGACTGCAACTGGTCGAACAAGTCATCGATCCTGGGCAAAGGATACTTGTTCTTCACGGTCACCTAGGTTAGCCATAGATTAAATCCTATGGCCACTGTGTCGACGTATACTCAACATAGGTCGACCTATCAATCTCTAAAAAATAAAAAGATGTTACACACTGAAAATTTATAGAAAACACACGTTAATGATGATGATTGGAGATCCAAGACACCATATTAATCCAATTGGATCAATTCATGGAATTAATGGTACCACAGTCCTCATTGATATAATTCACATTCTTTCTATCCAAATTTTCCAAGATATCAACAGAACTCTTGGTCTGGATTTCCATACATGAACAGTAATGTCAAAATACGTAATTTCCCTGCTTATGAAAGGAAAAACACTAGTGTTTACATTCCAAATCAAAATGTTAAAATACCAAAAAGGGAAGTCATTTCAAAAATAAAACACAAACCAAAACTAACTCAAGTGTGGGTTAGAAAAGACTTATTGTTTCTGCTCAATCAAACTGATGGTCCCAACAATGTTTCGGTACCAAAATCTTTTCTGCTCTAATCTGAATTGTGCAGGAAGGTCGTGCACCCAGTTCCAATGTGTGGTTTCTTAATAGTGGGTGTTCACGGCACATGACTGGAGACAGAACAAAATTCTCATTTCTGATTGAAAAGGAAGGAGGATTTGTCACATTTAGAGGTAAAAATAAAGGGAAAATAATTGGATCTGGAAAGGTTGGTAAATCCTCCTCAAACTCAATTGAAAATATTTTGTTAGTTGATGGTTTAGACTATAATCTTTTGAGTATAAGTCAATTGTGTGACAAGGGCCCCAGGTTGTTTTTGAATCAGATTTTTGCAAAATAATTGATTCTTCATCTGAGAAAATAAAATTCTTTGAAAAAAGATAGAACAATGTGTACATGATAAATCTTGGTAGAAATTTTGCTGAAAACATCTGTTTGGTTGCAAATAAAAATGAAATTGCATGGACATGGCACAAAAGACTTACTCATGTAAGTTTCAACACCATAAGTAAAATCTTAAGGCTAAATCTAGTTAAAGGACTTCCTGAATCATTTTCAAATCTTGAGAATCAACTTTGTGGGATATGTGCTCAAGGAAAACAAACCAGAAAATCTTTTAAAATTTTCAATGATGTACTTACTTCAAAGCCACTAGAATTACTTCATATGGACCTTTTTGGGCCAACAAGAATTTTTAGTCTTAGTGGCAAACGATATGGATTTGTCATCATTGATGATTTTACTAGATATATCTTTCTATCCCACAAAAGTGATACTTGTCAAGAATTCAGGAAATTCTGTAACACTGCCTAAATGGGATTCTCACATAAAATAAAGTCCATTTTGACTGATCATGTGGGAGAATTTGAGAACAAGGCCTTTTCTGATTTATGTGCTGAATTGAATATTTTTCACAGATTCTCTTCTCCAAGAACTCCAGAACAAAATGGAGTTGTGGAAAGAAAGAATAGAACTCTTGTGGAAATGGCTAGATCCATGCTCTTGGAAAATAAATTGCCCAAATCCTTCTGGGCTGAACCTGTGAATACAGCAAATCACATTTTGAACAGAGCATTGGTCAGACCAAAAATCAGAAAAATCCCTATGAACTTTTGAAAAACAAAAAGCCCACTTTGTCTTATTTTAAAGTTTTTGGTTGCAAATGCTATGTACATAACAACAATAAAGGAAATCTTGACAAATTTGATGCTAAGAGTCTTGAAGCTATTTTCCTTAGTTATTATGAAATTTCTAGAGCATATAGAGTTTACATTCTTAAGAATAAAATTGTGGAAGAATCTCCACATATATTCTTTGATGAAAATTCTTATAAAACCGATGACTCTACATCTTGCAGGACTCCACAAAATGATGAAGAATATGACTTCATTGTCAAGTCTTCACCAACTATTGAAGAGCATGAAGATGCATTTGAAAATCTGGACAATCCAACACCTACCACAAATGGATCAGGTAATATTGTTCTAGAATTGAATGAAACTCAAGAGGTAATTTCTGAAACCAGACTCTTAAGAGATCATCCCGTTGAGAATGTAATTGGCAATATGCATGATAGAGTTAGAACTAGATCTTCTTTTCATAATGTAATAAATGAAGACCTATTGGCACTAATCTCCTAATTGAACCTAAGTCTATTGATGAGGCTCTAACCAGTGAAGATTGGATCAATGCAATGCATGATGAACTTCATTAATTTGACAGAAATCAGGTATGGGAATTAGTACCTAGACCTATTGATGAATCTGTGATTGGCACCAGATGGGTGTTCAGAAATAAATTAAATGAAAATGGACAGGTTGTTAGGAATAAATCTAGGCTAGTAGCCAAGGGGTACAATCAAGAGTTCGGCATTGACTTTGAAGAATCATATGCCCCTGTAGCTAGACTAGAAGCTGTGAGAATCTTTCTTGCTCTTGCATCATCCTTAAAATTTAAAGTTTATCAAATGGATGTAAAAAGTGCTTTTTTGAATGGTTACATCAAAGAAAATATTTTTTATGGAACAACCTCATGGATTTGAAAAAGAAAAATATCCTGATCATGTTTTCAAACTTAGTAAGGCTCTTTATGGTCTTAAGCAAGCTCTAAGAGCTTTGTATGACCGCTTGAGCTCATTTTTGCTGAATAAAGGATACACAAGAGGTAGTGTAGACCAAACCTTATTTACAAGAATTGTCAATAATCAGATCATTTCTATCCAAATCTATGTTGATGACATAATTTTTGGGTCTACAAATAAAGCCATGTGCACTGAATTTGCTAATCATATGAAAACTGAATTTGAAATGAGTTTGATGGGTGACTTAAATTCTTTTGGGATTGCAAGTACATCAAACCAATGAAGGGATATTCATAAGTCAAACAAAGTATGTGAAAGAACATCTGAAGAGATTTGACTTTCTGCTCCTTAAGCAGTCAAGCACACCTATTGTAAGATCTCGGGTTTTTAGTGGATCCTTATTGGGTCTGTTAGAGGTCCTGTGTGGTTGACGGCCCAGGCTTGCCGTTGAGTCAGAGTCAGCGTCTAGAGATATGGACGTTTGATGTTGAACTCAGCGACAGTGGATCTGGACGTCAGTCTGCAGGCGGTTCAGTAGGCGACCAGAGATGTTGACGTCGACTGGTCGGGCCTATTGAAATAGGGCAGCCCGAGAGCAGAGTTCCTTCTTCTCTTTTCCTCTCCTTTCTTCCACCTTAGCTTTTCTCGAATTCCACAGCTTCTGTTGGGTGAATTGAGCTCGTGGGAAGGCCCTAGATCGTGTGGCGTTGCTTGATCGGGCGGGAAACGCATGGTTTTAGTGCGATTCGCGCGGAGTCTTCAAGGGAATCCGGCGCGAGTAGTGGCTGTTCGGGGATTGTTTAAACTTTCTGAGGTAGGGACTTAACCCCTATAACCTTCCCCAGCAAACCAGCATGTCCAATTAAGTGAATTGGTGTGCAAATCATGGTTTAGGGTTTGGGTTGTATTATGCCGGAATTGTGAGTGTATTGAACAATCTAGGTGTTAGACTGTCTAAATTTGATGTTCTGATAGTTTGGACTGATGAGAGGAAGTGTTCCCCTCCATCAGTCGAAGTTGTTTTGAGTTTTTTTGCCCAATTGGATTGATTCGGATCAGTTCTGGGTATAGGGGACTGAAGAGCTTAACGTCCACATCTGTTGACGTTGAGATCTTCAGAAGTGATATAAACGACAAGGTCGATTGCCGTTTACTTAGGATAAACGACATGAGGAGTGCCGTTTACCCAGTATTGGCGGCAATCGATATGGCCGTTAATATCCTGTGTCCCAACAAGCTTGAGTTGTGTGTTTAAAGGCGATTGACATGTGATGTCCGCCCTAATAGCACATGTGGGCCAGGCTTAGAGTGTGACTCCGCCTGTGCATAGGAGTAGTTGATTGTGGCACGAGGTGTTTACTTACTGTACGGGGTTTCAGACGTTGAGTGTGTTCCGTCTGTTGTACGCGCGTTGCGTTACCGTGTACCCGTTTTTGTTGTGTTACCTAGGCGTGGGTGCGACTCCATCTAGACGACTAGCGTGTGGTTATCCTCCGCTAGTGAGCCAGGATGTTGAGTGCGACTCTGTCCTGTGCGTACTCCTTGTGGTGGTTTTGAGCCGGTCTCCGTGGAGCCCCTTCTCTACCGCTAGGGTCAAGCGTAGGGGAAAAAGCGGTCGTGGACCAGACGCGAGAGAGACCGTCTGTAGTGTGCACACGTGGCTGGGGTTGAGAGCCTCTGTGGTGACGGGACGCCGAGCCACAGACCCTAGCTGAGTCCTACTTGCTGTGTGTGTGAGTGTGTGTTACTGAGCCGCGTGGTTTACAGTTTTGTGTGGTGCGACGTGTACTTACTTTCAGTTTTTACTTTCCGCACTTAGAACTGTTACCGGTGGGGTTACTTTTCCCTACTGGGTCTCTTTCTTGAGACTCACTCCCCTCCCTTTCAGGTGGGTCTTCGTCGACTCCCGTTCCAGGCGAGTCTAGCCACTCCGGTGGTTGGTGCTCCTTAGCTGCGGTGAGTAGTACCTTTTTGTTGTACTTCTGTACTCTGTACTTTATTCAGACTCTGAGTTGTATATGATATGTTCATATAATGAAATTTTACTGCTTTACATGGTGTGTATCTTCTTACATATAGTCTCCTCGGACTTTCACTTCCTACCCTTCCGAGCTTGTCTCGTGGGTTAGCGGGTCAGAATTCGGGTTACTGGTTGTTACTGGTAATGTGGATTCTGGGTCGTTACAGTTTGGTATCAGAGCCTTGTCTGATGAGATATATATAAGGAAATGCCCATCATGTAGACTCAGAGTACAAAGAATACAGTTGCAGCTAACTAGCCCGGAGGTAGTTAGTGTATTTATGTGTGTATTTTTGTTTTGTGTGTAGTTCTATGGCGCCTAGGCGACGTCCTAGAGAGGGAGTAGCCGAGCAGGCGACTCGTCAGGAGGTTGGAGATGCTCCGCCACCTCAGCAGACGCAGCCTTTGCCACAGGACGCGCACAGTGGTATTGTTCCACCGCCGCCACCTCCACCTCAGGTAGCTCAGGGATTAGACATGACTCGATTTCTTGAGGGGATGGCTCAGTTTGTTGCTCAGCACCGTGACGCGCCGGTACCCCAGGGTGGTACTGGGAGGGTGTTGAGGGAGTTTTTGCAGTTTCAGCCTCCTCAGTTTTTGGGCCAGCCTGATCCAGATGCAGCGCGGGCATGGTTAGATGAAGTGGAGTGGACTTTTCGTTCCATGGAGTGTGTTCCAGAGGAGCGAGTGCTGCTAGCTAGTTACCAGTTGCAGGCGCATGCGTTGACTTGGTGGTCCGCTGAGTGGGAGACTACTTTTCAGTCTCGTCCACTTAGGCAGATTCCGTGGCAGGAGTTTGTCGTTTCTTTTGAGAGAGCCTTCTGTCCTACTTACGTCCGGACGGAGAGGTTGTACCAGTTCCTGGACTTGCAGCAGAGGGACTCTACTGTGGTGCAGTACAGGGCCAGATTTGTGGAGCTAGGGCGTTACGCTCCGCAGATTATGGGAGATGAGGGTCTGAGGACTCAGCAGTTTGTGAGAGGCTTGAGGCCAGAGCTCAGGCAGGCGCTGATAGTTGCTCGTGTCACAGACTTGGATGCGGCCTATCAGACAGCGGCAGCATTGGAGGCAGATACCTTACGGACTCGTGCTCGGAGCGCAGAGGTTCAGACGCAGGTAGTTCCTTCTCAGCCTCACCAGCAGCAGGGTAGTGTGCAGACGACCCCGAGGACTGCGACTTCCTATGCGTCCACTTCTACTGGGACGACGGCGAAGTCAGGATCTCGGAGGAAGTTTCGGCGTGATAGGAGGCAGGCAGAGCAGAGGCAGCAGTCGGTTGGGAGTGTTCAGCAGCCGACAGGTCAGCCTTCGCAGCAGGTACAGCGTACTTTTGCTGGTCAGTGTTACCGGTGTGACCAGATGGGTCACATGGCGCGAGATTGTCCTTTGCTACCTCGTGTGCCGCAGCAGCAGACCCAGACACAGCCCCGAGTGCAGCAGCAGCAGCAGCAGCAGGCACCTGTGCAGCAGCGTCAGCAGACCGGAGGTTCTGGTGGGTCGAGAGGTAGAGGTCGTGTTACTCACTTGACCCGTGCAGACGCGGAGGCAGCTCACCTGGTGGAAGGTACTGTTTCAGTTTTTGGTTGTGTAGCTAGAGTCTTGTTTGATTCCGGTGCCTCTCACTCTTTGTGTCTGAGGACTTTTTAGACTCCCTTGGAGAGTTGTGTTCGGGAGAGTCTGTTGAGTTAGCAGTAGAGTTGCCGACAGGGGACTTTGTCCTTACGTCCTACTGTCTCGAGGAGGTACCTGTGCAGTTGCAGGATCAGTGGTTGTCAGCCCGTCTGTTTGCTTTGCAGTTACATGACTATGATGTGATTTTGGGTATGGACTGGTTAGAGCGGTATGGTGCAGTGATGGATTGCCAGAAGAAGAGGGTGCACTTGCGGATACCTGGGGAAGCGGCGTTCTACTTCCAGGGTATCGTACCTCTTACTTCTCGCTTTTTAGTTTCTGCTTTGAGGGCAGGGAGGTTACTTGCTTCTGGTTGTCAGGGTTTCCTAGTTTCTGCAGTGACTCTTGACCAGATTGCCTCGGGAGTGGGAGACATTCCTGTAGTGTGTGAGTTTCCGGATGTTTTCCGGAAGAGTTGCCTGGTCTACCACCAGAGAGAGAGATTGAGTTTACTGTAGAGTTGGTTCCTGGCACTGTACCTTTTGCACAGGCACCGTACCGTATGGCACCAGCAGAGTTGAGGGAGTTGAAGAGGCAGCTTGAGGAGTTGTTGGAGAAGGGCTATATTCGTCCTAGCTTTTCTCCGTGGGGGTCACCTGTTTTGTTTGTCCGGAAGAAGGATGGTAGCCTGAGATTGTGTATCATTATAGGAAGCTAAATCAAGTGACCATCAAGAATAGGTATCCTTTGCCTAGGATTGATGATCTCTTTGATCAGCTTCAGTCTGCTCGTGTCTTCTCGAAGATTGACTTGAGGTCGGGCTACTATCAGTTGCGGATTAGAGATTCTGACATTGAGAGGACTGCTTTTCGGACCAGATATGGACACTTTGAGTTTTTGGTGATGCCGTTTGGGCTCACCAATGCTCCAGCAGCCTTCATGGATCTGATGCACGGGTGTTCCACCAGTTTTGGACCGGTTTGTCGTAGTGTTTGTTGACGACATTCTGGTGTACTCCGCTTCGGAGGAGGAGCACGCCGAGCACCTGAGGATCGTGTTGCAGACTTTGCGAGAGCACCAGTTGTATGCCAAACTTAGTAAGTGTGAGTTTTGGCTACAACAGGTTCACTTTTTGGGGCACGTGATCTCAGGTGAGGGAGTTTCTGTAGATCCAGCGAAGGTTGAGGCAGTTTTGCAGTGGGAGAGTCCCAGATCTGTGTCTGAGATTCGTAGCTTTCTGGGTTTGGCAGGTTACTACCGCAGGTTTGTTCGAGATTTTTCTCAGGTTGCTGCACCCTTGACTCGGTTGACGAGAAAGGGAGTTCCGTTTGTGTGGTCGGAGCAGTGTGAGCAGAGCTTCATAGAGTTGAAGCGACTGCTTACGTCGGCGCCAGTTCTTGCCTTACCTTCAGGTGAGGAGGGTTTGAGGTTTGCACAGATGCTTCAGGTGTTGGTTTGGGTGCGGTCTTGATGCAGCAAGGCCGGGTGGTGGCTTATGCGTCTCGCCAGCTTAAGCCCCACGAGGAGAGTTACCCGACCCACGACCTAGAGCTTGCAGCTGTGGTGTTTGCTTTGCGGATTTGGCGTCTTTACCTGTACGGAGTGAGTTTTGTAGTCCGTACCGACCACCAGAGTTGAGATATGTGTTTTCTCAGAGGGATCTGAATATGAGGCAGCGTCGATGGATGGAATATCTGAAAGACTATGATTTCAGCATTGAGTATAAGCCTGGAAAGGCGAATGTAGTTGCAGATGCCTTGAGTAGGAAAGCACAGATGAGTCATCTGATGCTTAGAGAGTGGCAGTTGTGGCAGTCTGCGACAGAGGGATCTTTCAGAGTTTCATCCAGTCGTCGTCAGTGTGTGTTGGGCAGTTTGTTAGCAGCTCCCGCCGTTGTGAGACAGGTTGCTGAGGCTCAGCAGGCAGATCCCGAGTTGCACAGTGTGTTGCTTCTCCCAGAGGTTGAGCTTTGTGAGGACGGGACTGTTAGGTTCCGAGATAGACTCTATGTTCCTGTTGAGGAGTCTATCAGGAGAGTTGTGTTGCAGGAGGCACATGGTTCCAGGTACTCTATTCATCCAGGGTCGACCAAGATGTACCACAGGTTGAGACGTCAGTTTTGGTGGCCTGGGATGAAGAGAGACATAGCGGCTTTTGTTGCTAGGTGTTTGGTCTGTCAGCAGGTGAAGGCCGAACATCAGCGTCCAGGAGGACTTGTGCAGCCGTTAGAGATTCCGATGTGGAAGTGGGACCACGTGACGACTGACTTTGTTTGTGGTTTGCCGAGGACAGCTGGAGGTTTTGACAGCATTTGGGTTCTTGTGGACAGATTGACGAAGACTGCCAGATTCTTGCCTGTCAGGACTAGTTGGGGTGTGAGTAGGTTGGCCGTTGTACGTAGAGCGGATTGTTCCTTTGCATGGAGTGCCGATCTCTATTGTGTCAGACAGGGATCCTCGCTTCACTTCTGGGTTCTGGCGCAGTTTCCAGAGAGCTTTGGGGACAGAGTTGGCTTTTAGTTCCGCCTACCACCCTCAGTCAGACGGTCAGTCAGAGCGGACTATCCAACTTTGGAGGACATGCTTAGAGCTTGTTGCCTGGAGTGGCAGGGGTCGTGGACAGCTCACTTGCCGTTGGTCGAGTTTGCATATAATAATAGTTATCACTCCAGTATCGGTTTGGCACCATATGAGGCTTTGTACGGACGACCGTGTCGCACTCCTCTTGACTGGTTCGAGGTTGGCGAGCGAGTTGTCATGGGACCGGAGTTGGTTCAGAAGTCAGTTGAGGTAGTTCAGCTTGTGAGACAGAGGCTTCAGACAGCTCAGAGTCGGCAGAAGAGTTATGCAGATCAGTGCAGACGACCGCTCGAGTTTCAGGTAGGAGACCAGGTGTTTGTTCGTGTGTCTCCTATGAAGGGAGTGGTGAGGTTCGGTAAGCGTGGAAAGTTGAGTCCTCGCTTTATTGGGCCTTTTACCATTTCTGAGTGTGTCAAAGGTTTGGCGTACATACTTGAGCTTCCATCAGAGTTGGCAGCAGTATACGACGTGTTCCACGTGTCGATGCTTCGGAGGTACCTTTCTGATGAGTCTCACGTTCTGCAGAGTGCAGAGTGGTCTGAGGTGACTCCAGTGTTGACTGTACCAGAGTTTCCGTTGCACATTGAGGATCGCCGAGTTCAGAGGTTGAGGAACAAGGCTATCCCTTTAGTTCGTGTTGCGTGGCAGCGGCACTCCGGTGGTGAGTCGACATGGGAGCGGGAGGACGAAATGCGCGAGCAGTTTCCGTACCTCTTTGGTGAGTCTTCTTTCCTTGTTGTTTGAATTTTGAGGGCAAAATTCCTTAAGGGGGGAGGGCTGTAAGGTCTCGGGTTTTAGTGGATCCTTATTGGGTCTGTTAGAGGTCCTGTGTGGTTGACGGCCAAGGCTTGCCGTTGAGTCAGAGTCAGCGTCCAGCGATGTGGACGTTGATGTTGAACTCAGCGACAGGGGATCTGGACGTCAGTCTGCAGGCGGTTCAGTAGGCGACCAGAGATGTTGACGTCGACTGGTCGGGCCTGTTGAAATAGGGCAGCCCGAGAGCAGAGTTCCTTCTTCTCTTTTCCTCTCCTTTCTTCCACCTTAGCTTTTCTCGATTCCACAGCTTCTGTTGGGTGATTGAGCTCGTGGGAAGGCCCTGGATCGTGTGGCGTTGCTTGATCGGGTGGGAAACGTGTGGTTTTGGTGCGATTCGCGCGGAGTCTTCGAGGGAATCCGGCGCGAGTTAGTGGCTGTTCGGGGATTGTTTAAACTTTCTGAGGTAGGGACTTAACCCCTATAACCTTCCCCAGCAAACCAGCATGTCCAATTAAGTGAATTGGTGTGCAAATCATGGTTTAGGGTTTGGGTTGTATCATGCCGGAATTGTGGTGTATTGGACAATCTAGGTGTTAGACTGTCTAATTTGATGTTCTGATAGTTGGATGATGAGAGGAAGTGTTTCCCTCCATCAGTCAAAGTTGTTTTGAGTTTTTGCCCAATTGGACTGATTCGGTTCAGTTCTGGGTATAGGGGACTGAAGAGCTTAACGTCCACATCTGTTGACGTTGAGATCTTCAGGGGTGATATAAACGACAAGGTCGATTGCCGTTTACTTAGGATAAACGACATGAGGAGTGCCGTTTACCAGTATTGGCGGCAATCGATATGGCCGTTAATATCCTGTGTCCCAGCAAGCTTGAGTATTGTGTTTAAAGGCGATTGACATGTGATGTCCGCCCTAATAGCACATGTGGGCCAGGCTTAGAGTGTGACTCCGCCTGTGCATAGGAGTAGTTGATTGTGGCACGAGGTGTTTACTTACTGTACGGGGTTTCAGACGTTGAGTGTGTTCCGTCTGTTGTACGCGCGTTGCGTTACCGTGTACCCATTTTTGTTGTGTTACCTAGGCGTGGGTGCGACTCCGTCTAGACGACTAGCGTGTGGTTATCCTCCGCTAGTGAGCCAAGATGTTGAGTGCGACTCTGTCTTGTGCGTACTCCTTGTGGTGGTTTTGAGCCGGTCTCCGTGGAGCCCCTTCTCTACCGCTAGGGTCAAGCGTAGGGGAAAAACGGTCGTGGACCAGACGCGAGAGAGAGCGTCTGTAGTGTGCACACGTGGCTGGGGTTGAGAGCCTCTGTGGTGACGGGACGCCGAGCCACAGACCCTAGCTGAGTCCTACTTGCTGTGTGTGTGAGTGTGTGTTACTGAGCCGCGTGGTTTATAGTTTTGTGTGGTGCGACGTGTACTTACTTTCAGTTTTTACTTTCCGCACTTAGAACTGTTACCGGTGGGGTTACTTTTCCCTACTGGGTCTCTTTCTTGAGACTCACTCCCCTCCCTTTCAGGTGGGTCTTCGTCGACTCCCGTTCCAGGCGAGTCTAGCCACTCCGGTGTTGGTGCTCCTAGCTGCAGTGAGTAGTACCTTTTTGTTGTACTTCTGTACTCTGTACTTTATCAGACTCTGAGTTGTATATGATATGTTCATATAATGAAATTTTACTGCTTTACATGGTGTGTATCTTCTTACATATAATCTCCTCGGACTTTCACTTCCTACCCTTCCGAGCTTGTCTCGTGGGTTAGCGGGTCAGAATTCGGGTTACTGGTTGTTACTGGTAATGTGGATTCTGGGTCGTTACACCTATGGCAATAAATGTAAGATTAGAGGAAGATTCATTTAGTAAGTCAGTAGATCCAAAGACCTACAGAGGTATGATTGGCTCTCTACTTTACCTCACAACCTCTAGACTAGATATTCAATTTAGTGTGTGCATGTGTGCTAGATTTCAAGTCAATCCTAAGGAAAGTCACATGTCAACTATCAAAAGAATTTTTAAATATCTTGTTGGAACATGTGAACTTGGAATAAGGTATCCTACTTGTTGCAAATTAGATTTAATTGCTTACTATGATGCTGATTATGCTGGTTGCAAGCTTGATAGAAAAAGTACTAGTGGCTTGTGTTTATATCTAGGTGGATGACTAATCTCTTGGGTTTCTAAAAAGTAACATACAGTAGCTCTATCCACTGCAGAGGCTGAATATGTTGCGGCTGGTTGTTGTAGCACTCAAGTTCTTAGGGTGAAACACCAGCTCCTAGACTATAATCACAAATTGAGTTGTATTCCTATTCTGTGTGAAAACACTAGTGCAATCAATTTGTCTAAAAACCCAATTCGGCATTCACGAACAAAACATATTGAAATAAGGCACCATTTTCTAAGAGATGAGGTTGCTAAGAAATCATTTGAGCTTCACTTCAATGAAATGAAAAACAAGTTGTAGATATTTTCACTAAGCCTCTCTCAGAAAACATATTTTCATCCTTAAGAAGAGAGCTTGGTTTGTGCAAGTTTGCACAACTTTGATATCTTCCATCTCCTTTTCGTAAATAAAAGCCTTCTTGCTCTTGCAAATAAATTCCTACTTCTCACATTGCATTGGCATTCTTGGTATATCAAATAGTGATTTGAAGAAAGGCAAGTCAGGCTTGTCTGGACACTTTCACTATGCGTGAGTATATGTATCCGCCAAGTATCAAGAGCCTTTTTATGCAATTGTTGAGGGGGAGCCTTCTCTTTCAATAAAACACACTTGATGATTCTACTCTCACTTCACTTAACTCTTCCTTCATCAACAATCTTCATATTCACCTTGTGAGGAGGAGCTACATAAAAGGGGGAGTCACTGTTAATTCTTCACTCACTTTCCTTGGCATTGCTTCTCTATCTTGAGCCCCAACAATCAGAATTTTTGAGTCCTTGTTCTATTTTTAGATGAGAGACTTACGACACTCAAACTAAACTAATTGTGCACTTAGTTTAATTTCTAAGATTCACTTTCATATCAAAGTTGTGACATCTTAATACTGAATGTCTTTAAAATGATTTGCAAAACACTTGTAGGCACATGACTGACTTTAATGTTTAACATGTGCATGTTTAAGCTTCATTTTTACCACATGGTAAGAATAATATCTCTACGTTGGTAGCCATAATTTTTCTGGTCAAAGCAAATATAATCCTGCAAAACATCAACAGAAAATAAACAACAATCTGGAAAGATACAAATAGAGCAATGCAAATTCTTATACCACTGAGTAACCGGGCCATCTCACCTAAAAGGTGATTTGTCTCGCGTTAAGAAGTGAAAAACAAAATTTTCAACTCTGTATAAGATAATGAAATTTAAACCACTAAGTAATCTGGAGGTCTTGCATCTGGTAAATATGATATCTTGCACTGAAAAGTGAGATTTAACTAATTTATTCTTGTATTTATTTTCCAGTAAAAATGAAAGGAACTTCAAATAGACAGGACAGAAAAGCTCAATACTTGAATAAAGTTCATGTATACTTAATTTAGATCTATTATTCTACACTGTGTTAAATATAAAGCTCATAACCTCCTTGTTAAATACTTCTACTCACTCATATAGGTCACTTTGACTCACATTTGCTTCATTATTTTAACTACATTTAGATCATTATATTTTGCTATACTTTGTGTTGAGTGTAACGACCCCGGAAACCCGACCCTCGGCCCAAGCCGAGGACCCAATTTTTACGGTTGCCGCCCATGGATCCGGGGACCCGGAAGGTCTAAAACACAAGTCTAACAGAATATGTAAAGGAAATAAACATCAACTACTGAACTAGGAGCACACACACGAAAGCAAAAAGAAGAGTGAGACCGCAGCGTATCGCTCTAGGTACAGTCCCCACACACAACGAGTACAAGTAAAGAAGGGAAGAACAGAGCCCTTAGGGGCATACCTCGAGGGTGAAGTACAACTGAAGGGGGCACCACTTCTAGCTACGGGGATGACTACTACCGCCCCGCCTCCTCTGCCCGACGTGCACCCGGCCACTGCTGAGAAGTCTCACCTAGAAAAAGAAGGGATGAGCTTCACGACAGAAGCTCAGTAGGGACTATCAATCTCCTATTGGCTCTAATAGGCGGGAAAGAATATACATAAACAAAGTAAATAACAGCAGTTATATATTCTTCTCTACGCGGGAAAGTGCGGAAGCAAAGCTACTAACTAGCAACGATACGGAAGGACACCACGGTCGGAAACTCTGTACGACCTGCACATCGTGACCACCACATGGCTGTAAACACAAATAGAGCGAACCCAGCCTGGACAAGAGACACTAGATATGGAAACCACTACCACTAGTCAACTGGTCAGGAGTGTCCACTGACGTCTTATCCTCGACCCAGGTCCAGACCTCCATGTCTCGTCAAAGTGGGGGCAGGAACACAAAGTAACCACCGTAGTCTGGTCGGACTACGGTCCCACGCCTGGCCTCTCTAGGTGGTTTCAGGGCCACAAAGAGCGAGGTAGTGAGAAAAAGGACTGGCTGGCCTGCATCGGGTAAAACTCCGGTCGTCCTCGGTGTCCCAGACCAACCAAGAGAGCTGTACAAACGACTCGGCGCTGCCATCCTAACCACCATTTTCCACTCTGCTCCAGAGTCTATGACTCAAGCACGCCCATATCCCCGAACACTCCCTCTAAAGCGCACGAGGATGGGGGTCCCAGGTAAACGGTAACAACCTCTCTTACGGGACAAGCCCTCAGGTGCCGAGCACAAGGCGAACGACTAGTGTAGGACCATACTAGGAACTAGCACTGGTGCCATGGGTACAGAAGAATCGAAAACGGCGAAGACTCCACAAGAAACGGAACTCCGCAAGAACTTATGTAAGACCCGGCTTCCTGGCTTTCCGTCTAGTGTCTTAGATGACTGGCCACTAATGCGTCTGGGCTGGGTGATGCATTAGTGTCGTGTTGGGGGTGTCCGACGTGATAGTTATCCTTGTCTTGCCCGGCTTTCCTATCGCGTTGTTGCGGCGTCCATGGGGGACACGTTCTTGTCGCAGTGCGTTGACCCGTCGCGTTAAGGTTCTTAACGCGACGCGTCGCCCCATCGCGTCTTGGGTGCCGAAGGCATAAGGCCTTGGCCGATGACCCCTTCTCCCTTTTCCTCCTTCCCCTCTCTCTCTCCCCCTCCAGCGGTGCTCTGCCTCCCTCTCTCCCCTTTGTGCGTTTCAGGCGAAGAGGAGGGCCATGCTTGTGTTCCCAACATTGTGGAGCATGCGTGGAGCGAGGAGGAGGTGGCCAATTCGACGTAAAGGGACTCCAATGGGTTCGTTTCTTCTTAGAAGGTAGGGATTGCTTGTGCGTTTCTCAATCCGGGTGGATTGGGAGCTTCTCATGCTTTCTAGTTAGTTTAGATAGCTTCTCCATGCTCCCCTCCCCCGTGTGGTATGTGTGTGGCTTGTGGGTGGCCCTGGGATGGAGCATCCCGTGGGTCTGCCTCTCTACTAGTGTCGCGACCATGGTGCGCGTCGCGACACCAGAAGAGGCATCTGCCTGGTCGGGCGCGACCTTATCGCAACTCACTTGCCTGTCGCGATAAGGATCGCTATTGCGACGCATTTTCCTGTCGCGACAGGGTTGCTGTCGCGATGCTCTGCCCCGTCATGACAGGGTTGCTGTCTCGATGCCCTTCCCCATCACGATGGTATCACGACGGCATAGGGGGACACGATAGTACATGTGCTGCCTCGGGTGTTTCCGTGGTTCCGGTTGGGGTGTCGGCGTGTGCCCTAGGGCTGGCTTGCCCTTAGGACCTTCAAGTGGGGAACACGGCAAGTTACCTAGATACGTTCAGTGACTAAAGGTGACACCTTCGTAGCCATGTCCTGGCGGCGGTGCCAGGAGGGTCGCGTTTGTCAATCGATTATTAGCAGAGCGATGAGTTTTCCGTATTGTCTAGTGGTGTTTCGAGGTTCTAACTTGTTTGTGCGTGCCTTGGTTGGCCGACGGCCCTCTTGAGGGTCCGTGCATGCCTCTTGCTTGCTGGGATTGTCGTGGGTTACAAGCCAGCGGTTTGGCATGGTTCTTGTTGTGCTTGCCCCATCTGCTCACCTAGTGCTTGGCACTTGAGGGCTTGTCCCGTTCAGAGGTTGTCTCCGTTGCCTGGGACCCCATCCTCGGGAGCCTGTGAGGGAGTGCTCTAGGCTACGAGAGTGCTCGAGTTGGCAGTCGACTTGGCGGACTCTGGAGCTGAGAGGAAAATGAGGTTTAGACAGCGGCGCTGAGTCATTTGTAGAGCTCTCTTGTCTGGGGCGGGACGCCGAGGTCGTTGAGGCGGTTCTCTTCCCGGTGCGGCCTAGATAGTCCTTTGTCTCACTGCCTCTCCCTATGTTGGTTCTGGAGCCACGTAGTGGTGCTAGGCGTGGTGCCGTAGCTTGGCCAGGCTGCGGTTGTTGTTGTGTCGTGGTGTTTCTGTGGTGGCTCTGTCTCACTCTTCCGGAGAGGCGGATGCAGGAGCCAGGCTGGCGAGCAGAGGGAGTGTCTTGTGTGTCCTCCTCTTAGCTGCCAGTGGCGGAGGCTTGGTTGCTGTTGTTGTGACGATGTTTCCTCACGACATTTCTAAGTGTTATCTGTTGCCCTAGCTTGCACAGCGATTATAGCCTGGCCATGCCTAGTTTCCGTAGGCATCATTGGTTTGTCCTTGTTGGCCCGTGCTTCTGGTGGTTTTCGCTTCGGTGTCCTCTCAGTTCCATAGTCCCATTTTTGGGTGCCAGTCCGTGGTGGCACCGGCGTGTGTGGCTTCCTGACCTCGCGGCGTGTCCGAAGTCTGGGATGGTTCTGCTTGTGGGCCTGCAACCTTGTAAAGGTCTGAGGTGTCCATGCTTGTGGTGAGACGTCCTTCTCACGTGGTTGCTCGATGGTCTCCGTGAGACCCATCTCAGCAAGCGTGTCGAGACTTGTTTTCGTGTTGTGCCTGACTCCATTGGTTTCTGTGGAAGTCGTGTGTGTGTCACAACCTTGGTTGGTGGTCGTTGCATTGCATTGTTTTGTTCCGCTGCTTTATAGTACCCTGCTGTAGGTGTTCCTCGCTTTACAGCTTTCTAGTGTAGTTTCCTGTTTTCGAAGTTCCTATTGCTCTGGCCGGTGAGGGACTGGTAATCCCTACTGGGCCTTGTTTGCGAGGCTCACCCCCCCTACTCTCTTCAGCTAGGGGGCTCGTCATCACGAGAGCTCGGTGTCGGACGGGTTGCGGATGCAGCTGTGGCACCGTGTGCTGTCAGCAGCAGTGAGAGCGAGTGTTGTGAGCTCTTGTACCTGAGTGAGTTGAGAGTTGTGCTTTGCAAGTTTCCGGGGTATGCCCCTTGAGGACTACACCTTTCTTCTTGTACATGTGCTTTTACTTGAGATACATTGTACAGTTGTTATATTGTTCTAGTTATTAAATTCAGTACATATTTCACTAGACTATTTCTTCTAACCCTTCTGGGTCTTCGGATCCATGGGTGGCGACGTGAACTTCGGGGTCCCTAGCGGGGGTCTGGGAGGTCAGGTCGTTACAACATACCAGTATCTGATACTGTTGCGATGCCCCTAGCTGTCGCGACACTATCGTGATGCGAAGGCCGGCCGTGACAATGTCGCGACGCCCTGGTTGTCGCGATGATGTCATGGTGCCCATGCCCGCCGTGACAGCCAAGGCTGTCGCGGTCAGCGCATGCGCCACAACATCATCGTGACCCTCAGGCTGGTTGTGACCTCAGTCGAGAGGGGTCCCAGTACAGTCCTCCCGAGGACCACCCCAAAACCGATACAAATCACATCCACAGGGGGAGGGGAGCATGGGAAACACTAGGAAGCATGTAAACAAACCAAACCACTCTCAAACCCAACGAATTGTGCATTAAACATGGAGATCTACACTCAAAGGAAACATCTCCAACGACATGCATGGATCTCACGCCCCACAACCCCAAAACCACGAAGAAACAAGGATCTCCAGGGGAAGGGGAGCATGCTAGAATGAGAGGAAGACAAGGGGTCCCTACCTCAAGGAGTAGAGCCGACCCGTTGGGGCCTTCACATCGGAATGGCCACCTCCTTCTCACTCCAAGCACCACGAGCATGTCACCTACACCAAGGAGACGTCACCTCCCCGCCACGAGCACCACGAACAAGCCAAGAACACAAGAGGAGCTTGGGGAAGGAAGAAGAAGAAGAAGAAGAGAAGAAAAGGAAGGGGAAGGAGAAATGGGTCGCCTGCCTCGATTTTGAACCGAAGGGCCCAGAGACGTGATGGGTCGGGCCGGTGCAACAATAACCTTGTCGCGATCGCCCTGCAGGTCACGACATGGTCACGATCGCCTACCCCAGTGCGACACCAAAAGCGGTCAAACCTCGAAGACGGGAAAACCTTAACGCAACGGCCTTCCAGGTCGCATCAACATCGTACGCACCTGACACCTGACAAGCTCGTTCTGACAGAAAGGATGTTGGGTTCAAATGTGTATGATGATTGTGCTTAATGTTTTTTATGATGAATGACTTAATTGATGTTGCATTGATGTTGTAAACATGATAAACATGATCAAGACATAGAAGAAATGAACAAATGACAAAATGCTTGGATGACTATCTATGTATTCTTTATATCTTACTTGGAATTGTTTTCATGTAGGTGTGAATGAATACACAAGACAAACAACCAAATCCAAGTGCAAAAGACTGGAAAAACACAACAAGTGCTCACCTGTCGACAGACAAGGTGGCATGTGCCGACAGATAGACCATGACAGAACAAACAAGCTTCTGGGAGAACTTAAATAGCAGTAACTGTCGACAGCTGGAGTGTGCCTGTCGACAGATATACATTGCCTATCGACAGCACCAAATCGCCTATCGACAGATCTAGTTTTCCAGCAACAACATGGTTCTAGAAACCAGATGTCAGTAGTACCTGTCGACAGCTATGAAGCACCTGTCGAAGACGCAGGGATAAGTCAGAAACGTGATAAGGATATGATCTATATTGGGGTGTTCCCTTTTGGCATGACTCTCCATACTTGGACACCACTATATATAGATCATATAGAGGTATTTTCGCAGCAAGGAGCCTCCATATCAAAACCCTAGCAAAGGCCAAGAAGAAAGGTCTTTCTCTGTTGCTCTACTTCAACTATCCAGATTGTACAAGGAAGATTCATCCCGTGAGAGGAGTTGAAGCTGGTCTGTCCACGAATCAAGCTTCACGTACGACATCTGATCATCATCAACATGAAGCCTGAAGTTCTTTTGGACGACCACATCGAAGAGTTCCCCATAGGATTTGATTCTTCACTCAGAACTCTTCCTTCTTTCTACTTTTCACTACTCTGTGTGTGTGGCAGTGGTTTGAGCGTCCCTTGTGCTTGATCCACGTGTGTGTGATTGTCTTGAGTGCGTGTTTGCCTCAGACAATGTGCGTGTGTGTGTGCTGTTGGTTGAACTCGCTTCTATAAGCAGTTTTTTCTGTGTGTGTGTGTGGACGGTGGAGGTAGGATACACGAGTTGTGTACTCCGAACCACCTTAAATCTTCGTGTCTTGTGGTTTGCACATTTTCACGGTAGATGTTTGGTAGGCACGTTTGATTGTTCACACGCTACATAGGTTGCTAATCTCCTAATCACAATCAACACACACATCAAAGCTAGAATTCGATTCACATCTATTCAAGCTTTTCTTAAGTAAGTGTTAACATCGAAAAGAAGGCTAAAGTATTTTTAATAGGTAGTAATCTATTCAACCCATCTTCTAGATTACTGTCTTAGGTGATTCCACGCACCTTTCAATTGGTATCAGAGTGATGTTTCTCCAGTTTATAGCTTTACTAGCTTGATCTCATGATCAGGAGTGATCCTGTTTAATGGAAACCAACAAGGGATTTATGGCTGAAGGGCACTCAGTGTCCAGGCCTCCCTACTTTGATGGCATGACTATACTTATTGGTAAAACTGCAAGCAAGTCTTTCTGAGAGCTCAAGACTATGAGTTGTGGAAGATCGTCAGCAAGGGGCCTTATGAGCTGCCCGCTGACGAAGATACCTGGACAAGAGAGCAAATCTGCAAAGGCACCTTGAACTGGAGCGCATTGAACATGATGCAATGCGCTGTGCATCCGAAAGAATATTCGAGGGTCTCCACATGCAAGTCAACAAAGGAAATGTGGGACAAGCTGGAGCTAATATACGAAGGTACGTTTGAGGTAAGGGAAACTAAAGCTAGCATGTTAGTATCTAAATATGAAATGTTTAAAATGAAAAATGAAGAAACAATTTCAGATATGTTTGCTAGATTCATGATAATAATCAATGGGTTGAAAGGTCTTAAGAAAGAGTACAGTGAGAGTGACTTAGTAAGGAAGATACTTCGGTCTCTTCCATCCACTTGCCATACTAAGGCCACTGTCATTGAAGACTCTAAAGACCTATCAACAATGAAATTGGATGAATTGATAGGATCCCTGATGACTTATGAGATAAACCTAAAAAGGAAGGAAACTGAGGTTATTCCTAGAAAATCCATTGCATTGAAAGCATCTAATAAAGCCTCATCAAGCTCCAAGAAAGAGGTTCAACAAGAAAGTGATGAATCTGAACCGTTTAGTGATAGTGAGAATGATGAAATGGCCATGCTCACTAGACAGTTCAAAAAATTCCTCAAGTTCAAAAAGAAAAGCTCAGGTAACTTAAAAACTCTTCCAAAAAGAGATCTCTCAAATAAGTTTGATTCTAATAAAAAATCTGACATGATTGTGTGCTATGAGTGCAAGAAACCAGGGCACATGAGAGGTGAATGCCTAGAGCTCAAGAAGAAGCTGAAGAAGTATAAGTTCACATTCAAGAAAGCCAAGGCCATGATGGCGACTTGGAGTGATGAAGATGAGGACAATAACGCACAAGGAAGCTCTAAAGATGAAGATATCCAGTGCTTAATGGCAAGGAGTGAGGACTCCAATGAGGTAAGCTCTTCCTTTAAAAATTACACTAATGATGATAGGGAAGAGGCTTATACTTTGCTATTTGAAAAATTTTGTGAATATAAATCTAAAAATAAAGCACTGAAGAAGAAAATGACCTCACTTATTCATAGCACATCTAATGATGAATAGATTGCAATCCTAACTAAAGAAATTGAGCTACTGAAAATTGGAAAGGAAAGTCATTTTGCTTAAATGGATTACATTAAAGAAAAACTCCAGGAAAATGTAAAAGAAAAACAAGTCCTAAATACACTTGTAGAAACTCTTCAACATGAGAATCAAGAGATCCAAAAAGAGATGGAAAAAGCTAAAGAGGAACTGAAAGGAAAAACTGAAGATCTCACAAGATTTGTAAAAGGAAAGCATAATCTTGATCCTGTGTTAGGAGTTAAAACAAATGTAACAAGGCATGGGCTTGGATTTCAACCAAAAAAACAAAAGAAACTTGGAGAAAAATTGATCACATCTTTTGTAAATAGCAGTCCAAGTACAAGTAAACAAGCTCCAACTAAAAGCAAAAATGCTCAAGCTAAAGGTAAGCAATTGCAAAATAAGCAAAAGACTTCATCTGTTCAACAAGTTAAGAAAATTGTCGACAGACCCAAAGAGACCTGTCGACAGGCTTGGAAATATGCATAAAAAAGAACTCCAACCAAGCACCATAATGGCCAAAAACAATCACAAGTCAAATACAACAGTAAGAGAATTGTACAAACTCAAAAACCATCATGCAACTGTTGTAAGAAACTTGGCCATACTGAAAAACAATGCTAGAATAATTTGAATAAGTTGAAATGCAAACAAATTTAGATTCCAAAGCATTTACTTTTTGGCATGAATGAAAGAATAGGACCCAAAGTAATTTGGGTACCAAAATCTCTTGTCTAATCCATCTATGCAGGAATGCCTAGCAGCCCAAAATCAAAACAAATGGTACTTGGATAGTGGCTGCTCGAGGCACATGACGGGTGACAAAGATAAATTCTGTTTGCTGGTTGAAAAAGATGGCGGACAAGTTGTGTTTGGAGGTAACAACAAAGGCCAAATAATTGGCACAGGTAAGGTAGGTAAGTATGCTTCCAACTCAATAGATAATGTGCTTCTAGTTAATGGTCTGAATCACAACCTCCTGAGCATCAGTCAGTTGTGTGATAAAGGCCATAAAGTAATTTTTTAGTCAAATGCATGCAAAATCATTGATAAAATTTCAGGAGATGTCAAGTTTTTTGGAAAAAAAGTGAATAACATCTATCTAGTTGATCTAGATGAACCAGAAAACAAAATTTTGTGTCTTGTTGCAAATAGGCAGGATGAATTGTCCTTATGGCACAGAAGGCTAGGCCATGCTAGCTACAATGTGTTGCACAAGATAATGAGGATGAAACTGGTAAGTGGACTTCCTGAAATTTCTTTCAATAAAAATGTGAGCTTTTGTGATGCATGTGCACAGGGAAAACAAACCAGAAAATCATTCAAATCCAATGCTCCCATAATCACTTCAAAACCTTATGAATTGTTGCACATGGACCTTTTTGGACCTACTAGAACACTTAGTCTCAATGGTAAACGTTTTGGGTTTGTCATTGTAGATGATTTTTCTAGGTTCACTTGGGTTAAATTCCTAGCTCATAAAAATGAAGTTCTAAAAAATTTTGAAGAGTTCTTTAATAAGATTGAGCATGGGAACACAAACAAAATATGCTCAATCCGCACTGATCATGGGGGAGAGTTTGACAATAATTCTTTTTCTGATTTCTGCAGGAACCAAGGCATCGAACACAAGTTTTCCTCTCCAAGGACTCCAGAACAAAATGGAGTAGTGGAGAGAAAGAATAGAACATTGGTGGAAATGGCTTGTACTCTTCTGGTTGAAAGCCAACTCTCAAGGAGCTTTTGGGCAGAAGCAGTGAACACATTGTGTTACATCCTCAATCGAGCCATGGTAAGACCTGTGATGAAGAAAACCCTATATGAGCTCTTGAAAGGTAAGAAACCCAGTATTGGGTACTTCAAGATCTTTGGCTCAAAAGTTTTTATCCATAACAATGACAAGGTTGATTTAGATAAATTTGAAGCCAAAAGTGATCCAGGTATTTTTCTAGACTATTCAGAACACTCTAGAGCTTATAGAGTGTTTAATAAGAAAAACATAACTGTGGAAGAGACTCCACATGTTGTTTTTGATGAGTCTCATGCAAAGACTAACAATGCAAATGCTTCCAGGTATAATGAAGAAGAATGAAAAATCCTTGATGATCAAGATGAGAAGCCACTGTCGACAGACCAAGAAGAGGCTGTCGACAGGCCTGAAAAAGCTAACCCAAATGATCAAAATCCTCAAGATCAAATTCCCCAAGAATAAATTCCTCAAGAGCAACATCCTCAAGATCAAGATCAACTGGGTTCTTCAACAATCAGAAATATCAGGTACTCAAAAGATCACCCACTTGAGAATGTAATTGGAAATGTAAATGATAGAGTTCACACTAGGTCTCACTATAGACACATAGTTGAACAAGATCATTAAGTGTTTGTCTCTCAAGTGGAACCTAAAAATGTTGAAGAAGCTCTAAAACAAAAACTCTTGGATAGATGCAATGCATGAGGAACTTGGGCAATTTCGAAGAAACAATGTTTGGAGCTTAGTTCCTAGAACCCCTGAAATTTCAGTAATTGGAACAAGATGGGTATTTAGGAATAAACTAAATGAAGAGGGAAAAGTGGTGAGAAACATAGCTAGACTGGTAGCCAAAGGGTATAATCAAGAATTTGGAGTCGATTTTGAAGAATCCTTTGCACCAGTAGCTAGGCTTGAGGCAGTAAGAACATTGTTAGCATATGCATGCTCTAACAAATTCAAACTTTATCAAATGGATGTTAAAACTGCCTTCTTGAATGGGTACATCAAAGAAGAAGTCTATGTTTCTCAACCACCTGGATTTGAGGATAATGATAAGCCTAACCATGTCTATAAATTGCACAAAGCTCTCTATGGTTTGAAACAGGCACCCCGAGCTTGGTACGACAAACTGAGTAATTTCTTGATTAGTAAAAACTACTCCAGAGGTAAAGTGGACCAAACTCTCTTCACTAAATGTGTTTGCAATGATATAATTGTTGTTCAAGTCTATGTGGACAACATTATTTTTGGTTCCACTAACCCCTCACTGTGTGAAGAGTTCTCAAAACATATGCACAGTGAATTTTAGATGAGTTTAATGGGAGAGCTTCAATTCTTTCTTGGCTTGCAGGTAAAACAATATGAAGATGGCTTCTTCATCAATCAATAGAAATACGTCAAGGAGCTACTGAAAATATTTCAGTTCGAACAAGCCAAGCCAGCCTCTACACCAATGAGCACAAGTGTGAAATTAGAAAATTATGTGAAAGGCAAAATAGTATATGCAAAGCAATTCCGAGGTATGATTGGATCTCTCCTTTACCTTACTGCAAGTAGGCCAGATATACAATTTAGTGTTTGTCTTTGTGCTAGATATCAATCTAGTCCAAAGGAAAGCCATTTGGTTGCAGTTAAAAGGATTTTCATATATCTCTCAGGTACATATGATTTGGATTTATGGTATCTAGCAGGTAGTAGTTTTGATTTGGTCTCATATTCTAATGCTGACTATGCTGGATGTAAAATTGATAGAAAAAGCACTAGTGGGTATTGTCAATTTTTAGGTAGTTGCATGGTTTCGTGGGCATCCAAGAAGCAACACTCAGTTGCACTCTCTATTGCAGAGGCAGAATATGTTGCTGCAGGGAGTTGTGCAGCTCAAGTGTTGTGGATCAAAAGTCAATTGTGTGATTGCAACATTGACATTGGATGCACACCTATCCTATGTGACAACACTAGTGCCATCAACCTTTCAAAAAACCCAATTCAACACTCAAGGACCAAACACATTGAAATTAGACATCACTTTTTGAGAGATGAGGTAGCCAACAAGAACCTAGAACTTGACTTCATTCCAACTGAAAAACAATTGGCTGATATTTTCACCAAACCTTTGTCAGAAGATAGGTTCACCTCCCTAAGAAGAGAATTGGGCTTGTGCAAAATTCAATGAATCCAATGCCAAATTAAGGAGTAGATGATCCTTGTGTATAGTGACTATGTGGTATATCAAATGGTGACATGTGGAAGAACAAGTTAGGCTTGTTTGGAAACTATCATTATGCATGAGTAAAAATACTCCGCCAAGTATCCATAGTCTTCTTGTACATAAAGGTCATTAATTTCAAAATGGGGTAATTGGTTTCTTTCAGTTTTGAGATATGTCTCTCTTTAAAAGAATGAAACTTTGGTCCTCTCATGCTTATGGATGTTTCTTTTGTGTGCAAATGCTTGACATGAATGTGTATATGATTGATTTAATTGCTTGAATGTTGAGTCATCACATGCACACACTATGGGGGAGTAAGTTAAGGCTGGTTGAGGGAAATTCTTGAGGGATACCCTTCATATTCATTGTCTCATTATCCCTCAATCATTTGGTCCAAATGTCTCAAAATTCAAAGCCTTAAAACTGTTTTGTTAAGCAGCTGTCGACAGCCAGAACACCAGCTATTGACAGCCAAGCCTTGCCAGAACTGCATTTCTGAAGTAATTCAGTATCTGTCGACAACCCCTTCTAGTTGTCGACATATGGCCTCTCCCAGAACCACCATCCTTTTGGCTCTCAGTAGCTGTCGACAGCCCCCATTCTGCTGTCGATAGATACACTTTTTCTGTGAATTCCTCTTCTTTCTTTATCATTTCTCAATGAGTATGTTCATTACTCTTCTTGAAGGAGAGAATTGGGCATTTATACTAAGTTACAACTTTTCAGAATTGGGCATTTATACTAAGTTACAACTTTTCATACTCACATAGTACCAAAGACATTGATTAAATCACAATGATTTTGAAATAATATTCTGTGTATGAGTCTAGGTTGTGTCATCTACAACACATTGAACAAATCTAATGGCTTTAACCTAACTCACTTGAATAACTCTCTTGTGGATAATCATTTTTCTGAAATGGATTGACAAGTAAGAAGGTTCTTGAAATTAATGTCTTTCATTGGCTTTTAACCTTAGATAACATTTTGAACTTGATTTTAACAACAAAAAAAGGGAGAAAAGCTACCTATTTCCAAATTCAAGAAAAATCAAATAAAAACAAATATGAAATGGGAAAAGGCAGAGCAATGATAGATTCACTGAGTAACCGGGGACATGGACATCATAAATGTCTGTCTTCGCGTCAAAAAGTCCTTCTATTATCTCTGCACAATGGTATGATGGTCACCTATACTGAGTAACTGGGGGTACGGGCATCACAAATGTCTACCTTCACGTCAAAAGGTGAAAGTGAACCTTATTACCACTTATCCCAAAACAACTTTAAAAAAAAATGTTAGTTCAAATGCAAGAAATAGAGTGAAGCCTCCATGTTTTTTTTTTAAATCAAGGACAACTTGTTGTGTATTGTTAGTTGCTAAATGAAAACATTGTATTCACTAACCAACTGAACATCATCCACTAAGGAATATATTTTTCTACAATGGTTTTATTCAAAGGGGTTATCTTATACTCATATGCTTTTGAACAATATTTTCTAAATGCTACAACTTAAGAATCCCGGGGTATTATCTCTTAACCATTGTAGACCATTTATATGTCTTAACACTAGTGGGTATGACATTTTGTAATGGATATAAACCAGTTCTCAACTTTAAAATCCCATGTGGACACTCATTCCCCATCCATTTCTGTCAAAATCCACTTCTGGAACATTTCTGGCTAGTAGCTGTCGACAGCTACAAGGCGCCTGTCGACAGCCGATTTTCTGGGCGATCCAGAAGTTCAACCGATTCATATTTTGGCCAGATTTTGTGGGACCCCTTCATTTCAAACTCTTTCTAAACTTCTTTAAAAGGGATCCCACGTCTCCTCACCCCTTCACCTTCCTCCAAAAGGTGGAACCCTTCCTTATTTCAACCCTAAAACCCTTCTTTCTTCCAAACCGAAATCTCCAACTCTCTCTCTGTTCTTGTTTCCTCTTCCTCCTCCTGTCTTCCTCCTCTCCCGTGATCATCCCCACTCCGACCCTTTCTTCTCCCATGGTGCCACGACACAAGCTTTGTGCCACTCATCAACGCCAAGCTTCCCCCGAAGCCGGCGAGGGTTCCAGGGCACCTGCAGAGCGCCAGAACAAGCACCGGGATGATCTCCTGCCGAAACTCCTTGTTCCATAGGGTCTACATCTCACCAGGGTTCGGGGATCCTTCTAGCTCTTTGTGCAGCCACGCTACGTAGATTTTGTTTCCCTAGAAGACATGTTCCAAGGTCTGTAGCCCCTCTTCGACACCCAAGGTTGGACGGTCTTCTTATACTCCCACAAGCGATACTCTCCGATCGCTGTGACGGAGTTCTTCAACAATATGGGGAACTCAGTGCATGATGAGCTATACACCACGGTGAGAGGTACATCCTTCCAGATCACACCCAACCTCCTCATCCTTGCCCTGTAAATTTCGAACTCCGGTGCTGACGTTCTTGTCAACCACCCTTCTGCATCAGAGTACTATACCTTGATCACCCTGCAGCCATATGATTCTACCAAGGATCATATTAAACTGAATGCCAACTCCTTCCCTCCACTTCACTGTCTTATCCATCACATCTTCACCACCCTCATTGCACCAAAGGATGGCAGTAGGGAGCTTGTGACCGAGGTTCACAAGTCCCTTTTCTTCTTCTTCCTCAAGGGCCAGCAGATTAATCTGCCTGTACTAATGCTTGACCTTCTCAAACAATGCTTTCGCAATCCGAAGAGGTCAATGCCTTATGCTTGCCCTATTACTTCTCTCCTATCCTTCATTGGCATCAACATTCCTGAAGGAGAGCTTGTTACTCTCAAGTCTCGTAATGCCTATGATCTCACAGCTGCCCATCGGATGGGCTACAAGCTAGTTGCTGGGAGAGTCACCAGGACTCTTAAGGGTCAAGAGCCAGATGAAGAAGAAGAGTATGATGACGATGCAGGCAATGAAGAAGATGACCATCCAGCTCAAATGGATGTTTAGGATGGTGATGAAGATGTTCCTGAAGACCAAGCTCCACCAGCTGCAGCATACGATCTTTGGGATTTCTTAGCCGGTCAGATGGCCCAGATGCAACAGCTATTTTCTACTGGATTAGATCACCTCAACACTAGAATGGACACCCTTACAGCTTCTCAATTTCACATTCAGCAGCATCTTGATCACCTTACACATGAGTTTCATGATTTTTGTCATCCCCCTGCTCCTGGGAATGACGATGCATAAAGTGTTTGGGATCTATTTGGGGTCATGTAGTTATTTTTCACTAGCTTGGGTCATGAGTCTGTTAGCTATGTCAGTTATGTCATTTTCCTTTTGATTTTGTTGTGTCATGCAATGGATCTCATTTTGAACTGTGTGTAATTCTTGCACAAATCAATGAAATCACATTTATTTGCTTATTTTTATCCATCTGTGCATGATTTATCTTTTTGAATGTTGTCAAAAGGGGGAGACACATCAATTGTAATTTTGTCATCATCAAAAAGGGGGAGAATGTTGGGTTCAAATGTGTATGATGATTGTGCTTAATGTTTTTGATGATGAATGACTTAATTGATGTTGCATTGATGTTGTAAACATGATAAACATGATCAAGACATAGATGAAATGAACAAATGAAAAAAATGCTTGGATGACTATCTATGTATTCTTCACATCTTACTTGGAATGGTTTTCATGTAGGTGTGAATGAATACACAAGACAAACAACCAAATCCAAGTGCAAAAGACTGGAAAAACACAACAAGTGCTCACCTGTCGACAGAAGAGGTGGCATGTGTCGACAGATAGACCAAGACAGAACAAACAAGCTTTTGGGAGAACTTAAATAGCAATAACTGTCGACAGCTGGAGTGTGCCTGTCGACAGATATACATTGTCTGTCGACAACACCAAATCGCCTGTCAACAGATCCAGTTTTCCAGCAACAACATGGTTCTGGAAGCCAGATATCAGCAGTACCTGTCGACAGCTATGAAACACCTATCGACAGACGTAGGGATAAGTCAGAAACGTGATAAGGATATGATCTGTATTGGGGTGTTCCCTTTTGGCACGACTATCCATACTTGGACACCACTATATATTGATCATATAGAGGTATTTTCGCAGCAAGGAGCCTCCATATCAAAACCCTAGAAAAGGCCAAGAAGAAAGGTCTTTCTCTGCTGCTCTGCTTCAACTCTCCAAATTGTACAAGGAAGATTCATCCCGTGACAGGAGTTGAAGCTGGTTTGTCCACGAATCAAGCTTCGTCTACGACATCTGATCATCATCAACATGAAGCCTGAAGTTCTTTTGGACGACCACATCGAAGAGTTCTATATAGGATTTGATTCTTCACTCAGAACTCTTCCTTCTTTCTACTTTTCACTACTCTGTGTGTGTGGCAGTGGTTTGAGCGTCCCTTGTGCTTGATCCACGTGTGTGTGATTGTCTTGAGTGCGTGTTTGCCTCAGACAACGTGCGTGTGTGTGCTGTTGGTAGAACTCACTTCTATAAGCAGTTTTTTCTGTGTGTGTGTGTGGACGGTGGACGTAGGATAAACGAGTTGTGTACTCCGAACCACCTTAAATCTTCGTGTCTTGTGGTTTGCACATTTTCACGGTAGATGTTTGGTAGGTGATAACTGCACAATTTTTCGTGTTAAATTTCATACATATAGTAATTTTAGACATCTTTTATCTGTAAATAATGTGCACATTGACTTTAATTTTCATTTCATCCCTAAATAAGTTTTTGACCATATTAGTGTTGGTAAAACACATAGTTAGATTTTCATTTAAAGACAATGCCTTTTAAATAGTTTAACTAATAAAAGTAGGTACAATGTAAATAAATAAATTTTAGTCTTATTATCCTCTAATAAATCTTGTAAAAATTAGTTTATAAATAAATCAAATTTAAATAAAGTTTAGTTAAAAATCTTCCTTTTAATCCTATCATGCCACAACCCCCCATTCCCATCTCACCATTTTTTTTAACCCGATAACACTTCCTCCCACTTACCTATTTCTATTTTTCTCATCCAGTGGAAGCTTCACGAAGATGCTGGAGCTCTAGTAGATGGCACTGTTCTGGCCTCTGGCGATGGAGCTGTGGGCGACTGGAAGCAGGCGGAGCGGATGCAAGACCAGGGCCGTGTGGGCTGGTGTGTGCGCGGCTGTGGCTATGTGGGTGCGGCGATGCAGAGAGATGGTGCTGGCGCGGTGTGGATGGCCGGATCTGGAGGCGCAGGGCGGCTGGGCCTGCTGCTGGTGTGGGTGCGATCTGGCTGCTGAGGTGGCGGCCAAGCCAGGACGATGGTGGGCTGGCGCTGGTGATTTGGGCGCGAAGGCTGAGCCCAGGCGGTGTGTTGCAGAGGCTGGTGCAGATGTGGTGCGTCGCAGGCGGATGGAGCCCGGATGTGCAGGAGGCGTGAACCAGGGCGGCCAGCGCCCTGGTGCCCGTGCGAAGCAAATTTGGGGTAGAGCAGAGGCCCTGAGGCCTATAAAAGGACCCCAAGGTCCTCTTCACCGGAGGTCGGAAGTTTGAATTTTTTTTAGAATTTATAGCTTTTAGTTTTCTGTTCTTCCAGAGTTCTTGGGTTCGACAGTGGAGTTTTTAGAGAGTTCTTTTTGCCATTTATTTTTGTAATTTTCCTTTCACAGAACAGTGGAGTGATATTCGTGCTGGCGAGTCAGAGTTTTGTTTGGGGAATTTCTAGTTTTATTGTTCTTCTTTTCTTTCTGTAAGTAGAGGAGGGAGACTCCAGTTCTCCAGTTCGATTTTTTAGAAATTTCCAGTTTCCTGTTCTTCCAGAATTGAGACAGTTGAGAGTTTAATTCCTTTAGAAGTTTTAGTTTCATCTGTTCTTCCAGAGTTGAGGAGCTTCGCCAGTTCAAGTTCTTGAGATTGTTTTCCTGCCATTTTACTTCTGAAATTTCTCTTTCTGCAGAGCATGGGGAGGTTCGATTGTTGTTTGGGTTCCATTGTGGTTCTTCTCTGTTGATTCAACATGTTAGAGGGCTTCGAGAGTTCACATTTTTTAGTGTTCTCTTATTGGGATTTCGGCTGCCTGGAGGGTGATCTAGGGGAAAGTGCTTTGTCCATTTCTTCTTAAGTGTTTTGTCCAATTGCTTTGTCCATTTCTTTTCAGTTCGGCTGTTGTTATTAGTTTGGAATTTTGTCTTTCTTCCTTGCTGCTAGGATGGTGATCTAGAAACTTTTGTTCTTCCATTTTTTCTGTATTTTTCCTGTCATTTTGCTGTTGTGAGGAGGACGATGGCTGGCATCTTCTTATGTGTTCTCTTCTTTTTCTCTCCTCTGTTGCTTAGACGGAGATCACTACTTCTGTGAGTAGGATCGAATGCTCTTTCTTCTGTATTTAGTGAGATTGATCTCGTGGAGTTTTCTCTTTTCTTCTATGCTGTGAGACTGATCCAGGGGCATTGCAAAGTTGGCACAGGGCAACCAAGAAGACTCCATTTCTTGGCTCGTTCTGGGGCTAGCCGACGTCTGAGAAGGATTCCGGACATCTCTGCAGTCCAGATCCAGAGTTGAGTTTGCGAGGTCCATTGTTTTGTGCTGATTTCATCAGGATTTCTGAGTTGTTCTAATCTTTTCCGAGTCATTAATGTTGTCTATTTCCTGTTCTTCAGTAATAACATGTAAATGTCGATTTAATAGCAATTAATTTCTATTCTTATTTTCTGTCCAATCTTTGATTGTGAGGGATTTGATCGGTGTTGTTTACACATTCACTTTTAATACATTGTCGATAGAGATTTCAAGTCAAAGTAGTTTCATTCAAGCTTTATTCGGCCTCTCTGTGGATATGACCTGCTCTCACCACTATGCTAGTTCATCTTTGCAATTTTCAGTTTGAGAGACGGTTTAGAGAAGGCGAGCATTTTGACCTGTGCAATGAACTTTGAACAACGAGAGGGCACAGTCAACAATGTCACGTGCTTCAGTTGGCACGTTTGATTGTTCACACACTACATAGGTTGCTAATCTCCTAATCACAATCAGCACACACATCAAAGCTAGAATTCGATTCACATCTGTTCAAGCTTTTCTTAAGTCAGTGTTAACATAGAAAAGAAGGTTAAAGTATTTTTAATAGGTAGTAATCTATTCAACCCCCCTTCTAGATTACAATCTTAGGTGATTCCGCGCACCTTTCAAAGGACAGCGGTTAGAACGGTCATAATCGGAGTCACATCGCCTCCAGACGCCGTGACAAGGATGCGACGCCCACCCCCGTTGCCACAAGAACGCAATGGTCAGGTGCGCTGCAACCAAAAGACTGTCGCGACCGGCTCCTCTGGCGCGACAATGTCGTGCCCAGGGGGGTCTGTCGCGACCATGAGGACAGGGCTAAGGGCCTAAGAGGGCCGGGTCTTACATTCTACCCCCCTTAAAAGAATTTCATCCTCGAAATTAAAAGAAACTCGGTTTCGGAAAGGAAAGCAGTACAGGGAAAAACAACATACCAATCACTCAAACAAATAATGTAACTGCTCTCTCATCTCATCCTCGCGCTCCCACGTGGCCTTGCCACCAACGCGGTTCTCCCAGACAACCTTGACCAGCAGAATCTACCTCATGTGCAACTGCTGCACTCTGCGGTCCACAACTCTGACAGGGTGCTCGAGTACTGACAAATCCGGTGCAACCTCTAACTGTGAGTAATCTAACACGTGCGACGGATCTGCAACGTATCTCCTTAGCTGCGAAATGTGGAAAACATTGTGCACTCCTGCCAACTCTACCGGAAGACACAACCTGTACGCGACCTCGTCGATCCTCTCTGAAATAGGGAAAGGTCCAATATATCTCAGACTAAGCTTTCCCTTCCTGCCAAACCTCATGACACCCTTGGTCGGCAAAACCTGCAAGAACACAAGGTCATCCACGTCGAACTGCAATGGCCTCCCGTGAACATCTACATAGCTCTTCTGTAGCATCTCAGAAATTCAGTAATTGGAAAATTAGAAATAAATCGAAAATGATAATTTTAATAGTAAACACATACACACCATTATCGTGTGTACAATAACACATCGGAAAATTTCATAAAAATCATAGGTCAACTCTAAACAATATACACAAAAGACCCACGAAGAAATTTCTGCAACGAAAAATCTGATTGCCCAAGTTTAAGACGTATTGTGATTAATTATCGAAATTAGGAAATAAAGTTGGAAATCCATTATCATGGGAATAAAATGCAATCATAAATTAAATAAAAATGATGGGGAGACTTCAAACAACATGTATTGATAACTCATTATTAAATTTGGGCAAATGGACAACTTTTGGCCCAAGAATAAAATCAAGCAAGAAAATTCCCCAGAAATTCGTAACCCTAATTGAGCTGAAAATAGGAAGGAGAAATTAGGGCAAATCCTAAAGCAATTAGCCATATTCAGCCACCCAAATTTGTGCCTAGCCATGGTATGAACCTTCCTGAAACCTTACACACTCTAATTGGGTGAGAAACCATCAAAACTTGGAAGGTAGTAACCCAAAACTGCAACCCTCCTTTCCTATACACATTAGGACTCCTAAAAACCCTAGATGCTTAAATACTCTTCCCAAAACCCTTGGGGATGAGTTTACAATTAGTTGGGGTTGTGAAGAGCAGAGCTCGAGCACCATAGGAGGAGGACATCGCCCCCAACCGAAGCTCTTCTTCCTCACCTGCGTTCTGCATCGACCTGCAGAAGGCTCTTCTTAATCTCAGTCAAAGGTAGGTTATCTCGGGCCAAACGTGAATGAAACTTATACCATGTTAAAGATCATCAAGTCTACTTTCATGTGCATGCATTTTCCCTAATTTTTATTGAGTATACATCCAGTATTAAGCATTTTGTCAAAGTCATGCATGTTCAAGTCTTTTCACATTCATGTCATTTCTCACGCATCCCGAGGCCAAATCATATGAAACCAAAGCCATAGTTCTCTTCTACTCTTTGTACCCAACAAGTTTCATGTTCACACTTTTGTTTCAGGAGCCCTAGATTTTGAGTTATAAGTGTTGCATGCATGGCTTACCTATTTTCATCGCTTTTGGGCAAGAACATGAAATGCGACGACACCATACATCACGTTCTTCTTTGCATGAACGCGACGTACTAGACCGTCGCTTTCATATAAAACACGACCGTGCTCTACGTCGCGATTTAGTCTCCGACTTGACCGTTCTGATGCCTCAAACTATGCACTGCATGGTTTTCTGTGTCATGCATGAATGCGACGTAGCCCCACGTCGCGATTTAGACCATTTTACCGCTCATGATTTCCATACTATTTTTATATTATTATTTTGAAAACATCTCTTGAACGCGTATAGAACAATCGTGATTCAAGGATGATGGTGATACATTGCCTATCGCGTTATGAACGCGACAGACAGGACCGTCACATTTTAAACATGAAGGCAACAGTATAGACCATCACGATTTGATCTCTTATAGAACATTCATGTTTCAGCACTATGTACTATTTTCTTAAATGCGATGACTGTGTCTGTCGCGGATTTAGAGGCCAACGGAGACCTATTTCTATAGTTTTTAGTGATAGTCTTACATGTTATGTTCTTAATATGCATTCTACAGTCTGTCCAATGACTTAAAACTTGTTAACCCATGAAAAATTCCATAACAACATGAATGTTTATTCCATTGTTCTTAAATGATATGATCTATTCTTGCAAACCATTGATTGATCATCTTGCTATTCTAGCTCGTTAAAGTGAATAATTGTTATCTTAAAATACTGCAAATCATGTCAAGTTAAGTGCATGCTTCAATCTCATGCCACCATGTTAATTGCTTTCCGCATGTTTGAAACCGATGGATTGTGGATTGAGACACGTACTTCACTACACACTTGCACTTATAGGCAGCCCTTTCTTGGGGAATTGGAAACTCACGGCCAGTCATTCTGTATCGGCAATCTAGTGACCTTTCTCTTAAGACCTCCGTAAATCTCCGTACTCCATGGATTCCCTCATGGAGACCGAGTTGGTTGTACCATTGAAGTTCCCTGGACATATCGTGCACTTCCTCTCTCATCTTGTTCTTGTGAGCGTGGATTTATAATCTTGACTTAAGCCATTAATGTAAAGAGATAACTAAAGCTTAAATTGCATCGTTATGCTGCCAAAATTATCTCTTGACTATTGTTATCATGAAATCATGTTCACATTACTTGCTACTTATTCTCCTCATCATCATGAACATGACATTTCAATTGCTTACATTTTGAAACTCTTATTGGCCATGAATGACTGTGGGTATCTACATTTGAAATTAAGTGAGATGCTGATCGGGCACGGTGAGTGTCCAAGGGCTCCAGTCTAGCCCCAATGACAGAGAGTCATAAATATACTGTTAACCATGGGGTATAATGATTACTGGCATTGCATCTGTGCTGGGAGTACTTGCGTGTTGAATGCTAGATACAATAACCACATACACGTGTCCTATTGTGCATTTCATGGTGGATCTTTCCTTGGTGTACATTAGTGTCTTCGTGCTTGATTAGTGTGACATGATCATGCGCGTGCTTGCTTGCGTGCATGATATGGCCATCTTGCATTTATTGCAATTAAATGATATCTTGCGTGCTTGTTATATATCACTCTATTGATAGCTCTTACTCATTCTATCATTCTAGATCTTGCTCTATCATGATCATTCCATCTATCTTGTTCATGTATCATGTTTAATGAGTTTCATTCACACATGCATATCTTGAAAATTGTGCTTACCTAGTTCTAAATTGCTAATCACTTATATTATTTCCCGCACATTGAGATATAAATCTTACTGGGCTAGTTTGCTCATTCCCTACTTCTAACCTTCTAGGTTACTATGAAGTACAAGAAGAAGAACCAGTCGAGGATGGGAATGTGTCCGAGTGATGGGCGTTCCAACCATAGAGTTATCATTAGTTTACTTTGAGTGTTAGAACAATGTAGTAGGAAGTGAGTCTATATGTACTTTTCCTTTTATTGAGTCAGTCCTGTTATTCAACAATGAAAGAGTTGTATTAGTTCCCTTGAAATAATGAGTTGAGATTTGAATACAAGTTTAGTTGAGTTCATTCTTTGGGCCCTATTATGATGTTTGTGGATACACATTTAGTGCTTGCTAGCTAGAGGCTTATTTTTCGACTGCCCACGTCTCGGAATATCCACTTGAATTATTTAAATATTATCCGCTGCGTAATTCTCGGGACGTGACATCTTCTGTCTACTCTGTGTTGTTTGAAGCCTCTACCTAACCAGTTTGATCGTGTCTGCACACTGTTGTACCATCTCTGGTCCCAAAAGCTGCCTCTCACCCACTTCGAACTAGTGAAGTGGTGTCCTGCACGGTCGACCATACAAAGCCTCGTATGGTGCCATTCCAATGCTCGAGTGATAATTGTTGTTGTATGCAAACTCTACCATCGGAAAGTGTGACTCCCATGTGCCGCTCCAGTCCAAATAGCACGCTCTCAACATATCCTCTAAAGTCTGTATAGTCCTCTCTGACTGACCATCTGACTGTGGGTGGTACGCCGAACTCAATCTCAACTCTGTACCAAGAGCTCTCTGCAAGCTGTGCCAAAATCTTGAAGTGAACCTCGGATCTCTATCGGAAATAATGGAAACTGGGGTTCCATGCAACGGGACAACTCGGTGCACGTACAATTAGGCAAGCCTATCCACTCACCAAGACATCCTGACTAGAAAGATGTGCACTGACTTGGTCAACCTGTCCACAATCACCCAAATACCATCATGCCTCTGCGGAGTATAGGGCAAACCAACCACAAAATCCATGGTGATGTCATCCCACTTCCACTCGGGAATGGGCAATGATTGCAGCTCACCACCAGGATACCGATGCTCTGCCTTCACCTGTTGATAGGTAAGGCAATGAGCGACAAACTCTGCTACACCCCTCTTCATCCCTGGCCACCAGAAGAACCTCTTCAGGTTATGATACATCTTGGTGGAACCAGGATGAACAACATACCTCGACCGATGTGCCTCTAACAACAGTGCCTGCCGCGCATCACAAGGGACGTACAATCTGCCTCACTTTCCTTGTCCAGCCCAACATCTGGCATCTGCAAAATGTTTGCTAACTCTGTATCTGTCTATTGTGCCTCCAGCACCTGACAGTACACTGACAGGCAAACTGACAAACTGTTCATCACTGCACGATCTCTGTACCTCGAAGGGCAGAAAACTCCCTAAGACAGGTCCTCAAACAACCTCCACTCTCTGACTCATAACGAACTCAAGCGAACTGGTCTGCTCAAAGCATCCGCTATGACATTAGCCCTTCCCGGGTGGTAGGAGAGGGTAAGGTCGTAGTCCTTCAGGTACTCTATCCATCTGCGCTGCCTCAAGTTCAAATCCTTCTGAGTGAAGATATACTGCAAACTCTGATGATCTATGAAGAACTCAAACACCTCTCCATACAAATAGTGCCTCTACAACTTCAGAGCGAACACCACTACTGCCAACTCTAAGTCATGGGTAGAGTAGTTCTCCTCATGCTTCTTCAACTGCCGAGAAGCATAGGCAACGACCACACCAAGCTGCATCAGCACTGCACCCAAACCTGATCTCGAAGCGTCAGTGTACACCACAAAACCTCCGCTACCTAACGGCAAGACTAACACTGGTGTTGAAGTCAACCTCGTCTTCAGCTCCTGAAAACTCCGCTCACAGTCCTCAGTCCAAACAAACCTGGCCTCGAGTCTGGTCAATCTGGTCAATGGCTCGGCAATCCTGGAAAAGTCTTGGATAAACCTCCTGTAATAGCCTACCAAACCCAGAAAGCTGCGAACCTCTGACACTGAAGTAGGCTGCTCCCAAGACAACACTGCCTCAACCTTGGCAGGGTCCACTGCCACCCCAGAACCTAAGATCACGTGTCCGAGAAAGTGCACCTCCCTCAGCCAAAATTCACACTTGTCGAACTTGGCATAAAGTTGGTGACTCTGCAACGTCTCCAACACGATCCTCAGATGCTCCTCGTGCTCCTCCTTAGAAGCCGAGTAGACCAAAATGTCAACTACAAAGATGACCACAAACCTATCCAAGAACTCGTTGAACACTCTACGCATCAAATCCATAAAAGCTGCAGGCGCGTTTGTGAGCCCAAACGGCATCATGACGAACTCAAAGTGGTCATACCTTGTACGAAAAGCTGACATGCCAATATCTGACTCTCTGATCCTCAACTGGTACAACCCTGATCTCGAATCAATCTTCGAAAACACCTTGGCTAACTGCAATTGATTAAACAAGTCATCGATCCTGGGCAACAGATACTTGTTCTTCACTATTACCTAGTCCAACTGCCTATAATCGATGCACAACCGCAATCTCCCATCCTTCTTCCTCACGAATAACACTGGCGCTCCCCATGGCGAACGGCTCGGACGAATAAAACCCAGCTCAAGCAACTCCTATTGGATCGAAATGGCACTAATGATGTCCTAGAGGGGGGTGAATAGGACTTCTTGCACTTTTAAAATTTTATCTAAAATTAAACAACACTAAATGAAGCTATTAGAATTTAGTGTAGTGTGTGATTCAAGTGTAAGTTTGGCGGAAACAATCACACAAATGCACAAAGGATTTTATCCTGGTTCGGCCCTTCCCACATGGAAGTCTTACATCCAGTCCTCAAGCTAACCACTTGAGATTTCACTAACTGCCAAGAGAACTGGCCTTCTCTCACCATTGAGAGGAATTACAAGCCCACTTGCTCCCAAGCAAGTCTTCCCTTACCAGGGGAAGAATGACTACCTTCAACAAGGTCTTCCCTACATAAGAGGGAACAGTAGGAACAAACCTCCTGCAAGGTTACACATTTGAGATTGTAAAAACCACTTATGTGTTTGCCTTAACAATAGGCAAACAGACCCAAATTCATAAAGGAGAAAAACCAATTAGAATTACAACTGTAATCCTTTCTGAATGAGGAAGGGTGGACAGAAAGAAATCGCAATTACAAATGCCACCCAACAACAAGACTCTATGAAGAGAAGAGCTTGGAGGATTTTCTGAGTGAGGAAGCTCTCAGTCTTGCAGCTCAGGAGAAGGCTTGTAGGAATCTCTTGCTAGCCAAAGATAGTGGTGAATTGAGGAAGTTGCAAGATGGGCTCCAAAAGCTCTAAGTGTTGTGCTATATGCTTTCTTTCAAACTTCGGCTTCTATATAAGCTCCAGAGGAATGTAGCCGTTTGAAAATGGTCGTTAGAGATCTGGCCATTTAAGGAGAGACCATGATCCTTTGGATGCTAGTTAAAGTTGTTATCCATAAGTCCTTCTGCATTTTTAGCCTTCCCACGGCTTCAGACAAGGCTTGTAGCTTCTTAGCTTAGAGGTCAACCTCTAATTAATTGCTCTGTGAAAGCCCATGCTGAAAACATGTCTAATAAATATCCTGCAACAAAGACATGACAAAAAGGGAGGATACCTCCATACTTTCTGAGGTAGGTGAGTCAGAAAAATAGACAAAGTATGGAAACCTTGGATAGATAGCTTTTCAAATCAATAAAGGATGGACAGACAGTTGCAACAGAAGGTAAGGTCAGGTTCTGACAGTGGTAGGTGAGCCTCTGTCAGATACCATGCGTCTAATAAATGCAACATATCTTCTAAAACATAAGAGGATATGGTCTTATGTCATGAAGCAAGAGACCAATTTGAACAAATGTTTCAAATATATTCATAAACAAATTTAGAAGATTATTTTGAGTATAATATGTCTTATCATTTCAAATATATATTAAAATAATAGTGACCTGATGGAATATTAATATTCAACAATCATACAGGTACAGTAAGTTCAAATAAAGATTATTAAGTAGATGAATCACCACACAAAGAAAAATATACTGTCAAAAATAGGAAAAGTATAAGTACATAAATTGTCAGAGAAGTCGTGTAACATCTCGGGCTTCCGGTTTTCCCCTGTTGTGTGTTTTGGATGACTGGCCGCTAACGCGTCCTGAATGGCCGACGCGTTAGTGTCGCGACGGAGCTGCCCGTCACGACAGTCATCTAGGTCGCGACCACTAGTTGCGTCACGTTCCTGTCACGCCAAGTCAACGGGCCACGACAGGGCTCTACTTTTTGGTCACCTGGCACCTGTCAGAGTGGCAGGCAGGTCAGAGCGGCTGTCGGGTTGTCGCGGCATCCCGGTTGGGTGCGTTCTGGTCACGGTGGGGGCAGCCGTCGCGTTAAGGTTTGTAACGCAACGCCCCGCCCGTTGCATTCTGAGGGCCGGAGGCTAAAAAGCCTTGGTCGGTTTCCCCTTTCCCTTTTCTTTCTTTTCCTCCCTTCCCTCTCTTCTCCGAGGTGGAGAGGCCTTCCCCCCTGTCTTTCTCCGGCGGTGGAGCTTGGTGGAGCGGCCGGTGGCTCGTGCGGAGCGGGAGCGGCGCCGTGGGAGCAAGGAGGAGGTGACGAGCTCATCGTGAAGGCCCCTTGGGGGTTTGGTTTCGTCTAATCTATAGGGATTTCTTGTGCCCGTACTTTTTGGGTGGATTGGGAGTCCTTTTAGGTTAATCCATGCTTTTACAGCTTTCCCCATGCTCCCCTCCCCGTGTTTGTGTGGTTTGTGATGTGTGGGCGACCCCGGGATGTAGCTTCCCAGCGGTCTGCCTTCCGTCTGATGTCGCGACCACCGAGCGCATCGCGACATCAGAGGAGGCGTCGCCCCGGTCGGATGTGACCTTATCGCGGCGCGGGTGGCTGTCGCAATAAGGGTCGTGTCGCGACCCGGTTGCCCGTCGCGACAAGGTTGTTGTCGCGATGCGCTGCCTTGTCACAACAAGGTTGTAGCGACCTGGTTTCCTATCATTACATGAGTATTGTCGCGATGCGCTTCCCGACGTGACCTGCTTGTCATGGTTGCCCTACCCGTCGCGATGGGATCGCGACAGGCTAGGAGGGTGTGACAAGATCTGGTTTGACTCAGGTGTTTTTCGTAGCCGCAGTTGGTGTGTCGGCGTGTGCCCCAAGGCAGGTTTGCCCTTAGGACCTTCTGGTAGGGAACGCGAAAGGTTGGCTCGCTGCGTTCAGTGACCGAAGGTGACACCTTCGTGGCCGTCTCCTAGCATTGGCGCTAGGAGGCTCGCGTCTGTCTAATAATCGATTGTCTGACTGTCAATCGATATTAGAAGAGCAGTGGTTTCTGTTCTGTCTATGGTGTTACGATTTCTCGAGCCGTTCCTTGTGTGACGGCGTTGGCCGACGGCCTTATAGGGGTTTCTGGAAGGGGTGCCGTGCGTGCCTGTGCCTGCTGGGCTTGTCTTGGTTACAAGCCAGCTATGCTGTTTCCGTTGGTGGTTGCCACGGTAGTTCTCTTTCACCGGTGCTCGGTACTTGAGGGCTTGTCTGCGAGACAGGTTGTTACCATTACTTGGGACCCCCAGCCCTGTGCGGCTGTGTCAGAGGGGGTTGCTCCGGGCGGCGGGCGTGCTCAAGTCACAGACTTGGAGCAGAAGGGGAAAACGGTGGGGACAGCAACGTGAGTCATTTGTAGAGCTCTCTTAGCTAGTCTGGGTCTCCGAGGTGGTTGAGGTGCTCTTCTGGTGTGGACCAGCTAGTCCTTCTCACTACCTCGCTCTGCGTTGGTTTCGGAGCAGCGTAGGGAGGTCAGGCATGGGGCTGCAGCGCGGCCAGGCTGCGGTGGTTTGTGGTTGTGTTCTTTGCTATGACTCGCTAGCCTCACTCTACCAGGGAGGTAGTAGGCAGGAGTCAGCGGTTGGTGAGCTGGAGGAGTGGACTGTGTGTCTTCCTCTTAGCTGCCTGTGGCAGTGGCTTGTGTGCTCTTGCGTGACGGTGTTTCTCACGCTGTTTCCGAGATTGGGTTCTCGTCGCCCTAGCCTGCATGATGGTTGTAGCCTAGCCGTGTCTAGTTCTGTGGGCTTGGTTGGTTTGGCCTCGTGGGCCGTGTTTAGTGGTTTCCGCTCTACGGGTTCTCTTGGGGTGCCTTATGCAGGCACCCAACTGTTGTTTTGGTAACCGTTCCTTGGTGTCATCCGTAGTGGCACCGGAGTGTGTAGTTCCCTGACCTCGTGGCGTGTCCGAGGTGCAGGGTGGTTCTGCTTGTGGGCCCTCGACCTTGTGGAGGTCTGACGTGGCCGTGCCTGTGGTAAGACGGTGCTTCTCACATGGTTGCTCGGTGTCTCTCGTGGTGACACCTGGTTGTTCCTTCCTAACCTCGTGGAGGTCCGGGATGTTGGTGCTTGTGTCGTGAGACTCTGGTCTCACGTGGTTGCTCCGGTGTTCCGTGAGCTTCGTTGTCTCGGCGGGTGTGTACCGAGGTGTTCGCTTCCGCATTGTGTTTGACTCCGCTGGTTCTGCGGGAGTCGTGTTGGGCCCGACTCTGGTTGTGGGTCATGGCATTTTCTCTGTTCCGCTACTTTGTAGCTCTCTGCAGTATGTGTTTCCCGCTTTACTGCTTTCTAGAGTAGTTTTGCTTCCGCTTTTGTTGAAGTTTCTGCTGCTCTGGCTAGTAAGGGACTGGTTATCCCGACTCAACCTTGTTCGTGAGGCTCACCCCCCTACTCTCTTCAGATAGGGACTTTCTATCGCAGGAGTTCGTTGCCGAACGGTCGTGGTGGCAGCTTGTTCGCCGTGCGTTACCAGCAGTGTGAGTTGTGAGCGTGAGAGCTCTTGTACCGTGAGTTGAGAGTGGCCTTTTTGCAAGTCCTCAGGGTATGCCCCTTAAGGACTGCACCTTTCTTTCTGTACCTGTACTTTTATTTGGGACATGTTGTACATAATTTCTTATTAATGTACGAACTTTCTTGTTATAGTTATTTGAATTCATTGCTTTTCTCACTGGACTAAATTCTAACCCTTCTGGGTCTTCAGATCTGTGGGTGGCGGCTCGACCTTCGGGGGTCCCTGGCGGGGGTCTGGGAGGTCGGGTCGTTACAGTGGTATCAGAGCTCAGGGGTCCAACGAGATTTGTAATGGGTTAATAACTATGGCGGTGCCAAAGAAAGGTACGGGTACGCTGCTGGCCCGTCCGTGTATAGTTGTTGTTAGGTAAGCATTGGCTCTTTGTTGCAGGTGGCTAGCTTTCCATCAGGGTCCGAGTGTGAGCTGCAAGAGAGTGTTGATGTTGTTGTTGGGTGCGCGTGCTGCGAGCGTGGTTGTGGTTTCGCTTGTGCTGCGGTTGGGTTCGTCCTTGACCTGCGCATCCGTGTGGATGTGTCACGAAGGCTGAGAGAGCCTACGTGTGGTGTGGCCTTCACGGTGCAGGGTTGTAGTCTGCGGAACCAGTCGAAGGTGTCCTTGCCTTGGGTTGTCCCCTTGTTGTTGGGGTGTGTCCTTGTTGGATGTCCCCTTATTGTTAGGGTGAGTCCTTGTTGGATGTCCCCCTCGTTATTGGGGTGAGTCCTTGTTGGATGTCCCCTTTGTTGTTGGTGTAACACCCCGAAAATTTAGTGATTTAAAAACTTTGGAAATAAAGGAGAATAAATTAAATAAACATATTGGAGAGACTTCCAACACCATGTGTTAATGACCCATTAACAAGATTGGGCCAATGGAGTACATTTGGCCCAAGGATATAAAATAAATTGGGACAGGAAATTACCCAAAAATTCGTGTATGTAATTATGCCATAATTAGAGAGGGTAAGTTTGGGTTAAAATTAAGGTAATTAGTCATGCAAGGTAAGCCAAAACCGAACCCAACCCCAATTGGTGGTTTCCTAAACCGTTGCTACCTCCTTTGGAGGAAAGAGTCCATGATTTCTTGGAAAGTAGGAAACAAAACTCGTAGCCCCTTTCCTAGTGTCGTTAGGACTTGTAAATACAACCTAAATCTATAAGAACACATCCTTAAACTCTTGGGGAAGGTTTAACAACGAGTTTTTGTCGTTTGGAGGCAGGCTAGGGCTTCAGAGGAGAAGGAGAAAGGCTGGGAACCTGGAGCTTCATCCCCCTTCATCCTCTGCTGCATCCAGAACATTGACTGGTCTTAGATCTTCATAAGGTAGGTGTTCTCAGGCCAAGATTAAAGAAAACCAACACCATCATGTAGTTCTCTGAGTCTAGGTACATTGCACTTGGTTTGACTAGTTTCATGGAGTATACATTGCGTATTCGCAGTTTTCCCTATGTCGTGCACAGTTAGGGCTTTTCCATTCTTCTTATTATGCATGTGATTCAAGACCGAATTAGACTAAACTTCCTTCATCAAAGTTCTTCTATTTGTAGTCACGATCATCTTTATGTTGAACATTTTGTCCAAAAGTCTTTCTTAGAGAGTTACAAGCATGGTAAGAGAGTCATTGCATGATACTGCGATTTCGGGCTACACTTAGCTTTCTGTTCTTCATATGTTTTCTTAGGATTTGAGAACGAATTAGATCCAACCTCCAACATCAAAGTTCTTCTACTAATTATCCTTGCCATCTTTCATGTTGAACGTTTTGTCTGAATGTCATTTTTTAGAGAGTTATAAGAGGGGAAAGTGAATTGCTGCATGAGACGTGTTTTCTGGTTACACTGGAGTCATATGTTTTTGTCTGTGAGGGCCACTAGTGTCGACACTACTTAAACTAGTGTCGACACACTATCCCAAAACAGCCCAGAAGGTGTTCTGGGAAGGTCTCTAGTGTCGACACTACCTGATCTAGTGTCGACACACTGTCCCAGTTTGACCCAGAAAGTTTCTGGGAGCTGATCTAGTGTCGACACTAGATGATCTAGTGTCGACACACTATCCCATATTGGCCAGAAGGTTTTCTGGAAGCTGTCTCTAGTGTCGACACTACTTGATCTAGTGTTGACACTACTTGATCATTTTGCCTTGTATTTGAAGCATTGTGTTGACACTACTTGATTTAGTGTCGACACTACTTGACCAGTTCTGCATTATTTTGTCTTGTGTTTGAAGCACTGTGTCGACACCAGTCAGGGTGTGTCGACACTACCCTTACAAAAAATTGCATATTTTGGGTCTGATCATTACATGATGTCTACTAGCACGTGCATGATGTTATATAGTATGCATGGACCTAAAAATAAATCAACCCATTGAAAAATAGTAATGATATGAATACTATTCTAATGTGTAATTGTGATTGTCCTTATGTTCATTGGATTATCTTGTGATCTTACTTATTGTCAAATGATAAGATAAGAACATGATATGAATGTGGGGATGAATAATGTTAGTATGGACTTGTTAGTGGTGTTAATGTCATGATTTGCATATGAGTTTCAATAGTTACATGCTTTCCGGTGTTCAATTAATTATTTGTCATATGCATACATGCTAGGAAAGATCCGTGACTCATCACTTACACTTTTGCACGAATAGGCACACCCTCCTTTGGGAATTGAGAGCACATGTTATGCATATGATCTGTCCTTAGAAACATCCTCATGTCAAGACATTAATGAATTATGAAACTTAAGATACGTCGTTATCCTGCCTATTTCTCTTGAGCTATTTGTCATACCTTGACTCTATGAATGATCATGTTCCTTTTTCTATGAGCTTGTCATTGAAACTCTGTGGCCATAATATGAATATGTTTGTTCGGCACAACGTGGGACTCCGGTCCAAATGTGATCTAATGCCTGTGCAAAAAAAGGGGCCTGGTCTGGTCCTGGGGAGGAGCGCCCCAACGTACTTATTAACTGCGGGAGTATGGACTTCTGGTGCTTGGCATAGCACAAACAAATAAGCAAGATTAGTGTGAATGTGCCTTTGTTTGATATGATAAGTCTGATTTGATCTGATATGATATGATTTGATATGATACGTCTGATCATGTGAACACATGATACCTGTCTGAATATGGCCAATCTCTTTTGATATGATTCTACTCTTGAGATATCTGTCCATTGTATATGCAACTCGACATTTGATCTGATATGATATCCGTTCTACTCTGCTATTCAACTTGTTAGAAAAGCATGCATTGTCATCATATTCATATGCATATCTGCCTATTTAAAATGTTAATCATGTATACTAGTGCCCGCACAATATTGAGATGTAAATCCTACTGAGCTAGTTCGCTCACCCCTATCATCCTGCCCTTTTTCAGGTAGTGATGAGGAACCAGTGGAGTCAGATGGGACAGGGCAAGAGTGACGAGCACCTCTCATATGAATAGTTGTCAGCTTAGAAATAGAAATTTGAGTAGTCAATGTATTATAGAAACGTTGTTATTTGATTAATAAACCTTTTCAGTCAATTATTCTTATGTGAGGTTGTATCTAGTTGAATGGAATGGAATAAAGCATACTTTGGTGACCATATTATAGTCCCGAATGTGTTATTATATTCAATTATGACTCTGCGCTATTCAACTGTGATACGCATGTTTGTATCGTTCACGTCCCCCGGTATTTATTCCGCTGCTAAATATCAGGGCGTGACAGTTGGGGTGTGTGTTGTGTTGGCTGTGTGTTTGGCCTTGTGTGCCTGTGCGCCGTTGTGCGCTGCAGTCTGCTCAGTCGACGTCGTTGCTCGAGCTAAGCAGGTGTCTTGTGTGCCGTTTTGCACCACTGGTTGAGCGTTATGACACCTATCTATGGTTGTTGTCAGCCTTGTGCTGACTGGTTGTGAACTCTGGTGAGGTGCTCCCGGAGTCCTTCTCTGCTGGTTCTGGTGGAGGTGAGGTTTTCCCCAGAACTGTGTTGTGCTCATTTCTGGTTGTTGCGGCGTTGCCCTCTGAGTTAAGGTGCATCGCTTGGCTACTGTGTTCTGGTGGTGTTTCCCAGAACTGTTTTGTTGTTGTCCTAGTGAGGGTTCCTCTCCCTCTGGGACTGCTTCTGTGCTCGTTAAAGTCTTCCGTTGTGTTACCTCCTTGGTTTGAAGTCTCTGTTGTCTAGTTGGTTGTCGTTGTGTTGCCCTCAAGGTTGAGGTGCATCGCTTGGATGTGGTCCTGGTGAGGGTTGCCTTCAGGACTATTCCGAGCTCGTTTTCCGCCTACTGTTGTGCTACCTCAGGGTTGAGGTATGCTGCTGTTGTGTTGGTCGGTGCGTTCTGCAGGGTTTTCCCAGAACGGTGCCTTGGTGGTTCTGGTGGAGGTGCTCCCAGAACCAGTTTGTGTTGCTTCCACTGTCTGTTGTGTTCTCTCTGTTGGCCATTTGTTTGGGCTGCGTTCTGGTGATGTTTTCCCAGAATGGCTCTTGGCACTTTGGGTAGAGGTTCTCCCTAAGCTGCCTTGTGTTGTTTTGTTTGTCGCTGCTCTCTCTATGTGGAGATGAGCTATCGTCGTTGCCAGTGGGACTGTCTGTGTTACAGTATGCCTGGGTGTTGTCGGTCAAGGCATGGTGCCTTTGACCGTGTGTGTGGCCGTGGTGCTGGCTAGATTGTCTTCCTGATCATTTTTCAGGTTTCCCGACTGCGCTGGTGGGACTTCGTGTGTCCCTGTGGTCGGGTGGCTTGCTTCGTTTCTTGCGCCCTGCGTGCTCTATCAGATGGTAGTCTGGTGAGTGCCATGAGTGTCTGGCTAGTTTTGCTTCTGTGGAAGTGCCAGTCTCGTTTAGTGGATTTCCCTTGCGTGTGGAAGTGACTCGTTGTGAGGGTCTCCTTCCCCTGCTTTCCGTTGGTTGCTCGGGGTGATGTTGCTCCACTGTGGTGTTGTGTCGCCAAGGTGCGCATTGTTGCGACCTTCTGGTGGAGCCATCTTCCCTTGGGTTGGATTGTTGCGTGCAGTCTGCTTGTCTGCCTCTGGTCAAGGTGGTAGACCTTGACCCTGTGTGCAGCCCCGTGGTTTGGCCGGTTCGCCGAGTTGTTAAGCTTTCCAAGTTTGTTATGCCAGCGGGACCACTTGTGGGTCCATGTGGTTGAGTTTATGGTTGCTTATGCTTCCGTGCCGACACACTCTTGCTGACGGTTGTTTGGTGAGCGTCGTGGTTGTTCGGCAGGCTGTGCCTCCTATGGGAGTGCTAGCCTTGCGTATTTGTTTTCTCTGCTTCCCGTGGGTTGCTTGGGGTGGTGGTGCTTTCACATGGCAGTTGGTGGCGTGTTTCGCACTATGGCGACCTTTGTAGCGAAGGTCCCTCCCCTTGTGCTGTCTTGAGGTTGAGCTGGTTGCTCCCCTCGTGCGCTTCGTTTCCTTGTCGTACGATAGGTTGTGGTGACCTATTGTCCCGTCTCTTGCTGTGTTGGTTTTCTTGTCGCCTAACTGGACGATGTTGGGCAGTGTTCCCTGTGTTCAGTGTGAGGCAGCACCGGGTGTTCTGCTGTTTGGCTTGCTTGTGCAGGCATCGTTCCGGTGCGTGTTTCTCTTGTGCCTCAGCTGTGCTTTGGAGGCACTTGTCGCTGTTGGGCGTGTGGCCCTCCCCACCCGTGGTGGTAGGAGCGGTGCCCTGTGTTTGCACGCTTCTAAGAGCCAATATGGTGGTTGTGCTCTTGAAGCTGCTGGTTCTCCGCGTGTTTTGCTTGTGTGGGCCTCTGGTGGAGAGTCCCTTTCTGTTGGCCTTGAGTTGTTTCAGGCCGTTGGTGCGGTTGTGTACTGCACTTGGAGCGTGTTTCTTTTTCAATGTTTTGTGTCCTTGTGCCTTGAGGGTTCGTGGCTGGTGTGGCCTATTCTACCCTTTTGGCTTGCGGTTTCTTGTGGGTGGCTTTTGGCAGGTCTCTTGTGGAGAGTCCTTCCGGTTAGCCGTGATTGTTTTGGCTGTTGGTGCAACTGTGTTGCATCTTGCCGAGTTTTGGTGCTTGTGGTGGCACCCTCTGCTCATGCTCGAGTGGTTTATTTTCGTGCAGTCTGGAGCCCTGGTGCATTGTGTTGCACTTTGGGTGGTTCCTGGTGCTTGTGTGAGCACCGTGTGTTGTGTTGTATTTCCTGATCGTGAGCTCCGTGCGTTGTTTCACGAGTTTGCTCGGTGTTGGAGGCGTTGAGCTTTCCGCCTCTGGGACACTTTGTGCTGGCCGATGCCTTGTGGCTGTACTGTTACCGCTGTGGGGTGGCTACTTTGCCTCGTCTAGGTAGCCCTATCGGTGGTATGCCAGGCTTTGGTCGCAGCCTGTGTCCAGGTTTCCCCTCTGACTTTGGGGAGCGAGTGTGTTCGGTTGGGGTACCCGGCTTCGGTTTGGGTCCCTCTGAGGTCAACGTGTCATCTTCGACCTCTGCGGTTGTTTCGTTTCCCGTGCAGTTTGCCGACGTCTTGAGTTGACTGGTCTTGCCAACCTCACACGTCTCCTTTGGTTTTATCTCTGCGCATGTGCTTGTAGAGCATTTGGTTTGGTTTGCCGTGGCTCCACGGTCGTTGTGTGTCCTTGTCGGACCACGAGGATGATCTGGGTGAGATCTAGTGGCGCTGACGGACACTGTCTTGCTCGCCGTGGGTTCTCCACGTGCGTGTTTTCCGCTTGGTTTTGGGTCACCATTAAGAAGCTCTCGTTTGGCCTTGCCGTAGGGTCTAGCTGTTGCTAGATGTACATAGCCATTCAGCGGAGTCTTGTGGATGACCTCTTGGCATTTTCCTCGGTTGCTGTCAGTAGCTGGGACCTTTGTCTAGTCACTGGTGACAGAGGGAGTTACTGACCGGTTGTTCTCAACAGCATGGTCTATTGAGGGTTTAGTCATGTAGTTTCCGAGTGGCGTTTTCAGTGTTTCTGGTCGGCTTGGTGCGCGCCGCGCCTGTGGAGTTGTCGTCATCTGCTTGTGTGCTCTACGCCGTTGTTGTGCGCCCTATGAGCTGTCAGATGTATGGTTTGGCACTCCCTTTGTGGCAGGGTCGTGGTGGCGACCATCGGGAAGTCGTGATGCGACTTAGTGGTCCCTTTGCACCTGTTGTGTTCTCCGACCAGGTTTCGCCCTTAATTTCGAGGATGAAATTATTTTTTTGTTAGATGTATTGTAACATCTCGGGCTTCCAGTTTTCCCTTGTTGTGTGTTTTGGATGACTGGCCGTTAACACGTCCTGAATGGCCGACGCAACCTACTTGTCGCGGTTGCCCTACCCGTCGCAATGGGATCGCGATGGGCTAGGAGGGTGCGACAAGATCTGGTTTGCCTCGGGTGTTTTCCGTAGCCGCGGTTGGCGTGTCGGCGTGTGCCCCAGGGCAGGGTTGCCCTTAGGACCTTCTGGTAGGAAACGCGGTAGGTTGGCTCGCTGCGTTCAGTGACCGAAGGTGACACCTTCATGGCCGTGTCCTAGCATTAGAGCTAGGAGGTTCGCGTCTATCTAATAATCGATTGTCTGACTGTCAATTGATTATTAGAAGAGCGGTGGTTTCTATTATGTCTATGGTGTTACGATTTCTCAGGCCGTGCCTTATGTGCCGGCGTTGGCCGACGGCCCTTCTGGGGGTTTCCGGAAGGGGTGCCATGCGTGCTTGTGCCTGCTGGGCTTGTCTTGGTTACAAGCCAGCTGTGCTATTTCCATTGGTGGTTGCCACGCCAGTTCTCTTTCGCCCGGTGCTCGACACTTGAGGGCTTGTCCGCGAGACAGGTTGTTACCGTTACTTGGGACCCCAACCCCCGCGTGCCTGTGTTAGAGGGGGTTGCTCCGAGCGGCGGGCGTGCTCAAGTCACGGACTTAGAGCAGAAGGGGAAAACGGTGGGGACAGTGGCGTGAGTCATTTGTAGAGCTCTCTTAGCTGGTCTGGGTCTCTAAGGTGGTTGAGGTGCTCTTCTAGTGCGGACCAGCTAGTCCTTCTCACTGCCTCGCTCTACGTTGGTTTCCGGAGCCGCATAGGGAGGTCAGGCGTGGGGCCGCAGCTCGGCCGGGCTGCAGTGGTTTATGGTTGTGTTCTTTGCTGTTACTCGCTAGCCTCACTCTACCGGGGAGGTAGTAGGCAGGAGTCAGCAGCTGGCGAGCTGGAGGAGTGGACTGTGTGTCCTCCTCTTAGCTGCCTGTGGCGGTGGCTTGTGTGCTCCTGCATGACGGTGTTTCTCACGTTGTTTCAGAGATTGGGTTTCTCGTCGCCCTAGCCTACATGGTGGTTGTAGCCTAGCCGTGTCTACTTCCGGGGCTTGGTTGGTTTGGCCTCGTGGGCCGTGTTTAGTGGTTTCTGCTCTGCGGGTTCTCTCGGGGTGCCTTGTACAGGCGCCCAACTGCTGTTTTGGTAACCGTTCCTTGGTGCCGTCCATGGTGGCACCGGAGTGTGTGGTTCCCTAACCTCGTGGCGTGTCCGAGGTGCACGGTGGTTCTGCTTGTGGGCCCTCGACCTTGTGGAGGTCTGAGGTGGTCGTGCCTGTGGTGAGACGGTGCTTCTCACGTGGTTGCTCGGTGTCTCTCGTGGTGACACCTGGTTGTTCCTTCCCGACCTCGTGGAGGTCCAGGATGTTGGTGCTTGTGTCGTGAGACTCTGGTCTCACGTGGTTGCTCCGGTGTTCCGTGAGCTTCGTTGTCTCGGCGGGTGTGTGCCGAGTGTGGACGCTCTGTTCTCCGCGCTCCCCGGTGACTGTGGGATCCTCCGGAAGCTTCACGAACGTCGCCGCTCCCTCGTTGGCGATGAAGGGTTGCTGGTTGACCTCGTTTGACTCCCGTTTGACTAAGTTGACTGAGGAGAAAAAGGAGAAACCAGTAAAGTAAAGGGAGAGAAGCGATCGCCAGGGCCTTACCTGTGCCCTGTAGGATCGAGTGATTAGGGGAAACAGATCTAGAGGGGGGGGTTGAATAGATATGTTGCCAATTCTTACGGAAGCTTAATGAGACTTAAAATTACTTTGACTCAAAGATCTAATCACCATAATAATTTACAGATTTGATGTGTGAGTGTGTAAGAGGAGGTGTGAAACAATTGAGCAATTAGTGTGAAACCGCAATCCTATGCAATCATCTAGCGCAAATCAACAAGTCAAACCATTGCACATAGGATTTTTTTAGGTGGTTCGGAAATCACCCCTGTGATCCCTACGTCCACCCCTCACACAGTGAGGACACACTACTGAAAAATTCGAGTACAACTCACACTGCAGCACGACGACTCCAACACACTTGAGTTCAACGACTCACACACAAATTCTGGAGTACAACCACTCCAGAAACTGAGCACACTTGCTCAAACACACACTGAGTGTTCAACTCACCAACACCGAGCACAATGGCTCACAAAACACGAGCTAGATCAAGACCAACATAAATCAGATCCTCTAGCAATGATCTGATCCAAGGTGAATTCGATCACAGAAATTTGTGCAACCCTTCATGCATAAAATCTCATGGATGAATCAGAAGAACGACTTCAGAATAGTAAGAGATAGATACAACTTTTGTGTTCTTCGATGAAGATTCCTTGCAAAAGGTTGAATTGAAGAGTCTTGGAGTTGCTCTCAGTCACTTGGCGGTGCTCTGCTCTAATTGCCTTGAATCGCCAGAAACTCTCTCTTCAATTGCTTGCTTCTGCTGGATCTACTCCCTTGCGAAGTGCTCCAACTCCTTCTGCAGAGCTCTTCTTGGCTTCCTCGTGCTTTTCCAGGGAGGTAGATGGATCACCACAGCAACGAGATGAGCAGGAGCAGGAGATTCCCATTTTGCCGCCAAAAGCTTTTTCTGGAATCTTCTGGAGGTCTCTCCTTGGCTTGGGGGCCAATTAGTGGGGTATATATAGCCCTACATGTCCAATTGTACCATTGGAGTGTGTGGGCACATGATCCAAGACAGATTCTATTGAACCCCAAGCATCCACGTGTCCAGATGAATCATAAGTTGAAATTTCAGCCGGAGTGTGTCGACACTACCACTGAGTGTGTCGACAAACTGTCCCATTTGTGCAAAAAGGGTCTTCTGGATGCTGGGTCTAGTGTCGACACGACCACTGAGTGTGTCGACACACTGTCCCATTTGCGCAAAAAGGGTCTTCTGGATGCTGGGTCTAGTGTCGACACGACCACTGAGTGTGTCGACACACTTGACCCTGTCTTCATAAAAAGGCTTCAGGGATAATGACCCAGTGTCGACACCATCAATGGATGTGTCGACACTACCATTATAAAAGTTGTATATCCCTGAGTATTTAACACATAGGTCATTAGTACAAGGCATTATCATCAAAGTATGACGTGTAAAGTATTTGAAACATGTTGTTTGAGCATTGTTATTGCATAAATGAGGTAAGTAACATGTTCCACCCATTAAGCATTAAAATCACAAAATGTCATCATCAAAACTATAAGGAGAAATACATCAAAACCACACTCAACCCAACATTCTCCCCCTTTTTGATGATGGCAACATTAAGTCAACATGAAATTTTGATTTTCTTAAGGATGTGATTTTAAGCCATTCTTTCACAAAATCCAAGCACACACACTGAATGAATTTCAACAACTTGATTAACTTCATCAAATGTCATTGAAAGAGGTTTTACAAAATATGACAGTTGTCACAACTAGAACAAAATATTACTAACAACCATCTCTTTTCAAAATGAACCAAACAGGATATGACATTCACATATAAAGAGTATTTGTTGTATGACATTCACATCTAAAGAGTATTGCTGTGACAAACACTCCTTTAACAAAATGAACCAAACCCTTCTCCCCCTTTGACATCATCAAAACAAGACATCCATCAAGAAGATGGAGGTGGAGGAGAGATAGGAAGTAAAATAGACTCTATAGACTTCATCTTGGTCTCCATAGCAGATAAGTTTGATCTCAGCTAAGTTTGCATGGTTGCCAAATGAGTATGCAGCAAAGATTCCATTCGTTGATGATTATCATGAATGTGCTTTTGAAGTGTACTGAAATTAACTAGAACTTGAGATGCAGTGGAAGATGAGCTTGGCATATTGCTTGATGGTTGGATATTTCTGAGAACACCCTTGATTTCTGACATTTCCTCATCAATGTGAACTAAGACTATCTTCATTCTATCCATATCATCAACCAAGTGAGCAAATGACAGTCTAGTCTTAGACACTTGTGTGACTGTTTCTTGACTATTGAAAAGATCATTCTGAGAGTTAGCTAAAATGCCTTGGAGAACTACTTCAAGCCTATCTTGAAGTTCTTTCAGTTGGCCACATGCATCTCCCAAGGTACCAATAAGCATGTTGAACCTATGAGTTGCATGTTCTGCCAGCTCTTATTGTCGAATGAATTTACCATTTACTGTATTCTCAAACCTCTGAATTCTGAGCTCAAATCTGTCAGCCAGCTGTTGTATAGAGGAGTTGAGGGTTGCAAATTTTTCTTCAAGAAAGTTGTATAATTCTAGAGGAACAGAAGGCCCACCATAAGAAGTTGATGCTGAACCAGGGAATTGATGAAAGAAAGATGGAGGATTCACATCATGATGTAGAGGTGAGGAGCCATGTTGAGTGGGTGAATGGTGTGTATCATGAGGAATTTGAACCTCAACCTCAGATAGGGGCTGAATCTCTGGAGCAACTTCTGGTGTTTGAATAGCAGGAGGTTGTGCCTCTACTTCAGGTGCAGCATGAGGCTCAACAATTGGTCCTCGAGAAACTTGAGCACCCTCAATCCGAAAGCCCATAAATTTTTCAAATATTTCAAACAATAAATATTTGATTTTGGACTAGACTGAACTTTCTCATGTGCAAAAGAAACACCAAAATGATCAAACACAGTAGTCAGGTGAGCAGCATAGGGCAGTGATCTATGAAGATCCTTCCTGGTTGTTTCTGACAGAATTTGGTGCATGATCACATGCAAATTGACTTTGATATCCTTCTTCATACAATATAACACAAACCTTTGAATGTCTGTGAGCCTATCTCTTCCACCACCCTGTGGTGTGATGATTGTGGTGAGAATGTGATGAATCAACCTAAGAACAGGTGGAAAGTTGTTTGCGTTGAATCTAGTGACATAGGTTTGCCTGGAGTCTGATTGATCATGAGGAAGACCAGTAAGCAATGTGTATGCTTCATGCAAATCAAATTCAAAATCATGGTAGTCTTCCCCTTCATCAGGAAACTTGAACAGTGTAGAGGCCAACTCAGTAGTTAGGAGAATAGAAACCCCTTTCACTTCAGATTTAAAGCCCTCTGGTACATCAGTCAAATTCATGTAAAATTCTTGTACCAAACGAGGATAGAAAGTGCGGAACGCAGAACTAAAATGCAGCTAGCCTTGAAACTTGAAAAAATTAATGAAGTCAGGAAATGCACTGGAAAAAGCTTCATCTTGCAAGTCAACGGCTTGTGGCTTGAGAATAGGTTTTCCCTCAGTGATTATTTTGGAGGGTGTAGCCTCAGAAGGATGAGAGGAACCGGATGAGGTGGAAGATGATTCCTCTGAAGTGTCTGAAGAACTGGAAAGAAGTTTCCACCGAGGATGTCGAGGCACTCTGGGGGATTTGCCACGATCAGAGGATGACAGCCTACCTCACTTGGAGGGTGTTGCATAGGAATAGGACACAACCTGTGGTTGTGTCAGATCATGGCGGCGTTTGCTCCTGCGTTCAATTGGGGGCTCTTCAATGACAACCCCGCGCGCAGTAGCCCTAGACCGCGCTCCCCGTTTTGGCGTTTGCTTGGGAGGCATCGTAGCAAACAGGGAAGGAAGAAGGAGAAGAGAACGAAGATGATGGAAAGGAGGAGGAGATGGCGGGAACAAGAAGAAATCGCCTAGTTCTGTGGATATGAAATGGGGCAGTGCGTCGACCAACACAAGAAGGCAGATAAAAAGGTCCCACGCAAGAGATGAAAAGGTGGGATGTGCTGCCGGAACACTTTACTCTAAACAAGGGGTAATAAAGAAAACCGCCTGGAGAAGCAATAGTGTCGACACATGAGGGGACTGTGTCGACCTGATCAGGGATGGTGTCGACACATGAGAAGGACTGTGTCGACCTGATTGAAGAACCACTGATGATATGTAAAAAAAAATGAAATGAAATGAAATGAATCCTTTAGATTGATGAAAGATGGATAGAATCAACTTGTCAAGGATTTTTAATATGTCAAAGAATTCATTTGTCATTTCTTAACAAAAGCCCATTATTAATTCAAGTGTTAAACAACAACCTACAAGATATGTTCATTAATTGTAATGAAACACTGAAATGACATTTTGAATAAAATAGAACATTCAGCACAGTCAATGGCAATCATTCATATTCTTCTAATCCAAAGTAATGAAAATTTCTTTTAGATTGAAGTCAATTGTGATGAAACTAAACAGTCTTAAGCAAGCTGAGTTGGGGCAAGGTTGTTTGTTTTGTTGGATTCTCCTTGGACATTTTTTTTAAAATCAATCTATCAAATGTAGTAAATCTTTTTCACATAAGAACTAATGCTTTTTACACATCATAGTCCCTGGTTACTAAAGATTTGCCCATTATCCAGTTTCAAGGGGCAAATGATAACCTTTGGACATGAAAATATACGTTTTACACGCCAATATTTCCAGGTACTCAGTCATCATCAATATTGTCGATTTTTTTTTTTGTTTAACCCCTTTGAACAGAGATATAAAAAACACTTCATGACATACAGGGCACTTCATTCTTTGTGAAGGTTTGTAGTTTCTCAGCATTAGTGCCATTGCTCTGTTGAATGATAGAGTTAAGGAGAATGTTATAAAATGAAAGCAACCTTTTCCCACATCAGTTGTAAAAGAAATGTCTAAATTCAATGCACAAATGATCTTCATGTCTTGAAAGAAATTAAATTACTGTAGGATTTTAGAATATAGTTGAGGATTGACTGTAAGGATGTAGTAGATCAGTCAAAATTCATTCTGGGGTTTCTTTTGAAAGGATTAATGAACATGTCATGAATAGGAGTTGTGATAACTCAAGGAATTAATCCTAAAGTTATGTAAGAAAAGAGTTATGAATTCTTTAACTCCCCCTGAATTGTTGATCCCAGAAATCCTTCATCAAGCTAAAGAGAATCAAAGGTTTTGAAAGAAGACTAAATGATCTTTTTTTTTTTTGAAGAACAAAGACTCCCCCTCAACAATTGCATATATGACTCTTGATACTTGGCGGAGACATATACTCTCACATAGTGAAAGTACCCAGACAAGCGTAACTTGTCTTTCTTCAAATCACCATTTGAAATACCAAGAATTTCAATGCAATGTGAGAGTGATGAATTTATTTAAAAAGGTGGAGAGTGTTGAATTTGAAAAGAAGATAGATATAAGAATGTAAAAGAAGGAAATATTTACACCGTGAAGCAATGACTCCCCCTCAGAGTGTGCCTGAACAAGGACACACACAACACTCAACCCAATGATAGAAGGTCAAGAAGAATAAGGACATTTGCATAACCCAAGCTCTCTCCTTAAGGATGAAAATCTATTTTCTGGAAGAGGTTTAGTGAAGATATCAGCAATTTGTTTTTCGGTTTCAATGAAAAGAAGTTCAAAAGATTTCTTACCCACTTCATCCCTTAAGAAATGATGTCTTATCTCAATGTGTTTTGTGCGTGAATGCTGAATTGGGTTTTTAGACAAATTGATAGCACTAGTGTTGCCACATAAAATGGGAATGCATCCTAACTCATGATTATAGTCTAGGAGCTGGTGTTTCACCCAAAGGATTTGAGTGCCACAACAACCAGCTGCAACATACTCAGCCTCTGCAGTGGATAGAGCAACTGAGTGTTGCTTTTTGGAAGCCCAAGAAATCAGGCATCCACCTAGATATAAGCACAAGCCACTAGTACTTTTTCTATCAAGCTTAACACCGCATAATCAGCATCACAATAAGCAATTAAATCTAATTTACAACCAGCAGGATACCAAATGCCAAGTTCACATGTTCCAACAAGATATTTAAAGATTCGTTTGACAGCTAACATGTGACTTTCCTTAGGATAGCTTGAAACCTTGCACACAAGCATACACTGAATTGAATATCGGTCTAGAAGTAGTAAGATAAAGTAGAGATCCAATCATACCCCTGTATGTCTTTCGGTCTACTGACTTACCAAGTGAATCTTCTTCTAGTTTTACATTTACTGCAATTGGTGTGCTTGAGTGCTTGAGGTTCTGAAAGTTAAACCTTTTCAGAATTCTTTGACATACTTTGTTTGACTTATGAAGATCCCTTCACTGGTTTGGTTAACCTGCAGTCCCAAAAAGAATTGTAAGTCACCCATTAAACTCATTTCAAATTCAGTTTGCATTTGGTCAGCAAATTCAGTGCACAACCCTTTATTTGTGGATCCAAAAATTATGTCATCAACATAAATTTTGACAGCATTTATTTGTTTATTTACTATTTTTGTGAACAGAGTTTGATCAACATTACCTCGAGTGTATCCTTTCTCCAATAAGAATGAACTCAAACGGTCATACCAAGCTCTTGGAGCTTGCTTAAGACCATAAAGAGCCTTATGAAGTATGAAAACATGATCAGAAAATTTTTCATTTTCAAAGCCTGGAGGTTGTTCTAAAAAAATATTTTCTTTGATGTATCCATTTAAAAAGCACTTTTGACATCCATTTGGTAAACTTTAAATCTCAGAGATGATGCAAAACTAAGAAATATTCTCACAGCTTCTACCTAGCTACAAGGGCATATGACTCTTCATAATCAATGTCAAACTCTTGATTGTACCCCTTGGCAACTAGTCTAGCTTTATTCCTAACAACCTGTCCATTTTCATTCAATTTATTTCTAAACACCCATCTAGTGCCAATAACAGATTGGTCACTTGGTCTAGGTACTAATTCCCATACTTGATGTCTATCGAATTGATGAAGTTCATCATGCATTGCATTGATCCAATCCTCACTCATTAGAGCTTCATCAATTGACTTGGGTTCAATTTGGGAAATTAGTGCTAGAGGGTCTTGAATTATTGAATTCAGAAAGGATGATCTAGTTCTAACTCTATCATGCACATTACCAACTACATTCTCAATTGGATGATCACTCAAGAATCTATTTTCAGGAATTACCTCTTGAGATGCATTCAAGTCTGGAACAATATTACCTGATCCACTTGTGGTAGGTGAATGGTTGTCCAGAGTTTCAAGAGAGTCTTTGTTTTCTTCAACAGTTGGTGAAGGGTCAACAATAAAATCATCTTCTTCTTTGTTTTGAGGAACCCTGCAAGATGTAGAATCATCAGTTGAGAAAGAGTTTTCATCAAAAACTACATGTGGAGATTCTTCCACAGTTTTATTTTTTTTGAGAATGTACACTCTAAAAGCTCTAGAAATTTCTGAATAGCCAAGAAAAATGGCTTCATGACTTTTGGCATCAATTTATCAAGATTTTCTTTATTGTTGTTATGTACAAAGCATTTGCAACCAAAGACTTTAAAGTAAGACAAAGTTGGCTTTTTGTTTTTCAACAGTTCATAGGGGGTTTTTCTGATTTTTGGTCTGACCAATGCTCTATTTAGAATATGATTTTCTGTGTTTACAGCTTCAGCCCAGAAGGATTTGGGCATTTTGCTTTCCAAGAGCATGGATCTAGCCATTTCCACAGTGTTCTATTTTTCCTTTCCACAACTCCATTTTGTTCTGGAGTTCTTGGAGAAGAGAATCTGTGGAAGATGTTTAGTTCAGCACACAAATCAGAAAAGGTTTTGTTTTCAAATCTCCCCCATGATCAGTCAAAATGGATTTTATTTTATGTGAAAACCTGTTAAGGCAGAGGTGCAGAAGTTCCTAAATTCTAGACAAGCATCACTCTTGTGGATAGGAAATAACCCATGTATATCTAGTAAAATCATCAATGATGACAAGCCATATCTTTTGCCACTAAGACTAAGAATCCTTGTTGGTCCAAAAAGGTCCATATGAAGTAATTCTAGTGGCTTAGATGTGAGTACATCATTGAAGATTTTAAAAGATTTCTGGTTTGTTTTCCTTGAGCACATATTGTAGACACCCCGATTGCGACTAATGGTTGAACCACATTTCTTTTCACTTCAGTGGGCCCCTAATTGGTCACTCACCTTGAGCCCATCATTAGCCTTGATTTGAGCCCTTATCATTTAAATTACCTTGAAATCCCCCCATTATCACTTTGAGAGAATCCTTAGGATCAATAACTCTTATTCATTTCATGCGGTTGGCTGATAATTCACATAAATTTCGATTTTATAGTCGCGACGCATTGTGGCGCCGCGTCTCTGAGTCGCGACGGTCTAGGCTGCCGCGACAGCCCATGCATATCCATGCACGTGGCAATACTATCGCGACGCTCTGCCCTGTCGCGATTCCATGATGCGACCCTACGATACGCCGCGACAACAGCTGCACATGCAGGCCTCCGCAACCACCTCCTATTTATCCTCCCATGGGTTTAACTTTATCCTTAGGGAATATCTCAACCCCTTGGGCGAGATTTGTGCCCTAGGGACTCTCCTTGAGGACCCCAAGGACTCTTCATCCGATTTTGGGTGAGGTTTATCTCCCATTTTAATTAATTCTCATTCTAAGGAGATATTATCTCTTAAAGGCTCTATAAAAGCAAGGCCTTCTCTTGATGGACGGGGAGAGCCTCATTTTTCACCCCGAAGGGCTGCCGAAATCTCCTCTCACCAACACTTAGACTCGCAGCCCTCCCATTTTTCACGTTTCCCACACATCCCACTCCTCAAAAGCTCCTCATTCCTTCATCAACGGAGGGTGGAATGTGTGAACGGCGACTCCAACACTTCCCTGAAGCCTTTGCACAACATTTGGGATGATCATCAAGCCAGGGAGTCGCCCTTATGGGGCTTATCCTCTTCCCCTTTCCCTTTTTCTTCATTTCTTCATGCATCTCATTTATTTTCTAGATAGGTTGCATCCATTTTTCACCCACGTTTTCCACACACCCAAGGGGTTTAAAAACCACCCCCAGGTGCGTTACCACCATAATCTCGTGTCTCCCTTCATTTTTAGAATAAATACTACACTTAACAATTCTAATAGGATTTTTCTTTGTTTCTCCTTTGTTTGGCAGGCACCCAAGCTTTTCCATGAGGAGCTCTTGTTCTCCAGCCGGCTGGAGGACGGGAAGGAGGTCCACACCCATCATCTCCCGCAAAGAAGAGAACGCGACAGAGGTGGACGACACGACAATAGACGCGTCCATCATGGCGGACGCGTTATCAGGCTGTCCGCGTCAGTCGTAACGACTGCGACATCAGGTATTCCTCCGTTCTCTTCCCCCCTTTCCTAGAGTAGTTAGCCCGCGTTATTTCTCTTCACTTGGCAACTATCTAGGTGGCGATCACATCCTATTTTCCATGCTATCACATTTGATATTCATGTTTGTGTTGAGGGGGGTACAATCCCCATGATTACACCTTTTGGCGATCACGGTGGGACATTCAGTGCTACCCTCGTGGATTTAGTTTGCCTACCTGCCATGTTTTATGCCTTGTTTGTTCTTTTGGTGCCCTGTTAGTCTTTTGTTCCCTATTTCCTGCATTTTTTGGCGCTCGGGTCTTGTCGCGATGTATCGCGGTGACTCGATCAGATCGCGTCGTCCGATAAGGACGCGTTACCAGGTCAGTGCTTTCCTTCTCATATCTATCTTGGTTTTCTTCTATGAGATCATGCATCCCTGTTCTATTTCCCTGTACCATGTACTGTCGTGTTTCTGGATGTTAGAATCCTATTAGGGTTCAGATTTTCATTTTATTTTTACTTGTAAGTTTTCGGGCTCTGTCGTGGCGTGGCGCACGGACGCGATCGGGTCGCGTCAATGGTAGGCGTCGCGTTACCAGGTATGCTTTGTATGTTAATGTCTTGATCCATGAGCCGGCTTCTGAGTGTTTCCTGATCCATGCTGTATTAGTTTTAGCATTTTTTGTGCCTTTATTGCCTGTTAAGATAGTCTGTGTGAGTCCGGTTTGGTGACCTTTTGTTCTCGGGGCTCTGTTGTTATCGCGGTAGGCCGCCCTGTCGCGATAGGGTCGCGGTGTACCGGCTGCCGCGACTCCACCGAGGGCTATTTTCCACCCTGTTTTGTTTTTACTTGTCACTTGTGCATAAATTTTGGGCACTTAGGCCCTTGCATACACTCTTCGTCCCATTTGTTCAGGTTCCCCCTTGGTTGAGTGAGCCCTCTCACCTACGAGCACTCGTAGGCTGGCTCGGGCCCACCTTTCGAGGACCTCCGTAAGTCCCCGTGACTGTACGCACGTTGCGGTTCACCGGGCCAGTTGTACTCATTGTACCCCTTAGTCTGAGCCACCCCTCGCGCGTGAGTATCCCACCCCTTAGCTACATCGGAGGACTCGAGTTCTTACCTGTTAACTTCCATTTGGCCGAGTGATATCTCCTTAATCAACTTACTTAAAGGTCAAGTGCGAACTTTAAGAAATTTGCGCATTAATCATGACAACTTGAGTGCTTCGGTTCATCCCTCCTCATCTCAGTCTTTCTTGTTGTGCTAGAGTCTAGGTGTTGTCAGTATCACCCCCCTATTTTGTTGTGGGGGTGCATGCGTCATTGTTTAGGGAGATTGAGTCAGTCCCCTCCAATCCTTGTATTCTATCATAATCCCTTGTTCGACATGGACCAATTTCGGGTCCTTGCCGACGATGTCCTACCTATCGGGCTGCTCGAGGAGGTGGCCCAACCCCCCGCGGCCATACTCCCGGGGCATATCCAACCTCCCCTCATCATCGGGAGTCAATCCCGTCCTTCTTCTCCTTCAAGGGGGGATGACCCCCACTCACAATTCAGTCAGCTCCTTCCCCATCTCACTTCGGACCAAGTCCATGAATTTCTAGCCGCTGCCAAGGGGAAGCGACCTCTATCCCCCTCTGGTTAGAGTTCAGTCCGACCGGCGGATTCCTCTGCCCATGTTGCCTCAGCACCCCACCTTCCTTCCTCAGGGGCAGATCCTACACCCCTCCGTCCTCGGGCCATCCATTTCTCTAACCAGCTACCCTCATGCAAGAGAGGTCCGGCCTCGATCCCCTCCAACTTCAACATATTATACGGCCGAGCCTGCTCCCCTCCCCTGCGAGAGGTCTTACTCTTTTGAGCAATCTCGCTCCCTTGTTTCTGCCCATCATGTTCAAATCCCCTCTGACTTCTTCGCGGAGTGGACAAGTATGAAGAAGGAGCTACATGACCTCAGGAGGCAAATTATCCTCGCAAGGTAGCCGATATTGCTCTCCCATCGTTCCAATACCTCCGGGTACCACCCCAGTCGGAGATCCCCATTTACCGGCGATACTCTGGGGTAGGGGACCCATATGTTCATTTAAAAGATTTTGTTTATGAATCTGCACCGCACAAGTATGACCGCCACCTCATGGCATACTTGTTAAGAAAATCTTTACATGGTCCAGCTCTGGAATGGTTTTATTCTTTGCCCCTGGAGGAAGCCGAGGATTTCCAGATTGTTCAAGAGAGGTTTCTACAGCAGTTTCAAGATCGGGTCGGACCCGAATACTCTTTTGTAGATCTAGTAGCTGAAAAGATGAAGCCCGAAGAGGAGTTCTTGACTTATGCTGACCGGTGGCGTTCACTGGCCGCCAAGGTCCGTTGTCCCATGCCGGAGGATAAGAAAGTCAAGCTATTGATCTCCAATGCTACACCAACCTATCGAGCCATCTTAGCCATGAATGACATCACTACCATGCACCAGCTATACAGCCGAGCCCATTTCATTCAGACTCAACTTAAGGACTCGCCCATACACTCTATGTTTGAGACCCCTAAGTCCCGTTACGCCAAGAAGCCTCAAGGCCCAGTCACCGAGGGGATCCAAACCAATGAGCAAGTAGGTGCGGTAAGTAACCCTCAAGGCCCGGTAGGTAGGTCTCCATATACCCAGCAACCCCAGCAGCCATGGAATAACAATAGGCAGCAACCTCCCCAAGGTCAGAACCCTCCACAAGATCAGCGCCAGTACTCCCAAGTTCCCCCTCCTCAGAATGGCTATGCCTCCAGAAAGCCCAATGGACCCAAAAGAGCCCACTATCCTCCTCTGCCCGAATCTTTGGCCGATGTCTTCGCAGCCCTCATGTCCTTGGATGCTCTTAGACTCCCTCCTGAGAAGGCAAATTGAAATATGGCAATAGACCAAACAAAGTAATGTGTCTACCATCGCCATCCGGGCCACAATGTGTCGGATTGTTTTCAGTTCCGAGACATAATATATGACCTTCATGAGCAGAACCAAATTGATTGGGCAGAAATGAAAAGGTTAATTCAGACATTGAGAAACCAGCAGGGTCAGAGGCAACAGCAGCAACAGCAGCAGAGGCGACAGCAGCCGCAACAACAACAACAGTAGAAACAACAACAACAACAGTTCTAGCCCTTCCAACAACAGTACCAGCAACAGCACAACAACAGCAGCCGCAGCAGCCGGAAATGACCTTGGCATAATTCGCACCCCATGCCACAACACCAGCCTACTCCAATCCCCAACCTGCTCCACCACCTCCTCCACCCGCGCATGTTAACCTAGTCATCCACCACCCACCACCAGAAGCTCAGTGGCCTTCGACGATGAGCATGAAGTAGGCCAGCTTCTGGTTATTTCCCATATCACACCCCCTGCCACCACGCCTACATCCACTGGCCTCACTCCTTTGCACCCACTATCGCCACCATCACTTCACCATCTTATAACCCCCCAGTCATATCATCTGTTGTCCCTTCATCCAGCAACATCTCTCTTTCCCCTACGCCAGCGCCATTACTAGCCAACCCCCCATCCTTGACACCTCACCCCCCCTCCACTCCACCATAACCTCGCCCTGCGGAGCGGGTTGATGTTCCATCAGATGTATCCTAATGCATCTGTACCCTGCCAAGTCAACCAACGCAGCAGTCCAGCACCCAGCAGCAGCAAGACATGGAAGAGATAGATCCGGTCCCGGGGACCCAATATGACATTCTGAAACATTTGGATCAAAATCCCGCCAAAATCTCCATATTAGAGCTAATCAAAAGGTCATAGACTCACCAAGATGCCCTAAGGGCCTTCCTGCAAAGGGTCATGGTAAGTGAGGACATGAACCCCGACAATCTACCATCTGTACTTTCTATTGTGAACAGGGGACCCACTATTACCTTTTCGGATGGTGAATTAGCTGCCCCTGAAGCCAGGAAGATGCCTTTGTGTGTGACACTCACTATAAACAAGGTGGCCATTGATGCAGCGCTAGTAGATACGGGGGCTTCCATTAATGTATGCCCATTGAGCACCCTAAGAGCCTGCAACATCTCAGAGCACCAATTGCAGCCTACCCCCACCACTATAGCTGCCTACGATAATTCACGACGTGCTTGTCATGGGATTGTCACGTTGCAAGCAGAACTAGAGCCACTTGTCATGTCGATTGAATTTTATGTGTTGAACATCGATCACACTTACAAGGCCATCCTGGGGCGCCCGTGGATTGAATCACTAGGGGCAGTACCTTCCACGGCACATCAATGTTTGAAATTCCCCTTCCAAGGGCGAATAGTCAAGGTTAAAAGCGTGGCAACAACCCACACAGTGGAAACAGTTGAGAGGTATTACCATCAGTCTGGCCATCGAATAAGCCCATTATCTCGGTGCTTGATGTGAACTACCATGGCCTTATACTTTCTCTTCTAATCGCCCGATTGGGTCCCCATCAGTGACAGCCGTCAGAAAGGATGTGACCACAAATGCAAAAGGTGGAATATCATGTTCAGGCTCGGTTATCAATCAAGGAAAGGCTTGGGTTCTCATCTCCAAGGGAGGATCAAGACATGGTCAGCATAAAGAAATTCACAAACATGGTCTAGGATACTCAGAGTGGGCTGCGTTCTCATTTTCTGCACAGTCAGACCATGGCCCATTCACCTGGACACTGTATGAACATTTTGTCGGAGGGCCGGTGTAGCCTGGGTACAATACTACAGTGGAAGAGGCACCAGGTCAGCATACCAAGCCCTGGAAGCACAACGACCCAACAAGAAGAAGAGAGCCGAGACAGATATAGAAGCACCTGATCTTGAAGATTTGATTTCATCACTCAGTCTGTTATTTGAGGAACCAGAAGCCGAAAAGAAGATCCAGAATCAGAGGATCTCAGCCGCTTGTTCAGTGAAGATGACGAGCCACAGTCTCAGCAACAGCAGTAGCATCAGCAGCCACCACCAAGCGACAGTTGCTTGGATTTAGTGAGAAAGTTGAGATAGTCAGTTCAGCCGATCTAACAAAGGAGCTCTGGCCAGGGTTTTCCCGGCCTCCCAGTCATTTCATTTCATCCATCTTTGTCTAAATTTTGATTTTATTCCCTTATCTCCACCCATCATTCTCCAATTTTCCCCCGACGCTCTTGAAGCATTAATCCGCCCTTCACCTCTCTTCACCATCTTCCTTAATGGCTCGGTCCTATCTTTTTCCGAAGCCTTCTAATGTATGTAGTTCTTTTTATAGCTCAAAAAAAACAAAAAACCAAAAAAAAAACCAAAATAAATAATAAATAAATCAAAAAATCAAAAAAAAGGTGTGTTCCTTCATTCGTTTTCCCCTCTTTTCTTCGGACTGCGATCCTCATCTTCTCCTTTTCCTTTTCTTGACGGTGACCTCATCTTCTCCTTTTCCTTTTCTTTGGACGGCGATCCCCGTCTTCTTCTCTTCTCCTTTTCGTCGGATGGCGATCCTCGTCCTCCTTTTCCTTTCTGACTCACCCTTCCCGCTTTCTGCGTTCAGCTGTCTAGCTCTCACACTCTCCCGACGGCGATCCCCATCACCCTCGCATTTCCCTTTTTCTTCGACGGAGATCCCCGTCACCCGGCAATCCTTCTCTCCTGCTGGCGGCGATCCCCGTCACTCCCTTTTTCCCCTGGGCGGCAATCCCCGCCCTTTCTCTCCTTCTCCTCATCTTTACTTCGCCTGTTGACCGACAGGGTCATTTTGGGCGATCTGGGTGAGGGCCTTCTGTTCCCCTACACCCCAATTCTCTTGCCGGCACCCTGAGTTCGGGTGGTCTGCCCCTCCTCAGTCCCATCGGAGGACCATTGCGGCTCTGCCGCACCCTTTCTTCCCTTTCCATAAACCTCTGACCTCCTCCAAGCCGTTTGTAAATATCAAATCTAGTCTAGATTCAGGGGAGAATCTAGCAAGTCCCCGTCCCCGTCTAGAAAGAAGAGGGTAGTGGCATACCCCGTAGATATTTGTTGGACCTAGTGCAAAGGTGTTGCGCTCTTCTAGCTGTCGAAGAGTTCGTCCAAGAAGCTATAGTTCTGAACATAGAGAGTCTGCGTAGAGAGGAAGGGTTAGATGATGGATTCGGAGTGTATGAGATCTTAGCCGAAGATGACCCATCAGATGAAATGATTGCGAATAGAAGATGCTACCGAAATGTATGCTAGCGTATGAGGAGATTTGATGAACCAATCTCGGCAGTAGATGAGCCAACCAAAGAGGTAAACGTGGAACAAAGAGGATCCAAGGCTCTTGACCATAGCTTCCAGTCTTCCTCCTGAAAGAAAGGCACTCATAGAGATGCTAAGGGAGTTCAAGGATTCCTTTGCCTAGTCCTATGACGACATGTTCGGCATTGACCCCGAACTGGTAGAACACAGGTTAATTTAAAGCCAGGGGCAGTTGCCGTTAAGCAAAAGTTAAGGAGGTTCCTCCCCCCACATCGCGTTAAAGATGAAGAGAAATCGATAAACTACACAAAGCCAAGTTCATCTGTGTAGTCCTTTATCCATTGTGGGTGGCAAACATAGTCCCGGTGATGAAGAAAGACGAAGGGTGTGCATCTGCATAGACTTCCGGGACTTAAATAGGCATGTCCAAAGGATGATTTCACATTACCACTCATTTGGATGTCTTAATTGATAATACTGCAGGATTCGAAACTCTATCATTCATGGATGGGTATTCAGGCTATAATCAAATTCGTCTAGCCCTGGAGGATCAAGAGAAGACTTCCTTCACCACCCCCTGGGGAACATATTGCTATGTGGTCATGCCGTTTGGACTGAAGAATGCCGGCGCCACTTATCAAAGGGCAATGTTAGCTATCTTCCACGACATGATACATATTGATGTTTGGTCTACGTGGATGATATCGTGGTGAAGTCTCAGACCCAAAGAGAACACTCCTCCGTACTTGCCAAAGTGTTTCGTCGCGCACAAGAGCATCAGCTGAAGATGAATCCGAAGAAGTGCGTATTTGGGGTTTCTTCAGGAAATTGCTAGGGTTTATAGTTAGCAAACGGGGGATTCAAATAGACCCTCACAAGGCCAAGGCAATCAATGAGATGCTCCTCCCAAGAACATATCTGAGCTTCGGAGTTTGATCGGTCGGCTTCAGTTCATAAGGAGATTTATATCTCAGCACTCCCAAGGTGCCGTCCTTTCTACAAACTGTTGAAAGGAGGAGTCCATTTTGAATAGAACACTAATGCCAAGAAGCCTTTGATGACTTAAGAGTTCTCATGATCTACCCGTTCTTCAGCACCTATCCCTAGAAAACCCTTAATCCTATATCTGTCAACTATTGAGGACTCCCTAGGAGCTGTCCTTGCCCAACATGACGAATCTGGCAAAGAAAGGGCAGTTTATTACCTATCTAGGCTCTTTAATCCTTCCGAGCTCAAACTCACTACAATGGAGAAACATGTGCAGCGCTAGTTTGGGTAGTGTAGAAATTAAAGCACTACTTTCTAGCTCATAAGGTGAGTTTGATTTCTAGAATGGACCCCTATTAGGTATCTCCTGAGAAGCCAGTCCTCGCTGACAGATTGGCACGCTGGCAAAGTTTCCTCTCTCCATTCGATATCACTTCTATAGTTCAGAAAGCATAAAAGGGTATGCCATTGCTTGAGCACCTTGCTCACCTCCCTCTCCCCCACAGTGACAACGGTTCAAGAGGAATCCCGACTGAAACCTGTCACATCGTCTCTCGCGATCCCTTTTGGTCGCTCCACTTTGATAGAGCTCTCATTCTAGGGGACGGGCATAGGTGTTGTCTTGCTCACCCCAGAAGGATCACCATTCCTCTAGCCTATCAGCTCCAATTCTATGCCACCAACAATATCTCCGAGTATGAAGCTCTCCTTGCCGTCTTAAGCTTGCCTACCTCTTAGGCGCGCGTCATCTCAAGATCATAGGAGACTCTCAACTCGTCCTTCGGCAAGTCCTTTCTACTTACCGCCATGCGTGACCCTAAACTCAGCCCTATCAAGATCTGGTCACACTCCTAGCCAAGCAATTCCGTCAACTCATCTACATTCATACTCCCCGCTCTTAAAATATCCTGGCCGATGCCCTCGCATCCCTGGCCTCCTCTCTCTCCTTCCCTCTCAGCCGCACGCTGAGACAATCACCGTTCAAAGTTAGAGGCTCCCTCCACTCAGGATCCTTGGTTCGTTAACCTTAGGAGTTCTCTAGTTTGAAGGCAGAGAGAAAGAAGCGAAGGAGTTATTACTTGTGGAGCTAGGAGAAATGATGAAGAAGAAAGGCTGTGGTACCATGAAATTGAGCAATATTGTAAAGACGGTACCTTCCAGAAGAAGCTGAAGCGGAGGACAAGCGAGCCATCCGTAGAGCGGCGTTAAGATATACCCTTATTGGCGAAGTGCTCTACAAACGCACTCTAATGGAATGCTCCTTCGATGTTTGTCGGACGAAGAAGCTGGAAGGTAGTGGAAGGATCCCATTCCAGTGAGTGCGGAGGGCATGTCAATAGCCAATGTTGGCTAAGAAAATTCTTAGGCAGGGCTACTACTGGCCGACCCTAGAAGAAGACTGTGCCACCTACATTCGTAGGTGCATCAAAGCCAGATCTATGCCGATAAAATTCATGCCTGTCCTCCTCTTTACATCCACTATCTTCCCCTTGGCCTTTCTCCATGTGGGCCTTTGATATCATCGGGCCTCTTGGTGATCCTAATGCTCAAGTAAAACAAAAATCTTTCATTCTCACTGCTACTGAGTACTTCACCAAGTGGGCCGAAGCTGAAGCATTTTGGCAGAAATCAAAGGTTCAACCGGTGCAAATTCATCATGAGGAACATCACCGCTCCGTTCGGAGTGCCAAGCAGCCTCATCACCAACAATGGACCACAGTTCATATCTCAAGAGCTTCAAGACCTATGTAAGAAATTCAACATTTCCTTGCATCATCTCTCCATACTATCCGTAGGGAAACGGCCAGGCCGAAGCCACAAACAAAACACTTTGAAAATTCTAAAGAAAACTTGTGGTCTAATAAATTGCCGATTGGCCAGAAAAACTAGTTGAGGCTCTGTGGGCCTACCACACCTCCGTCCGCACGCCCACTGGGAAACTCCATTCTCACTTACTTATGGATGGAGGCGGTATGTCCCGCACGAGATCCTCATTCCTTCGCTAAGGGTTCAGCTAGACAAGGAACTTAATCCCGATGACATCGGGAGGCGTTACTTGTACAGCTGGAACTCTTAGACGAACGGCGTTTAGCTGCAGCCGATCATGTGCTTGCATATCAAAATAGACCCTCAAGATCTTTTCAAAAGAAAGTGATTGAGCGTAAATTTCAATAAGGAGACATGGTTTTGAAGCGAATTTTTATAAAACCTAGAGGTCCGATGTCCAATTTGTCAGCAAACTGGGAAGGTCGTACGTCGTTAAGGAAGTGTACCCCGGAAACACGTATAAGCTAGTTAATGCCGAAGGTGAGGAGCGCTCTCACCCATGTAATGGGTTGTACCTTAAAAGATTCTACCCCTAGTGTTGATACAACACCATTTGCAAAAAGAATGTTGTTGGCCATGTGCCTCACTCCCCCTCATTGTGGTAAATGATCTCTATGTCCGGCCACACACATACACAACACGGCGACCTAAGGCCAATTCCCCTTTGTTTATGGTGTTTTCGCTCAGCCCTCGTGTAGAGAACTTGAGGTCAATTCTCTTCTCGTTCGGACAAGGTTCAGGG